>JAHFWL010000435.1:0-718502 GCA_021292165.1 Shinisaurus crocodilurus
TCTCTCTCCCCCTCCCCCTTCTCCTTCCTTCCTTCTTTCTCTCTCTCCTCTCTTTTCCTCCCACTCCCTCCCCTTTTCTCTCTCTCTCTCTCTCTCTCTCTTCTCCTCCCTTTCTTTCTTCCTTCCTTCCTCTCTCTCCCTCCATACCTCGATCTTGTCCACGCTCCGGGCGCAGCCCACCACCTTCATGCCGCGCTGCACCAGGGCGCGGGCCACGGCCGCCCCGATGCCCACCGAGGCGCCGGTCACCAGCGCCACGCGCCCCTTCCAGCGCTCCATGGCCCACGCGCCGCGCGCGGCTGCCCTCCGCCTGCCCGGCCCGCGACGCACCGGCCGGCGCCTCCTTCCTCGCCTCCCGCCCCGCCCGCGCGCTCTCCGAGGCGCACGACCCGGCAGGCGCGGCGGCGGCGGCGGCGGCAGCAGCGAGGGGGCGGCGGCGGCTGATCCGCCCCTTTCTCCAAGGGCAGCCGCCTCTGGGGGGGGGGAGCAGGAGGAGGAAGAGCTGGGGCAGAGAGCTGCGAGTGCGCCCCCCCAGATGTTGCGCCCGGTGCGGCCGGCCCCCCCTGCACCCCCCACGCTACGCCTCTGGTTCTGAATATGGGTCATGCAGCACATCGCTCACACTTGGAAACCACTGGATGACTGTAATATGCCCTTGCATCTTGGATAGATTATCCAATTCTCAACTTGGGTGAAAGTGCAATCAACCTTTTTTCTTTTCATTTTACAATGTGACAAAATCCACTTCTTCATGCATTTCATTGTGACAAAAAGGGTTCTTGAGGGAAAGCTGTAGGACAGTGAATTTCCCTAATGCAGGACAGCTCTATAGCCTCATTCAGATGCAATGCTTAACTCACGTGAACAAACCTTATGCTTATGTGCTTCCCCCTCTCCTCTCCTTCTGCAGTGCTGCCATGAGGGGACAATCAGAAGCTTTTCTTCCATTTTTAACCATGGTTTATCATTGGCCAGCTTCGCGCAACACGTTAAACTTCCTGAGGTTTGAACAACAGTGGGTTGTTCCCGCGCCGCCTTTCCTTCCCATGTGCCGTGCCGATCAACCCACTGGCTGATCGGTGGGGCAGGCGGGAGGGCAAGCAAGCGCCCTCTCACTTCGGCCACCCCTTCCTGCACAGCGGGAGGGCGAGCGAGGGGAGGAGGTGCCGCCATGGTGTCAGCGTCAGCAGGTGTGATGGGGGGTTGCCGCGTGTGCACCAGACCCCGTCACACATGCCAGCACCACAGCGTCTGCCAGACTACCTCTTCCCACCTGGGAAGGGCGCGGCAAGTGGCAGCGGACAGCAGCGGAGGCAGTAAGTGGGGCTCTGGGGGCAGGGGAATGAGCCAGCCACGGGGCAGCTCATTGCCCTTGCTTGGCGGGGACGCAACCCTGCCAAGCAAGGGCAAGGAGCCTCTGACAGCTGGCAAAAAGTGCTGACTGGGCACTTCTCGTCAGCTGCCTTCCCAACTCCTCTCCCCTCAGTGCGCCCACAGTGTCCCCTTGGATACCAACCAGAGGACTGAGGGGAGAGGTGGCACCTATGGACCCCCACTGTGCCCAACCATTAGTCAGGCACAGCCGGAGCCTGGGGCAACTTTAAACCCACAGAAGTTTCAGAACCTCTGTGGGTTTAAAGTGACGTGCGAACCCGGCCTATATGTTGAAACCCAAACTGTGGTTAGTTTAATATGGGTTAGGGAAACAAGCCAACTTCAAACCATGGTTTATGATCTGGCCTTGTTTGCCTAAACCACGGACGGGCAACTTCAGGAGGTCCAGAAGCCACTCCCCCCTCCGCCCGCAGTCCTGCCACCGCCACACCAAAATTCAGCAACATGGCGGTAGCAGCAGCAACCACTACAGAGCCTTACAAAGGACAAACATAGCTTGAAAATAAGCAAAATTTGTTCTTTTATGCTTCCATAGTGGTTTGTCACTAGCCACCAATTTGCTTACTGCTGCCGCACCACTGAAATTCATTGGTGCAGCCATACAAGAAGACCAGGGGGGCGCATGCAGCCCATAGGGCACATATCGCTCACCCCTGCCCTAAACCTTAGTAAAGATTAACCATTTCAGGTTTGGACATAATGAAAAACATAGTTCACTGAAAGCGGAAGTGTGAGCTTCTGGTCTCCTCCTTGTGGCTGCTCCAGAGGAGCGGGAAATGGGGATGCAGGAGTCCAAGGTTCATCCACGTAACGCTGAACCACAGTTTTAGTATTTTATCCAAACCAGACCTATGTGCCACACACAGGCAGTGTTGTATAGTGGTTAGGGTGTTGGACTGGGACTTGGGAGATCCTGGTTCTAGTCCCCATTTGGCCATGAATCTCACTAGGTGACTTTGGGCCAGTCACAGACTCTCAGCCTAACCTACCTCACAGGGCTCTTATTTATTTATTTCATTTTTATTCCTCCCAATAGCCGAAGCTCTCTGGGCGGTTTACAGCAATTAACAAGACAGTCCCTGCCCGCAGGCTTACAATCTAAGGATAACAATCTTGCAAGGATAACATGGAGAGGAGGAGGAGGATTATGTAAGCCGCCTTGGGTTCTTGCAGGAAAAAGGCAGGATATAAATATAATACCGGTAAATATGTCTATTAATTTTATGTAAATATTCCCAACCCCCTTTCCCCATGGGACACCTCCCAGTGTTCTGTTATGACAGCCAACTTTATATTTATTTATTTATTTATTTACTTCATTTATATACCGCCCAATAGCAGAAGCTCTCTGAGCGGTTTACAACAATTCACATAAACACTGGCTTCCCTGTGGTCCTGCCTCCCCCTCTCATCTCCCAGGGTTGGAGAGGGGCAGTCTAGCTGGACCCTGATGTTCCCTATTATCTATCCTTTGTCAATATTTTGGGAATTGTCGGTCACATTTTTTGTAGACAGTTGTAGAATGCACCTTCGTCCTTATCACTCCGGACATCTTTCAGGACTCCTTGACTGAGACCGTGATCATATCGCCCCCGTCCTCAATGCACGTAAGCCTCCAAGTTCGGAGGCTTACGTGCATCCAATGCACAGCATGAGGCGCAGCGGCGGTGACCTTCGCACCCTGCATTTCATCTAGGCGACCATTTTCGACGAAGCTCTTCGGAGGGGGAGGGAAGTAGGCCGGTGTGCCGCTTGGATACTGCGTAAGCCGTCACCCCAGCCTCCTCCCCTCCCCCCAGCACACCCCTTTTCCTCCTCTCCAAAGCCGATTTGAGACCTTGGGCAGGCAGCCAGCGTAGTTTTTCCTGTGCTGGCTGCAAGGAGGCAGGGCAGGGGCTCGCCATTCAAAGTCCCAGCTCCAAGCTCACAGGCAAGGTCAGAGGGCCATAGGATTCCGCCCTGAGTGACACTTTTAAGTGTCGATCAGCAACGCAAACCTAATGCAGCTACAGTACCTACAGAGAGCAGTGAATGCTGGGGAACCACCAGCAGTATTGTCTTCCTTCTGAAGGAGAAAGAAGCAGTGGATATATCTAGACCAGCTACTGCCACAGGACACCATTAAATGGAAACAAACGTGCTCTCCAAGAACAAGGGAACCTGAGAAAATACATTATGAAAATACACCACCAATATTTGACCTGAAACGTTCGAGGAGGAAAAATAAAGCACAGTTAACATGATTTAAACGCTGTATTATGCAGATTTTAAAAAATACTTGTAAAACTGCAATGACAATAGCCTGTTACATTGCGTTATTTAAATTGAAGAAACAAACAGAGGTATTGCAAATGGTGTTGACACACTAATAAATCTGAGCAACCCAAAGAACTGATGCCTGATATGCGGACAACCACTCATCAACAACTTTGAAACTGCCAAGCTTGCCTAATACGGCATTTGCAGTTGGCATCCATTCATTGTGATTTATGAACTTAAGAAATGAAGACACTTTCCAGGGAGAAATAAAGCCCTGGGGGAAAAAATTCCGCCCACATCCAGCTGTGATCACGCAGTGTGTAATGGATCAGCATCCTGAAGACCTTTGTTAAGAGGCCCCTCCCAGGACTGATCTACCATGGGCAGCAGTGCCAAATGCACAAGGAGGTGCCTGGATATTGCCTTTGTCCCATGCACAATAGCCTTCCCTCCCCCGCTTGCAGCACATTTGCAGCACCCTTCCCTCCCCCGCTTGCAGCACATTTGTGCACTGATCATGTTCATGGGAGAGCCAGTGTGATCTAGCGATTAGAGTTCTAGAATAGGACCAGGGGTTTTTAACTCAGCTCAGTCATGAAGCTCCCGGAGTGATCTTGGGACAGTCACTTCTCCCCGCTCAGCCTAACCTACCACACAGGGTGCTGCCCTGAGCTTCTTTGAGAAAAGGCAAATTATAAATGCAAAGAATAAAGAATAGACTGGGAATGAGCATTGAAAAGAAAGGAGGTCAGAGACCATCTTTCGTCTGAACAATTAGACCACAAGATACACAATTTATTTTCCCACTATAATAGGTACTCACCTAAAGAAACAACAGCAACACTCTCTGGCAAGAAATGCAGTCTGTATCTTATCAATAAATGCACCAATATGATGCAGATACCTGGAGGGAAAATAAAACACCATTTAAGTGCAGGCTGAACATCAGCAAATAACATGGTCAGACAAACTGTGCAATTATCCTTGAAATTTAAAAGAAATACGAGGATAAAAAAAGTTAGTTAAAGTTGAATATTGTAAGAAACGGGACCAGTTTGTTAGAAGCTAAGTTATTAACATTTTATGTGCGTGCTTTTAAAATAGTTTCCTTCAATTCTGGCCAGAATATTGATGGCTTGAATCCAAAGAATTGCAAGTGGTGTTTCCATATGCGCAACTATCTGAAATCTAAAACTATATCTAGGTCTCCATGTGCCTAGAACACTGGCCTAGATAGCCATTTCTGAGGACCCTCCAGAATCATGTGCAATGTTGTGTAGGGGACTTCAGCCAGGGGATGAGGTGAGCAAGAATCAGCAGCATACACATATCCCACGCATGAGTGGAAACTCTCCCTACTTGCACAAAAATCCCTAGCATCCACACCTGTGTTGCAAGCAGTGAGAGTTCCATAAGCTCTATGAAAGCAGTTTTAATTGACTCTAGCTTTCCTGTAAACATTATGTTCCTGCTACTGCAATTTCTCCTGTTCTAATTAACAAACCAGTCCTGCACAGACTTGCTTTCATGGGCAACATTTTGCACGAGTCCTAAAACCCTGGCCTTACACTGCACTTCTACTATAGTCACTTGGGTAGACTAAGGGCAGTATACAATACAGTTGCTGTGCCTCCGCTTGACCCATAGTGCCTGTGGGACCTACCACTAGCACAACAGGAACTAGCGCTTCCTAAACCAACCCCAGAAATGAGCAAAAACAGCCCAGGTAAACGGAGCTCCCTTCTGGAGCTCTGTTGACCTGCCCCATTCCGGAAACAAGCTAGTTTCCGATTGCTTCAAGAACCACTAGCTTCCCGTTGCACTAGCAACAGGTCCTGCTAGTGTGTGGGTCGCATTGGACACTGCCCTAAGTCCACAATGTAATCAACATTAAGGATGTTTAAGTCCCATAAATTTCAATGGAAGAAAATTAAGCAGGTTCTTAGCTTAAGCAATGAGTCTTTACAATCAGGAAGGCTTTTTAAAAAAAATTAGACTGTGAACCCTGTTTAATATTCATAAACAAACAAAAGACAGGAGCTCCTCCTTTTCTGATTAAAAGGAAGCATAATCAGATGCAAGCCCCCCTAACTCATTGAATAAAGCAGGTGATTTTTATGTGTGTGTGCAATTCTATTTATTATTACAAATAATTGAATTTCCCCTTAGGCAATTCTAATGTCACATTTTGCAAATGTGTGTAAGAACTGGGCCACAAAATGTCTGAACACACTCATCTTTGTAATGGCAGAAAGGTCATTACATGAGATGTGCTGACTCTGGAGAAAGTCCTGGGAGATGCTGGTCTAGTAATCACCTGAAGCATCTATCATTATAGAGCTAGAACAGGAGCAAGGGGAGTGCATCAGTCAACAATGAAAATAAGATGAATCTATCTGCAGGTGCTATGTTCCTGGAAATGACCCAATGAGGTTTAGGGCTTCTTCAGCTGATACTCAAGGATATCTGCTTTTTGCAACTCCCCAAAAAGAGAGTACGGTAAGCTTTCTTCTCTTCAACTGTTTAGTTCCAAGGATTAAAAATAACACCTCTGAATATTTCGCTCTTGATTTCATTGTACAGATATACATCATCAGCCATTTTCTGGTTTTTAACATGTGAAAAAGAGAAATGTTAACATCAGAAGTCACACTCAGTCTCCAGAGGAAGACAATTAAACCACACTAACCCAAACTCAAAACCAATAAATCCACAACCATCCCAAAAATCTCAAATGCATCACCTCCTACTGCAGTGAAGATTTCATAGATCATAAGAGTTGGAAGGAGCCTACAAGGCTATTGAGTCCAACCCCCTGCTCAATGCAGGAAACTAGAAGAGCGGTCTCCCATCCAAGTAATAACCAGGCTTGACCCTGCTTAGCTCTCCACGCTCAGACAAGCTGAGCCAGCGTAAGCCACAGGCCTAGAAAACTACTCCCACCGGATACAGCATGAATAGAAATGGAACTGCTCAGGCCAGCTTTCAAGATTGAATCCTTCTAAAATAGGAGATCTGGGTTCTAGTCCCCACTCGGCCATGAAACTCACTGGGTGACTTTGGGCCAGTCATTGACACTCAGCCTAACCTACCTCACAGGGTTGTCGTGAGGATAAAATGGAAAGGAGGAGGAGGATTATGTAAGCCGCCTTGGGTTCCTTGCAGGAAAAAAGGCGGGGTATAAATATAATAAATAAATAAATAGAGGGGAAACTTCGTTTCTGAGCAGGTTTACACAGCTTGTGATCCACCAAGCTGAACGCAGCCCTTAACTGAGAGCCAGTGTGGCATAGTGGTGAGAGTGTTGGACTGGGCATGGGGAGATCCGGGTTCTAGTCCCTGCTCGGCCATGAAACTCACTGGGTGACTTTGGGCCAGTCACTGACTCTCAGCCTAACCTACCTCACAGGGTTGTTGTGAGGATAAAATGGAGAGGATTATGTAAGCCGCCTTGGGTTCCTTGCAGGAAAAAAGGCAGGGTATAAATATAATAAATAGCAACATTTGGCCCACTAGACCCACTAGGTGCTTGATAAACCCCTTTTTGCAGTCCTACACAGAGAACAAAAACAGGAGGTTTATTGAGCCCTTGGAGTGGGCTGCCATACACAGCCATTGGGCTACATTTGGAGCAGCAGCTCGCAAGTTATGCAGGCCAACTTCAGAGTCAAAGCTGCATTTCAGGCCTAGTGCCAGAATTTCTTGGGTTAGATCCAGATTTAGCCATACTTAAGAGTGGACCAATTGAAATCAATGGGACTTAAGTTAGTCATGACTAACTCAAGTCCCGCTGATTTTTATGGGTCTACTCTTAAGTATGATTATGTCTGGATCCAACCCTTTTCTTTTTGCTCAGGAGTTAATACCAGTGGAGGCTGGTGGCTCCAATGTCAGTTGGGTGGTGTATCCACTCTGCCTTTTAGTCTGAACTTTAATGGAGCTGTCCATGGTGCAAACCCTATCCCCAAAATTGGTTTGGCACCATGGATAGCTTCTTAAAAGTTCAGACTACAGCCCAGAGTGGATCAACTGCCCCACTGATATTGGAGTCACCAGCCTCCACTGGTCAATATGGGCTTGCTTTCATTCTTCCTGGTGGCACGTTTCCAGCCAGTACCAAAGTTGACAAGGATCTTGCTGCCTTCTAAGGGCCAAGCTACATGTTACACTAATTGTGTAGTGTATAGCTTAGGCTTGTCTGACTCCACTGAAGTCAGTGGAGGCTTCCCCCCCCCCTTTTTAACCACCACCACCCCATGGTGGAAGTGGTATTTCAAGGAAAATTCACAAATGCTGTTCAATTATTTAGTTGCTCTTCATATGCATATACCAGGAGCACAGCGGATGAAAATATAATACACTGTTTATTTACATAATAGATTTAGTATCACTACAAACAGATTTGGAGATCAATAGTACTAAACAGGTGCTCGAAACTGTTTTAAACAAACCTGAATTTTTTAAACATTTTTTTCTCAGTTAGTACCTTCCCTGTGACCCAACAAAACTCTTTTTTTCTTCCTCATAGCTGTTTTCAGCCTTCATGTTGAGCAATATTTAATCATTTGACTTTGGAGGTCATTTTTACCCCAGTTGCATCTGCAAATGTATGCAAGCAAGCTGCACCCTCACCTTAGCAAGTGGCCAGACTTAATGGCAACTCTCAATCAAGGACTTTAGATAATCCTTTTCTGTTTACAGAAGCAGCTTTGCTAAATATGTTGTTGAGGGTTGCCTAGGGCACCTTTGTAACCAGCCAGCCCAGAACAACAGCGACAGTGAAGATGCAATCCTATACTCACTAAACTGGCAGTAAGCCACATTGAATTCAGTGGGGCTTCCTTCTGAGTAGGAACATATAGAATTACACTCTAAGAATTACACCAGTGCTAGGGGTAGTGCGCTAACCAAACCACTTTCTTTTCTGTAAATATTTGTGGTAAAATTTAAAAAAAAACATATATGCTTTAAGCTTAAGCTAGCTATTTATTTATTTATTATATTTATACTCCGCCTTTTTTCCTGCAAGGAACCCAAGGCGGCTTACATAATCCTCCTCCTCCTCCTCCTCTCCATTTTATCCTCACAACAACCCTGTGAGGTAGGTTAGGCTGAGAGTCAGTGACTGGCCCAAAGTCACCCAGTGAGTTTCATGGCCGAGCGGGGAATAGAACCCGGATCTCCTGAGTCCCAGTCCAACACTCTCACCACTACGCCACACTGGCTCTGTTGGTGTTCTCAAGCTAACTTCCCCACCATATCAAGCACAGCATATAATCTAACGTGTGCGCACCACCCCTCCGCCCAAGATCTTGGTATTTCTGTGTTTGTCGAATACATGTGTACAGATGCGCATTTACATGCACATGTGACTAAAGGCACATAGTAAGACATCTCTGTGGTCAAAGCAATGACGGAAAAATCACAGCAATCACATGCTTCGTGTAACTGTGTTGTCTGTCCACCTCATGCAGTTGTGAAATATCATAATTGTCCATAGTCACGTAGCATGTGCTGTGGTTGCAAGATCTCTAAAAATTGTTATTATTCAGGTGTTTCACAACTCATGATTAGTGCACTGTTATAATTATATACGTATGTAATTGGCACAATCTGTTGTTTTAGGTTTTAAAAACTGTGGGGTCAATTAGATGTCACCCACCGTTCTTGTTGGTGTTTGCACTTTAAGATGTGGTGCATTATGGACCGCAATTACTTCTTTGTAACCATATTATTTTTGTGGAGAATTTTACTGAAAAAGGAACATCTTCAGTAGAACAGTGATTTTTTAGCTTGCAAATGATGTCATGCTTATCCCATCCCCCTAGGTGTTTTATTTTTATGGCTCCTTTGGGGTACATTTGGCCCCAAACCTGGATTGATGCAGTGGGTTTTTCTATTGACTAAGGGGATCTTGATTTAAATTATCATTAGCATGAGTGATTGAGAAAAAACAATTCGCCATTCATTCAGACTGTGAGCAAGCCATGCAACTTTATGTCTACACAGCTGCTAATGAATATGCTAACTGGATGCATCACTAGATTATTCATACAACCAGTCACTCCATGCTAATTTAAACCACTTGACAGATCAAAAGAAAACCCATCCACTGGGTTTGAAACTAGCCCTCCAACACTCAAACTCTCAAACTATGCCTCAAACTGTGCCCCCACACAAGCATAAGCAACAGTAAAGACACAATTAGTAGTCTGGAGTGGTCACAGTGGATTCTTTACTTCCAGTGTGAACCCAGCTTTACAAATGATTGTACAAATGTAAATGCAAGCGGGACACATGTTGGAGACAGCCCTCCCTTGAGTGTCAGGACTGCCTGCATTATTTTTACAAGAGGCTTACATGCAGTTATGCATATATATATATATATATATATATATATATTCATCCTTCATCTTACCAAAGAAGATGGTTTAAAAAAAAAACCTGAGGTTGTGCCCAACTTTTGGAACCTGATAATAGGTAAACAATTCCTTTAGACCCTATAATTATTATGTTAGGACACCTTAGGGAGCTTGGGGTTAAACTGGAAATAGAAAATAGTTATAGGCTTATGACTGTGAGAACTCTAATCATCCAGTACTAGAAGAAAGATAAAGCTCCATTAATTTAACTGTAGAACTTAAATTGTTGGTCATTAAGCAAATGTTTAAAGCTTACATATTTGTTTTGCATCAGGGAAAGTAGATTGAAGTTTATTGAAATTATGGTAGTGATTGATAGTGTTTTTTTTCCAGAATTGGAGAACTTATGAATTAAAGCTGGACTGATTTTACGAGTGAATTGTGATAGTCATGCCTTGGATTGAGAGCATAATTCGTTCCGGAAACGTGCTTGTAATCCAAAACACTCTTATATCAAAACGAAATGCCCCCAAAAAAATTTGTATAGAGATTTTTAATTTAAGCCGTACTACAGTACTTGTATTGCAAGACGACGCTTGTATATCAAGTCAAAAAAAATTAAATAAATATTTAAAAATTTGCTTGTCTTGCAAAGCGCTCTCAAACCAAGTTACTTGTAATCCAAGGTATTACTGTATAGTGATAATTGTTATGTAATGGAGAGAATAGGATTTGTGTCTTAAATGTCGATGTATGGAGTGTAAGATTATAACATGCCTTTAGTATTTTCTTTTCAGGGGGCGTTGTCATTTTAATATTTTGTTTTTATCATCTTTATGCATGTTTGATATAATTTAAAAATATTGAACTAATTATCTGTTGCTGGGAGTTATGCTGGTAATGTCACGGACACTAGCCAATAGGCACCCACTATAGATATAAAATCAGTATCAGAGTAAGAATCAACTTTTCTCCTGTTAAATTGGAATCCATGCCAAAAACCTGAAGAATTCTTTCTTCCAGTATGTCCTAGGATGGAACAGCATACCTTCTTTTTGAGTACAGCAAAGACACTATCAGTTTTCCTCCACCACTCTTAAACTGTTTTATCTGTCTTCAACCTGAGTCAGTAAATCAGTTGCACTGATTCTAAAGACATTTACATGGAAGGTAAGTCCAACTGACTTCAGAGAAACTTAACATCCATGTAAAATGTACTCAAGATTTCAGTCCTAACTACCGACTCTCAGCCAGATCCCAACATCCTTATTTGGTAAAGAAGATTAATAAACATCCCATACAGGCATTTGCTGAATTAAATAAATGTTTGCATAACACTTCACAAACACAGAGCAGCCTAGCAAACAGCCATCAGTAATCCCAACTTCTCATACCTATAACAGGCTTGAAGTAAAACAGTCAAAGGCTAGCAAAAGGGGGGGGGGGTGGGAGGCTGCAAGAATGTTTGCAAAAGTTCTCAAGTATCCAGGAGATAGGAAAACAAGGTGTGCCCCAGTGACTAAACTTAGCAAAGTCTGGTAAGCATGCAACTCATTAAAAAAACTGAGTATATTGCATAAGAGGAAAAAGAAAAAAACTTTCCACTCAACCTTTTTCAAAAAATAAGTGAGTGGGCATTACACAGAACTAGTCTAAGACCAGGTTCATAGAATCAAAACAAGCCACCCTGGTTTATTTAAGCCACGGTGTCTTGTTTTAATCTCCGGCACATGCCAACCCCCATTAGCCTAATTACTGGCCCAGGCACAGCTTGTCATGTCATCTGAACCCAGGCAGCATGGCTTGCTTTGAATGGGAAACAACCCGGTAGGTGGGTAATTTGGGTAATGGTGGCTGGCATGTGCCACTCATTGTGCCAGTGATTAAAATAATACACCATGGCTTGTTTGCTCCTGTGAACAGGCCCTAAGTGTTAACAGCATCACAAAAACAACCACTGGATATCTTACTACCTCTGATGTATAATGGACTGGGCTGCTCTTGCAACAGATGGGACAACATGCACCCTAAGATCACACAGAGGTCATTTTGTGTAGATTAGACTTGGCATAAAGTCCAGACATCTTTTGGCAAGGTAGCTCTGATGCAGGTATACAGCATTTGCTCAGCAATCAAACCACAATATTTTGTCACTGGGGAAGTACAAGCATGGCACCTACTGAGATGACAAGTGTTGCATTGAATACTGTCGCAGGACCTTATTGAACAGTGCATGTGACATCACTGTACAAGTGAAAACAATGGTCAAGTGTGGAGCATTCAAGCAGCAAAAGCAAAACAAAGTGGCAAGTGCTGGCAAGAGTAGCTCCTTCTCAGGTCAGGCAAGTGCTGGCAAGACCCTTCCACCATGTCATTACTTTTTAAAAAGTTATCCCAACTCTAGTTAAAAAATCTTGCCTAATTTTATTTTTCAAGGCCTAAATTGGCTTTAACTCGCAGCAGGACTACTTTCGCTCCCCATGGATGGGATGGGCCATTGTACCACGAGCAATGGACCTTGGCTACACTGTTGTAGAAAATAAGATCTAGTAGGTTTCTTCCCCCATCATCTGGAAAGCAAAACAAGCTCCTGAATTTAAACTGGAATGAGGGTGAACAGAAAAAGAGCTGGGCGCTGCTGGTTTTGTTTTCTCTTTGGAGAATGACTTGGAGCCCCCTGAGCCAAACCTTATGGAGGAGCTGCCTATCAAGGGACCTTGGGGCAGATCAGGAGTCCTGGGCCCTCAGGGGAGACAGCCATCAACCCTAACCCTCATGGCAGAGGCAGCCCCCGCTCAGACTCAGGCAGATACTGACCTAGCCCCAGGGAGCAGAGGAATCTAAAAGGTCAAGGCTTAACTAGCTACCAGATGCAGAAGTGCCCATCTAAGGAATAAGGACCACTCATGAGTAAAAGTATACTCATGAGCAAGGCTCTGCTCAGAAGTAGACCACTCCTCAGGTGGCATTCATGGCCTGCAGCTGTGCTCTGGGTGGGGCTCTAAAGGCTCAGGCTTAAAAGCCTGCAGTGCTAGGCACAGAGTTCTGGAACAATGTGTCTCAAATTTCTGCCTTATATTTCCTTGATAACCTAGCTCTTCTCTGGAACTCTGAGTTGGACTACCTATTGACCTTGCCTTTAATACTGACCCTACCTAATTCCCTGGAGCTCTGTCCCCACACCACTGCCAAGCATGGCAATCACTGCCACAGAATTGCTGTGATATGCTGTCCAAATCAGGCATCCGCCAACCCATTTACTGGCTGGCCAAGGACAACTGCCCTGGGTCCTCTAGTGAGATGCATAGCAGTGCAGAGATCCCTTTGCCCAGAGTTGGAATGGCCTATTAGGTCATCAAGTCCAACCCCCTGCTCAATGCAGGAATCCAGGTCAGAGCATCCCTGACAGATGGCTGTCCAGCTGCACCTTGAATGCCTCCAGAGTGGGAGAGCCCACTACCTCCCTAGGTAATTGGTTCCATTGTTGTATTGCTCTAGAAGTCAGGATGTTTTTCCTGATGTTCAGCCGGAATCTGGCTTCCTGTAACTTAAGCCCATGATTCCGTGTCCTGCACTCTGGGATGATCGAGAAGAGAGATCCTGGCCCTCCTCTGTGTGACAACCTTTCAAGTACTGGAAGAGTGCTATATCTCCTCTCACTCTTCTCTTCTGAAGGCTAAACATGCCCATTTCCTTCAGTCTCTCCTCATGGAGCTTTGTTTCCAGTCCCCTGATCATCTTTGTTGCCCTCCTCTGAGCCTTTTCCAGTTTGTCTGCATCCTTCTTAAAGTGTGATATTAAGACCTCTTGTTGGTGTTGTGGTTTGGGGAAGGTAAATACTAAAGCAGTCTCTTCCAAGTAGCCAGAAGGGCTCTTGTAGTTTCTTACTTTTGCCGTACCTCAATGCAAGACTCTGCCTTTCCCACGCTGTGCATGTCTGAAGGTTCCAGGGAGGGGAGAGTTCACGGATAATAGCTGGCTAGTCAGCAAAGCCAGCATTTGCACAGCCCTGGCCCACATGTTTATTTTGTGCCAGCCTATCATGGTCCTGTTATTACAGTTATTGCAGCTGTACAGTTGCACAAAACCATTGTTGGGGGAAGGTGGAACTCGCCACTGGCTGCTTTCAAAACAGATTTTCATGCAGCCAAGATTTTAACCTCCTATGTCAGAGGAGAAAGGGAAAGAAGCTTTCATCCTTCCAAATAAACTTTCTAAATTCCTTTGTGACACATATAAACATGAATGTTTAAACGTTTCTTTTGCATTATCTTCTGCCCTTTTTTGGCTTTGAAGTTTCCTGTTTAGGTCTACTCAAACATCAGGTTGGCTGTGGACACAGAACAGATGTCCATGTTCTCTGAAAACAAAGGGCTGTTTAAAATAGACAGGGGAAATTGGTTTCATTGTCACTTTTTTAAATCCTCACTTTATTTTCTTCTCTTGCTTCGCTTAATAAAGTCTTGTGGGACTTTCTCATAGCATTTAACTCTGTAACATGCTTATAAAACTTCAGTGCTATTGCAAACAAGCCTAGGCTTTCTGACACAAAGTGAATATTGTACTGCAAAAATCACCCAAAAGATCACAGATCTTGGGGGGGGGGGGGTTGTGGGAGGAGGGGAATACACACACACACTATAAATCAGGAGCAACCTGAAGGCATATTTAATTCATCTCTTTTTTTAGAGGATCTGAAACACTGATTCAGCATGAGACTACCATGGGCCCAGGTGACTTCCCCCAATAAGTGGGGCGAGGGCACAAAGTAAAACACACCTGGGTGCTTCCAAACTTGCAGCAGAGCAATCCTGATTCTGTAAACATTTATGGCACAATAAAATGTATGTGCTTTAAGCAGAATCTTTGTTGGTGTGCTAATTTCCCCACTTTGTCTAAGTATGATGCTGTGTCCACACACCTCCGCAAAAGATCCCAATATATCTGTGTCTTTTGAGTACACGTGAACAGAAGTGAGTCTGCACACACGTGTGAATAGGAACACACAGTAACAAGG
Organism: Shinisaurus crocodilurus; assembly: GCA_021292165.1. Classification (NCBI taxonomy): domain Eukaryota; kingdom Metazoa; phylum Chordata; class Lepidosauria; order Squamata; family Shinisauridae; genus Shinisaurus; species Shinisaurus crocodilurus. The sequence continues at coordinate 15,034 of JAHFWL010000435.1, forward strand.
CAACTCCCCATCAAAACTAGTAATTTTTTGGTGGAAAAGGATGTTACTCTGGGCACCTGCCGTGTGGGGCACCTGACCCCTCCGTCTAACCATTTGAATTTAATGCCCCTATTATATGCAGTGCACATACCAGTCTAGAAGTAAATAAACTTTAGTTCTGAAAACAGCTAGCAACTGTAATTTTTTGAATTACCTCTGAGTCTCTTTTTGTTTTCATCTCTTTCTGAAACTTCCCCAGAATCTCAATTCTGTCATGGTATTAAATACTTTTTCTCAAAACTAAAAACTACCTAGTGAATATGAGTCTCTGAAAGGAACACATTGCCGTAACTGAAATTACGCTTCATAGCCTTCCCCTTTCCATTGTTCTACTACATGTATTAACTCCAGAATACAAACAAAAGTAACTGATAAAGAGATTTTTCAATGCACATTCACCTAACACAAGAAGACTAAAGAATATAGTCATGCCACTTGACTGCTCCTCTTGTTGAGCTTGCACCCCAGTTTGCACTGGAAGGATAGGTTTGGCAGGTGTAGGAAGCACCAGCTTTGTGGTGAGGGCCAGCGTGGTGTGAAGGGTGACATTGAACACGTCATGGGTAGCGTTTGAGAACCTGCAAGAGAACACAAACCTAGATCAGACTAAGCAAAAACTGGACAAAAAATAAAAGGAAATTCCAAAGCACAGAACTTTGAGGGAAGGTGAAAGGAAACTGAGAAACAATACAGGCTTGTGGCTCACGCTGGCTCAGCTTGACTGAGTGTGGAAAGCTAAGCAGGGTCAAGCCTGGTTATTACTTGGATGGGAGACCCCTCCTGTAGTTCCCTGCATTGAGCAGGGGGTTGAACTCGATAGCCTTGTAGGCTCCTTCCAACTCTATGATCTATAAAATCTACGTACTAACTTTCAACCTGTCTTAAGGCAGCAGTACCTAGTAGTGTTCTCCAACCTTGGGTCCCCAGATGTTTTTGGCCTACAACTCCCAGCATGCCCCAGCCAACATAGCTGGCTGGGGCATGCTGGGAGTTGTAGGCCAAAAACATCTGGGGACCCAAGGTTGGAAAATACTGTAGTACAAGCCCACATGTAAATATTTTGACTCCAAAGCCTCTCGGAGCTGGCAGTCAACTCTCAGTAAGAATTGTGAGTAGAGGGTACATGAAGAAGTACAACACAATGGCTTTCTTAGGGGTACAGGCACCCAACCCAAGCCCTCCCAGGGCTCAAGCATTATGGGGAAAAACATGCCCCCCCCCCAAGACAGAGACACGCGCAAGAGGCCTACAAGTACACAATCCAGAAGGACCAGGGAGTTCATCAGAGAACTGACTCTTTCTGGAGGAACTGAGGTATACGTGCTATACTGACAATCTCAGTGAACTGATTTCATAGATCATAGAGTTGGAAGGAGCCTACAAGGCCATCGAGTCCAACCCCCTGCTTAGTGCAGGAAACTAGAGGAGGGGTCTCCCATCCAAGTAATAACCAGGCCTGACCCTGCTTAGCTTTCCACACTCAGACAAGCTGAGCCAGCGTGAGCCAGCAGTGCTGCAATTCCAAACTATATTTTATACCCTGGCAGAGAGCCGCACGTCTTTCAAAGGCACATGTCTTATGGGTGGCTCTATCTGCTTAAATAGATACTAGTACCTCTTCCCTAGGAGAGTGTGTGTCACAGCAAACAGCCTTGCCAATTGGCCCATGTCACACACAGACCTACGTGTGTTGCTTATGACTAACTGAAGTGGTTGTCTATCATGGCACAACGTTCACTGAACCGTTTATCTTTGAAAACACTGAGCTGGTTTTCTAACCACCTTTGCTGAATCGCTCAATGAAAGCCGGTTTGCTGACACCGCTTGTTTTTAGTTATGCTTTCCTTTCCTTTTTTTTTCTTTTTCAGGTTATGCCACTTTCAGTATAATAAATTTGGCAAAATGACATTAATCCTAGCCCACATACCAGATGGTCCACACTCAATTGTCTGCACTGAATACAAGGTTAGGAAGTGTTGGGATTCACCCTGACACCCTGGGGAAACCTCATCTGAGGAGGAGGCATGGGACAGGCCTGTGGCTTACGCTGGCTCAGCTTGTCTGAGCGTGGAAAGCTAAGCAGGGTCAGGCCTGGTTATTACTTGGATGGGAGACCCCTCCTCTAGTTCCCTGCATTGAGCAGGGGGTTGGACTCGATAGCCTTGCAGGCTCCTTCCAACTCTATGATCTATGAAATCTATGAAATCTATGACCCTGTGGAAAACTCTTAGCAAAGCACGGGATTCTGAAGATCCCACTGAGTTACCCAGTCCCAAGGGTATCTTGCTGGAGGACCTTGAGAACACACCACACACCACACACCACACACACAAGCAAGCCTCAACCCCTGGCATCCCACCTTCGCCCCTGGATCAGAGGGAAATCCCTTGCCAACCAAGGAGTGCATGTTGGTATTTCGTGTAACATCACAACGTGGTAAGTTTTGACTCACAGCGAAAGCATGTAAGTGCCTACACCTGTGAACAGGGTGAGGCACTATTTGCAGCTACTTAAGACAGCTGAGCTGTGCTCTGGGTTGCTGAAGTAGCTACTCTGTTGCTGCAAGCCTCCTACTGCGTGTTGCTATGCCTTGGATAAGAAACAACTGCTACTGTATGGTAAGCTCCCTTTGTACAGGGAGACTGCAATTATATACTCTGTTACTCTACAATAAAACTGTATATATATAATCATTCATTGCTACTCTCTGCTTTCTGGACCTGCTGCGTTGGAGGTAATTTATTTCCCTCCTCCTGCTGACATTGGTTATGGGCCCAGTTTAAAGGTCCTAGACCCAGAGAGGAAGCAGTTTGATTTATATTGCTGTATATTGTTTGAGTACAGAGCAGCCTATAAATCATTTGGCTGAATTGCTGCTAGCAGTATGGCTGAACGTCGGGAAAAGGGTTTCACTTTCCCTCAGCTGGATGACTCGAATTTCACAATGTGGAGTCATCGGATGGAGGCTTATCTCAGGCTGGAGAATGTTTGGCATGCAGTAACTGATGACCCTCCTGCGGCTGTTTCGGCGGCTTGGACTGCAGCTGACGTTAAAGCAAAGGCTTTAATCACCCTGGCGGTGACTGACCAACAGTTGGTGAACATACGTGGGAAGACAACAGCGAAACAGATGTGGCAAGCCTTGCAGACCATCCACCTTTGCAGAGAAACAGGGTCAGCTATTATTTTCTTTAAGAAACTTTATCGGGCTGAACTATCACCAGGTGGGGATGTGTCTGATCATTTAAGACACTTGCGTTCACTAAGAGCTGAACTGCTGTCCCGAGACATAGAAATCCCTGACCTGCAGTTTTGCTACATAGTGTTGACCAGCCTGGACTACAGCTTTGAGTCAGTAGCTGCTCAATTGGCTACTTTGCCTGCAGCACAGTTGACAATAGAACTGGTTCAATCAAGGCTCATGGCTGAGGTTGACAGAAGGCCTGCAACAAACTGTAATATTAACTCTGAGGTTGCTCAGAAGCCTGTAGCAAACAGCAGGGGTGAGGAGCAAGCAACAGCCTTAAAGGTGCGGCGGTGTTTTGCGTGTGGCAAAACAGGTCACTTCCGCAAGGACTGCAAAAGCAAGAAACAGCAGGGGGCACCACAGTCTTCAAAGCCTTCTTCTTCTTCTGCAACTAAAGTACTGTTTACCAGGTCCACTGCAAGGAAGAAATGGGACCATTTTGTAATAGACAGTGCAGCTACTCGACATATTTGTAAAGATGAGTGGTTGTTCCAGTCTATTACAAGGCAAAAGGGCATTATTCATCTGGCCAACAAGCAAGTGTTCAACAGTGAAGGGCATGGGACTGTGTTTCTGAAAGGTTTGAATACAACCATAAGAAATTCTTTATATGCTCCTGAGTTATCTGAAAACTTGCTAAGTATTTCTCAGCTCACAGAGCAAGGTTTTGTTGTAAGGTTTAATGCAACTAAATGTGAAATACTGAAAAATGGTAAAGTGTTTTTATATGGTAAACTGAAAGATGGTTTGTTTCTTATATCATATTGTGTTAGTAACAATGATAAAGAAAATGAAGGTTGTGAAGCGACAACCATGAATTTAAAATCAAATGCACCATTGCATGATAATTGCATTCACAGTTATCATAGAATGTTTGGGCATTTAAATTTCCAAGCTGTAAAACAAATGGAAAAGATAGTTGAAGGGATGCATTTAAGGAAATGTGATTGTCACATGAAATGTATATCCTGTGCTCAAAACAAAGTAAAGCAAGCTCGAAAGGGGATTCAAACTGGGAGAAAAGCTGAAAAGGCATTACAATATGTACACGGTGATCTCGTAGGACCTCTGACAACTTCCAGAGGTGGGGCACGTTATTTTATGGTGCTCATTGATCAGTATACAAGATACACCTTTGTGTACATGTTACAAAGGAAAGCAGAAGCTCTGGACAAGTTCAAAGCATTCTGTGCCTGGGTAAAGAACAGGCATAGTTCCCATGTTACCTGTTTCTTCACAGATATGGGAGGGCAATTTTGTTCAGCACAATTTAATGCTTTTCTCAGTGAGCAAGGAATTGAGCATATGGTTGCAAGTCCTCGATCTCCATGGCAGAATGGATTGTGTGAAAGAGCCAATCAAACTCTTTTGCAAGGTTTGAAAACTATTGCATGATGCAAAACTAACTGATGATTTTGGGGCAGAAGCTCTTAATTGTTTCAATTATGTTCTTAATAGAAGCTTCAGTTCTGTTTTAAAGTGTACACCATATGAGAAAATGTATAACAGGAAGCCTTCTGTTAAACATTTCAGAATTTTTGGTTCTGACATGTGGGTACACACACCTCAAGGTCAAAAGTTAGACAAAAGAGGGTTACATGGGACATTTCTTGGTTATGAGAAAGGATCATACCGTGTTCTTATGACTGACACCCAAACTATAAGACTAACCAGGAGTGTTGAGTGCAACGTTAATTGGGAGGGTGTTGGAATTTTTCAACCATATCCAATTAGAAGTACTGCCTCTGATAATTCAAAGGCAGATTCAGATTCAGACACGGATTCAGAATCAGAGAATGAAAGTGTTAAGAATACCCCATACCAGCCAGAAGAATCTGATACTGAAACCCCAAGAAATTCAGGTGATGAAGGTGAACAGAAACCTTTATTTACAATAGGTACTGTTTCACTTAAAAAGGAACCTGAGAACTCTGATGAGGAACGGAGGGGGGTGCGTAGAACAAAACGAGTTAGAAAACGTCCTGTTAGATATCAAGACGAATTCGCAGGAACAGTTTTTTTTAGCCTCAGGATTAGAGAGTTTGAAGAGGAAGATAGCTCTTCAATGATGAAGAAATTAGAGGACCATATACTGAGGATGCAAAATAAAAGGTGAAAAAAGGATTTTGTTTGCAAGCTGAGAAAATCTTTGTATGGCTTAAAACAATCTGCCAGGTGTTGGAACACAGTTTTGACTAAAACTAATTAATTTGGGTTTTGTGCAAGGTATAGCAGACCAGTGTTTATTTATTAAGGAAGAGCATAAACATAGAATGTATATCCTGTGTTATGTTGATGAACCATATGATAAGTTGGTGCAAGACCTCCAAACCCATTTTGAATTAAAATGTCTTGGTGATGTAACCAATTATCTTTCTTTAGAAGTGGAGACAGACCAAGAAGGCAGTGTTTTAGTGCATCAAACAAAGAAAATTAAAGATGTAATTTTTCTATTACATTTAGGCAATGCCAAACAGCTATGCTATTGTAAATATTGATGTATTGTTGAATGCCAAGGTTGATGTTGTTAAACCTGTGAAAGTGTATCAGGACAATCAGGCCAGCATTGCAATTCTAAGAACTGAAAGCAATAAGCAAAGGACGAAATATTTACAAATTAAAACGAACCATGCAAAGGAATGCATCAGGGATGGTTTGATAGAAGTTCTGTATGTGGCAGGGAATGAAATTCCTGCAGATCTTCTTTCAAAACCTATCGGAAAAGAGCAGCATCAAAAATTGACAAAGCTGATGCTGTTGTATTGAAAAACTTTGCCGTGTGATGTGTACACGAAAAGCAGGGGGATGTTAGTATTTTGTGTAACATCACACGTGGTAAGTTTTGACTCACAGCGAAGGCATGTAACTGCCTGCACCTGTGAACAGGGTGAGGCAGCTAGTTACTGCTACTTAAGACAGCTGAGCTATGCTCTGGGTTGCTGCAGTAGCTACTCTGTTGCTGCAAGTCTCCTACTGTGTGTTGCTGTGCCTTGGATAAGAAACAACTGCTACTGTATGGCAGTCTCCCTGTACAAAGGGAGCTTACAATTATATATTCTGTTACTCTACAATAAAACTGTATATATATAATCACTCATTGCTAGTCTCTGCTTTCTGGACCTGCTGCATTGGAGGTAATTTATTTCCCTCCTCCTGCTGACAGTGCATATCTAGCTGTCAGGAGGCTTCTCCATCATGGGTCTCCGCAGGAGGAGGAAAAAGCCAGAGAGCGACCAGGTGTACCATGTAACTCAGAAGATAATCAGGAAGGGGAGGAGCCAGCAATAGGGGTATAAATTTCTCAGTGTTGGCATAACAACTCTCTTCAGGCAGCCCTAAGGGCAAGCCAGAGCTCTTGGCTCTGGCCTCAGTTCCTGCTTCTGACTGATGGCCCTTGGCTCTAGTGACCCTCCAGCATCTGTGTATTTGTGCTGTGGATCCTGCTTCTATTCCAGCTACACTCTTGTTTGATCCCCAGGATGCTTGGACCCCACATATGAGAAGGAATTGACCTCAAACAGGAAGCTGCCCTGCCCTGTACCACAATGTGGTGTGCCCAGACATTTCTCTTGGTGCCTGCCAGCTCCCTGCCCCTGCTGTTTTTAATTTTATTACCATTTTTTAAATTATTTTTTTATATATGGGAAGCTAGTATGCTGCAAAGTGCTGCCCTCCACTGCCATCTTTATTTGGGTTTAAAGTTTTTGTTTTATCGCTCAGGCCCCGCCCCTGCCTTGTGCTTGAGCAAGTTACTTTTCTTTTGTCTTACCAGTTGCCTTCCTGGAAATGAGTGTTCTGTGACAGGCCACACCCACCATGGCAGCCATTTTATGAATGGGCAAGCCCCCTTGTGGCAGCCATTTTGTGAGAGCACCTACAACATTCACTCAACATTCCAAATGTGCCCACCAACCAAAAAAGTTTGGAAATCATCTAGCCATCTATTTGTCCATCTAGCCCAATACAGTGGCAGTGGCTCTCCAGGGTCTAAGGAAAAGGTCTTTCCCCATTACTTGCCACCTGTTCCTTTTAGCTACGGATGCCTGGAAACTTCTGCATGCAAACCACTATCACAGGGCTATGTCCCTCCCTGGTGTTTGGTATGTGGAAAATATTTACTGCATACAAATACTTGTTTATTACCCAGACAAATATTGTACAATGGAGCCACTGTGTTGTCAGAGACACTATTCCACTGCACTCATGTTGTAAGAGAACCTATGTCAAATGCCACAACAGTGTTGTTCTTACCTAATGAGTTTTGTAATAATTGTGTACTTGGAATTGATGTGTGTCATGTTTCTTCACACACATACTTGTACAATGTTTATTATATAATCTTTTAAACTTTGTGATATTGATTGTACTTTTGTGCCTTCAAAAAATTTTTGTTATCAGCCATAAATTTGAGAGATTTTCTATCCTTGACTTTTTAACTTGAGAGCTCTTTCTGGTCAGGAATTATATTGTTGCCCTTTTTTAAAAAAAGTAAGAGAACCTATGTCAAATGCCACAACAGAGTGTTCCATAAGAAGTCATATCATAAAACTGAAGTGCTCATGAAATAAGTATTCCTATATATGTGTGTGTATGTATGTATGTTACTTCAAGTATGAAAGGTGATTTATACTTTCGTTGCCATTAACACTTGGGTTTTCCACTATGTAGTACTTACCCTGCCCAAATAATTGTTTTGTTTAAAAAGCAGTATGTTGAAGGAAGGGCCAAAAAAGTGTCCTCTAATCATTAACTGTGAGGAGCTGTCAGGGGGTGTTACACAGTAAACATAAGAAAAGCCATGCTGGAGAAGACCCAAAGGTCCATCTAGTCCAGCATTCTGTCTACACAGTGGCCAGCCAGCTGCCCCACAGGAAACCCACAAGTTGGACATGAGTGCAACAGCACCCTCCCGTCCATGCTCCCAGCAACTGGTGTACACAGGCATACTGTCTCTGATACTGGAGATAGAAATAGCCATCAGCCCTGTCAAGATATGTTGTATTTTTGGAATAATGAACAATTATAGAGTCATTGTATTATTTGGTCCCATGGTGATGGGAGCACTATATTAGTTATTTGTGTATGTTATTTTTTTTTTGTATTGTTTAAAAATTTAAATAAAAATATTTAAAAAAAAAAAAAGAAATAGCCATCAGGACTAGCAGCCATTGATAGCCTTCTCCTCCATGAATTTGTCTAATCCCCTTTTAAAGCCCTCCAAATTCTACATCTTGTGGAAGTGAATTCCATGGTTTAACTATGTGCTGTGTGAAGTACTTCCTTTTGTCTGTCCAGAATCTCCCAGCAATCAGCTTTGCGGGATGACCTCAGGTTCTAGTACAGGCAGTCCCCGAGTTAAGAACGCCCGACTTACAGACAACCCATACTTAAGAACGGACTTCTGGGTTCCCCGGCGCTATGTCATTTACATAGCATAGTATACTACGCAATTTGCGCAAATGCAGATTTTAACGTATAGAACGCTATGCTGTTCTGACTTGCATACAAATTCAATTTAAAGACATTCTTAAGAATGGAACTTGTTCGTAACCTGTATTCTGAGAGCACAAGAAAAAAGTTTCTCTGTCCATTTTTTTCACATTATACATAATTTTGTACACCTCTATAATGCTCCCCTCTTTTGCCTTTTTTCTAAACTAAACAGTCCCAGAGGTTGTAACTGTTCCTCATAGGGGAGTTGCTCCAGCCCCTGGTGTAGTGGTTAGAGTGTTGGACTGGGACTCAGATCTGGGTTCTAGTCCCCGCTCGGCCATGAAACTCACTGGGTGACTTTGGGCCAGTCACTGACTCTCAGCCTAACCTACCAGGGTTGTTGTGAGGATAAAATGGAGAGGAGGAGGACTATGTAAGCTACTTTGGGTTCCTTGCAGGAAAAAAGGCAGGGGTATAAATATAATAAATAAATCATTTTAGTTGCTCTTTTCTGCACTTTTTCCAGCTCTACAATATCCTTTTTTTCTGGTGTAGTGACCGGAACTGTACACAGTATTCTAAGTGTAGTTGCACCATAGATTTGTATAAGGGCAGTATATTGGCAGCTTTATTTTTGATTCCTTTCCTAATTGTGCCTAACATGGAATCTGGCTTTTCACAGCAGCTGCACACTGGGTTGGCATTTTCACCAAGCTGTCCACTACAACCCTGAGATTCCTTTCTTGGTCAGTCACTGCTAGCTCAGATTCCATCAGTTATATGTGAAGTTGGGATCCCCCCCCTCCACATATATCACTTTATATGTACTTACATTGAAGTGCATTTGCCATTCTGGTGCCCATTCTCCCAGTTTGGAGAGATCCTTTTGGAGCTCCTCACAATCCCTTTTTGTTTTAATCACCCTATATAATTTGGTGCCATCAGCAAACCTGGCCACCTCACTGCTCACTAATTCCAGATCATTTATGAACAAACTGAAAAGCATTAGCCCCAATACAGATCCCTGTGGCACCACAGTTTACATCCCTCCATTGAGAAAATTGAGCATTTATTCCTACACTCTGTTTTATGTTCTTTAACCAGCTACTGATCCATAAGAGGAGCTCTCCTCCTGCATCACTGCTAAGTAGAAGGTCTTGTGTTCTACTGTGGGAATAGGTCCTGTGTGTGTGTGTGTGTGTGTGTGAGAGAGAGAGAGAGAGAGAGAGAGAGAGGGAAGGAAGGAAGGAAGGAAGGAAGGTGGGTGTGGATCTTCACAGGGGTGGGTCTTTTCCAGTAAAGTGATCTGACCAAAGCTGTTGATGGTGTGGAATCAAGAAATGACTTGCTGGGGCAGGATGCAAAGTAAAGCAAAACAAGAACAGGTGAAAGCAAGAGAGAGGCAACAGTCATCGCTCTGCTGGTCAAAGGCTGCCAAAAGGAAGAGAAGGTTTAAAGAGGGACAGAAAAGGTCATTCACAAATCAGAGTGTAGAGAGATAGGGCAAGACAAAGAGCTAGTGCTGCTGCTTGGGCCAGAGAAGGCCTATAATTTTCCAGAGAGATTCAGTGCTTAAGAAATGGAGTCTGAGGACCCTGACAGCATGCTGGGAGAAAAAGCAGGAAGGGCACTTTTCAAAAAACAACAACCCGTCAATTGCTTGAGTTACACTGGATGTAAGTCTTCCCTGTGTAATGCAGAAAACCCACCATACTGACATGCTGGGCAATTTTCAGCAGAAAGCAGGTTAGGGATAATGGTGGCAGGTGTGCCCTTGTTCACTCCAATTGCATGATGGTAATGTGATGAATGACAAGGGATGGAGCTACAGAGCTAAGGCTGTATGACACAGCCTTGACAGTAAATTAATTGGACTTGCACTACACACTTTGACACACTTGTTCTACTTCGGTGGTGGGGAAAGGACAACATTGTTGACCCTTGGTTCAAGCCTCCCCAAGGTATTTAGGAGAATATAGATGACTTTGGGTTCCTTCACACAACCAAATTCTGGACCTGGTGAGAACATTTGAGGCCTGTGAGTAAATCAGCTTGGCCAGGTTGGTGAGAATGCTGCAGTTTTGGATGAGGGACTGGATATTCTGCTTTATTACCAGTACGTACTGGAACCAAATAAGAAGAGGGAGGGGGACTTGTCTTTGTCTTGTTCAGATGTGACCACATGGAAATTTGAGGTGCTTTCAAAGAGACAGAAGGCAGTGGAGATGGGACGGAATATCTGAGTTCTTGCCATGTATGAGGAAGATGGAAAGAATGGGCAGCAGAGATGCAAGAGGTATTTACTGTGCTTTTGTTGACAAATTCTGCTGCAGTTGCATATTCAAGGCATGCAGCAAAGCAGGAATATTTGGTATATAGTCACACATGGCAAAAACAAATGGAAACATCTGAAGGCACAGAATGGTGGTGCTTGATGCCAAAGGGACTCAATCAGCCTAATCAACCTCAAGATATTGCAGCAAAGATAAAACAGAATATACAAGTGGAGATCAACAATAAAAAAAGCAAGGCAACTCATCCCTCCTTACTTTCCTTACTGCTACTTGGTTAAGGCTCATGTATGTTCCCTGGCTCCACTTTCTTCAAGCCAATAACCAATTCTCACTCAAGAAATGATGGGCCATCCCCCTCTCTACCTACTGTTCCAATTATTTTGAGGAGATGCTTTGTTTAGATGGGGAGGAAGCATACAGATGCCACATCCCTTCCAGTCTAAGACATCCCCTAATCACTTAAGAGGGCCTTTGCTGAGAAGGCTGAGAAGGAGTACACACTACACAGTAAGCCGCTACGCTTCCAGCCAGTTAGCACTTGGCAAGTACTGCCTACAAGCACAGATGCTATGTGTGGATCATCTTTGTAGGCTGCAGCTGACTGCACTCAAAACAACCACAGGTGGGGATGGGGAGAAGGTGACAAGCATCCACCAAACCTACTTTCTTCACCAAACCATCCCAATTCTCACATGTGTTGTAGGCAGCCTGAGCTGACAGGAAAGCCCCAACAGCTAGTGCAAATGTGCTAGCTGTGAGATGGTTGAGGGTAATGAATGCAGGGGACAAGGATCTGTGGTCCTCTCACTGTGGGCTACCCTGTCTGACTCTTCAAACAGCCTCCTCAGGAAGCCACACAGACAGCACAGGTCACTATTCTCGAGATGATTTGCATTCACCGCAAGATCTGAGAATATGATAGAAAAGACACCTAGATAAATTCATGCACATGGGGAAGTGCTGAGGGGGAAAGATTTGATTGTGGGTCAGCAGTTATGAGGCATCAGTGGTTTAGTAATTTCTAGAACAGCCTCCCCCAACATGGTGCTCTCCAGGCGTCTTGGACTTCAACTCCCATCTACCCCAGCCAGCATGGCTCAGGCTACCACACGGGGGTGACGGGAGTTGTAGTTCTGAAACTTGGCCTGAAAGCCTGTGGTGACTCAGGGGTGTGTGTTCACCTGCCACACTTACAAGCACCTTTGAACCTGTGCTAGATGGGCAAATGAAGACAACAACCCTTGTCCTATCTCTTTTCCCCATTCCACCTCAGAGATCTCGGGCAAGGCGCCTGGAGTGGCCTGATCCCTGCCCTGCCTATTATTCCTTGTGCCTCGATCCCGTCCGGATGCGTTGGGACTGCCACTCCCACCATCCCCAGCCAGGCCATGGGGGAAGGCTGGCCTATCTCGACCTACCGACGAAGGACCGACCATCACTCCCCGGCACAGCTCCGCAGCCGCCGCAGCCCCCCCCTCAAACCCCGTCAGAGAGCCCACGTCCCCCGGCCCCCCACATGGAAGCCACTCACTCTGTTTGCGCCATTTTCTCTTCTCCTCCTCCCTCCAGATCTTAACCGAAAGAAAGGAATATTTCTTTTCCCCCTCCCCGCCCCCACCACCCTTCCCCGAAACCATAGAACGCCACGAGCTCTAAACCGTCTCCGCGGCACACTTCCGGGTTCTTGCTGGCGACGCTCCGGCCTCTGCGTGACGCATCTCTATGGGAGAAGCACCCAGGGAAAGGGCGGAGGGAATCCGAGCGAGTCTGGCGCGTGCTCTCGCCTCTCGCTTTGCATGCTTGGAGCGTGACGTTACGGACGACACTTGATCGCGTCCGAAACCGAGCCCGGAGCGGGGTGCGCCGTTTCCTGGCTACGCCTCGCTCTTCTGTTTTGACGGGAAAGGAAGGCGGGGATGGAGCGTTTCCAGAGAGTTTCCGAGCAACGGGGCGTCTGCTGTTACGCAATGGGACCATGTTGAAACGCAGAACGAGATGTTCTGTTCTTTTACCGCTTCTGCTGCTGCCCTAAAGAAGGATGTGCGATTTTCAAGGCTTAGGCCGCGATTCTAAGCGCCCACTTCGCATAAGAAGAGCCATGCTGGGTCAGACCAAGGATCCATCCAGCCCAGCATTCTGTTCACACAATGGCCAACGCTATTGTAAATAGCAAGTGGGCTGCCGATCTGGATTGGGACCCTTCTGCATCTGTGGGGAAGAGGCTGTAGCCCTTTGCCCCCCACCCGCTGTGGTCCCAGTCTTATCCCCCACCCACCCCACCTGACATCTGCTATTTACATAGGAAGGAAAGAACATAAGAGCCATGCTGGATCAGACCTAGGGTCCATCTAGTCCAGCATTCTGTTCACAAATTTCCCAACCAGCTGCCCACAGGATCCCACAAACAGGAAAATGAGTGCAACAACACCTTCCAACCCATGTTCTCCTGCATACTGCCACTGATAATGGAGGAAGCACATAGCCAGTCAGCAGTGGCGTAGCGTGGGTTGTCAGCACCCGGGGCAAGGCAAGTAATTTGCGCCCCCTAACCCGTGGATTTTAGCACTCGAGGCTCTTCCACTAGATTAGTTAAAGAAACCCTTACCCCCTAAGCACATGTATTGTTTGTTATGAAAATACTGATGTAATTAAAGTAAAATGCATCTAAATACAAGTTTATTTTCAAACACTTTATTGAGTGCGAACATGCATTACACATTCTCCACATTTTCAGCAGGTCTATGAATACAAATCTACAAATGTAGTAACCTAGCATGGGCCATGCTATTATATGTCGTCTCACAACCATCGTAAATGACAAAAAATATCAAGAACAAAAACTAAACATCAAAATGGAACCATACCCTGGAGATGATCCAAGACTGGGCTAGATGGAGCCAACTTCCTCAATCCTGTACCTCTAATTGTAATTCTTTAATAGAAGTGCAAGATATCAATCTGTATATAATATACAGATTAATTTAAATTCGGGGAGGTCACACAGAGGTCTAGAAAGAGGGAGAAGCAATAAGGGAGACTCCCCAAGAGGAGGAGGAGGAGGAGGAGAAGAAGAAGAAGACACACCCCGCGCTGCTCTGCTCTGCTCGGGCCTCCTCCCGCTTTCCACCTGTCCCTTCAACAAGTTCAACTCAACTTCCTGCCTCCTCCATTTCTTCATTCATCCGTCCCCCGATCCCATTTCCCCACACGCCCCTTTCCCTTCTTTTTCTAGCCCATTTCCTTTCTCCCTCCTCCTTTCCTGGCTTTTTAAAAATGTACCTCTTCTTTCTTTGCCCTCCTCTTTCCTTTCTCCCCCCCCTTTTCTCCCCTCCTCCCTTCACCCTCCCACCCTCTCCCATTTCTCTCTCTCCTCCTTTTCTCTCGCCATCCTTTTTCCCTTTCCTCTTTTCTCCTTTCCCCCATTTTCCTTTCTCTCTCCTTTGCTGTTCTCCGCTTTGTCCTTCCTTTTCTCTCTCTCTTTCTCTTTCTTCTTCCTTCCTTCCTTCTTTCTCTCCTTTCCCCGGTCACTCTTTTTCCTCTCCTTCCTCATCTTCCTTTCCTGCCTCCCTCCCTTCTCTTTCTTTCTATCTGCCTTCCATCCTTCCTTTTCTCGTCTCCCCAACTTTCTTACCCCTTTCTCATTCCCCATCTTTCCTCTTTCCCCTTCATTCTCTCCTCTCTCTTTCCTCCCTTCCTCTTTCTTTCTTTCTCTCTTCCTCCCTCCCCCTTCTCCTTCCTTCCTTCCCTTCTTTCTCTCTCTCCTCTCTTTTCCTCCCTCCCTCCCCTTTTCTCTCTCTCCTCTCTCTCTCTCTCTCTCTCTTCTCCTCCCTTTCTTTCTTCCTTCCTTCCTCTCTCTCCCTCCATACCTCGATCTTGTCCACGCTCCGGGCGCAGCCCACCACCTTCATGCCGCGCTGCACCAGGGCGCGGGCCACAGCCGCCCCGATGCCCACCGAGGCGCCGGTCACCAGCGCCACGCGCCCCTTCCAGCGCTCCATGGCCCACGCGCCGCGCGCGGCTGCCCTCCGCCTGCCCGGCCCGCGACGCACCGACCGGCGCCTCCTTCCTCGCCTCCCGCCCCGCCCGCGCGCTCTCCAAGGCGCACGACCCGGCAGGCGCGGCGGCGGCGGCGGCGGCGGCAGCAGCGAGGGGGCGGCGGCGGCTGATCCGCCCCTTTCTCCAAGGGCAGCCGCCTCTGGGGGGGGGAGCAGGAGGAGGAAGAGCTGGGGCAGAGAGCTGCGAGTGCGCCCCCCCAGATGTTGCGCCCGGTGCGGCCGGCCCCCCCTGCACCCCCCACGCTACGCCTCTGCCAGTCAGGACTAGTAACCACCAATGGCCTTCTCCAAGAATCAGGAACGGTGCAGGGCTGTTTGGCACCCTAGGCCAAATTATATTTAGCGCCCCCCCTCTCGTGCCGTGGGGGGGGCTCCGGAGCAAAGCAGCCCTGCTCTGCAAACCCGCACCGCTGCCACCGCCACCTACCTCCCCCCGCTGCTGCTGCTGCTGCTGCTGCTGCTGCCGCCGCCTCCGACACGACGGGACCCCCGGACTTTTTTTTTTTTGCCGGGGAAACCAGGGCAACAGGGCTGTTTAAGCCCTGTTGCCCTGGTCTCCTCGCCAAAACAACGCCGGCGGGGCTCCGGAAACGACGGGAAGGTAGTGGGGGTGCGCCGCACGGGGGAGGTGGCGGCACGCGGCAGCGGCGGGGAGGCGCGGCGGACGCAGCGGGCCAGGAGCGCGAGGCGAGGAAGGGCACAGAAACGCTGCGCCCTCTTCCGCCTCGCCTAGGCAGCCGCCTGGGTTGCCTACGGCAGGGCCGGTGAAGGCGAGTTTGTGCCAGGCAAGACAGAATTAGCGCCCCCTTCCCATTGAGCCCTTCCTCCCTCGCCTGGTCTCCTGCCCCCCTTAGCCAGGCCCCTGCAGCCGCCTAGTTGGCCTAATGGTAGCACCGGCCCTGCTAGCGGTAGCGCCGGCCCTGCCAAGAATTTGTCCGATCCCCTTTTAAAGCCTTCCAAATTGGTGGCCATCACTACATCTTGTGGTAGTGAATTCCATAGTTTAACTATGCGCTGCTTAAAGAAGTACTTTTATCTGTCTTGAATCTCCCACCAATCAGCTTCATGGGATGACCCCGGGTTCTAGTATTATGAGAGAGGGAGAAAAATGTCTCCCTATCTACTTTCTCTACACCAGTGTTCTCCAACCTTGGGTCCCCAGATGCTTTTGGCCTATAACTCCCAGCAGACCCAAGGTTGGAGAACACTGCTCTACACCATGCATAATTTTGTACACCTCTATCATGTCTCCCCTTTTTCTAAGCTAAACACTCCCAGCTATTGTAACCTTTCTTCATAGGGGAAACTACACTAGGAATAAGCCCCATTGGACACAGTGGGATTTGCTTCTGAGCAGTAGACATGTATCGGATTGCACTATAAATCCCGTGGGTAGATGGTGATCCCTTTGTCCCGGGGAGGGGGGGGGGACGACCTCAAGCACATGTGCCAAACCCAGCCCTCCAGGGTTCCACAGAAGGCTGTTCCCCCTTTTGCCTTTGGCCCTGCCCACCACTGGAATGCAAGCCCCTGACAGCTTTCCTGAAAATTGAATCCAGCCCTTCCGCTGAAAGAGGTTCCCAAACACACACCACACACACACACATTTACTGATAGGTCTTCTGGTGATTTGCAGTAGATCAGATCAGCAAAGGTTGCTGACTCCTGGTTGTTTAACACTGGCTACCAAAAAAAAGGCAGTCCTAAGCACCTGCTTGGCAGATCTATGGGCAAATTGTACACCTGAGCCTCAGTATTCCACATCTATAAAATGGGACCTTATGAAGGCTAGTGCTGACCCAACTGGCTATTCCTTGAAATCATCGATTTTCTTTTAATTGCCATGGCTGACCTAGTGCTAATCACTTTCCTCCCAACCTCAGTGTTCCCACTTACCAGTGTGGTGTAGTCGTTAGAGTGTTGGACTGAGATTCGGGTGATCCGGGTTCTAGTCCCTGCTCAGCCATGAAGCTCGCTGGGTGACTTTGGGCCAGTCACTGCCTCTCAGCCTAACCTACCTCACAGGCTTGTGAGGATAAAATGGAGAGGAGGAGGATCATGTAAGCCGCCTTGGGTCCCATGCAAGAGGAAAAAAGGTGGGATATAAATGTAATAAAATAAATAATAAATTACCTGTGAAATATGAATAATAAAGAGTTATGCAGCACCTTAGAAACTTATACATTTATTATGGCATAAGCTTTCATGGACTATATGCGTCTGATGAAGCGGACTATAGTCCATGAAAGCGTATGTTGTAATGATGTTGTTAGTCCTTAAGGTGCCTCAAAATCATTGTTTTTGCTGCAACAGACTAACATGGCTACCCCTCCAGAAATGGTAAAATATGAGTATTCGCTGTTTGCTTTTGACTAAGTCTTTGTGCAGCTCTGGGTTGTTTTAGATGTTTGTATTAGAATTTTTCACCTGCAGCAACCCAGATGTAGATTTGTACTTGTATATGCAGCCTCAGTTATCCTCATGTATTTCTCCTGGGGGGCAGTAAGTAAATGGCTCCATCCTCTGAGGCAGTGGTCCCCAACCTTTTTGGGACCAGGGACTGGTTTCGAGGAAGACCATTTTTCCACGGATCGGGGGGGGGGGTGTCGCCCACCGCTCACCTCCTGCTGTACGGCCCGGGCGGCAGCACCGGAGAACCAGGAAGTGATGCAATGGGTCTACCGTCGCGTCACTTCCGGCTTTATGAAAATGCTCATCAGGGAGGCGAGCAGAGGGACGAGCGGTGGGGGATGCTCGCCGGAGCCAGGTGGGGTGCTCGCAGCGCATCCCGGCAGCGCAGCGGCTGGGCATGGTGGCCGGGTGGCGAGGCCGGGTGTGGCAGCCGGGCACGGTGGGCGGGCGGTGCGGTGGCCGCCCACTGGGATGCGCCGCAAGTACTCCACCTGGCTCTCAGGGTGCTCGCGAGTTCCAGCGAGTGCCCCCCCCGCCGCTCGCCTCCCCGACAAGCATTTTTCATAAAGCCGAGTGGCCGGGTGGCGCACGGCCCAGTTCTTAACAGGCCACGGACCGGTCCACCGACTGGGGGTTGGGGACCCCTGCTCTGAGGAATCATTTTGTATCAGACTCTACCCCAGGGGTGTAGAACCAAAAGCCCAGGGACAAATCTAGCCCTCTGGGTTTCTCCAGGAGTCTACCCCCTGAGCCACTGTTTTGCAGTTGGCTCTAGTTGATGGGTATTTTGGCTTCTAGTAAAAAATAAAGTAGATTCCACAAGCCTGAGATCTGCCTACCCCTGCATTGCTTTGCAGTTGTGGGCACCATATATTGGAGCACCCTCCCTATGAGAAAGGGTTACATTTAGGGCCTTTTGGGTAAGAGGAAAAAAGGAGAGTAAGGGGGGCATGATCAAGGCTTATAAAATTGTGCATGGGTAATAAGCCTTTATTTTATAGTGTAAAATACAGAAAAGTCAGGAGATTTTCTTGGGTGCTTCTAACAATTTCAAATAAGAGGACATTGAATTTCAGTCCTCTTGAATTAAATACTTAACAGGTTGGATTCTGAAATGTGGTGAGCATCCATGCCTTTAGGTGCAGGCTGAAGAAATTAAAAGAACACCATCTCCTTTGTGTGCAAATATTGTTTGCCCTTGAGTAGGGGAAATCTCAAGTATGCCAATATGAAACCACAAGGAGTGAAAGAACACCTTTCTAGAATGAGACAGGAAACCTGACAAGCCACAAGCAGAACACACTGCAAAATATTTTTCTGCAAATACAGAATAACAACCTTCTCCAATTATTAAATTGTCTTGGAGTTGGAGTCTGCAATCCCATACAGTACACACTTATGTGGGAGTAAGTACCATTGAACCCAATGGTACTTATTTCTGAGTGACATGTATAGGATTATACCAGCCTTTGCCAACCTGGTGCCCTCCAGATGTGTTAGACTACAACTCCCAGGAGATGCTGGGAGTTGTAGTCCAACATATCTGGAGGGCACCAGGTTAGCAAAGGCTGGATTATACCAACTGGTACAGCAGGGCTGTGGAATTCATGGCCCTCAGATGTTCTTGGACTACAACTGCCATCATGCCTCACCATAGTTTATGCTGGCTAAAGCTGATGAGACTTGCAATCTGACACCATCTGGAGGGCCACACGTTCCCCATCCTTGCTAAACAGGTTGCTCTGTAGGGCTAGCTACACGTTATGTGCGAAGGAGGCTAACTCATCTATGATGATATTTTTTTTAATGAAAAGCTACTTTAGGAGGGGAATTTAGAGCGGGGAAACAGTGGTTGGGGAAAGTATTATGCAACCCCCTCCCTTGCCACTTCTCCCTTCTAAATTACCCCCTCTTGAAGCAACTGTTCAATTTTTACAAAATGGCACAGGGCTTCAGTGACATACGGTATGTCTGCCTGCAACCTCTGGTTAGCTCCTAAGGAGGTTTCTGGGAGGTAACATTCTACCCCCGTAGAATTCTAAAACAGGCTTTTCACAAAGCCAAAAAAGTAAAAAGAATGGAATTGTTAAATTCCAAAAAAAGAATAACACAAAACAATAGAATGATCATCCCCATAACATTTGATAGCTCTACTGTTCATATTAAAAATATTATCCTAAAACATTGGCACCTTTTGAAAGACATCCCCAAGTGTGTACACCCACCTATGTTTGCCTACAAATGCACTGCTAGTTTAAAAGACATTCTAGTCCATTCAAGATTAGGACATAGCATGAATTCAGCAACTATTACTGGAAAAGCACCTGTGGGACATCACAAATGCGGTAACTGCAGTGTTTGTGATAACTGTTTGAATCTCAAGTCCTTCAGAAACCCCAATAAGAACAAAGAATATACCTTAAAATAATTTTTCAACTGTAACACACCAGGTGTTATATATGCTATTCAATGTCCTTGTTCTTTACTATACATAGGCATGACAACTAGAAAAATAAAATTAAGAATAGCTGAACACAAAAGCTGCATCAGAACAAAAAAGATTCATGCCCCAATGGTTAAACACTACATGGAACATGAGCATGATGAATACTCTGTCAGGTTTTGGTGCATAGAAAGAGTGTGAGGTTCGGGAAAACAACAAGTAGCAAAACTTAAAAACCAAGAGTCCAGATGGATATTTATAATCTTAACACAGTAGCTCCATATGGATTAAATGAAAACATAGATTGGTTATCAACAGGGCTATAGTATGACATTTTTTGCCATGGTTTTGTTTGTATTAATTTAGTATAAAGACCAACATTAGTCTAAGTTTGTTCAGAATACTAGGCACATAGCTAAACTATCAGGCAATTTCTAAATGAAGACTATCATCAGGTGTGTGCTAATATGCCACACCAGACAAATGACTCCATTTGCCAAACTCTGCAGCACTGTCTCAGAAGGTTTGCAAGTGGGACCAGCAATGGTGAATCAGTATACTTTTTCTGAAAGGGCCTGCTTAAATTGTTATCAGTGTTATCAGAAGTACCTCTCCCCAGCTCCTCTCTGGGGAGAGATTTGCTGAGCCAGGGAAAGGTAAGCTCTGCGGGGCTCGGGGGGGTTGAGGGGAGCAAGTTTGCCCCCACTTCCACCCCCAATTGAGATCCGTGCACATCCCTAGCCCAAAGTCACCCAAACTGGTGCCTGAGTTTGGCATTCTTCCTCCTCCCTCCCAATCCCTTTTCCTTTTGTGTCATGTCTTTTAGATTGTGAGCCTGAGGGCAGGGATTGTCTTATTATTAATCTGTATAAGCCGCTCTGAGAGCCTTTTCTGGCTGAAGAGTAGGGTATAAATGCAATAAATAAATAAATAAATAATCTTTTTAATCTAAAATTCTTTTAACAATGTATGTGTTAATATAGAGAATGTATATTTTGTACAGAATTGAGGCCACATACCAATATATTATAAAACTGGATCAAGTGGGAACTACAGTGGTGAGCATGACACCATCTAATTTTGATTTATAAGCCACTCAGCCATTTTGATTTATAAGGCTGTTAGGCCGAAATGCGTTTGTGTGAAAGACCAACAACCGGGTCTTTGGCGTGAGTTCAGCACAACGGGTTAACTGGCACTGAGATATTGCCCTTTACGGGGCTCACAAGCGATGTGGTCACGCACAACCTGTCTGACCAGAACTGTGTCTCCTATCCCCGGGGTGGGGATTATGCAAAGGGAGGGGGTCAGTGCACCAGGGGAAAACGATGTCAGGGTTCATGTCACTACGTGCGTTCAGGCTTTCTCCACATCCCCCCATTTGGGGAAGATAGCATTGGGGCTTGAACACCCCAATTCTTATCTACTATTCACTTGATGAGAAAGCCCTAGACAACCCATCCGCCAGGATGTTTTCCTTGCCCTTAATGTGTTCTATGGAAAAATCAAAATCTTGCAAGGCTAGACTCCATCGCAGGAGTTTCTGGTTGGATCCTTTAACCTGGTCAAGTCAGCACAAGGGGGAATGATCGGTTTGCAGCAGGAACCGTCGCCCCCCGAGGTAGGGGCGAAGTTTGGTCACTGCCCACACTGTCCTCTGGATGGTAGGCGACAACCCGCCCTACTTTCCCAGAGGAAGGGCAAGGATTCCGGGGCTTAGCCAGGAGTTTGGGGCAATTCCTCTTGATGTGCCCGGGCTCCTTACAGTAGAAGCACCCACTAGAACTGGGTGCTGGGGCGACAACCCGCCCTACTTTCCCAGAGGAAGGGCAAGGATTCCGGGGCTTAGCCAGGAGTTTGGGGCAATTCCTCTTGATGTGCCCGGGCTCCTTACAGTAGAAGCACCCACTAGAACTAGGGTTAGGAGTCTCTTTGGGCTTGGCAAGGGCTTCTTCATGGTTCTGGGGGGTGCTCTTCTCCGTGCCCCCTTTCCCCCCACTAGAGTTAGGGGTGTTCCCTCGATTCGTCTTGGGCTGGCGATACAGCCCCATCTGGTCAGCCAGTTTGCCAACTTCTAAACAGGAGGGGGGGTCCCTATCCCGGACGGCGGTGGCCAGGTCATCTGGAATGGTGGCGAAAAACTGCTCCTGGATCATCAGGTCTCGCAGCTCGGCCGCACTGCTCTTCCCGGTGGCCCCGATTCAGGCATCCCAGATCTGCCCCAGCTGTGCGATCCAGGACCCATAAGTCTCCCCCGACAGTGGCCATCCCCACCTAAACTTGAGGCGGCAATGTTCGGCCGTGAGCGCAAAGCGCTGCCTCACAGCCTCCTTAAAAGTATCATAGTCTATTGGGGCAGTCTGAGTGTGGATCCCTAGGTCGGCCAGTTCCCCGCTGACCTGGGTCCGCAAGACCGACATCCGCATGTTGTCCGGCACCATCTGTTCTTGGCAGGCTGCCTCGAACAGCATAAAGAACATTAGCACGTCTTGCCCCGGTTTGTACAAGGGAAATTGTTTTCTGTCCCAGGTAGGGGGCCAGGGGGTCAGAGGCTGGGGTTGGTTGCTTGCCCCCCTCCGCTACCCGCATTCACCTTAGCCAATTCCAGCTGCAGCCGGAGCATCGCCTGCTGGTGCTGCATCACCTCTCTGGTCTGCTGCCAGCTCATCTGGGGGGTGAGTTCCTCTCCGCCTGCCCCATCAGGGATTCCGCCAGTCGCTCCGTCTTCTGGGTCTTCCCCCAGGCCGGTGCCCTTGCCGCCTTCCCCATCTCCCGAACTGCCAATCAGTCTGGGGGAGTCCCACTGGCCGGGTCCCCCTCCGGGCGGCTGCAGCGCAACAGCTCCCGCCCCGCCCCGCCCCGCCCCGGACAGCCTCTGCCTCCACCCACCGCACCTTCCACTCCATCTTGGCTACGTGGTCCCTCACACCTGGAGTTTTTGGTGTGACCACCAGCTGTCCCTCACTTGGGTCGCTCATTTCTGGGCTATGGTCCGCTGACTGTCCTTCTCCTGCAATCAGCTAGCCTCCCCTGGTCTCCGGTAGTTCCGTCCGTTAACTACGGTTACAATGTTATCCCACCTCTACCACCATGTGAAAGACCAACAACCGGGTCTCTGGCGCGAGTTCAGCACTTAACAGATTAACCGGCACTGAGATATTGCCCTTTACGGGGCTCACAAGCAATTTAAATCCAACCGCGACCTAAAAATAACATGTAACTGTATTTAAACCAAAGAATAGACTTTATTTACTACAAGGTTAATAGAGCGGAACTAATAGACTTCCAGGAAAGTTGCACTATAAACAAAACCAGGTCGTGACCTGAATCACTAGAAAGCTTCAATACAGAGGCATAGCGTATTACAGCAGTAAGAAGTCACTTCACACCAGAGACTCTGAACTTACGGACTTTGCATAGCGGTCTGCATAGCCAGCTCCGAGCCTGCCACGCTCGGGGTAAGGAACTGCTTGGCCCTAGCCGGTGCTAGGGTTGGAAGATGTCAGCTCGTCCTGAGTTCCCAACAACTCTCTGACTCTGGCAGGGGTTTTTTCTACCCTTCACGCCCCCTCCCCGCCTCTTGGCGATCAGGTGGGCTTTATTCCTGCCCGGGAAAAGGTGGTGCCTTGGGTTTACTGGTGTCTTTAGAGGTATTTTGCAGCTCTTTGAGACTGCTTCCCCTACCTTCAGGATGTAATGCCTCCTCTTGTGGATTCATGCAGATGTGTCCTATTGAGGGTATGCAGATGTGGTCAAGCACAACCTGTCTGACCAGAACTGTGTCTCCTATCCCTGGGGTGGGGATTATGCAGAGGGAGGGGGTCAGTCAGTGCACCAGGGGAAAACTATGTCAGGGTTCATGTCACTACCTGCATTCAGGCTTTCTCCACAGTTTGGCTTCTCCACAAGATTACAGGAAAGCTATACTGTGAGGACGCATCTCGGGAAGCAACTAACAATAATATTTGCACAAATAAGACTTCACCTTGAGATAACAGTCCTTCGGTCAGAAAAGATATTCAAGATTATTTCCAGCCCTCGAGGCTTGACAATATGTGACATTATACATGTTTATCTGTTTTTAGCTATTATATGTTTTATATATTTTAATTTGTAAATCTTTGTAATTTGAAATTGTGTCTATTTTAATACACTTTTATTGGTTATAATTTTTGTCATTATATATTCTTGACTTTTAAGTTTCTATGGTTTCTGGGAGGTAACATGAAAAGGATTGAAGATCATGTTGGCTAATCCAGATAGATAGGATTTCCTCTGAACATGATGAAAAATCTTTCAAGGGCCCATAGTACATCTCCAAATAACTGAAGCTGATTTTTTAAACTTACTTTTTAAAAATTGTAAAGTACAAATGACAGAAAAGAAAGTAGGAAACTTAACATCCTGCATGAGAAACAGCCAATCTAAGGTTCTGACATGATCCACTCCAATTTTTCCTCTTGATTAACATATCTAGCAAATGTTGAGTTACAATTTCTCTTGATCTCATCAGATTCCTACGTTCAGGGTTTCTCTTCTCGTCACCTCTGTTATCCCAATTTCTCCTTCCTAAAGATATTTATAATGAATAGGCTTGCTCCTTAACATAATGTCCCAAATTGTCCATCTCCAAATATCTGATGATGGAAGTTCAGCCATTCTCCATGTTTTTGCCAACAGAATCTGAGCTGCTGTTAACATAAGTCAGCATCTGGTCTTTTCTTACTTCTCCCTTCAAACAGCCCAACATTACAGTTAAATAGTCTAGTTGACTTTTACATCCTATAATAACTTTAACACATTGCAAACTAATGTTCTGCTAATCCTTAACCATCCTACTACGTCCCCACCATATTTGAACAAATGTATCTCTAGCACATTTCGAACAAAAAGTTAATTTCCTTCCATTTCTCTGGGCTTAATCATGCTGAACTTTGTGCTAGATGGGGTCCCTCGTGTTTCTCTAGTCCAGTGCTTCTCAAATAGTGGGGCGGGCCCCCCGGGGGGGCGCGAGGCTCCGTAAAGGGGGGCTCGTTTGATCCACATTTCTTTCTTTTTTTATTCTCTTATATGTTAATAAGGATACAGTGTTATGCAGAGGTGTACTTATAACAATTTTATAGACAAATGATACTATTTACAGTCGTGCGGGGGGCGCGAAATGTTTTCTTCTTCCTAGGGGGGGCATGACAGAAAATAATTGAGAAGCACTGCTCTAGTCCATCATTCTGTTCATGCAGTGGCCAATCAGCTACCCACGGGAAACCCACAAGCAGGACACGAGTGCAACAGCACCATCCTGTCCATGTTCCCCAGCAACTGGTGTACCTAGGCATACTGCCTCTGATACTTAAGGTAGCATATAGCCATCAGGACTATTATTATTTATTTTATTACATTTCTATACCGCCTTTCTGCGAAGGCACCCAAAGCGGTTTACAATGTTTAAATAAGCAAACAAACGTTACCGCCCCCCACCAACCAAACATAAACCAGTTCTCTCAGGCCAACTGAAGGTTTTTTCTGGAGCTGCTGGTACAATCTCCCTGGCCTGGGCTTCTCTTCTGCCTTCCCTCAGGGCACACAGGTCTTAAATAGCCCCAGGGAAGGCGGGGGTGGGGCTGCCCCAACAGCCCTCTCAGGCTGGTGATGGTCATTTCAGGAGCTGATGGCATCTGCTCCCCAGCCTGGGCTTCTCTTCTGCCTTCCCTCAGGGCACACAGGTCTAGTAGCCATTGATCGCCTTCTCCTCCATGAGTTTATCCAATCCCCTTAAAAAAACATCCAGATTGCTGGCCATCACTACATCTTGTGGTAGTGAATCCCATAGTTTAACTATGAACTGTGTAAAGAAGTGCTTCCTTTTATCTGTCCTGAATCTCCCACCAATCAGCTTCATGGGATGATCCTGGTTCTAGTATTATGAGAGAGTGAAACAAATGTCTCCTTATCCACTTTTTCCACACCATGCATAATTTTGTACACCTCTATCATGTTTTCCCTTACCTGCCTTTTTTTCTAAACTAAACAATCCCAGATGTTGTAACCTTTCCTCATAGGAGAAAGCGTTCATCTAGCACAAAGGGGAATTGCAGAGGGGAATTTGGATGGGGACTATAGCAGGAGACAGGGATTAAGCTCCTCTACCCCCTGCCAGGATGCCAATTGAGATAGTTGCCAGGTGACACAACTGCTAGTTGGTGAATGGTGTCACATCTAGTTTGACCCTTTGAGATGTTGTTTAGTCAAAACCTCTCACAGTTTAAGCATACCATGCTGCATATAGTTCCTTAATTAGCACCCCAGATAATATCCGAGTAGGAGGTGCCAATATTACTGGGCAGTTTTACATTTTGAGAAGACCACTGATTTTACACCACTGATTTTAATGAGAATCTGGATTTCACTTTCCTGCCTCCTGGTACCCACTAGTAGGGCAACTCATTTAACAGACTGATGACACATTCCTATACATGTTTAGACGGAAAAAAGTCCTACAACTTCCAGCATGCCCCAGCCAGCCATGCTGGGAATTGTAGGACTCCGCCCCCCCCATCTAAACATGCATAGGATTGCACCCTGAGTCATTCTCCCATTTACAAAACCAAGTATCTACTTGTGACAACTTAAAAAAATAATGTCCAGGGATGACTTCAGTTTCCACTTTTGAAAGATCAGTTAAGAAACTCAGGCTTTCACTTCCCCTTTTAGACAAAGGATATAGCAGCCATTTCTCCATTGGTGCTGTGGCCCCCAAGCAACTCTATTTGTTTATCTTATATCTAACCTTTCCGCTAAAAACATTGTAGGGTGGCTAACAATAATAAAATACAGATAAAATGTATCATCATTAAAATACAACCACATAAATCAATTACAACACATCAGTCAGACACACATTAAAAACACATCAGATTAAAAAGAAAGAAAGAACAGTACCCACCAGCTAAAAACTAGTTCAGCTTAACATCCCAGTACAGTAGGCAATCACTCATGACTGAGTAAGATTGTCTTCCAGGATAAAATTACAAAAGAAAATTATATAAAGAGGAAATTGTATAAAATTGTGTAGACTCTAGCAATGGGTCCGTAAGTGACTGTGGAGGCCAATTCTAGATCCACACAGCTTCCCACAGTGAGGACACAGGTTACCAGATGGAAGATGGTAAAGGATTCATTCGACGTGCTTTTCGCTTAACACGTTTCTCCCTTTCACCTTGCACTCGGGCTTCTTCAAAGTCCATAGAACCTTTGTGAAAGGCCAACCTCCAGTTACATCCCAAACCCTGCCTGAATAAGAAAGTCTTTGCCTGACAGTGGAGGGACAATAAAGATGGAGCTAGCCCAGAGGTGGGAAACCTGAAGCCTGAGGGTCAAATCTGTCCCCCCGGGTTTCCCAGAAGGCCATAGTCCTTTCCCCTTGCCCCATCCCCTTTCCCCCAACCATCAATAGTTTGGTGACTTCCTCGCTTTTTTTTCCATTCTAAAAAGTTGGAATGCCTCTCCTAAGGTTTAGTTACTGGTAGTAACAACTTTAAGCTAAAACAGGCTGGTATTTTTTTTGTATTTTTGACCCTACCCCTTTTGCTTTCGCCCCTGCTCACCACTGGAATGTGGACCCCAAGAGCTTCTCCAAAACCTTGGGCTGAAAGAGGTTCCTCACCCCCTGAGCTAGCCTTACCTCCCTTGGCAGGGAGTTCCAGAGACTGGGCGCAGCCGCTGAGAAGGCCATTCCTGCCACATGTGCTTCTGATGCTGGCAGGGCAGAGGGACACACCTCTCCCAGGGATCTTAAAACTAGGTAGGCTCACAAGCAAGAATGCAGTCTTACAAATATCCAGGTCATGTAGGACTTTATAGGTCATAAGCAGCACTTTGAACTGTGCACAGAAACAGACCAGTAGCCAGGGAAACTGTTGTATTACAACAGTTGTAACAAAGGTGTCAACAGCTTATAGCTGTAGCATTCTGGACCAGCTGAAGTTTCCGAACAGTCTTCAAAGGCAGCCCCACATTATGTGTGTTATAGTAGTCCAAATGGGATGTAACTAAGGTATGTTTCACCGTGCCCAAATCAGACATCTCCAGGAATGGGCACGGTTAGAATGAGTGCGATTGCACTCCTATCCACCGCTTAAACCTAGGCATTGAGGTTAAGTGCTAAATCCAGGAGTATACCCAAACTGCAAACCCGAGTCTTCAAGGGGTGGGTAACCCCATCCAGCACAGAATGAGTCCCTATTCCCTGATCTGCCTTTTGACTGACCAGGAACACTTATGTGTTGTCTGGATCAAGCTTCGATTCATTTGTTCTCTTCCAGTCCATTACTAGCATTATATATGGATTAAGTATTTGAACAGCTTCCTTGGATTTTGATGGGAAGAAGAGATCGAGTTGGGTGTTAGCAATATACTGGTGGCACTGAACCCTAAAATTCTGAGCGACCGCTCCCAGTGGTTTCATGTATATCTTAAAATAGCATGGGAGACAATAGCCATGGCGTCTAACAGGAGTCCCCCAGCACTTTCTGAAATCGCCCTTTCGGGAAGGACCGAAGTGACTGCAAAACAGTGCCTCCAAGTCCCAACCAAGCCGGGGGTCCAGAAGGATACCGTGGTGAGTATCAAAAGCCACTGAGAGATCCAGCAGAACAAACAGGAACACACTCCCCTGTTCAGTTCCTGGTGTAGATCTTCCACTAAAGCAGCCTGGAGCCAGATTGAAATAATCCACCTCATCCAGTTGCTTTAAAATAAAGTGGAACATCAAACTAGCTCACTAAACCTTACTTATCAAGATCCTTAGAGTAACTCATCAAAGCAGTTCCAAGTGGGGGAAGAGATGAGGGCCACCTGGGCTCTGAGCCTAGCTTGTTCTTTTTCCCACTCTTTGCCAAGCAGGTGGACACAAAGAAAAAGAATTCAGAATACAGATATTTCTATGGGGGCTGGGCAGCCCTCAGAGTGGGAAATCCAAACTTACCCACTGATGGCCTGGGAGGACCTTATCATGCATCCTCCAGGTAATGTCTACAATACCTCTTTAACATAAACTGAATCATGGGGAAGTGAAGCTGGAGAATCAGCCTGAAATGTTATAGAGATGTAGATTTGGGGGTCTATCTCCTTGCCAGGCCTGACATTTTCTTTGTTCAAAGATCTTTCCCCCTGCCCTCCAAAAGGTGGTGACATGAGGAGGTTTGGTTCTTTATGGCCTTCAAATGGGCTTTAGCCTGAGTTTTCCACTAATGTTGCTCTAGCCATCATCCCACTTGTTTCATCTCCCACAGCTTCCTTACAAACCAGGGAACTCATTTGGTTCTACTCAGTGAGAGAGGGCACTTAGGAGGGATCATGTCAACTGCCCGGACCAGTTCCTCATTCCAGAGGTTAACCAGGGCTTCGACATAATTGCCTGAGGTGACAGGAAATCCCACAAGTGCCATCAAGAAACTATTCCGACCAATCTCGGACCAATCGGGGCAGACCTTCTTAATTGGCACTCCACCTCTGCAGAAGCTCAAGTTCCAGTAAGTCTAAACCCCACCAGGGTATATTAGTACAGCCATCTCAATTGCCCAGGTCTAAGTATCCTTGATTTTTATCTACATTCCATCTTTACAGCTACAGTATATGATTAATTATATAAATGTAGACTTACAACATTACACTTTTTTTCTGTGCTAGACTATCTCTATTAAGCTGTTCATTCACAACTACCTTTATTATGACAGATAAAGCTGTTTTGACTACCCTGTAACATCCAGAAATTAAGACTAAATGCAGAGGAACTTACTGCCACATCATATGGGGGGTGGGCAGGGTGGCTTAAGCAATAATGAAAATTCATGAGTGTATTCAAGGAAAGAGTCATGCAAACATTCATTAACAGATGCTTATTAGCCATGCAGCAGACAACCACAAACGACAGCTTTGTAGATGAGTCCTGCAAAAATGACCAGTTTTTACCACACCAATGTGCTTGGCCTGGGAAGAGTCTGCCTGAGCTGATATACTCTACCATATTGGCTTTTGCTCTATTCTAGTGCAAGTAAAAGTACGTTTTGGTTTCACTTCTTTTGTGTGACTTAAACAATATCATAAAGAAAATTCAAAATGTGTCAGATGTTCTGTGCATTAAGGCCTCTCTTGCTACCCACTTCCTGCACTATTGGGTGGTGTGCTAGAATATTTTTAATGTATTTAGTTAGTTAAAACATGTATATTCCATCTTTTATCAATTATTTTAATGCTTGTGATTAGATTTGGAATAGCCAAGATGCTCCATGGGGGATGGGGGGGGGGAGAAGGCAGAAGATGGGAGAGAGAGAAAGATTTTTGCAGGTTAGCTAAATCAGAAGAATCATATTTTAAGCTTGTAACAAAAATGACTATTAAATTCAAGCAAACCCAAGAACCTAGATCAGGGGTAGGCTAACTTTAGGCATACAGAATCTATTTCATTTTTTACTAGAACCTGAGATCCACCAACCAGAGCCAGGTACAAAAGACATACATTTGGGATTAAAGAATTCTGAGTCCAGGAATTTGTTTTGAGTACTAGAACCAGACCTGAATGGCTCACGCTGGCTCAGTTTGTCTGAGCGTGGAAAGCTAAGCAGGGTCAGGCCTGGCTATTACTTGGATGGGAGACCCCTCCTCTAGTTTCCTGCATTGAGCAGGGGGTTGGACTCGATAGCCTTGTAGGCCCCTTCCAACTCTATAATCTATGAAATCTATGAATGGAGCTCACAGTCCTTCTGCACAAAAATCCACTCATAGTTACATCAAGCTTTCTTCATTTCAGCAGTATAAGTTAGGTAGTATAATGTTGACGCTATTGTTAAACAAGTGGGAGTCAGAAATCCGTGCTGATCTACTGCAAATCACCCAGGCAGCTGCCAGTAGATGCAGATCTACCCCTTGCCCAGTCCTGACCTATCGTGTTCCATAAGGTCATCAGAAAATAGTTGAGGTAGTATGGGTACCAAATGGTTAAGAGAAGATGGACCCTTGGTCTGATCCAGCAGGGCTCTTCTTATGTTCTTTCCTTCCAATGCAAATAGCAGATGTGGGAAGCGGGGTGTGTGTGTAAGCAGAATGGATATTCTTTTGTTCTGCAGACCACTGTGTCATTTTGCTTCTGGAAACCATGGACTGCTCTCTTTCTTTAAAATATTTATTTTAACATTATATTCATTCTTCATTATGAAATCAAAATTCATTAAAACAGCAATTAAAAATAGAATACAAGATAAAAACAAACAATTCTATGGGCAGCCACAATCCAATGAGGCTGCCCATAACCCTCTGAATTTATGGGCATCCTATTGGTGGCAGGAGGAGTGCAGTGGATAGGATTGCCACCATGCTCCCCTTGCCCTCAAAAACATCTAGACAGCTGATTTTGGCCATCTAAATGCTTTACACCACCTCCCGAGGAGAAGAGGCTGAGGCACCGCCTGGATTCCTGGGAAGCCGGCAGTGCCGCGCTCCTCCCCTCCACACCCCCGGGAACTGAAGACAGTCTTCCATCTTCGGTTAATTGCTGGCGCAGAAAGAACCACACCGGCTTCAAGGTGGGGGAGGGGCAGCACTCCGCAGGTGGACTACGCACTGCAACCTTGGAAAGGATTTCCGAGGTCACAGCGGCTTCTATGCCCTATCCTATGACACAAACACACCCAGGGAAGGTTGGAGGGCCATAGGATTGTGCCCTAGGCTAGGTATTAAAATCAGCAAATGCCTGGGTAAACAGATGCATTTTCAGCAGGCACTGAAACACCATCAAGGATGGTAGCTGTTGCACTGCAGTAGGGAGAGAATTCCAAAGGTGAGGTGCCACAACAGAAAAGGCCCTCTCCCTGTTTGCCGCCAGATGTACCTGTGCAGGCCACAGGACCGTCAGGAGGCCCTGATCTGTAGATCTCAGTGAATGGGCAAGTTGATATTTCACTACTGGATGTAAAGTTAGATGATTTATCCAAGATTCCGGAGCAAGGCAGCAGCCTGTGGGAAAAGACAAATCCACTTTCCAATTCTTGTTTCACTCCTTACATTCTTTTTTCTCAAAGCTCCTGTCACTGCTTTCTCTTGGCACCATATGCAACAACGGCTTATCTCTGAAGCTCTGGTTGGTAGAATTGCCCATTTCCTAGGTGCTATCTCCAATTCATCTTGGGTCTAATGTTGTCTTTGCTGTTAAAACCAGCTCTTATCAATGCATGGAACACAAATTGCCTCCTGCACAGTTTATGCAGAACCTATATTTTAAATAGGTTAAATATCTTTAGCAAATTGTATGGCTTTCCTTGCCCTACATAAAAGAGCTCAGACATCACCTTTCAAGCTAAGATAGAGGGAGAACAGTAGATTTAAGGGACATTCTGACAAAAGCCAAGTGACGTACAGTGGCTTTCAATAATGAGAGCACATTTAGTAGAACAATAATTGTCATTGCTTGTGCCACAGCCTCCACCGTAGTCCCATGTAAGTCCAGATCTGTAACAGCGTTCACATGCAGGAATGGCTTGCAAGACTTATGGGTGAGCTGCCCGCCCCTGGTTCTTCTCTGACTAGCTTGGTTGGAACAAAATAGGGCAAGGACTAGCTCGGAATTATAGCAAGCCAATCCTGTTGTGAAGCACCCAGAGAGCTTCAGCTATTGGGCCATATAGAAATGAAATAGATGATGATTATACTCTCAAGTAAAATCCAACTCCATCACACACCTGGCTGGAGAAGTGATGGGTCTAACCCAGAGGTGGGCAACTTGTGGCCCTCCAGACATTTTGGCCTACAACTCCCATCAACCTTCACCATTGGCTATGCTGGCTAGGGATGATGGGAATCAAAGGGCAAAACCTCTGGAGGGCCACCAGTTACCCACCCTTGCTCTAGTCCTTACCCACCTATGATCCTGTCATCCACCCACCAGCTTCCAATCTTCCCACCCACCTACTTTACTATTGCTGCTATGAACGAAGGAAACCAAAGGGTGGTCTCTCCCCCCTCCCCACTGCCTAATGGATGTCAGGAATACTGAGAACTACATTTCCCAGCAGTCCCGGTGTCTGGCTTAATGCCATTGCAGTCCCTGGGGAAAGGGAGAGGGTGGACCTCCTTTGCAGCAGCAGCAAGGTCAGGGAGTGGGCAGGACAGGATGGCAACAAGTGGGTGAGTCGGACGGAAAGGGACACAAGATAAGCTTTTATACCTTACATCCTGTTTCTTCAGATGCCAAAGGGCAATCGCTGGCAGCAAGCAGCACAAGGCAGTTAACAGAATGTTTACTCTCAACAATCTTCTCTCTCTTTTTTAAAGGGTAAATATCTGTACTACAAAGGAGAGCCAGGGGTACATAATGATAAATTGCTGTCACAGTCTTTAGAATGAGAGCCCAGTGTCATCCCTCTTTATCTCCTGGATTGCACAATCAATTTTTTCTATTCTCATTCTGCCCCTCCTACTCCATATGTCTACTGCAGGGCTCTCCAATCTTGGGTCCCCAGATGTTGCTGGACTACAGCTCCCAGAATCCCTTGCCATTAGCCATGTTGGCTGAGTATGCTGGGAGCTGTAGGCCGGCAACATCTGGGGACCCAAGGTTGGAGAGCCCTGGTCTACTGGAATTGATTTCCATGAGAATGGCCACTCTGAGGTCTCCAAGTATGCTGATGCATTCATTCACATATTTTCATGGATTTCTGGGTTTTATGTCAGATTGATGCCCAGTCATATATTTCTCTAATTGTGAAGGTCTCCAGCACGGGGCCCATGGGAACCAGTGTGCCCTGCGGACACTTCTCTTGGTGCCTACTAGGACTCCCTGCTCCTCCTGATTTTTATTTTATTTCTTAATATTTTTAATTTTTTAAAAGTGTATTCCTTAGATATTATCCAGACCTCTCTTTGCCAATTAGCTCTTGATATCAGTTACCCGACATTCATTAAGGACATGCTTGTGTCTTTGTGTGTCTTCTCTTTAATGCAGTCACTATTCTTACTTGTTTGCATCTCCAAATTCTTAATTAGGTGGTGTCATTAAGCATTTTATAAAAAGACATATTGCTTTGAGAGAGGTGGGTTAGCAATTTCTCTGTAGCCTTCCCAGCAATTCCAATGCAGCTAAAATCAGATATTTTCTGGAAATATGTCACTTTCTATCCTGTGTGAGAGATTGGGGTGGGAGGAATGCCTCTTTTAGGATGATTTTTTACACCTGCAGCATTGATAACTACTTGTATTAAAAAGTGTGTGTCTGTAAGTAAGTGTAAATATAATTATATGATTTATATATATATATATATATATATATACATAGAATCATAAAGTTGGAAGGTACCTCAAAAGTCGTCTAGACCAACCACTTGCTGATGCAGCAAATTCACTACTGCAGCATCTCCTTAAAAAACACACAACCTTTAACGGAAGAGAGCCCACCTCTTCACCACCTTCCAAGATAGTCTGTTCCAATGTCCAACAGCTCGTACCATCAAGAAGTTCTTCCTAATGTTAAGCCTAAATCAGGGTGGGCAACCTTGGGGACTCCAGGAGCCAAATTTCACACACACACACACACACACACACACACACACACACGAATCTCCCAGGGACCTCACCCACTGCCACTACTGAATTGTGGCGGTGGCGGCAGCAACAAAATAATTGGTGATCTGCTGTAGAATTT
Source organism: Shinisaurus crocodilurus (assembly GCA_021292165.1). NCBI lineage: Eukaryota > Metazoa > Chordata > Lepidosauria > Squamata > Shinisauridae > Shinisaurus > Shinisaurus crocodilurus. Next base: position 49,646 of record JAHFWL010000435.1, read on the forward strand.
AGGTGGCAAACCTCAACAGTGGCTTTAAAAGGCCAAATTTATCTTTAAAATAAGCCACACCTTGTTTTAAAGCTAAATTTGGCCTATTTAGGCTGTCACTGGTTTGCTGCCAAAATTCGGTGGCAAGCAAGCCATCAGTTGTTTTGCCACAGCAGAAGCAAATTCAGCAGCGGGGGGTGGGGGTGGCAGCAGTGGCAGGGGATGCACCTAAGGTCAATTATAACTTTGGAGGAAGCTTTTACTTCTTAAAATATTGAACCTCTTTGTGGACAGGTGAGTACTAGGCTGTGATCTAAAGAAAGGAACACGGTTCTGCTATTTTTCCTGCAGCACTTGCTGCCTAAGAGGTAAGGCTCTTTGGCAAAAACCAGCAACTAAATCTCTGGTTTGCATGCTAATCATGCCCACGTCCCTTTGAATGCCTAATATTCAAATATTGTTAAAAGAGATCTCACAATTCAAATAATGCAGACTCACAGTCTGTATAAATCTTACTTGGTTCAATTTACAAAAATTGGGTAATTATGTGAAGCTTTTTTGTTTATCCAGCAATTATTGAAAACTTCTTCAACCAGCTACCATAATGTTTGTTGGAGCAGTATCCAGTGTGCAGGGTCAAGCCTGGTTATTACTTGGATGGGAGACCCCTCCTCTAGTTTCCTGCATTGAGCAGGGGGTTGGACTCGATGGCCTTGTAGGCTCCCTCCAACTCTATTATGAATCTATGAAAGGGCTGTGTGTTGACCACCCTTGGCTTAAATCCTTTTGCTTATACTTTGAATCCAGTGGTTCAGATCCTACACGCTTGGGTACACTTCCCCAACATGGTGCCCTCCAAATGTTTTGAACTACAGCACCCATCAGCCCCAGCATGTGATCAAATGATCAAATATTGAAGATGGCTGTCCTATCACCTCTTAATTTGTCTTAATCTTAAAAGCCAAGGCCAGTGTCAGACTCTAATGGTCCATTGGCATGGTGCTGCTGGGTGGGAATGATGGAAGTTGTAGGATTTTTTTCTGTCTAAACATACATAAGATTGCACCCTAAACATTACAGCCCCACTCCATTTAATGTGTATTTCACAGCATCTGAATTTCCCCCCAGTTTAACACTGAACAAAATCTGTGTCACTTGCACGTCAAGATTTGACCCTATCCATAGAACTCCCACTCCTTTCTCTTTGCTCATCTGCGTCATATACCGTATACATTTTCATATTTACTACAGATCTAGAGTAACTGCAGTGCTCAAAAGATGTAGGCAAAAGTGCGATTTGTCACTGTACCCTTGAGAGGATGACAGTTTGGAACAGATTGCAGACTGTAGGGCAACTCTGTTTATTTCCATGAGTGCCCAACGCAAGGCGAAGCTATGTTGTTGTTTCAAGGTAATGTATTTGTTGGCCTTCAGCCTCCAAAGTAGCTCCTAGGGAGCTGTAGGTGCAAATTGGTGTAACATCAGGACATAAAAGTGCAGTGCACATAAATGCTGCCGGCTGTGATTTGGTGGGCGGTGGCTCTTACTATCCGCTTGTCCTGAACTACGTATTTTTCCGTGTATAAGACGCCCCCATGTATAAGACGCCCCCCACTGGGCAGTTTCAGAACCGTGCGGTTCTCTCCTCGGCTTACTTCTGTGTATAAGATGACCCTCAATTTTTATTCTAACGATTTTAGGAAAAAGTATAGTCTTATACATGGAAAAATACTGTATTTCCCTTGATATGAAATCAGGAAGGAGTTGGCTCTGAGATTCTTTATTCTTACATTATGCTTTTAACAGCAAGCTACAATGTTGGGCTTGGTATCATGGACAGATTCCAGTTTTGGTCATTCCATGTGTGTGCGGGTGTGTCATAGATTCATAGATCATAGAGTTGGAAGGGGCCTACAAGGCCATCGAGTCCAACCCCCTGCTCAATGCAGGAAACTAGAGGAGGGGTCTCCCATCCAAGTAATAACCAGGCCTGACCCTGCTTAGCCTGATCCACGCTCAGACAAGCTGAGCCAGCGTGACCCACAGTGTCCATACATTTGCACTCAACTTTATTAGGAAGGATTTATCCAGGGGGGTGGGTTCACATAAATCTGTGCACTTTCAAGACATGCAAGATCCCCAAGATGTAGGGCATGGGTAGGTGTCATGGCCCAGGATTGGCACCAGAAACTGAAGCCTCCAGTGACAGTGACTCTGGGGAGGCATCAGAACCAGTTCCCGGCCCTTCTGAAGTGGGGCCCAGTGCTTCAGACCCCATATCTTGTGCACACAACCCCCAGGAGGTGCATTACCTTTGGACTCTGGGGAGTGGATTATGGACTACTCGAGGAAACAGGGGGATCCTGGGGAGCAGTCCCCAGCTGGCTCCCCCCTTCTCCAACCTTCATTCATCTGCAGGGAAAGCCTGCTAGCCCTTTAACAGCCAGAGGCAACACCAGAAAGGGTGGAGTTTTCAGAGAGACTCTCCTGGCCTTGACCATAAAAGCCTATCAGTTGCTCTCAGACTCTGCTGGAGTAACTTGTCAGTTCTCTGGCTCCAGGATCACTGACCAAGGTGTTGAACCTGACTAAAGTGCCAGATGGTCTTGAACTTGACCAAAGCTCCCAGCCATCTGGACCACCCTGAGCCTCCTTGCCTGAGCCATCACCCAGGATAACTAATGGACTCCGGATGGATCCTGATAATAGGGAACTTTTGGCAGTTCCCTATTTGTCCTACAGAGGCTCCCTCCCTAGCCTGCCCCCGCCCCCAAGCCCCACCCCTGGGAGGCTAGCATTGAGAGGAATCCCTGCTGTTATCCCCTATCAGTGATCAGAGATAACAGGGTGGGGGTTCCTCTATGTGCTGCTCACCCTCCAAATTGGGAGGGCAAGCAGTGCACTTAGAAGGCACAGGGCGTGGATACCACAGAGCCAGTGTGGTGTAGTGGTGAGAGTGTTGGCCTGGGACTCAGGAGATCTGGGTTCTAGTCCCCATTTGGCCATGAAGCTCACTGGGTGACTTTGGGCCAGTCACTGACTCTCAGCCTAACCTACCTCACAGGGTTGTTGTGAGGATAAAATGGAGAGGAGAAGGAGGAGGATTATGTAAGCCGCCTTGGGTTCCTTGCAGGAAAAATGGCAGGGTATAAATATAAATAAATAAATAAATAAATAAATGGGCAAATAACACTACTGGCTCAATGAGTGCTTCTTCAGCCAGAGCCTTGGTCAAGGACCCAAGTTCACTGTGTGCAGCCATTCCGCGGCTGGGGGAATCACACTACTTACAGAACTCTTGAGACCCAAAGCCCACATTTAAAGATGTAGTAAGCAGATACATCTTTTTTTCTTTTCCTTTTTTAAAATTATTTTTAAACTCTGGAGCAAGTACAGGGCTCCCAGTCTGGATCAAGACCCTAGTGTGGTGGGTAAAGGGGCTTTAACTCTTTCCCCATTGCAATCCGGATCTGGATCCCCATGACTGCCATTTATATTGCCAAACAGTGATCCATTAAAGCAAATGGAATTGGGAATTACCGAGTTAGAAGGGATTCTGAATCTCTTTACAATCGAAGGCTGTAAGGGGCTCCTGAAAGGTAATTTAAACTAACCACAAACCCATCAACTTCTATTAAAATGTAGTGCAACGTGTTATGCTTTTCCCCCCTCATATGAGTCCAAAGATCGGCATCTTTCCAGGCATTTGTTCTGGGTAGGATTGTGTTCTCCATTTAATGCAGAGATGGGATGCTTGCTCAACTCATCAGTATGAAGAAGGAGTTTCAAGCACCCATATCTTCAAGACCTGTGGCCCATTGTAACCTAAAGCAACAACAACAGGAGTGCTCCACCCCTGTTCTAAATGCAGAAGATGATAGCTCATATTTTGAGTGATGTGGCAAGCAGCGTTACACATCTAGGGCAGGGGTGGGGAAAGTCTTTCAGCCGGAGGTCTGAATTCAATCTCAGAGAGTCTGAATTCAATCTCAGAGAAGCTCGAGGGCTGCATTCTAGTGATGGGCAGGGCCAAAGGCAAAGGGGGTGGGGCCAGTTCCACCACCACCACCACCACCACTTAGCATAGATTTCATAGATCTGATAGAGTTGGAAGGAGCCTACAAGGCTATGGAGTCCAACTCAATGCAGGAAACTAGAGGAGGAGTCTCCCATCCAAGTAATAGCCAGGCCTGACCCTCTTTCTGCTGGTAACTAAGCCGTAGGAGAGGCATTTTGACCTTTTAGAAGGGGGGGGTGTGTGCAAAAGCCAGTAAAACACCAAAGGATTGGTGACTGGGAGAAGGGGGTGGGGCCAGGAGAAGGGGGAGTGCTCATCTAGGGAACCCCAGGAGGGCTGGATTTGGGCCCCCAGGAGGGCTGGATTTGGGCCCCAGGCCTGAGGTTCCTGGGCCCCTGATCTAGAAGTTGAGTGAGGATTAGCTCACTGCGCTGTTGCATTGCAATATCCACTGCATTGTTCAGCAGCCGTGCATTTTTCTCTCTTTACAGTCTCATGCTGCATGATTTCCACTTGTTAATTTTCTGCAGCTTAATGTGAGGCTGAGGGGGTCCGCCAGAACAGCATCAATCTGCATAAGTGTAGACCCTTGGAGAGAGAGTTGCTTGTTTTATTGTCTCAGAAAAATGCAGGCAAATAGCTTTCAGAAAACATTGTCATCACCCATCCACATTAAAAGCAATTAACTTTCTTCCCTGTTAACATGTCCCTGGAAAGGCTATTGTGCACTCTGTTGCCAAAACCCCAGTGAGGCCAAATAAATCATTAGCAGCAGCAATTCTGCGCTGAACTGTTGTTCTCCAGATGAGGTATAAATCACTAGCAATGGAAGCTGCAGCAGCAGCTGTGCTCAAACAAGAACAAAGGCCTCTCTGGCTAGATTTATACCTTTTTATTTTGTGCTTATTTATAACTGTTCATTTAGAGCTTTTAGAGTTTGAGATACAGAGAAGAAGAAGAAAAATAATCTCCAAGGCTAGGCTTATTGTCCTTAGTCCTGTATCACCAACTCTATAATTGGGGTAGGGGGAATTCTTTGATTTGTTAAAATCTCAGAAAGTTTTAGATGAACAATATTTAAAAAGGAAAAAAAAGAATCTCCAAAACTCCAATCCTATGAACAATGGTTTTGGAATAAGCCCCATTGAACACATTGGGAGTAAGAAGGCTACAATCTGATGCACACTTTCTTCCAAGTAAGTCACATTGGATTCAGTGGAACTTAGTTCTGAATTGAAATTCTATGGATAAGGCTGTATGAACCTCTCTACATATTATCTAACTTCTTTTATAAACAACAACAACCACCTTTGATTTTAGAGAACAGTTAAGGTGCTAAAAGGTGTGCTCATGCACCAAAAAACATGGAAATTGTAAATTAAGGCACTGAGACAGTTTGATTTGGGGGCTTCCAGATGAGGATTTTGTGGTGCCTGCAGCCTGCCTCGTTCACAGAATTTTACAGCTCAGGGGGTGGTAGGATATGGTGTCCTCAACTTGTAACTGTCCCGTGTTTTCCCACTGCTTCTTCCACCTTTTATCACAGAAAATCCATTAAGGAGAAAATGACAGAATAGCTGCACAATGCCTTCTCATTGGTAGTGCTAGGAGCCCTCCATCTGGAAGCATCCTCAGACGCACATAGCTTGACATCATCCCCAGCCAGAGGAGAGGGGATGATGGAGGAAGAAATACATGCCCCGCTTCTCCAAAATGACTCCTTCCAGAACAGTCTCTGACCATTTGCTAGTCATTGTGAGCCAATTATCTGTGATTTCTGTAACAAAGGAGATATTTCCCAGGACCATTATATTCTCCTTCAGTTGGCAGATGACTGCATATTTGACATTAGAAGATGAGCAGGTGGACAGACCCTTGATGTTGTGGCTGGCATTATTAGGTCCTGTAATAGTATTGCCTGAGCAGATATGGAGACCAAAATGGCCTCTGGGTCTACTCCAGGGCCTGGTCCCTGTGTTTGTGTCACTGTTATGTGGTCTCTGTTGTTACTCGTGAGTAGCTGTTTTAGGTAGGGTTCCCAGGTGTGCTACTTTACAGAGGACAGTCCTCTATTTGAAGGTCTGTCCAGTCCAAGTCCACTTTAAAGATGAACCCTAAGAAGGGAGAGCAGCAGGGGCCTAAAGTTGCCCATCAACAGTTTGCTCCTGAATGGCAGACTGAGCAGGTACACAGGTCATCTAAACAGTCTTCCCCACTATGGTGAGATGCATTGTGTTTCTGTGGAGAAAGCCAACCTAAAACCCCTTTCTGACACACACACACTCACCAAGGAGGGGGGAAGGAGACCCAGGGGGGAAGACAGCCAGTCTCCACAGAGACCAAAGGGGACAAACAACATCTGCATAGAATCACCCCAGGGGGGAAGGCAGGAAGCATCCCCAGGTTCCTCAATGCTCTCCTATATCAGCCCCATCTACATAAGACTTGAATGCCTTGCCAGAGCAGACACTTCGGCACCCATAAGAAAGGACCATTCAACACCACAAGATGGGACCATTAAGCAAGTGGCTTCAAAGGGACCCCACCCCACAGGGGGAAGGTGGCAACCCACCTGATTGGCCACCCACCTGAGGAGGGTGGCAACCCACCTGATTGGCCGCCCACCTGAGGAAGGTGGCAACCCACCTGATTGGCCACCCACCTGAGGAGGGTGGCAACCCACCTGAGGAGGGTGGCAACCCACCTGATTGGCCGCCCACCTGAGGAGGGTGGCAACCCACCTGATTGGCCACCCACCTGATTGCAGAGGGAGGGGCTACCTGAAACCCAAGGTATAAAACACCCTGCGCAAGGGAACTGAGTTGTTGGACCTGATCAGCAATCTTGCCCCATGCTTGGGGTAAGGGAACGAAGGGATCGGCAACCCCGGGTAGCAGCACCCGGCGTGCTCCAGCTAGCTGAAATCACTGGCCGCTTGGGTTGACCGGACCCCCGGGAAACCAAGCTGAAATCACTGGCCGCTTGGGTTGACCGGACCCCCGGGAAACCAAGCTGAAATCACTCACAAGCCGCTTGGGTAGACCGGACCTCCGCCGGGAACCCAGCTAGCAGCATGCGGTTGACCGGGCCTCTGCTGGAGCCCGAGCTGAACTAACTAGCTGAGAGCCCTGAAATCACGGTGTCCTTGAGACCTCTTGCTTGCTACTTTGTACCGTACTGATAAGCTGTATTGCTGGCGTGTGTCTGGGTTGGTGAAGGTAATTTTGTAAATAAACTTGTTTTATAAAAGATACTTTTGTGGCTATAAGTTATCCCTTTGTTCTGAGCTAAGGGTGATAGTCGCTGGGGGACCTCGGAGAAGGCCCGCCCCCAGGACTCGCTACCCCCTTAGCATTGAACCCGCGCAGAAGACCAGGTTGTCGGTCTTCCACTGTTTCTATTTAAATTATAGTTATTATTTCTGAATTTGCGTCTATGCAAAAGTTATATACAAATGTTATGCAAATTGGTGTCCCCTTTTGTCCTCTTTTTTGATAATGCATTTCCTCTTTTCTGGTGATGGGCTACTCTAGTTTTAGGTTGGGGTGGGGCTATCTGTAAGAAAGGAAAAACATACTACCCAAGATCTGGGAGGGGGAAGTATCATTGTCCAGGATGGAATGAAGATCATTGATGATACCTCCGTGTGGTTTCAGCTGGAAGCTATAGGAGATAACAAGTGGTGTCCATTTACTCATGTAAATCCGTACATTGTGTGTCTCTGGTGAGCCAGAACAGATGCAGTTATATCACATGGCTTGGCTGTAGACCAGGGCTCTCCAACCTTGGGTCCCCAGATGTTGCTGGACTACAGCTCCCAGAATCCCTTGCCATTAGCCATGCTGGCTGGGTATGCTGGGAGCTGTAGGCCAGCAACATCTGGGGACCCAAGGTTGGAGAGCCCTGCTGTAGACCATAGATATTGTGGTGTGTTCTGGGTAGAAACTGGAAGCATGCCAATATGTGCAGCAGTAGGTTTCCAACAAAAGGCTGGTGCCTCTATGTCCATCATGGAGTTGCGCAGTAGTGTCCAGAAAGTGAACCTGCTGCATGGACTGATCTAGGCTCAGATTGATGGTGGGGTGAAAGCTATTGAAGTCCTGGTGGGATTTCTCAAGTGCACCCTGCCCATGAGTCCAGATAGTAAAGATGTCATCTTTGTTCCTCAGCCAGAGGAGAGGCTTTGGGGGCCAGGAGCTGAGAAAGCATTGTTCTAAGTCAGCCATGAAAATGTTGGCATCCTGTGGAGCCATATGAGTACCCACCATGGCTATGCCAATGGCCATGCTAGCTAGGGATGGTGGGAGTTTTAGTCCAACACATCTGGAGGGCACCAGGTTGGGGAAGGCTCTTGTAGAAACTGGCTCTGTCCTCCAGGCATGTACATGGAACAATTCCCCGCTCGGCCATGAAACTCATTGGGTGACTTTGGGCCAGTCACTGACTCTCAGCCTAACCTACGGTACCTCACAGGGTTGTTGTGAGGATAAAATGGAGAGGAGGAGGATTATGTAAGCCACCTTGGGTTCCTTGCAGGAAAAAAGGTGGGGTATAAATATAATAAATAAATAAATAAATAAAAAACCAATACAAAAGAGTAGGAGGGAAAACACAAGTACAGTATTGACTTAACACTGGGAAGTCAGAGATCAGTGGAAATAACTGTGTGTGTGTGTGTGTGTGTGTAGCTTTAAAGCCTCTTGCTTTTACACCAGTTTCATGACTTGAAGGCATGGGGTCGACAAGGGTGCACTTAGCATTTTCTGAAAACTGGCTTTTCTGAGTCAGTCAATCTGGGAAAGAGAAGCCTCAAATTAAAAAGCTTTTAAAGAGGTTTTTGTCTCCTCTTAGAAGTCGCTGGGGGCTGAAAGGTAAATTAAATTATTAGCCACACCACCCCAAAGATTTGAGGTCAGCTTTCTGTTTCTGAGGGAAGCATCCTTTTTCAGGCCCATTCATTTCCCCTATGTCAGAGTGGACATCCTGGGGACTCATGGGGGGGGGGGATGTCTCTGAAGAGGAAGAAATTAGTATCTTTGATGCAGAAGGCACCAGATGGCAGATACTTTGCTTTCCTGAAATTTCCCAGGGGAGGAAGTTTCAAGGAGCCCCAAAGTAAAAGATAAAGCATAAAAGAAAAGTGGCAGATCTCACTGATTGGGTCTTTCCCAAAACCTTTTAACAAAGACTTCTTTGCATTTGCCTTTTGTTAATGTCTCTTTCAGGAGGCAATTAAGGAAACTAAACTGTTAGGCACAGCTTAGCAGAGCAAAAGTATCAGGGACTGGTTACTAGTTCTGGTTAAGCTACGGAAAAGCAGCCGGCAGAAGTGGGTGTACAAAAAGCAGCTTAAAGGCCAGCACAAAACCACTGAAACAGAAGATCAGGGGATTTGATGGCATGTTGGGATGGGCAACATTTGGCCTACAGTTCCCATCATCCCTCACCATGGGCTATGCTGGCTAGGGCTGGTGGGAGTTGGAGGCCAAAATGTCTGGAGGACCTCCCGTGGAATATGTGCTCCAACATAGTTAGGTTCAACCATCCTCTGACATTAGGCTTGGACTCAACCATGTGCTGACACAGCACCAGCCGTTCATAGGGTGGTCACTTATCCATTTCCCCCAAAGAGGAAATGCATCAGCAAAAAAATAAAAAAGAGGACAAAAGAGGATTTAAATTTGCATAAAATTTGCTTGTGCTAATTCATGTGTATAGATGCAAATTTAGAAATAATTACTATAATTTAAGTAGAAATAGAATATTATTATAGAATCATAGAATCATAGAAAAGTAGAGTTGGAAGGGGCCTACAAGGCCATCGAGTCCAAACCCCCCCCCCCTGCTCAATGCAGGAATCCAGGTCAAAGCATCCCTGACAGATGGCTGTCCAGCTGCACCTTGAATGCCTCCAGAGTGGGAGAGTCCACCACCTCCCTAGGTAGTTGATTCCATTGTCTTATTGCTCTGACAGTCAGGAATTAAATTACTGTTAACATTATTAAGTTATTAAAATAATTTACAGCACAATCCAATGTGGCTACCTGTAACTCCCTGAACTCGGGGTATTACAGGTGTCCAGTAGAGGGCAGGAGGAACACGGAGGCGAAGGTCGCCTCCGCGCTACTCCTGCACTGCAAAAGACTTAGACGGCCAAGGCACCCCCAGGATTTATTTATTTATTATATTTATACCCCGCCTTTTTTCCTGCAAGGAACCCACTGCGGCTTACATAATCCTCCTCCTTCTCCTCTCCATTTTATCCTCACAACAACCCTGTGAGGTAGGTTAGGCTGAGAGTCAGTGACTGGCCCAAAGTCACCCAGTGAGCTTCATGGCCGAGCGGGGACTAGAACCCGGATCTCCCAAGTCCCAGTCCAGCACTCTCACCACTACGCCACTCTGGCTCCTTGGTATGCTGGTGGAGCCTCTCTCCTCCTGTCCCTGCCCCCCCCCCCGGATGCCCACCAAATGCTGGCTCCAAGATCGGTCTTCTGACCTCAGAGCCGCAGCCGGCATGGTTCTTTCCACACCAGCTGCAAGGAGGGCACTCCAAAGTCGGAGTCCCAGCTCTGACCTTGGAGTACATTTTCAAGGTCAGAGCTGGGACTCTGACTTCTGGTATGGCCATCTAGACTCTGTCTAGCCGGCCACAGGATTGCACCGTTAGATAGAAATTTAAACAGAAATCTTACCATAGTAGGGAAGACTATGACCAGGTGACCTGTGTGCCTTGCTCAGTCTGCTGTCCAGGGGCTGAGCATGATGGGCAACTTCAAGGCCCCTGCCTGCGCACCCTCCTTGTGCTTCTTTGACTTTTAACCAGACTTGGGCTGGGCAGCCCTTCAAACAGAGGACCCCTTCCATCAGAGGGCTGTCCTCTATAAAGTAGGACACATGGCTATCCTAGGTAACCCTCTGTCAAGCCAAGGCCTTGGTTCAAAGGGGAAACGGTCTGCCAAGCCCTTATTTTGTGGGCACTGTGATAGTGATACTCTCCCCTAGCTCATGTCATAATGCAGAATTATGGTACCATGCTAGCTATCAAGGGCAGGAATTATGTGCCCTTGTGCTTCCTTGTTTTGGGGAGACGATAGTTGAGTTATATATGGTCCTAATACAGTGATTGGTCACTAGGCTGTCCAGTGAACTGAGGTGGGGTTCAGTCCACTGACCAAGGTAAGGGGAGGGTCCAGTCCTTTATTCTTCCTTCTTAATGTGCTGAGGGAACAATATTTGGGTCAGATTTTAGATAAATATTTGAGGAGGTCTGCCCACAAGACGGTTATCTGTATGCTTTTTGGGGGCAAAATAGATCACCTAACTGCCAACTGCATTTTTTTCTATCAACAGTAATTGATGTTGGGGGGAAATTCTTTAAGGAGAATACTGTGCCTCGCCAGGGAGAGTCAGAACGTTAAGTGATTTCATATAATTTTATAGAGGTTTGTGTCCTTTTTTACTTATTTTAGTTAGAGATCCAGAATTGTACGTTTATTTCATATGATATGGGTTTGTCTTAATTTGATTTAGGTAAAAATGTTATTTTTATATCGATAGCTAGTATCTTTTGTTAAACGTTTCTTTTGTGATGGCTTGATGACTTTATACCAGAGTTCTCCAACCTTGGGTCCCCCAGATGTTTTTGGCCTACAACTCCCAGCATGCCCCAGCCAGCTGCTGGCTGGGGCATGCTGGGAGTTGTAGGCCAAAAACATCTGGGGACCCAAGGTTGGAGAACACTGCTATATGCGAACAAACAAACCTGAATCTGAATCCTTATCTGCCTCTGCTGCTAGTGCAGTTGAAGCTGCTTGTGTTTGAATGATTAGGACAGCAGGCTGCCCGCCCTGCAGAAGTGGGACATAAAGTGCAAGAAACACAAAGATGTGGATTGTTTGTTTTTTCCTGGAAACTTCTCCTGCTGCTTGAAGAAGCCTACTGTGAGGAAGTTGGCTAGGCCTCTTCTGACAGAAACTATAGGCTAGCACTGTGCCAAATGTTTTGATCTACTACTTATTTTCAACCATTCGTTGAGGCGGGGGAAGAAATTGCACCTGGAAATTGTGGGAATTTCGGAGACCTTTCTCCGTGTGCAGGACTTCAGTTCTTACCTTACTGTAAGGTGGTGGCTAAGGGGTGTGTCTGTGCTCTTTAATTTACAATTTTCATCCCATTCGGTCCTTGCAGCCTCTTTGGTTGCCTGTGCTTCCTGGAAAGCCTCCTAGGGCACAAAACTCGGAGGATTATGGGCATCCAATGGAGGGCAGGAGGAGCGAGGAGGTGAAGGTTGCCCCCCCCCCGTGCTCCTCCCACTCTGCTAAACACTTAGACGGCCGATTTTGGCTGTCTAAGTGCAGCGCTTTGGAGCGGGAGGGAAGGAGGCTGCAGTGGTGCTAGGATACCTTGTATCTTGGCAGCATGAGTCCCCTCCTCGCCCCCTGGAACACCCCCTAAACCCCTTCCCCGAGGTTGCTTTTGTGACCTCAGGGAAGCAGCTGGTGCAGTTCTTTCTGCGCTGGCTGCAAGAGGGGAAGGGGGATCCAAGCATGGATCCCCAGCTACGAGGTTGGAGCAATTTTCCGACCTCATAGTTGGGAATCCAAAAAATCCTATGACCGTCAGATGCTATCTAGCAGCCTGTTTATAGGGTTGTGCTGCCCGAGGACTTAGGTAACCAGGACTTCCTCCCTTGGGGCTTTCCAGTGTTGCTGCCTTCTGAGTGCCTGAAAGCTAAGAGAAGAGTTTTTCTTGTTGTTGTTAAAAGGACTTTTAACAACAACAAATCCAAACCAAAAATTCCTCTGTTAAACCTATTTCAACCCGAGGGCTGAATTCCATTACGGAGAAGCTCTTGGGGGCCACATTCCAGTGGTGGGCAGTGCCAAAGGCAAATGGGCAGGGTCAAAATACCCACACTACCAGCCAGGCCCATAGCCAGCCTAAAGGTTCTGGGGCGGGAGCCTCCAAAAAAGTAAGGGGTGGCAGTTCATCTGGTTTGTAGGCCTTTTAAGGACAAAACTGTAAACTGTTTTTTAATTATGTGTGTGTAAAAAAAAATAGGGGGTAGAGAAAATGTAGGGGGCAGGCCCCCCCAGCCCACCCCCGGCTATGGCCCACTACCAACATATTTTAGCTTAAAGCACTTACTGCTGGTAACTAAGCCATAGCAGAGGAATTTCCGTCTTTGAGAATGGGGGGGGGGAACTACACAAATGCTGGGAAACCACCAAATGATCACTGGTCAGGGGGAAAGGGTGTGGCTTTCTGGGGAACCCCAAAAGGCCACATTTGTCCCCTGGGCCTGAGGTTCTGCACCCCTGCTATCAGTTTGGCATTTTGCAGTCGTGAGATATGAAGAACAATATCCAGAGGGGTAATTGTGCTCATTTGTTAAGAACCAAAAAAGAGCCCTGCTGGATCAGACCAAAGGCTTATCTGGTCCAGCATCCTGTATCCCACAGTTGCCCATCCAATGGTTTTATTACAACAAAAACAACAGCCTTATTCTGATGTATGGTATTGTGGGAAAAGAAAGGGGCATTATTCACACTCAAACACATCTGTTTCAAAGCTACAGGGATTTTAACTGCAACAACTATAGCAATATCCACTGCATAAATCTATACCTTTGCTCTTAACTGCATGACTCCTGATTGCCAGTGAGCTTATGCCTGACCGACCACGCCTTCAGGAATTAGCTATAATTATGACCCTGAAGTTGTTTTCTTTAAAGCAGGCAAATCCCAGTACAAGCCTAGAAGTTGAAGGCAGCCTTTTGTGGACTGTGCTCTTGTAGACTAGAGTCCACTTCATCAGGAGAATACCACCATGTTCCTCTTGGTTGGTATGGCAAGTATACATCTACATAGGTGTAGACAGGAGGTGGGTTGTAGACAATTGTGGTCAAATGGCAACGAAATGCAAAAAAGCACCCTCTGTCACACTTCAATTAAAGCTTAAAAATAAGCACGGTGGCCATTCACAACAGCAGGAATTGGTGGTGATAGCACATGCCAGGGTGGCCACTTACACATTACCAAAAAAAGAGGACACTAATTTGCATATACTAATTTGTAAGTATACATACAAACTATGAATGGACAACTTCAAGGGGGGCATGCTGCTCTCCCTTCTTAGGATTCTTTCTCTTTAAACCATTTTTGGGCTGCACAGCCCTTTAAATAGAGAACACCTTCATGGAAAGGACTGTCCTCTGACAGTTCTTCAAATAGAAGACTCTCCTCTGTAAAATAGGACACATGGCTTCTCTGTAGCACCTTAAAGCACCCTAGCATTGTTAAAGATTCAGGACCAGAATCAAGAGCCAGATGGTAGATTCCTCAGAAGATAGAACTCCACCTAGGATTCTTAGGACGTTCAGGGCTTTGACATGAACAACATACTAAAAGGGAAACATGACATTAGGGCCTTTTAGTGTCCCTAGTGCAGTATTCTCCTGTGATCTTTTGTATTAGGTTGTGTTCCTGGTAATTTCCCACACACTCACCCATTCAGTTTGTTGAAATGAGAAGTGTGTGACTGACAGGTGATCTCTGCCCAAGCCACTCCTTCCCCATGTAAAGAAAGCACCAACACCTCACCTCACATGCTTATGAGCATTTGTGCCCATTCAAGTCTATGCAACCCTGCTGCTGCTGTTGCATCTTCTATTATGAGCCACAGTGAATGCTGGAACGCAAATGGAACCAAGCAACTGAGCATGGAGTAGTGGTAATTGTAGTTGTAATGAAAAATAACAAATATGGAGTGTGGATGCTACACCACGGCTATAGCATAAACAAAGGAGCACAATTGATTTGCACGTATGCTCTGCATAAACTGAGCAGTTTAAAAAAATAAAATGGCTTCCCATGGGAGGACAGCATTTTTCAGAAAGGGAATGGCAAAAGGGCCGTTCCACAAACATCTCCAATCACATATCCAACTGTACCTACAAATCAAGTGATATGATTGTGCAACACCAGTCCACAGTTCAAATGAGCGTGTAACAATTGCAATAGAAGCTCCACAACTTCCTAAAAACCAAGGACTGAAAAAAGCAGGAGAGTGCCTTTGAAAGGGGGGGGGGGCGAGAGAAAGAGGGAGGAATGTTGGCTGTGGAAATGGCACTGCAGAATGCATGGTTTGCATTCTTAACCACAAATGAGTGAGCAGTGGAATCCCTCCCAGTCAAAAAAGATGGGGGTCCTAAATGGGGGTGATAAAATAGTCATTTGTATCTGTCCTTAGAAAATGGTTTGTTGGGGGGGGGTTGCTTTTTTGGCAGGTATGAGAAAGTAAATCAGACTGGTTCATCCTTTACAGGGGCAGGACATTGACCTACCAGAGGCTTCAAATTGCTGCACTTGCAGAACTGCAGACCTCCACAGTTGTGCAAGTGCGACTAATAATAATAATAATTTTAAAAATGAATGCATTTGCACGCACTGTGTGCACAATTTTTAAAAGAAAAAACTGTTTGCCAGCCACTGACAGCCCCTCCAAGGTGCAGCTTCAGCACTTTGAAGGAGCTGTCAGTGGCTGTCAAAACAGGGATCGTGAAAGCAAGCTGTCAAGCTGGCTTTTGGGATCTCCAAAAAAAAAGGTAATGGGCAAAAAAGCTGCAGCAAGCCCAAAATGACTCGCAATCATGGCAGGGAGGGGGAGACAAGTTAGTCCTGCCACGGTGTCCCCTGGGAAAATCGCAAAAGGATCAAGTGGGAAGGAGTGGGTGAACAACCCATGGAAAGCCTGATTGTCTGTCCGGCGCACCGTGGGTTGCTCGCAGAACAACTTATTGCCAGGGTGGGTTGGTGTGACGTGTCCGTTGATTCAGGCTGTGGCCATCTCTCCACCCCTTTCATTCTTCAAGAACTCTGCTGACAGAATCATCCTCTTTTCTTTGTGTGATGCCCCCCCTGTCCTGTCTGCCTCTTAGTCTAGCAGAAACTCCTCACCCTTACCTTCAAAGCCCTCCATGGCCTTGCCTCTTCCTTATCTCTCTGCTTTCATAGATTCATAGATCATAGAGTTGGAAGGGGCCTACAAGGCCATCAAGTCCAACCCCCTGCTCAATGCAGGAAACTAGAGGAGGGGTCTCCCATCCAAGGAATAACCAAGCCTGACCCTGCTTAGCTAATCCCAGACAGCTCTGCCGGTAACGTTTGCTTCTCAGGCTTCAGTGCGTCCCTCCTGCTCCTCCGATGATTCCGCCCTTTCGCCCATGCTACCTGCCAAACACCTGTGCAATGCTCCCTCTCTTACTTCTTTAAACCCCCTCCTCAAAATTCACCTTTTACATGAAGCCTTTGACAAAACTCTTTAGTCCCCATGGCCTACTCCATTTCCCCCCAACCTGGTGTCCTCCATATGTATTGGACAACTCCCATAATCCCAGCCAATGTAGGCAGTGGCGACTGGGGTTGATGAAAGTTGCAGTCCAACACATTTGGGGGGTGCTAGGTTGGGAAAGACTGCCCTCCTCCTACTCAACCTAAGAACATGTAACTGAAATAAATGCATATTTTCCGCTGTTTAAGACCTACCACATCTCCCTTCCCTTACTCTGTTGTCTTCAGTGTCAAATATTAGACTGTAAGCTCCTTGGGGTAGGGACCTTGTCCTCTTGTATGTTCTATAACACCAAGACTGTAAGCTCCTTGGGGTAGGGACCTTGTCCTCTTGTATGTTCTATAACACCAAGACTGTAAGCTCCTTGGGGTAGGGACCTTGTCCTCTTGTATGTTCTATAACACCAAGACTGTAAGCTCCTTGGGGTAGGGACCTTGTCCTCTTGTATGTTCTATAACACCAAACACATTGATGGCACAGTAATAATAGCGTTTCATCTCCAACTATGTATCTTACATTTATTTTACTGTAACAGTTGATTGTCTTTTCTTTCTTTCTTTCTTTCTTTTTAAAAATCCCTAGTAGTAGGTTGTTGTATCCAATGGGTTTTATCCAAGGTTAGTTGAATTTAAGTCCCATATTCATTTCAACGAGTCTACTCTATGTAGGAGTAACATTAGATACAACCCTATGTATTTAGGCCTAGACTTCATTTTCTACAGCTTTATTTAGGGCAATCCAATCAAGGTGCTCGTAAGCCTCCAAACTTGGAGGATTACGGGCATCCTATGCAGAGCAGGAGGAGTGGCAGGGGCTCCGCACTCCTCCCACTCTGCACTTCTGCTAGATGGCCATTTTCAGCTGCCTAGCTGGGGCACTTCAGAGGGGGAAGGAAGGAGGCTGCAGAGGACACAGGATATGGCATATCCTGGCCTCTGCTGTCTCCTCCCTGTCCCCCATAATGCCCCCTTTACCCCCTCTCCAAGGTTGAGTTCCCGACCTCAGAGAGGCAGCCGGCATGGTTGTTTCCATGCCAGCTGGGAGGGGGATCGGAGCCCCAGCTCCGAGGTCAGAGTGCTGTCTCCGACCTCAGATCTGGGAGTCTGAAGTATCCTATGGTTCCCCAGATGCTGTCTAGGGGTCAGATGATCGCTCTTTTAATGTACTTTCACTATTGGTTTAAAATCTAGTGCATGAGAGAGTGGGTGTAATATTCCCATGGATAATACAGTTTATTAACATCAAGAGGGCAGAATGTGTGATGGAGCTCAGGACTCCGTGACCTGCTAATATTGGCCTGATTTTGTAACCAATAAATTTTAATTTATTGGTTTTCATATACAGACAATACACAATTATCAAAAATAGTAAATAGTTTAAAAGAGTATAAAAAAGTGTTTTGTTATTAACTTAGTACCTATGTTAACTGTTTTGCATAGTACAAAATCTATCCTTTGTGAACTAATCAATATATTTTCATTTCTTTCTCATCTAGGTGCATATGCCAGTCCAGAAAGACACCTGATAATCTGGTCGTTGTAACCTAGATGGTCCCTTGTTTATATACATTATCAAGGGGAACCATGTTTCTATAAAAAATTATCTTCCTTGGCCACTCCTCTAATCAATTTCCTAATCCAGCCTTTCCCAACCTGGTGCCCCCCAGATGTTTTGGACTACAACTTCCATCATTCCCAACCATTGGCCATGCTAGTTGGGGCTGATGGGAGTTGAAGTCTAAAACATCTGATGGGCACCAGGTTGAAACAGGCTGTGCTGTACATGTTAATTTTTTTTTTTACCAGTCCTGTTTGCCAAACCCTACCAATCAAAGTAACAATTATAGCAGCCTTCCCCAACCTGATGCCCTCCAGATGCATTGGACTATGACTTCCATCATCCCAGCCAGCATGGCTGGTAACGTTGACCAATTCCTTGCTACCTCGATTTGTGCTGCTGAAAGCATGAGAGTTGTTATTTCTTTATGCTGTATCTGCCATTGGTTATCTGCAATGCATATCAATGTATATTGCTAGATATCTGTCAAGGAAATGATAGGAATTGAAGACAGGCATTTTAAGATTGGCGGTGGCGGTGGTGGCAGATATTGTTCCTTTTCTTTGCATCACTTGTTTTTCAGTACCCCAAGAATGCACAATTCCAGTAATCTGCCCACTTTTCCACTTTGTTGACTGTCTTGTGCTAGAGGACACTTCCTCACTACTCAGCTATGTTAGCCAGTTTAAGATGACATTCTCAGCAACTGCTAGATTAATTCTCCTCATTAAAGCTGTCTGTTTAACAAGGCAATAGAATGCATTCCGTGTTTGTGCAGGGCTATTAGTATCAAGCCATTGCTACCCTCACTCATTTGAGGCAAGGGGCACACAATAAAACATGGCTATTAAAACAGGGATGATATTGAGTCTGATAAGGTTCAGGAAGGCCTCTCTCACACAGGCATGAATTCAGAAAAAGGTGCCAAGGCTAGTACCTAGGGTTACCCTGTGATACATCACCACACGTAACACAGTAGAGTGCACCTATCGGAAAAGATGCCATCCTTTCCCATGGCTTTCATTTAAAAATAAAAAAGTGCTGGGAATCCCATCCAGCCTTGCCTTAAGGCACAACCCTATAACAAGTTTAGACAGAAAAAAGGCCTACAACTCGAAGCCTGCCCCAGCCAGCTGGGGCAGGCTCGGAGTTGTAGGCCTTCTTTCTGTCTAAATTTGCATAGGATTGCTCAGGATAACCGGGTTCTAGCTCCCTGCTCAGCCATGAAGCTCACTGGGTGACTTTGTGCCAGCCACTGACTCTCAGCCTAAACTACCTCACAGGGTTGTTGTGAGGATTAAAAAAAAAAAAATCCCCCTGCAAGGAACCCAATAAAGAGGAGGACCATATAAGCCACCTTGGATTCCTTGCAAGAGGAAAAAAGGCAGGATATACATGTAATAATAAATAATAAAAATAAATAATTCCCACAAATGCCAGATATACAGGAACTGGCTGACAATAGTAATAGGGGACATTAGACATGATGTTAAATGTTTCTTTGCATTCAGCTGGTGTGGGGAGCTGGTCATTATCAGGCACAGAGGGGTAATTTAGCACTTTCCTCCCTTGCTGTGGTCCTGAGGAAAACTCCTCCTCTGAAGCTGGTATTTGCCTTGGGAAGGAATCCCCTGTGAGAGCTGGACTGACCCGGGTTCAAAAGCTTCCCTAGCCAATGACCCTCAGTCCCAGTCACGCAGGCGGAAGGAGGAGATAACAGCAGTTAATAAATATTAAAGAGTTTATTTGTAAGACCCAATTACATGGGATTAAGGCAAGCAATGCATCTCTTACTCACTACATCATTGCAGACTCAAATCCAATACCCCAGTGGTAAGGCTAGATGAAGTGAAGTCCAGAACAATAGACATGTCGAGTCGAGACGAGAGGAGAAGAAGAGAAGTGAAACTATCAACAAGTGTGTTAGCTTTATATCACAGACCCTGCACCTATAAATAGGATATTACTCACCCCAGTTGTATAACCTATTCATCAACATGTTTATTCCAAACCTGTCCAAGGTTGCTGAGTCATATCACCTTGAGACTATGTCTCGTGACCAGAAACCTTGTGTACTTGAACTCAAGAGACACCCACCATGTCAGGTGATAAACCTGATGTCAGGTGGTAATCTTGTTCTGCCTATGCAAAACCCAACATCCCCCAGTGGCCCCAAAGAGGGATTTCCTCTGAATGCAAATACCAGTTTGACAGGGCTGGCTCTCCCACTTCAGACAGCAGATCAGGAGGGGCAGTGGATCTCGTCCCCTACCTGCCACTGCCTCGAAACGCACCAGAATAGGCAACAGCTCCATGGAGCCCTGCCTGATGCTCTCTGGAGCAGCTCCTGCCCAAGGCCTCACTTACCCCTCAAAGTAAGGTACTGGGTGGGCAGGCTCCCTGAAGAGGCATGTTGGTCGCTTTTTTGCTCTGGCAAATGCCAGAGCGGGAAAGCAGCCAATACGGTTCTCTAGAATGACTAGCTCAATGCCTTGCTTTGAGTGGTCAGACAGACAGGTGTTCTGGAGCAGCCACCTGCCCAATGACTTACTCTGGAGATCCTTCAGAGTGAGGCTTTGGGTAGTTGGGCTCCCCGGAGAGCCGCTGCAGCAGGGCGACAGCGGAAGAGCAGCCAGCGCACCTCTCCAGAGACCCACCAGGCCGAAATGCCTCCCGGTGAGGGATCCTGTGCCGCTGTGGCACAGACAGTCTCCATGGCTGCCTCACCCACAATGCCTGGCTCTAAGAGAGGGCCCCTCAGAGTGAGGCATGGGCGGGGGATAGAAATGGAGGGGACAGTGCAGGGGGCAGCACATGTCCTCCCACCTCAGGTAGCAGCACATCTTGCACCCTTACACTGCACTTTAAGAAGAGGGATTTTCCTCAGGAGCGAAGCAGAGGAGGAAAGCTTTAAATTCCCCCTCCATGCCTGCTGTGATCCCGATCATTATCCGCTCAGCCACCGCCCAGCTGATGGCATTTACATTTGATTAAACCTGCAGGTTAAATGGAAAGATGCATTTTAACATCCCATCCAGTTTGGCCCTGAGATATCAGCTCTCTCAACTACCATGAGTGGGTGGTTCTCCTATCTCATAACAGGAGAGAAAACTGAGGCACAAAGAGAATGGTGCAGAGTGCAGGAAAACAGAATCACAGGGCAGGAGAAATTAAACCAGGGCAACAGCATGTGGAAAGAGGACGAAGCAAGACTGGCAGGGAAAGGCTGTGATCTCTGCTTATATTCAGTCTCCCCTGCTTGCCTGGTCTCTGTGAACTCCATACTTTTCTTCTGCCTCTCTGCTTCTCCCTCTCCTTGTTTTCCTGCCTTCCCACCTCAACCAGCTATTCTACATTAAAAAGAGCGTGCTTCTTGCACCTAGTATTAAACTTTCCCCAATCCATACCTGCACACAGTGCTATCCATCCTCAGTCATCATCTCCGCTTAAGGGATATTCTCTGTGTTACTGCAGTATAATGTATTGTAGAGACTGCTGTGCAAAATTATTGCAATGGGCACAGTTAAGAACCAGAAGGAAAGGAAACCAAATAATAATTGCAGGGCAAGTTTGGCCCTTGATTCTGCCTCCTAAGGGCAGATCTACTTCTTTGGCATTCAAACAAACTTACATACTGCCTTGTAGTTTTGTTTTTGCTCAGATTATTTCATCTGAAATGTCATGTGCTGCCAATCCCTTTACATGTTTACTCAGAAGAAAGTCCCACAGAGTTCAGTGGGGCTTACTTCCAAGTAAGTATTTATAGGATTGCAGCCTTAGGGCTGAACTGGCCCTAAGACAGGGGTGCAGAACCTCAGGCCCAGGGGCCATATCCAGCCCACCTGGAGACCCCCGGAGGACCACAACCCTTCCCCCTGGGCCCATCTCCTTCTCCTGACCACCAATCGTTTGGTGGTTTCCTGGATTTTGTGCATTTTTTCCCTATTCCAATACTGTCAGTAAGAGCTTTATGCTAAAACTAGCTGTTACCCACAGCTGTGCTCGTGTGGATTTTAGGATTTGGTAAAATGGAAAAGATACAGTGTCTCTGACTGAAAGTAATGTTTAGGCTGGGTGCTGGCAGCAGAAAACTTCTGACAGAAATATCTGATCTTAAAGAAAAATCAGGTTAATCCTGAGAGTCTACAGGTGATGAAGAGTGACCGTGCCAAGTTTGGGGTAGATCCGTCAAAACATGATGGAATCTATGCGACGCCCCCCCCCCCAACAGTCAGTCAGTCATTTAAAAAGTTTCCCTCCCTGTTCACCCCCTCAGAGAACATTCTAAATGGCCTAGGGGAGATTTGCATACCCACCCCTATTGGCCCCTGCAGGAATTCATACAAACATTCTAAGTGTCGTATGGGCTATTTGCATAACTGCTCCTATTGGCTCCTGCAGCAATTATGAGGTGAGGCCAATTTGCATAACTGCTCCCCTGTTGTTTTGCCCATAGGAGATATGAGAGTGGGGTGATTTTGTCAGCAGGAGGAGGAAATAAATTACCTCCAACGCAGCAGGTCTAGAAAGCAGAGGGTAGCAATGAGTGATTATATATATACAGTTTATTGTAGAGTAACAGAGTATATAATTGCAGTCTCCCTGTACAAAGGGAGCTTACCATACAGTAGTAGTAGCAGTTGTTTCTTATCCAAGGCACAGCAACACACAGTAGGAGGCTTGCAGCAACAAAGTAGCTACTGCAGCAACCCAGAGCACAGCTCAGCTGTCTTAAGTAGCAGTAACTAGCTGCCTCACCCTGTTCACAGGTGCAGGCAGTTACATGCCTTCGCTGTGAGTCAAAACTTACCACGTGTGATGTTACACAAAATACTAACAGATTTCCCCCCCTTTTTCACCCCCTTAGGGACGGAATTTCCCAAAACCCTTCCTTAGTGGGGCTCTACATCATAAAAGCAATGTCCCTTCAAAATTTCACGTTCCTAGATTACACGGTTTGGAGCTGGGCATTGATGAGTCAGTCAGTCAGTCAGGACTTCTTTTATATATATAGATAGGCTGGTATTTTGTACCTGCCCCTTTTACCTTCAGACCCACCTGCCACTGGAATACAGTCCCTGAGAGCTTCTCCAAAATGGAATCTGGGCCTCGGGCTGAAAGAGGTTCAACACCCCTGCCCTACGGTTAATATAGCTGCTAGAAGCCTGATTTGGATCAGGGCTGCAGCAGTGGTACAGCCAGGTATTTTTTTTTTCATCCTTCCTCCCGATCCCATTTCCTAGAATTAACTCCCTTCCCCGCAAAGTTCTATTACCCACAGAAGAGAAGCAGTGTGGTGTAGTGGTTAGAGTGTTGGACTGGGACTCGGGAGATCAGGGTTCTAGTCCCGACTCGGCCATGAAACTCACTGGGTGACTTTGGGCCAGTCACTGCCTCTCAGCCTAACCTACCTCACAGGGTTGTTGTGAAGATAAAATGGAGAGGAGGAGGAGGATTATGTAAGCCGCCTTGAGTTCCTTGTAGGAAAAAAGGAGGGGTATAAATGTAATAATAAATAAATAAATAAATAAATAAGGACAGGTACAGTATAGGTGTCTGTCATCTCCCCCTCTCCCCCCAGCAAAATGGCCCCACATTAGCTCCAAATCCCATGGCTGCATTTAAGCAAAGAAAAAGACCTTAACTGATCTGATCACAGCCACGGCTGCCCTACCTGAGGCAGAGTGAGGTGGTCACATCAGGTGGTAAATGCCATGGCAGTGCGGTGGGCAGGGAGTAATGAGAAGTTGTTGGAGGACAGAGCTGTGAGTGCCACACAGCACACGCTGTGCCACCTAAGCGACCCCGAGGTACAGTGCAGGACACTATCATGTTGTCCCTGTTGAAATAAGATTCAACTGTCAGTCTGGTTGGCTTCTGTACATAAATGGTGTGTGTGTGTGTGTGTGTGCGCCATCTTGTCCTTCTCAGGTAGCGTAATGTCTTGGGTTGGCCCTGATTGCACCTCTCCCACATCGCTTCTACTTTGGCCCTTAGGCAACTTGAATTTGGCCAAAAAGTGAAAAAGAGAGAAAAATCATTCTCATGTTATGGAGCAGGTTGCCACAATCTGGCTGCAGCACTGATGTCGTGAATCTGGTACTCTCTGTTGTGTGCTTGCTTTTTCACCCCAGAAATACCTGCTGAATCGATATTACAAATCTCGAAGCTAGGAAGGAAGGAAGAATAAAATACATTACAAATCTCCAGTACTCTCTCCTCCAAAGGGAACTGATGCTGTAAAGTTGCCCTGGAACTCTGCAGTGTGCTGGAAAGAAGGGTTGACTGTGAAACAATACATTGCAGTTTGAATGCTTGGCACATTTATTGCTAGACAATCTGATCATATCCAAAGGCTCCACTGCCAGTCTGCAACCTATCCATATGCTCCAGTCCTATGCAGAAGATTCCCTCCAAGGGGGATCCCCCCACAATACTTTCCAACATTGTGAATTTAGCAAAGAATTTGTTTTCATCTTCTTAACACCATTCCTCACATAGTTATTCATCCTTCATTCTCCTTTCATTTTGCATTTGAAGCAATTCACAAAGCTCTTGGTTGAAGGAAGTCAAGGAGTGAACACAGTATAAAAGTGATGCTCCAAAACTCACTATTTTAATGCAGGTCAAAACAGAGGAGCTGTGAAGTCTCCAATTGCATTTAGTTCCATATAATGAGTATGCATGTGCACATGTATGTATAGTCCTAGCCACAATGCTGCACCACTACTAATCATGGTGCCATGACCAGGCAATGTCCCTGGCAACAAATGGCACAGAGTTAGTCATGGCAGCATAGCAAGCAGGCAACACAGTGAAGAGCCAAGGAGTAGCAGAGTGTAGTGGAGTTGATATTTATTTATTTATTATATTTATACCCCGCCTTTTTTCCAGCAAGGAACCCAAGGCGCATTACATAATCCTCCTCTCCATTTTATCCTCACAACAACCCTGTGAGGTAGGTTGATATGGTGCTGGACTTGGATTGCTGGACTTAGACAGATCCCAGTTCAAGTCCCCACTCAGCCATGAAACTCAGTGAGTAATGTTGGGCTAGTCATTATCTCTCAGCCTAACCTACCACACAGAGTTGTTGTAAGGATAAAATTAGGGTGATACTTAGATTTTGTGAGCTCCTTTGAGGAAGATTGTGTGTGTGGGGATGTAATTAATAAAGACATACTGCAGTGAATAACACTTTGCAACGGACTCTCTGGCAGAGTGCCACTCCACAGGCAGCAATGTCACAACTGCATCGCTGACATGCTGAGGCTGAACCCCGACAAGACCGAGGTACTTCTGGTGGGAGACAAGGGGAGGTTAGGGGATGTTGACCTGGTGCTGAATGGGGTACATCTGCCCCTGAAGGACCAGGTCTGCAGCTTGGGAGTCATTCTAGACTCCCAGCTGTCCGTGGAGGCTCAAGTGTCAGCTGTGAGCTGGGCAGCGCTGTATCAACTCCATCTGATACGGCAGCTGTGCCCCTACCTTCCTAATCATCTGCTCCTATCAGTGGTTCATGCCTTGGTCTCCTCTCGCCTAGACTACTGTAATGTGCTCTACGTGGGGTTACCCTGGAAGATGGTTCAGAAGCTACAGCTGGTACAGAATGCAGCGGCTCGCCTGGTTAAAGGCAGCCGCCAGCAAGATCACATCACAAGGAGTTGCACTGGCTAGCAGTTGCTTGCCAGGCCGAATTCAAGGTGTTGGTTTTGACCTTTAAAACCCTATACGGCTCCGGTCCAGCTTACCTCAAGGAGCGCCTCCAGCAACATCAAGTAGGCCGCTCAACAAGGTCTGCCACGGATGGCCTTCTCCTTGTCCCATCAGCCAGAGCTGCCAGGCTGGTGGGGACTAGGAAGAGGGCCTTCTCTGTGGTGGCCCCCAAGTTATGGAACTCCCTCCCCAGTGACCTTCGCCATGCCCCATCCTTGATGAACTTCTACCGGGCTTCAAAAACATGGCTTTTCAGGCAGGAATATGGGGTGGGTTAGGATTTTTAAAAAAAACTTTTATATTGTTTTAATTGTGTCTGTTTTAATTGTGCTTTAATGGTGTTTTAATTGTGTTTTATTGTATTTTATCCTGCTGTACATCGCCCAGGGTGGCCAGGTAGCTGGCCAGATGGGCGATTTAAAAATATAATAAATAAATAAATAAATAAATAAATAAATAAAACCAGCCCTTTCTTTCAAACCTATGTAGGGAGGGAACAGACTGGACCAAATATCGTAGATCTGTAATCAGATCTACTTTCCCACCTACTTCAAAAGTGTTGTGTGTGTTTTACGCAGTCATGGGAGTATTCAGATCCACCCACACAAACTGGCTTCTTGGTTCATGCTGTTTTCCCAGAGTGAGTCATCCCAACACATGCATTGCAACACTGCCGGATGGAGGAATCTACATCACCAATTACGTGACAGACTGATGGACACTGAAAGACCTCAAACATAGATTAGGAACTATGTCAGTGTATTAGTTTACGTTAGTGTAGATCTGTAAATGTAGATCTGTAACTGTATTAGAAAATCTTGAAATTTGGGTGGCGAATTTGTAATGTGTTTTCACGGCGGGTTGTAAAGAATATTATTTTTAGTAGTATGATTTATTTATAATAAAAATCTATTCCTAATCTAAACTCTATTCCCAACACTGCTACTTTCCCCATTAAGAAAAACTTATGGGTATACATGTGCCATATAGAGGGTTGGGTTGGATTTCTAGGTGCCACAACCCCTCTGCAGGGGTGAAGGACCTATTAGGATGGTCCGCCCCAGGCGTCTTATGGATCCGGATGGATTCCTGAACGTGCTTGGGGAACTGGAGCACGCAAGCGGTGGCTCGGTCGAGACCCTGGTGGATGACTGGAATGCTGCAATCACCAGGGCATTGGACCGAGTGGCCCCGAAGCGCCCTCTTCACCTGAACAGAGCTCGCACGGCACCTTGGTTTACTCCATCGCTGTGAGCTCTGAAGCAGGAGGTGAGAAGGCTAGAGCGCCGATGGCGTAAATCCTGCTCCGAAGATGATCGAACATGAGTTAGAGCTGCATCTTCAGCCTACCAGGCGGCGGTGAAGGCAGCAAAAAAGAATTTCTATGCTGCCTCCATTGCGTCTGCAGAGTGCTGCCCCAGGAGGCTGTTCCAAGTGGTCCGGAGCCTGGTCGGTCCAGTTGCTCCGGATCCGATAGAACAATCCAAAGCCTCCTGTGAGGCTTTAGCAAAGCACTTTGCAGATAAAATTGATCGGATTAGGAGTGGGAGCGGGAGGAGGCCAGTGGTAGACCGGTCTTGTGGGATCGGTTCCAGCCTCTTCCTTCTGATGAAGTGGACAAGGTGCTTTCATCTGTGAAGCCAACCACCTGCTTGCTTGATCCTTGCCCATCCTGGCTCGTTATGACCTGCAGGGAGAGACCGGTCCCTCGATGAGGGAGTGATCCCATCAGACCTTAAGGAGGCCGCAGTAAGACCACTTTTAAAGAAGCCCTCCTTGGATACCCAAGATCTGAACAAGTGTCAGCTGTGAGCCGGGCGGCGCTGTATCAACTCCATCTGATACGGCAGTTGCGCCCCTACCTTCCTAATCACCTGCTCCCATCAGTGGTTCATGCCTTGTTCTCCTCTCGCCTAGACCACTGTAATGCACTCTACGTGGGGTTACCCTGGAAGACGGTTCAGAAGCTTCAGCTGGTACAGAACGCGGCGGCTCGCCTGATTAAGGGCAGCCGCCGGCGTGATCACATCACGCCAGTGGTTAAGGAATTGCACTGGCTACCAGTTGCTTGCCGGGCCGAATTCAAGGTGTTGGTTTTGACCTTTAAAACCCTACACGGCTCCGGCCCAGTTTTTCTCAAGGAGCGCCTCCAGCAACATCAAGTAGGCCGCTCAACAAGGTCTGCCACGGATGGCCTTCTCCTTATCCCATCAGCCAGAGCAGCCAGGCTGGTGAGGACTAGGAAGAGGGCCTTCTCTGTGGTGGCCCCCAAGTTATGGAACTTCCTCCCTAGTGACCTTCACCATGCCCCCTCCGTGATGAGCTTCTGCCGCGCATTAAAAACATGGTATTTCAGGTGGGAATATGGGGTGGGTTAGGATTTTAAAAGAATTTTTTATACTGTTTTAATTATCATGCTTTATTTATTATTATTTATTTATTATATTTATACTCCGCCTTTTTTCCTGCAAGGAACCCAAGGCGGCTTACATAATCCTCCTCCTCTCCATTTTCCCCCTCACAACAACCCTGTGAGGTAGGTTAGAATAAAATAAATAAATAAATAAATAGAGACCTAGGGAAATACCCATTAGGTATTTAGGCCATTTCCAGAGGGTAGCTGTGTTAGTGTAGTGCAGCAAAACCTACAAAAAGTCTTGTGGCACCTTAAAGACCAAGACATTTATTTTGGCATGTACTGTCTTGTATAATTAAATTTATGGGACTCTTTGTTCTTTCTTTATCATATCACACACACACACCTCTTCACCAGATTTGGTTTCCAGGGTAGTTCACAAAATTAAAATATGAAAATACAATAAAACCGCATTGCTGTGGGATGTTTGTTATACCAGTGATCACCTTGGTGCTTAAGCTCCTGTTCATAGTGTTTCATCTTTGTTTCTTTTGTGTACATGCAAGTGGAGCATAAGTGTAGGGAAGGGCAGAGTGGAAGGACTCCCTGCAACATTGTGTCAGTGCTGGAGGAGGGTGGGCAGGACTGGCCTTGAAAGGATTCTGTCTAAGCCTCCCCTGCCCCAGACTTGGTTCTTTCTGCTCATGTCCTGCCGTCTCCTCCCACTTGCACCCTGTGCAGCTCTTTGCATGCTAGTGCTATGCAGGATGGTGCAACATCACTTCTGTGTGACACCAGCATACAAGCACAATTATAACCCCTGGTTCTTCTTATGTTCTTATGACGACGCTGCCATTCTAACCAATTCAGCAAAGCATCTTGGGGCACGTCAAAAGACTAGCAGCTTTATTGTGGTATAAGCTTTCGTGGACTGCCATATACAGTATTTTTCCATGTATAAGACTATACTTTTTCCTAAAATCATTAGACTAAAAATTGAGGGTCATCTTATACACGGAAGTAAGCCAAGGAGAGAACTGCGCGGTTGCGAAACTGCCCAGTGGGGGGCGTCTTATACATGGGGGCGTCTTATAGACGGAAAAATACGGTACATCTGATGAAGTGAGCTCTCTAGTCCTCAAAAGTTTCTGCCACAAATAAAGCTGCTAGTCTTTAAGTTGCTGCAAGGCTTGTTTTTGTTGTAACAAACTAAAATTCTAGCTACGTTTATGATATAAATACAGGAAACCCACATTCAATGGAACACTTGAGTAAATAGATTTAATTGCATGCTATACATGCTCACCTGGGACTACAGCTCCTATCAATATCCTCCTGCTATCATGGCCAATGGTAGTGCCAGGGATGTTGAAGAGTCCTTGGTCTCGAGTCACGAGTCGAGTCACGAGTCTTTGGACCCGAGTCTCGAGTTCGAGTCCGAGTCCTTGGTCCAAAATGGTGACTCACGAGTCACAAGTCACGAGTCACTCCCAAAGCTGACTCCACGAGTCCCTATTAAAATCAATGGGGGGTTTTCCCAACAAAATAAGGCTACTTCAGATGTGTGGTTTAAATAAATTCTAGGCACAAGTGTGCCTTTTTATTTCAAAACTCTGCAACTGATTTTGGCAAGAACAGACCAGGCAGAAAAACCCAAAATAACCAGGCAGGCAGAGGAGGCAGGGAACCCCAAAGCAGGCAGGCAGAGGCCAGGCCTTTGTCTTGGACAATTCAACTGTTGAACTGGTCAAGAAGAGACCAGGCAGACAGAGGAGGCTGGGAACCCCAAACAGGCAGGCAGAGGCAGCCAAACCCAAAATGTCTGAAAGGTTGCATTTTAGAAAAATGATTTAAAAAAATAAACTTGCTGTACTTCCTAAAACTTATCCATGTTGCATTTGAGGAACATGATTTTTTTCCTAATGTTTGGCTCCCATTCTGGAACGGTGAGATCTCATCACAATTCCACCCTCACTGAACACCCGCTCCACTGGTGATGAACTTGCTGGAACCAGAAACACACTCAGAGCAGCCACACAGAGTAATCTCAGGTCCTTCTTCTGCCTCTCCCAAATACGCAACACATCAATCAAAATAAATCTTGACACACTGTTGGGGCTGCACTCCTGGTAGCCGTCCATAGTGGCCGAACAGCGGCACACCTCGCTTCCATGCGCTCTTCGCCGGCAATCACGCTCCTCTCCACTCCTTCTGGCACAGCCCAGGGATGTTGAAGAGACCTTGGTCTCGAGTCCCGAGTCGAGTCTCGAGTCCCATTAAAAATATTGGGACTCGAGTCCGAGTCGAGTCAGAGGGGGGACTCAGTCCGACTCACGAGTCGAGTCCTTGAGTTCGAGTCCCCATCCCTGGGTAGTGCTGGCTGGGGATGATGGGAATTGTAGTTCAACACATCTGGAAGGCTCCAGGTTTGGGAAAGCAAAGGGACAATGGGTTGGATCCAGACTTAAGGCACAATCCTAAACAGAGAAAAGGCTTACAAATCCCAGCACACCATGCTGGCTGGGGCATGCTGGGAGTTGTAGGTGTTTTCTCTGCCTAAGCATGCATAGGATTGTGCCCTTAGTCATACTTAAAGTAGATCCATTGAAATACATCGGGACTTTCCTTTGATTTCAATGGGTCTATTCTAAACACAACTAGGTCTGGATACAACCTGACATATTTTCAAAACTTCCAAGTTTTTGTTCCAATTTTAGTTTAAAAATTTCCCCTTCATTTTTTAAAATTAAGTTACAGATTTACAAACATCTTAATAAACTACCAATTCTAGACAACAAAATAGGCCTCAAAAATGTAAATTTTGTGTTTGTAGCAGGGATTAAACTTCATCCCTGTTGGACTCGATGGCGCCTTGTAGGCCCCTTCCAACTCTACTTTTCTATGATTCTATGATTCATACAACCAGCATATGTTCAGGGACAACAAAAACCTGTGATGAATGAGCTGCGCCTGTTGTACATGGTTGATGTGTTAATATCACTGTTACTTTGCATTTCTAAAATAAGATACTTTTTTTACACACATATGAAAGTAGGCGCCTACATACTGATTAAAGATGCCCCTTGGTTAAAAAAGGGGAAAGGGAGTTTACCCTGTCAAGATATGCTGTATTTTTGGAATAATGAACAATTATAGAGTCATTGTATTATTTGGTCCCATGGTGATGGGAGCACTATATTAGTTATATGTGTGTGTTATTTTCTTTGTATTGTTTAAATTTTTTTAAATAAAAAATATTAAAAAAAAATAAAATAAAGACGCCCCTTGGTAAAAGATACCACGCCACCCCGGGCCAGAGCGTTGGCAGGAGCGAGCAAGAGAAACTGGGAGTTTGCGGACGCTCCCTTGCACTGAGCGGCAGAGCGAGCGTGCCTCTGCGTGCGCGTTGGGTTGTGTGTATGGTTGTTTACTGCTGCGGCGAGGGGAGTTTGCACAGAGCCCCTGGCCCCACCTCCTCCTCTGGGTGGCCCCTTCTCTTCAGCCTCGCGTTGCCGGAGGTTCGAGTCTCGGCAGCGCCGAAGAAGGGGAAGAGAGGAGGAGGGGGAAGGGAAAGGAAGGCGAGAAAAAGGAAGGTTTTGTGGAGCATCGCCGGCGGCCGGCTCCTCATTCATGCAGCGGCGGCGAAGGATCGGAGGAGGCGGGAGCGGCGCGGAGGAAAGCAACGAGCGAGCGAGCGAGTGAGCAAGCGAGGGAGGAGCCGCCGCCTCAGCCAGCAGCGTCGCCAGCCGCCGCGGCGTCCTGCTCCTCCTCCTCCTCCTCAGTCGGATCGCCTGTAACGGCGGCGGGGCGAGGAGGGGCCGGACCATGCGGTGGAAGCGGAGCCCTCGGAGGCCCTGGCGGCTTCCCCGGCGCTCGCTGCTGGCCGTCCTCTTCCTCTTCTCGCTGTCCTCCTCCTTCCTATACTTCGTCTATGTGGCGCCCGGCATTGGTAAGGGGGGAAACGGGAGTGCGTTCGGGGCTGGGCGAGTGGGTGGGCAGGTGAGGGCGGCGAACAGCGGGCGGCCGTGGCGTGGCCGGCGGGTCGCTCGCCTCAGGACCCCCCCCCCCGAGGGGAGCGCGGGAGAGAAGTTGAGCGGGGTGACGCCGCCGCCGCTCGTCTCTGAGGGGAACGCTGTGAGGCGGGGAGAGGCGCGGCGGCGGGATTTCTCCTCTTCTCACGCCTGAGGGGGAGGGGCGCGCGTGCGTGCGCGCGCATTTTGGGGTGGGGGAGGGATTCCCCTTCAGCCTAACGGTCGAAGGAGGGGAGCGGATGTTGTTGTGTGTAGGGGGGGAA
Source organism: Shinisaurus crocodilurus (assembly GCA_021292165.1). Taxonomy (NCBI): domain Eukaryota; kingdom Metazoa; phylum Chordata; class Lepidosauria; order Squamata; family Shinisauridae; genus Shinisaurus; species Shinisaurus crocodilurus. Next base: position 81,920 of record JAHFWL010000435.1, read on the forward strand.
TGAGGTGTGGTGAGGTGAGGTGAGCCCCGGGGTCCGGCTGCCTTTCCCCCTCTGCTGCCGCCTCACAGCGGCCAAGCCGAGTGGCCCTCTCTTTCGCCAGCCCGCCCTCCGTTGCCGCAGCCTTGGGGCGGGCTCGTCCTCTCTCTCTCTCTCTCTCTCTCTCTCTCTCTCTGACAATCCCCCCCCCCCGCGTTCAAAATCACAGCCAAAGCGGGGGCCACCCGCGTCTTTTCGTAGCCTTCCCCTCTCCTCTCTCTCTTCTGCCCCCCTCCCCATTCCCAAATAGTATTTGCAAACGTAGAAACTTCGAGAGCGGGCCCGCCCGGGCAGTGTTCTCTTCTCCCCCGTTTCCCGTCCGCGCGTCTCCCGCGCCCCGTTCTAAGAACCTGGGATGTTGCTCACTATTCTCTCCCCTCCCCGCGACAGCAGGGACTGTATCCCATCGGGGTATTTCATTTCAGCTGCATTTGTAGCACACCTGTAGTATCGCTGTTTAGAACGTATATTATGTGTGTGTTGATGTAGGTTTGTGCATATCTAGTTATTTGTGTTAGGGTGTTTTGTTTGTCTTTATTGGGACTTACATACTTAATTTTGGAAACGCAAGAATTGTCCTTCATTTAGGATTTATATATGTCTATCTGTTGTTATCGACTGGTATGATAGTTGGGGGGGTGTGTCTATATTTTTATAAATAGATAATGATAGTTCCCCAAGACCAACAGGGCCAGTTCCTCCCACTAAGGTGTGATATCTTCCTTCATCAGTGGTCTCCATTTCTTTCTCCGTCTCTCTTGTATTGCTGACCTTGAGTAATTCACCACTTTATCCTCTCTAGTTCTAGGTAGACAATGGAGGAGTGAGATTAGGTGTTTATATGGGAGGTTGTGGAGGGTGAATGAGAGGGTGTAAACCCCCACCCCCCAGCTGTTCGTGCAGGTTACTCTGCTGGTTGATGGGGAGAGTATAGGAACTGCTCCTGAGTAATTCTGAAATGGACACTTCTTAAAAAATACAGAAGAACACATCTGAATATGTGTTCATATTCAGATATGATAGCACTCTTCTAGTACTTGAAGGGTTGTCACACAGAGGAGGGCCAGGATCTCTTCTCCATCATCCCAGTTTGTAGGAATAATGGGCTCAAGTTTCAGGAACCCAGATTCCACCTAAACATCAGGAAAAATTTCCTGACTGTTAGAGCAATAAGACAATGGAACCAACTACCTAGGGAGGTGGTGGGCTCTCCCACTCTGGAGGCATTCAAGGTGCAGCTGGACAGCCATCTGTCAGGGATGCTTTGCCTTGGATTCCTGCATTGAGCAGGGGGTTGGACTCGATGGCCTTGTAGGCCCCTTCCAACTCTACCTATGATTCTATGAAACCTGTAGATTGGGCCTGCAGGTTATGTTCAGCAATAGGGTCAAATGCTGGATGATAGTTAAAAGCAGTGAATAGATTGATCAGTGATGCTTGTTACTCTCTTTGCCTGCCCGCCCTTCCAAATACCACCAGGTACCAGTATTCTGTAGTTAGGTTTTGGTTAACTGGAATGTTCTACATCTACAAGATACATTTTGCAAGGGATTTGTGTTCACTGAAGCCAAGAAGCCTGCTCTTCCTGTGATTGCTGCCTTCTGACAGATCTTGCTTTCTGTGCTGTTTATGGCATTTTCATATACAGTATCTGGTGAGAGTGTAACAAAGTTTTCAATAAGCTTTCTCTCTTAACACCCGCTACTTCATTATTGTTACACATGTGATTTAGGACTACAGCATTCTGCCTGAGAATAGCAGTGTTTAGGCCTTGGTAGTGTTTGTATGTAAGGTCTGGTTAAAATGCTTTAGATTTTCTAAAGTATTTTTTACACTGGGAATGCTTTCATAGGTAACAGAGCTTATTCAGTGTTAAAGTAACAGACTGAAATGGATCAGTACTGGTCATGGCTACTTGGGTGTGTTAATGTTCCTGTGTAAAAATCCATAGGATAAAACTTGATCTTACTCCAGTTATATACAGACATCTGTTATCTAAAAAGTTATCTCAAGGCAGTAAAGTGCTTACATTGCTTTGTACTTTTTGCTATTGTTATGCTAGTATAAGGTATATTTAGATTGATAAGAAATTACTTCTAACTCAGGGTAAAATGCTTTGAAAAACTTATTGGATGGAAAGTTCCCAAATACAGAATTAATCCATGCAAAGTAATATTTAATGTTAAGTGCTACAGAATACTATTTTCAGTACTTTTTCGTAGTTTGAATCCTTCTATTTGCAACATTTATTTCATTTAGCTTCTGTTGATACATCTGAGGAGCCATACACCATAGGATATTTCAGGATACAAGCTATCCTGAGGCCTCTCCAGCCTCCTTCCCTCCCCCTCTGAAAAAGCCCATCTCAGGCTGGAGGATGGTGGTCTCCACAGCTCCTCCCGCCCTGCATATGGTACTTGTAAAGTTGTAAGGCTTATGAGCATCAAGGGCGCAACCCATAGGGTTGCCCCCATGACACCAGACCCGTAAACAATTAAATCTAGCCATTTAAACTGGAAGTTTCTGATACTATGGTCATTTAGCTAAATGCTACACAGGGTAGCCTAAACACCAATTGATAATTATTGCTTTAGTCTCATTGGTAAACATGTAGAATTACTGCAATTGTAAAAACATAAAGGTGGATTTATTGCTCATTAAGGAGATAGAGTGGAACCCATGACCTTGTACTATGTAAGATGTTCTGGCCTATGGAAATTTGTGGTGGACAGTACAAAGTCAGTTTTCCTTTTCTTTCAGTTTTAATTACTTATATATTACTTAGCAAATATGTGAAACAAGCTATCTGTTTGCTGTAACTACTAAGAAAGTATCCATTTTTAATTTATATTCACTAAAAACTATTAAAAAGCTTAAATGTACAATTTAAAAAAATGAAGTAATAATAAACAGTTCATAATAATAAGCAGAGAAAATAAGCCACTAGTAAAATATCTGCTATAAAACCAGTACATTTAGCAACCATGCACCTGCCAAATATCTTCAACAGCGCTTCTAAAATGGCCAAGGATCTGGACATCGGAGATATCTGATGGGAAGGCATTCCATAAGTACAAGGCCACCACTGAAAAGTCTGTTATATGTTGAAGGCAGTTAATCTCAGAGACAGCACCAGCAACAAGAACTAAATGTTAGAATTATATCAGTTGAACCTCAAGTCCTACATGAATTATTCCTTTAAGAGTGCAAATATATGTGCACTTATTTGGGAGTAAGTAGCATTGAGTACAATGAGACTTCTGAGAAAGCATGCCGATGACTGGGTTGTTATGCAAAGAACATTATCTTCAAAAGTGAAATTTGAGATGTGTTGAGCAGTCCACAAATGTATTCACCAATTCTATCTTGCTGACCTCATACAGAGCCTCCTGTCTTCTAAGGCAAGGCATCCTGTTGTTTTCAGCACAGTTAGGATGCGCTCCCACATATTTTTATTTATTTATTTATCATATTTATACCCCACCTTTTTTCCCTGAAAGGAACCCAAGGCGGCTTACATAATCCTCCTCCTCTCCATTTTATCCTCACAACAACCCTGTGAGGTAGGTTAGGCTGAGAGTGAGTGACTGGCCCAAAGTCACCCAGTGAGTTTCATGGCCGAGCTCGATCAGCTTGTGGTTGTTATCTCCCTATAGCTGCACTAGGCCTTTGAAGCACTCTAATCAAGACCTCTGCTCTCTCCCTTGGGAGAGGTTCAGGGGCAAGCACTAATTTTGGTTGACTACCAAAGTTGGCCAAAATTAGTGGTTTCTTGGGTGTCTTAGTACTTTTATGAAAGGATGATTCTGATAATGGGTGCTAGCTCTCACCTATCCTGAGCATAGCTAAATCAGTGGAGAAGTTTATTTTGCTAAAGGTGGGTATACTCTGTGTTTATACAATAATAACCTTTAGCAATAGGCTAAAAGTTATTTAAACTTGAAATAACATTTGCAATAACCTTTAGCAAAGAAATGTCTGTACTTTTGTGCAGATTTGTGGCTTGTATACATGGGATTGCTGTAGGCTTCCATCTTCCTGTTATGCCAAGTTTAGGTTGATACTGCATGCAAACAGTGGACTGAATCAGAGCTCCTCAGTTTATCCTTAGAGTCTTAGGCATCTACAGGAGTGCCTGTTCCTAAACATTGAGCAACTACAGCCTAATAATACCTGGGCCGATATGCAAGACTTTTCCTGGGTAGGGACTGTAACTGCTGTCTGCCAGCCTGCCACATGTTTCTGAAATTAAACACTGATGAGTAGAAATTAGAAACAATCTGGGATTGTAATAGGCTTTCAGATTGGCCAGGCCAGTTTAGAGAACAGCTGGTGGACTGAAATTATGTTCCAGTGTCATATAATATGGTTCAACTTCACTATGCTATGGCTTCAACATGGATATGTAGTTCTTAGAGGTCCTCTCATTTGCTCATAGTTTTGACTTTTTTTGTTGATAGTCCCAAACATCTGGAGAGCACCATGTTTGGGAAGGCTGTATTCATCTTTTAAGGTGCCACAGGACTCGTTGGGTTTGCTGCAACAAAGTAACATAGCTAACCCTCAATAGGTTGTACTGTTGTAGGCATTTCAGTCCTGAATTAAATAGGCAAAATAATTCAGTTTGATATAGTTAGAAGCTTTTGGTAGAGTTTTGAACAGATGTGTTCAAAAGATGACTTCTATATGTAGAATAAGAGTTTGAAAGGAGTTAAAGAAGAATTACTTCTACTAAGATTGGATATGCTGTACTTAATGCAGGGCTGCACAATTTGTGTCTACCAATCCAAGCACAGCCCAGAAGCCATGGATTGTGGCTTGCCAAGTGCTTGATAAGCCTTCCTCTTCTGCAATCCCAGCTAAGGATAAAACACATGAGATTTACAGATGCCTTGGTGAGTCACAAGTTCAGCAGTGGGAAAGACCTCTGCCTGAGACCCTGAAGAGCTGATCCCAGTCAGAGTAGACAGTATTAGGCTAGATGGACCAATGATTTGACTCTGTATCAGGCAACTTCTATGTCCAGGCTTGCTTAAAGCATCCCTGAAAAATGTCTGTCCAGTTGGAGTTATTTATTCTTCCCACAATTACATACCGAGACCCTGAGATCTCTTTGTCAGTGACCTTTCTTTGGGTGCCCTAGCCAGGTAGCTCTGAGTGAAAGAGCCTTTTTGGTAGTGGCATCTCCCCAGAGAGGCCTGCCTACCAACTAATGTGATTTTCTTTTGGCACTAAGCAAAGATCTTTTTATTTTCCAGGCCTTCTGAATGCTGTAGCTTTTAAAATCCATTTTAGCTCTTATGTTTTATTCTCTGCTGTTGGGTTTAATCTTGTTTTTGATCATAATTTTGAGTATGCTTTATTTATTTATTTTATTATATTTATACCCCACCTTTTTTCCTGCAAGGAACCCAAGGCGGCTTACATTATCCTCCTGCTCCTCTCCATTTTATCCTCACAACAACCCTGTGAGGTAGGTTAGGCTGAGAGTCAGTGACTGGCCCAAAGTCACCCAGTGAGTTTCATGGCCCAGCGGGGACTAGAACCCAGATCTCCCGAGTCCCAGTCCAACACCCTAACCACTATGCCACACTGGCTCTCCTTTAATGCTGCATCATGTTTTTATTAATTGTATTGCACATTTTATTTTTAAATTGTTTTTATTCTCTAAACTGCCCTTACAACTTTTTGCTATAGCATGGCCTATATCTAAACTAAATACTCTCCACATACTTTTTGTGTTCATCTGATACCTGCTTGTGACGCATTAAATTCTGGATCATTTAGCTTATTAATGAGGGGTAGATGGTCCTGCCTTGTAGCTGAGGATTGTCCTATATACGTAGCTCTCTGTTTTCTCTTGGACCATAATCCTTATACATCCCTTGTGAATTATTCCAAGCTCACAATCTTCCTTGAACTATGGCAGTGATGGCGAACCTTTTTGAGCCCGAGTGCCCAAACTGCAACACAAAACCAACTTATTTATTTCAAAGTGCCAACACTGCAATTAAACCCGAATACCGAGGTTTTAGTTTTAGAAAAACAACTCATACAGTTGTCCGAACTAATTAACATCTTTTGTCTTAAAAGGAAAACACAGTAACAGAGCTTTCAATGATACAAACAGTTTTTTGTTGGGAAAAAAATCAACTCAAAAAATTATTATAGTACTACATTGTACACATAGCCTGAAGGGAATTTATACAAACTTTTAAAATAATTAGGCACATGTATTTTTGGATAAGGGATTCTCAACTTGTAATATGATTATATGCCAGACTGAAATTGTATGGGGCAAGCTTTACCCCGGGTCCTTTCCCTGCTTCTACAGGTGTCGGATTAGTAAAAGTAAAAGTCAACTTGTACTAGGATGAGCAAGATAAACAAGAAAACTAAATGTGCTTAACACATTTTAAACACTTTATGTCTTGGACTGCAAACACTGCATTATGTAAAATTTTGCACTGGGCATGGTTTTGCACAATTAATGTGATTTTTGCTATTGCATGCATGCTGATAATTTGTCAAACCTTGGCTCATACTCCGTTAGTTTGAGAGCAACACATGCAGCACTCAGGTCAACTGTTAGGGCTTTACACCCAAGCCATGCTCTGTGCATCATTCTTCAAAATCTTTTAAATGTGATAACAAGGTAGAAAAGAATTCTGTAAGAGGAATTCTAGAATAAAATCATTCTGTTCCACACTGTGAGAAAGAACAAAATCATTAGTGTTTTGCAGAAGGGGACAGTCTTTTTGCGATCTGGTGACCAATGGCTCGAGTGCCCACAGAGAGGTCCCTGCGTGCCAGCTGTGGCACCCATGCCATAGGTTCGCCATCACTGATATAGGCAATGGCTAACTGGGGATGCAGTGTGTACTTAGGCAAAATTAGAATTACTTTGTAACTGTATGTACCGTAGATTATAGGGAATATTATTGTATCCATTTCATTTTTGTACAACATTGTCCTTTACTCAATACACTTCTAGATCATAGATGTAGAGAAGCTGCTTCATATATGATTAGCTACAGAATGTCACCTTTTGGAGCAGAAAGCTGATTGAGCATCAGGGACACAGCTCTTCAGCTTTCCTTGGTAACACAGCACCTTTCTGTGCTTATCAGAGGAAGCTTACTAAATGAAGTCTCCATGCACCAGCCATCACATTTTGTTTGTGCCCATGCAAATCAGAGGAAGCTCGCTAAATGGAGTCTCCGTGCACCAGCCATCACATTTTGTTTGTGCCCATGCAAATATTGTCCCATGTTATGTATCCCCCTACTAAAACTGACTATGCCACTAACATAGCCATAGCCTGAAGAAGCCAACGTTCACTGCCACCAGCTTCATCAACAATCTGTTCTCTTAAGACAAATAGTTGTCAATTGTATGCACTAATTTTCTATTACTATTTGGACTAGCTCAAATTTCTGTTAAACAGAACAAACTCATTCCATTGCTACTTCTCTCACTGTATAAGCATAAAGCCAAGCTTGGAAACTTCTTCAGCATTTGGGTGGCATCAGCAGTGCATAAATACACATCTGTTTCACTTACTCTAGTTTTATGGATATCAAAGCTGTCAGACTATAGATTTATGTGTATGTTGGCACTTAAAATATTCTTACCTTAACTTTTTGACCATCTGAAAAATCTTACATGGGCTAGAAAAATAACCATTTAATGTTTCACATTTGCATGATACGCAGGCTTCAATCCTATAACCACTTTCTGGGCATAACCCCCATTGAACTTACTTGACCTTACTTTTTTTACTTATTTTTTTATTAGGAATAAAAACAAACACTACAAAAACATATAACAAAAAACAAAAAATAAAATGGACTTCTGATTTTCTCCACAACAAATATATTCAAAAACCAAATTTGAAAATTTGGTAAGAATATTCAAAAACCACCCGGCATGCACCGTGACTCACTATGGCTTAAGGGCAGCTGTGATCATGTGAACCAGGTCAGGGTATGCTTTTTGTGTCTTTCATGGCAGTCCCTAGTGGGAGAGCAGTCTGTGCAGAGGCAAGCTGAGAAGGCCAGAGAGAGTTCTGGAAGTAGGAAGGCCTGTTTGTATGCTGTCTTTAAAGATACATAAAGCATGTACTGACTTTGTTACAATACTCATGTTGGTAGGATCTTCAAAGCAGTGTAGAATCATTTGTATACCGTAATTTGAATTCAGAAAGAGGAATATCCAGAGGTTGACGTTCCATATCCTCTGCTCTCTTCCTCTGTTAGTTTATATCCTCAGATATTTTTTCTCTTCATAGTGGCTACCTAATAATGGCTACCTGGCTACCTAATAATGGCCTTTCCTGATTTCTACTTTAATTGAAGCCTGCTCCTATTCTCTCCTACTCCCCAGCACATTTCAGTAATCTAAATTCTTTCTTGGGTCAAAGTTCTCTTCCCAAGGCTTTACTGCCCAACATTTTTGCTTATGATAAGAAGAGTGAGAAGGATATGCTGTGCTGGATTAAATTAAATTGTATAAATACTGTACTTTGTATAATGAGTAGCTTTACCTTGAGGCAGGATCAGAACTAGTTGTTAAGGAATTGGTATTTGGATTTTTCAGGCAAAGAATGTTAGTGGATGGTAAAGTTTCATCCAAATGACATACCATCCATCTGAGTAATTGTTATCTTTGGGGCTGAGTAATCTTACCATGTTCAAAATAAATCTGTTTCATGATATAGTAAGTTCTTTGTCTTTCAATTCTATCTACATGAACAAGTCACCTGTGCTAGGTGGGTTCTTTTTGTTTTTGAAAGGATTACTGAGTAACCTTATGTAGGCTTGCATTAGTTACATTTACACTGAGGAATGTTACCTTATTAATTTATCTTTAATCCAGAGTTTGAAGCCTGATTAGAAGCAGATTTCCCTGTGCAGAGTTAAAGCCTCGGTTGTGCTGAAAAGGGAATGGGTTAGAGGACAGATTCAAATAGGAGAGGAGTACATGAGTGGAAGGAGTATATGAGTCCGTGGGGCATACCCACTCACTTTAACCACAAGTAACAGATTAGGAAATATTACAATTGTACTAAGCCAGTGTTCTTCTTCGTGGTCTCTGTGCATCACATATATGGGCTCTGCGCCTGCGCGGAGGCCACTTCGGGAAGATTCTAAAGCTGAGGCAAATTTTGGGCGGGAACCCCTCCCCCCTCGCGTCTCCTTTCACGGGTTCCCGCCCTCTCCCTCAGTTCCTCTTCGACCGCCATCATGTATGGTACTTCTTCGAGAGGTTCTGGTATTCTATTAGAGAATTCAACTGAGTTCACTGTTTTTCCTGAGGACTTTTCTTCAAAATATCTTCTTCCCCCCGTTCGTCGTGGGATCGTCGATCGTTTGCCCTACTATGGCTCCAAAAGCTCCCTTTCGCAAGTGCGTTAGGTGTGGCATGAAACTCCCACCAGCGGACGGGCATTCGCTCTGTCTCGCCTGCCTGGGTGAAGAGCATAACGTGGACGCTTGCCACCATTGTCAGGCATTCACAAAGCAGGCAAGGAGGCACAGGGCAGACAAGTTGACCGCCATTTTATATAAAAGAGCTCTCCAACCGCCCGTGGTAAGGCCTAGTACGCCGCCATCCCACACGGTCTCCTCAGCGGCTGCTCAGGAGAAATACATGGCAACTGTGATCTCTAAGAGCAAACTTTAAAAAGCTTGCAGAGAAAAGGAGGGGGTGAAGAGAAAGAGCAATGAGAGGAAGGACAAAGCGAGGAGGCTGGCAAAGAAATTAGCTTCGTCCCTCTCGGGCTCGAGATCGACGCTGGCTCCCGAACCGACGGATGTCGTAACCGCTGAAGACCCGACTGGGCAGAAGTCTCCTCCTACCGCGGCTCCCTCGGGCTCGAGGGACCCAATGCCTTCCTCTCCTCCAAAAACTTATTCGGGCTCGAAGAACCCCGTTCTAGCTCTTTCGGTATCGGAGGGCGAAATACCGGACTCCCCATCGGACCCGAGGCCTGTGGAGCGAACCCCGACTCCTCCAGCCCTCGGTTCTCCTGTCCGTAGCGTACGGGCTCGTACGCCACGGACTCAATCTAGATCCCTCGAGATCGAGGAAGTCATGATTACCCGGGACCGGGCATCCTCCAGATCTACCGATTCTCATCGACCTCGGGACCTCCTGCGCTACAGAGAGAGGTCCCACGACTCAAGGGACTCGAGGTACTCCTCTGTATCTCGATACGACTATCGTCGAAGGCGCTCTCCGGTATCGGAGTATAGATACCAACCAAGAGTGTACCGCTCTCGGGATAGGTCCCCGATCAGGAGACAATCTCCGCGTAGGGAGTCCAGGCCACCTCTGCCTAGATGGGAAGTGGCACGTCCGAGTCCCAGGAGGTCTTCTCCTCCAATTTGACCTCTGGCCCCTCCTTCAGAGATTCGTGAAGGAGAGGACCAGCTGACTACGGTATCAATGACAGCAGTGTCTCGTTCCCGCAAGTCCTGGACTCCAGGGTCTCCCTTATCCGATTCGGATTCGATCCTTTCCTTGTCTCCATCGTCTACGTCTCCAGACCAGAATGTTTCCACACAGGCTGAAGTGTCCCCTTCTAAGGACATGGGCACCTTTCAGGATCAAGTCCTTCGAATGGCCCAGGCTCTGGGTCTTGAGACTGCGGTAGAAGAGAAGAAAACTCTTCGATGCAGTCTCCAAATCGTCTGCGGGTCCAACACTACTACTGATCACCCCGACGATGCTGGAAACTGTTCAGGGATCATGGAACTCACCTTCCATGGCCCCGCCAGCAGCAAAGCGCCTGGACGCACTTTATAAAATTCGACCAGACACAGCCAAGTTCCTTTTCTCCCATCCAGCTCCCAACTCGGTGATAGTAGAGTCAGCCCAATCCAGATCGGGGAAGCAACACTCCACTCCATCTGATCCCGAAGGAAAGCGACTAGACAACTTCGGAAGAAGGGTCTACACTTCAAGCACCCTGGGGATCCGGGTTGCTGGTTACCAAGCTACCATGGCTAGGTACCAGCTCTTCCTTTGGGAAAAAATGGGAGGACTAATCGACTATCTACAGGACGAAAAAAGGGACTTGGCTCGAGTTCTCCAGGCCGAGGTGACAAATACATCGAGACAGCAGATTCATACTGCCAGGCACCAAGGAGACTGTCATGGAAGATCTCTGGTGAGTGCTGTCGCCCTATGCCATCACGCTTGGCTTAGGTCCTCAACATTGACTACAGAAACCAAAGCCAAGATAGAAAACTTACCCTTCAATGGAATCGGACTTTTTAACGATAAAACTGACTATTCCCTTGACGCAGTGCAGAAGGCACGTGTAAACGCGAGGAAGATGGGTCTGCTTCCACCACCCTCCTCTAAACCCTTCAGACGCCGCAGGTGGGCTCCGTATCCAGCCGCTATTACTTCTGCCCAACCGAGTCAACAACAACAGCAGTGGCAGGACAGTCGTGCTCGTCCACAGCAGCCCCGGGCATCGAGTCGTCAATACCAGCAACAACGGTACCGGGGCTCCCGTAAAGGAGGCGACTTTCAAAAGTGGCGTGTTTGACTCATGCGAAGGCCCAACCAACATCTCTACACCGATCCTCCTGGCTCGACCTCAGTTTGGAACTCGACTATCCCTCTTCCTACCATCCTGGAAGAAAATTACCACCGATTGTTGGGTTCTGGACATTATCCGACATGGTTACAGGATCGAGTTCGACGCCCTCCCACCTTTTCTTGGCATCCGCACCACGCAGCCTTCCCACACGCTGCGGGAAGAGGTCATTTCCTTGCTTCACAAAGGGGCCATCCAGAAAGTCCCTCATCACCTTGCACAGGACGGCCTGTACTCCAGGTATTTCACGGTGTCAAAGAAGGATGGAGGGCTTCGACCGATCCTGGACCTGCGTTTGGTGAACTTCTTCATTCCACCCAAGAAGTTCAGGATGGTCACTCTCCAATCGATCTTGCCTCTCCTCCGCAAGACCAACTGGTTTGCATCCATCGATCTCCAAGATGCCTACTTCCACATAGGGATTCATCGAGACAGCCAAAAATACCTGAGGTTCAAGATCGGATCTGATACTTACCAATTCAAAGTCCTCCCGTTCGGACTCTCGATGGCACCGAGGGTGTTTACCAAATGTATGGCAGTAGTCTGTGCGGCTCTACGGACTCAAGGGGTGACACTCTACCCCTACCTGGATGATTGGCTCATCGTTGCACTATCTGCTCAGGATCTATGGAGCTCCCTCCGCCTGACTACCGACACTTTGAACACTCTAGGACTCTGCCTCAACGAGAAAAAGTCCACGCTTTATCAATCTCAGAGGATCCAATTCATCGGAGCACTTTTAGATGCTACTGTCGGTCGCGCCTTCCTACCCAAAGACAGGACTCTCAAAATACTTACCCTCGCTTTGAAACTACAGAAAGCGACGTCGTGCACTGCCCATTCGATTCAACGGCTTCTCGGTCTCATGGCATCGTCGATATCGGTCGTCCCTCTCGCTTGACTTCGAATGCGCCAGCTCCAAAACTGGTTCATAAGATCGTTCGATTCCGAGATGAATGCCCATCGAACCCGATTATCTATTCCGGCCAGCATCAAACAGTCACTTCGTTGGTGGACGGACTCCTCCAACCTGACGAAAGGACTATCATTTCAACCCGTCACGCCTTCACTCACGCTGACGACAGATGCTTCCCTCCTGGGCTGGGGAGCTCACTGCGGCTCTCACACAGCGCAAGGCCAGTGGGGCCCACAAGATTGAGGGAAGCACATCAACGTACTCGAGCTCAAGGCAGTGTGGAATTCGATGAAATCCCTCGAATCCGTACTCAGTGCGAGGCAACTGCAGGTGGTCACGGACAATACAATGGTTGTGGCTTACCTGAACAAGGAGGGCGGCACCCGCTCGCTGCGCCTGACCAACCTAACCCTTCGTATGTTCAACTGGATGATCCCTCGTCATATATCCTTGAGAGCCATCCACATTGCTGGGAAGGACAATACGCTGGCAGATGCCCTCAGCAGAATGTCTATCAACTCTCAAGAGTGGCAGCTCGAAGATCGAATTCGGCAGTCCCTTTTTCAACAGTGGGGGACTCCGATGGTAGATCTCTTCGCCACTGCAGCCAATACAGCTTGCCAGACTTTCTGCAGCAGAGCGGGGCACGACAGCTCATCAATCGGGGACGCATTCTTAATAACTTGGTCGGGGACTCTGTTCTATATATTCCCACCGATTCCGTTACTGACCAAGGTTGTCTCAAAAATCCAGTCCGAGGGCACGAACTGCATCCTGGTGACCCCATGGTGGCTGAGGCAGGCCTGGTTTGCACCACTCCTTCGACTATCCAAAGGAGAGTATCGTTACCTACCGAACACGGCAACAATACTTTCACAAGCTCGGGGCTCGCTGCTGCACCCAAATCCGTCCATCCTGAAACTCACAGCCTGACGAATATGATACCGAGCACCCTCCCTTCGGAGATCAAGCTCGTGCTACAAGAAGCTTGGAAACCGTCCACTAGAGCTTCCTATGCAAGGAAATGGAAAGCCTTCTGTGAGTACCTTGGTCGCATTGAAGTACCCTACTCTAGTGCTCCTATCCATCAAGTGCTGCAGTTCCTTCTCCATTTGCAACACAAAGGACTTAAGACGAGCTTGTTAAGAGTGTATTTAGCTACCTTATCAGCTTACCATGATGGGCAAGATAGATTTACTTTGTTCTCAATCCCATTAGTCAAGCGCTTTATGAAAGGATTAAAGAACATAGCACCTTCATTTAGACCAATTACTCCAGTTTGGGACCTACAATTAGTGCTCCAAGTGCTCATGTCTAAGCCATTCGAGCCAATGGCTACAACAGATCTTCGTTTAGTAACTTTTAAGACCGCTTTTCTTATTGCCATCACCTCTGCTCGCAGAGCCTCGGAGCTGGCAGCTCTAAGGGTGGATTCACCGTACCTTAGTTTCCACAAAGAAAAGGTGGTGTTACGCCCGGACTTAACTTTCCTCCCTAAAGTCGTGTCTACTTTTCATTTAAATCAAGACATCATATTACCAGCATTCTTTCAAGCTCCGACGTCTCCATTGGAGCATCAGCTGCACATGTTGGACGTACGAAGGGTGCTAATATTTTACAAGTCCCGTACTGAGTCCATCAGGAAGTCTTCCCGTCTTTTCGTTTGTTACGGTGGACCCTCGAAAGGTTTCCCGGTCTCGAGCCAGCGGTTGTCTTCTTAGATAGTGAACTGCATTGAGTTGGCTTACGAACTCAAAAAACAATTGCTGCCGGGTTCGGTACGAGCTCACTCTACTAGAGCTGTGTCAACCTCGACGGCCTTTGCAAGAGGCGTCTCAATGACGGAAGTTTGTAAGGCGGCTACATGATCCACGCCTTCGACGTTCGTGACGCATTACCAGGTCGATGTCCGATCCCGGAGGGACAATGCATTTGGCAGAGCTGTCCTTTCCTCGGTCCTGCAATAATCTCGACACCGACCCTCCTCCGGTAAGTCAGCTTGCTACTCTGCCCATATGTGTGATGCACAGAGACCACGAAGAAGAAGGACAGGTTGCTTACCTGTAACTGTGGTTCTTTGAGTGGTCATCTGTGCAGTCACACAACCCGCCCAGCCGTCCCCGCATCGGTGTCACCGTTGAGTTCGCTGGTGTACTGAATCGGGGCACTTGGGTATACAATTGTCGATACCGTGTAACACCATCGAATTCGTCTTTCGGTATTGATTCATGCACTGGGAAAACTTTTTTCTATATGTTCTCCCTTAACTCTGGGATCGCGATGGCGGTCTCAGGGGAACTGAGGGAGAGGGCGGGAACCCGTGAAAGGAGACGCGAGGGGGGAGGGGTTCCCGCACAAAATTTGCCTCAGCTTTAGAATCTTCCTGAAGCGGCCTCCGCGCAGGCGCAGAGCCCATATGTGTGACTGCACAGATGACCACTCGAAGAACCACAGTTACAGGTAAGCAACCTGTCCTTCTCCAACCTTGGGTCCCCAGATGTTTTTGGCCTACAACTCCCAGCATACCCCAGCCAGCTACACTGCTTGGGGCATGCTGGGAGTTGTAGGCCAAAAACATCTGGGGACCCAAGGTCGGAGAACACTACTAAGCTGTATTAAGGGGTCAATATATACCTTTTTCCCACCCTACAGACAACAGTTCAAATAAAATGGGAGGTAAATCATAAAGATCTCAAATAGCATGTTTCTTTGTAACCCCTCAAGTTATTGGAAATGATTGCAGTTTGATTAGAGCAGTGTTCTCCAACCTTGGGTCCCCAGATGTTTTTGGCCTACAACTCCCAGCATGCCCCAGCCAGCTCCCAAGGTTGGAGAACACTGGATTAGAGCCTCTGTGATTGGCAGGCTAAAGAGAAAGCCCCAAATTATCTACCATAGGAAGTTGCTTCCAAGGGAGGAGGTACCGGTAATTGTTCTTTCTCTGGGAAGAGTCAGTGAAGACCCCCTCTAGTAATGTTCTTGAAAACAAACATATGTTTGCTCCTTCTTCTTCATCCATCCAGCCAGATTTTTAACTTCCAACTGTGGTGAGAGCAATTAGAATGCATGATGTGGTTAACTCAGTGCTTCTCAATTATTTTCTGTCATGCCCCCCCTAGGAAGAAGAAAACATTTCGCGCCCCCCGTGCGACTGTAAATAGTATCATTTGTCTATAAAATTGTTATAAGTACACCTCTGCATAACACTGTATCCTTATTAACGTATAAGAGAATAAAAAAAGAAAGAAATGTGGATCAATTTACAACAAAGAATAGCTTTATTAACTGTAGCAGAAAAGATTTAAAGGAGCACAGGATTTAAAGGAACACAATATTAAAAAAAACTTTTAACTGAGGTCAAACGAGCCCCCCTTTACAGAGCCTCGCGCCCCCCCTGGGGGCCCCGCCCCACTATTTGAGAAGCACTGGTTAACTTAAGTGTCTGAGAACATGGCATATCTGCTCTGCAGCCACCATGGGCCTGATTCACATGTGCAAGCAGTTACATGAGAGGCTACTTGAAAACATGGTTGGTGCATTCCTACGTGCTACAAGCTGCTGTTGTGGCAATTATAACCATGACCTAGCACCTGGTAGCTACAACTGTATGCAAAGCCCCTGTACACAAATAAGTCACCATATGGAGCTATACCTGTATAAGTAGGAATTTTGATTGCAGTCCTTGCTGAATTGATTTTAGTGAGGCTACTCCCAGACGCAACAGGTTGAGCATTTGGGCCTTAATTCCCACTGAAAACAACTGAAGCAGGAATCCCAAAGTACAGTAAAGCATTGTTTGTATTTGGACTCTTTAGAATGGATCTGCTTTATCTCATATTTCCATGTGACCCTCAAGGACCTTTGTTGTGCAGAAGCTAACAAAGCTGCCCTTAAGTGCTGGAAAGGTGGAGAGCTACGTCTAGATTACTACAAAGTGCTGTGCAGTGGGGCAGTTTAACATGGCATGTGCATTATATTGATCCTGTTTCATGTGTGTTTACATACAGTTAGGGAGCAGTGAGTAGCCAGTCATTGTTTTTTTTATGTATCCAGACATTGAGTAGTGCATTTGTACAAACTGATCATTAAATAGTTTCCTTTTAAGCCTTGTTTCAGTTGCTGGGGTTGGGAAGCTGTTGCAGTGATAATCTTTAAGTGCCCTGTCAATTAGGTCTGCTCTGATCAGACTTAAATGAGACAATAGTGAGAACAGCTATTGGAAAGACAAGGTTTGTAAACATTCTTTGGAGGAGGTACGGCTTGAACTGTCATGTTGGGCCTTGAACTGTCATGTTGGGCCTTCAGTTTGACTCTTCTGAGATAATGGGCCAATTCACACATGCTTGTCAGTGCCAGTTTGTTGTTGACAGTATCCCCTCTATAAACTCGCAGGCTAGATAAGTATCTGATGGTTTCATGGTTAGGTAGTAGCCCACTGATGTTCCCTGCTGCTGATAGAGCAGATGGTGGCCATTTTACCACTATATTGGATATGGTTCAAATCCAAACATGTAAGAACGTCAGCAATAAAGGAAACTAGAAATGTATATTAAAAATTAGAAAATCTGTAGTCCCTCAAATCTAATTTTGAGATTAAATTGAGAATATATTACATCCATTGGTTCAGTTCTATTTAGTGTGCATGCTTTGCATAATTTGCAAAATCATACAGTTCTTGTGTGGGATATGTATATATATTTGCAGACTGGAGAAGAAGGTGGAAGGAAAAAGATCTGTTGAGGCTAGTAGAGATGAATAATAACTGTGTGATGGGTATGTGTCCATTCCCTGACCAAAGGAAATCTCATTCACACTAAGTTTCCAGATTCTATTTTGGATGCTGCTTTTGAGGCATTTTCCATGCATTGCGGCAAATATCAGCTCTTTGTGTGTCCAAAGCATCTAGTGACAATAACATACTGTGCCTGACGGTGAAGCCTCTGAGCTGGTTTTTTGGTGTTGAGCATTCAGAGTACGGTACTAGACAGTTTGCAGTCCAGCTTCTGTGTTGGAAGGGAAAGTTGCCAGGCTGGTATTAAAACACACACAGAGCCAGGCTGAGAACTAGATCCTGGGAGGAAAGTCTGCTGGATCAAGAAAGTTATTACTAGCTGGCAGAAGGTGATTAGAGCCACCAAGTCTTATGGGGCATGGTGTTCCACAGCTTGGATGCAACAGGCCTGTGGCTTATGCTGGCTCAGTGTGGAAAGCTAAGTAGGGTCAAACCTGGTTATTACTTGGATGGGAGACCCCTCCTCTAGTTTCCTGCATTAAGCAGGGGGTTGGACTCGATAGCCTTGTAGACTCCTTCCAAAATCTATGAAATCTATAAGTTCATTGAGAAGGCTCCTCTATGCCTTATCACAGGCAACAGTGCTTCAATGAGAGGCGGACACAGATAGGATACCAGTTTAGTTTGGTCAGTTTAGTTTGCCTAGTTAAAAGGGAAGATTATTTGTTATTGTTAATAACAGAGCATCATCTATGTACATTGCACTTTACAAAGAACAGGTGTAACAGGTCCCTACCTCAAGGAAAGTTTGGTCTTGAACATATTGAGCTTGAGACAGTGATGAAGCATCCAAGCAGAAATATCAGAGAGGCAGTTGGAAATGCAGAATTGGATAGAGGATGAAAGATCTGGGGTAGAGAGGTAGAGCTGGGTCTCATTGGTGAATAGGTGGTACTAAAAGCAGTGGGAAGTGATGAGGCTAGCCAGGGACCACTGTATCAAAGGCAGCAGAATGGTTGAGGAGAATGAGGACTGAGGCCTTGGGTTTGGTAGTGAGGAGGTCATCAGTTATTTTTGAGTGCTGCTTCAATGAAGTGCAGGGGTGAAAGCCAGATTGGAGGGTGTCAAAAGAGTCAGATGAGAGAGAACTTCAAGCTAAAATATGCTGGTATTTGGGGCATTTTCACCCCAGCCCTTTTACCTCTGGCCCTGGCCCTTTTTCCTTCAGTCCCATGCACCACTGGAATGTGGCCTCAGAGAGCTTCTCTGAAATGGAACTTGATCTTTGGGTGGAAAGAGGTTCAGCACCCCTGGATCAGACTTTCCCCAGACCCCAATGGAAAAGCAAAGAGCCCCAGATTAACACAGCAGACCAGGCAGGGAAATGCACATTCACCCTCTTCTCCTTACCTCCCTTTGGTTCCTCCACACAGGCACAATTGCCTTTCTTTGGTCTTCCCTTCTCCTTTCCTTGGCAGGCATCTCTCCTCCAGTCAGAATGGTAGAAGGGCCTGAGATAGCAAGGAGGAACTGGCCATTCTTCCTCAACTTTGTACTTACAAGTTGATGGAGATGAGAGCCTTATAGGTGCCTAAAGGCACTTTGTTGGGAAAGTGTGCATTAAAGGGCTGGAAAAGAAGTGGGCTTTAAAGGGCCTGGTACACCTTCCAGTCCATAATGTTCCCCTTGTCTAGCTGCACACTTGGTCTCGCTTACCCTTAACAGGCAGGAAAAGGCAGCATGTGAACTGAGAGAATGCTGCACTTGTCTTCCTTTGGGCTGGAAAGAGTATCCTAGCATTCTCTCCAACTTTAGGGGAAACTTATTGTGCCAGTCAAGAGGTACTGCCATTTCTTTGCATGTCCAGGAGAAATGGCTTACTTGCTTTAAGTGAGAGGCAAGATATACCTCCAACACTTAGAAGTAGTCTAGAGAGAGCATATGTACCGTATGTCTTGATTGGCACTGCAACATTAATTTTGGTATTCCTTTCCTTCAGAGAAGCCAATCCCTTATGTGCTTCCAGATGGAATATCCTCTAGTGGCTAGAATGCCAACACAGGAAGTGCAACAGGGAGAACCTTAGAGTTGAAACTTTATATTCCATTTGTATAACACTATTTGTATATTAAATTTTATATAAATATTAACCTAGCCATGTGGGAATTGTTTTTCTGTGAGTGGTTCTCACACTTCTGGAATAATATTCAAATGACCCTATCATGTGGGTGATCATGTGGGTCTTTCCTATGGAATCAGAACTGCATACAATAGTCTCTCACTGACAATGGCTGAGTGCATTTCATTAGCCCAGTGGCTGCTCAGGGGAAAGCAGCTGCCACATAGCAATGATAATGTTTAAAGGCTCCCTTAGAATCATCAGTTAAAGCAATAGAAACAGATCATATGATGGTAGCACAGGAGACTAGATTTCATAGATCTATAGAGTTGGAAGGAGCCTTGGCTACAAGGCTATCGAGTCCAACCCCCTGCTGAATGCAGGAAACTAGAGGAGGGGTCTCCCATCCAAGTAACAACCAGGCTTGACCCTGCTTAGCTTTCCACGCTCAGACAAGCTGAGCCAGCGTAAGCCACAGGCCTGTATACTAATGTGGTGTGAGGCTGAGTTTGGAATGAGAAATGTGTCTGAATTTGTGTTTTTAATTTGAGGAGTCTGTCTTTTTGTGAGGTAATGAGGGATGTAGAGAGCATGACATATATAGCTGTCTACCAGTTTCAGCAAATTCAAATCTAAATGAAAGCCTAACTGAGAGCCAAACTACATGCTACATGGGATATTTGTGACTGGATCTTGCAATGGTTTTGTTTGTTTTTCTCTAAAGCAGCTGTGATTTCTCCAGTCTCTGCTGTGACAGAAAAAAGCCATATCTGCCAAATGTTCCCTGCTGTAGAATTAGGAAAGGCAAAGGGGTACCATGCCAAGGAATTGGTAACCCTCACTTCAGCCCTTTTCCCCAACAGGATTTTAATGTTGTTCTCCTCCTCTGTGTGTTCAGTTGTCATATGGTTTCTCAGCCTAGTATGTGTCAGACTGGAGTGGCTGCTGATCTCAGAGCTGTAGCTATATCTCATCGTGCATTGGTCAGATACTCTTGTGAACAAGCCTTGAAGTACAGTAATACCTTGGATTGCAAGTAACTTGGTTTGAGAGCGTTTTGCAAGACAAGCAAATTTTTAAATATTTATTTAATATTTTTTTTTACTTGATATACAAGCGACGTCTTGCAATACAAGTACTGTAGTACGGCTTAAATTAAAAATCTCTGTACAAATTTTTTTGGGGGGATTTCGTTTTGATATAAGAGTGTTTTGGATTACAAGCACGTTTCCGGAACAAATTATGCTCTCAGTCCAAGGCATGACTGTATTGAAGCAATGGTATTCATTGCCAAGTACTGATTGTCCTGGACATGGTTATTCATTGTGACCACTAGTTCTAATTACGTGCATCTTGCTTGCCATTCAGGGTTCAGTGATGATTAAATAAAAGGGAAGTCAAACAATAAGCAAACATTTGATGTCTATAGGGATTATAGGGAATTCAGGTGACTAATGGCTAAGGTATGGATAGACAAGCTTCCAGGACTGCTGAATTTGTTGTGCCATGTATTTATTAAAAAAATTATTTTGTTTGCATATGTAGAGACTGGAACTAAATACATAGTAACCCCAGTATCATCTAATGTGAGAAAAACATGTAATGTGATGTCAGACTCTGAGCCCCCCTTCATTTTGTTGGCTGACACTTGCATGGGTGGGAAACGTGTAGCACAATATTTAATCACACTAAACATTATGGGAGGGGGCAGGGGCAGTATAAGGAGACATGGGGTGACTGTTTTGGTTGCAGCCCTTTGATACAATGTCTAGTCCCAGCTTAATTTTGCAAAGTTGGACAACCCCTGAAACTGTGCAAGCAAGTTTCAAGTTGTGGAAACCAAGAGTCAAGAGTGAAGGAATTAAAACAAAAACTCCACATCATTTATTTATTATATTTATACCCCGCCTTTTTTCTTATGTATGCACTACAACATTTTCCCTTTTATGCATTGAAAAGATTTCTGTCAATGTATAAAAATAGAATTGTATAACTTGAGTTTTTTAAATTCAGGTTTCAAATGGCCTATGGCAAGTAACAGTCAATTCCAGGAAGCTAACCAAGCAGGAAACCTTTATTAAAAGTGACTTTTCTTCTTTTAGGCAGCAAATGGCTGGTGTAGGTGGGCTAGTGAAAATCTTCACATGTTGGTAATTTTTTAGTTACATATACTTGCAAGGCTGTGTTCGTTGGCTTTGTTGTGTGGAGAAAGGTACATTCTGCCCTGGTTATCATCAAGAAGTTCTGCTTGGGAAGAGAATTTTGAGTTGCTTAAATTGCAACCCAATATGATTGGAGTCAGTATGCTTTGTGTGGTCAGTATGCTGTGTGTGGATTGCTGTGAATCTCAGATAAAACTGTGCATCAAACTGAGCCCATTTTCTCAATATTGGTGGTGCTCCCTTGTGAACTCCTGCTGCTTTTGAGAAAAAGCTATACTACACTTTCCTGTTTAAATGTATCTTCCCAGCAGAGGTATCTCTGGAGAAATGTAGCATAGTCTCAGGAGCAATTAAGGCTCCCATGTACTGCAGACTCCCTGCAGGAGAAATCTCTGGAGTGTAGATACTGCAGATATAGCAGGCTGCAAAATTATCTCTACTTGGAAATGGAGGAAATTCAGACCTTTAGTTTGTGGTTTTGAGTTGTTAATATCAAAATGTCTCTTTCAAATTCAGCAATGGAAAATTACAGCGTGACAATATCACATCATGTATTTTGTGTCACCAAATTAATAGAAGAAATAGCTAAGAGCTGTGTCTTCTACCAATTCTTGAAATCTGTGTGGTTTCAATATGGTGCAGATATGGAATAAGGTATGGGGTGTAACTTGAATAGAATCCCAAGAGGCTCAGTGTTTTAAGAGTTTTCAGCCCACATAGTGGTGGAGAAACTTTGAATATGTTGCTAGTTTTTAAATTACCTCCTTGCTTGAAAGTATGGATTTGGACTGCAATAGTCCTGCAATGATCCAGTCCTGTACCAGCCACTTTCCATGCCCCCTTCTCCATTAGCTATCCATCATTTCCAATATGTTTCCCACTTCAAAGTTCTTTTCTATTTCAAAAATTGAACACAGTGTTTCAAATTATGTGGGAAAAACTTCACCAAAAACATTGTGCACTTACCGTATGTGTAAACTGTACAGTTGAAGCAAATTTGAGTGTAGCTGGCTTCCACCCATTGCAAAAAGTATGTGTGCTGTTGAACTTTTAATTTATTAGCATAATTCCTAGGTACTTGTTTATGCCATACCTCTGGAAGCATAACTTCCTATCTTAGTATAGGCAAGTGTTTTATTTTTTTCAAGGTAGATAGTAAAATATGCAAGGCTCCACAAATGTGAACACCAGGGTTGACTGTCTCCTTGCTGGCCAGGATGCCCAGCAGCGTGTGTCACACTGAGCTTTTGAGAAGGCCGAAATAGTGCAAGGTACTCCAGAGGCAAGACCTCTCCACAACCCTCTGTTCTTGTCAAGAGGGTTCAGCAGAAAGATGAGCAGAGGTCTCACCATGCTGTTCTTTGGAGTAGGCAGAAGCGGCATGAGTTTCCCCAAAGCTCAGCACAAAATGAGGTCCTATCCACTCATTTTATTGTAGACATTTATAACCCACCCTTTCACAATTAAAAAAAAAGCACTCAGGGTGGCTCATATCATTTAAAAACAAAAATAACTCTTATAGTAAAAATCAAATAGTAGAACACAGCAGCAGATAAAAACTGGAATATCAGGATCAGCCCTTGACCAAACCATGGGAAATAAAAAGCTTTTTCTGAATAATAAAAAAACTTTTAACTAGGTGGCAAAATACAGGTAGGGGGCTAAATGGGCCTCCCAAGGAAGGGAATTCCACAGTTTGGGTGAGATCACAGAGAAGGTTTTGTGTGCCAGAGGGTTCAGGGAAGGGTTAGTGGTGACAGTAAATAATGACTGGCTACAGAGCTGAGCCCAGCCAAAATTTGTAGACCCTTGAAAATATCTGAAATTCAGTTTTGGAGAGTTTCCAGTTGCATCTTTCTTTCAGTACCCACACGAGAATGCTACTTTTAGATCCAACGGCTCTTGGCAACATGGATGGGTGTTTTGGCCAGTTCTCACAACCATCAGGAGTGTAAATCGGTTCAGAGCTGGAAGGTTCTTAACAGCTTCTGTGCAGCCTCTCAAGGAAAATTCAATGGAAATGACTAGGACTGCGTGCATGTGGCCTAACTTCCTTAATTCCCCCCCCCCCCTCTAAGCAAGTTGCAGACGGGCAGAACACTTTAGACTGCAATCTTATGATCCCTGAGATGGTATCCCAGGGGCTGTAGAATAGATTGGAAATCCTCCTCCAAGGTCAGAAACACAGCTCCAATCCTGAAGAAGAGAATCTGATCTCTGTTCTGCCCCCATCCCTGACCCCGGAGAAAGAGCCACACTCCTCAGCTCTCCAAAATTGGAAGGGGGAGGTTCAGGAGCATGGTGCAGGATTCAAAGTCCTCCCAGCCCTTAACCAAGCCCCCTATGAGATTAGAAATTTACACCAGCCCTGTAGTTGGTATAAATCCATGCAAGCAATGGAAGAGAAATTGTTTTGCGGGGGAGGGGGCAGGACGAAGAGCGGTGAGTCACGCGCCTTCCCTTCTGTGTCAGATGCTCTTGCGCCATCTCTAGGATTGCCCTGCCTGAACTGTGTACAGGACAGGCAGTCCCCAGGTTACGAATGAGTTCCATTCTTAAGAACGTCTTTAAGTTGAATTTGTATGTAAGTTGGAACAGCATAGCGTTCTATACGTTAAAATTGGCATTTACACAAATTGCGTAACTACCTAAATTGTGTAGTATACTATGCTACGTAAAATGACGTAGCGCTGGGGAACCCAGAAGTTCTTTCTTAAGTATGGGTTGTCTGTAAAAATGTAATGTATGCTGAAACTGCCTTTATAGCAATGCACTCAAAAAATGTTACATGCCTCTTGCCCAGTGTTTTATGTCTGTAGGGAGCATGTATTTAGGTTTTGGGCAATTGAATCACCATTTATTAATTCAGATGGTTCTATTAATTCATCCTAAGTACACTCCAAAGATGATGACTCCAGTGTTAAATCATCCAGCACAGCACATCTGTATGTTCATTCAAGGCTTCCTTGAGTCTTCACTCCTATTTGAAGCTGATTCATAGAATCATAGAATAGTAGAGTTAGAAGGGGCCTATAAGGCCATCGAGTCCAACCCCTTGCTCAATACAGGAATCCAAGTCAAAGCATCATTGACAGATGGCTGTCCAGGTAAAGTCCACCTTTGATTCTTCTCTTGATATGGTAAATGTACTCTAAAGTACATCTGAATTGATAGCTCATAGCACCAGTTTATACTGTGAAAAGAGAGGTAGTTTAAATATAAGTAGTTTAAATCCTGCTTCCACAATAAATTCACTGTTGCCTTAGGCAAGTCATTATTCATTTCAATCATTCATTTATTACAGATCTATAATAGCCAAGGCTCTCTGGGCAGTTTACAAGATTAAAATCTTAAAAATACAATATTGTACATAATATAAAACCATTTACATACTAGCATATAAACAGACAACACACACACACACACACACACACACACACACACACCATTTTAACACTCTACAATAAGAAATCAATAAGTTCCTTTGCAGATTAGTCAATATAATGGTCTAAATTAAATCTTGTATTGAAAAAATATTCCTCTGGCCCTTAATTACTCAATTCCTCTTCTAGAATTCCATCTTTGTGGAATTTGTGTTCTAGATGGTTGGTGTGTTGAATGTGCAGAGGCTTTGAAATGCACTGTCTAGTACACATGCGCTGGAAAGATGGCAGTTGAGCATATATATATATATATATATATATATGCTCAACTGCCATCTTTCCAGCATATGTGTAGTGTACTAGACAGTGCATTTATATATGCTCAACTGCAATCTTTCCAGGGCATGTGTTCTAGACAGTGCATTTCAAGGCCTCCGCACATTCAACACACTAATACTGCACCTGTCCAAACTGCTAAGATATTACTAAAGTGCAGTGTAGCTTTTGTCTTTCCAACAGGCTTTTGAGTTTACACGTGTGACAACAAAATATAGTAGAATCTTTGTATCTGTATATTCATTACTGGCATTTAAAGTGATATGATTGTGTTTCCAGTACCTACAAGGTTAAAGTAACTATGCTGTAGCTAATTTATTTTATTTATTTATTTCTTATTTTTGTTAATCGCCCATCTGGCCAGTCACCCGGCCACCCTGGGCGATGTACAATTAAGCTGGCTGGGGCATGCTGGGAGTTGTAGGCCAAAAACATCTGGGGACCCAAGGTTGGAGAACACTGCTATAGCTTAATACATTCATAAGGTTGTTTTAATTTGGTACATTTAACCTGTGAATCCATGTGTTGCTGTGTGCCTTAAGGTTGTGCAGAATTGAGTCTGAAGTCTGTCTTTTGCTAATATGAGTACCTCATGGTGCTGTAACATCTCATTTATCCCTGCAGTAGCCCTGTGGGACAGATCATTACTATACTCATTCTACAAACAGCATAGAATGGTTTGAGTGAGCAACCTGTGACTTAATGACTTGATCAAGGTCATGAATCAGAATACTTGTTTCTGTATTTTTCTTCTCTCCCCCACCCCCAGGCCATCAGCATGCCTCATTTTATTGTAGGTAGATAGACAGACTTATTAGCTGGGGCACTTGAAAATGAAGATGTCTACAGACCTTGAACCTGTCTATCATTTATACTTTTGTAATTAATCTTTGACCATAACTATAAGGTTCAGAGATATATCCAGTGGTAAAACTATTGAGGGTGGAACCAGTGAACAAAGTCATATGCAGGTTTATTGTATTGTTTGAGTAGGATACCTCCACTATTCTGCCATGTGCTAAGTGCCTAGAAAAGCTAGCTCTTTTATAAAGGAACAGAAGCAATATCAGCAGTGTCTGAGGTAAAGTTGTAGGTACAAAATCCTTGTCGCCAGAGGGCTGATCCACACATGGTTCAGGTAGATAATTTATCCATGATGCAGGAGGAAGCCTTGGGACTACGCACCTGCCCCCACTGCATGAATAATCCCTGAGGAGAAATGGGACCTACACATGCAAGTGCCAGCATATGTAGGTCTTGGCTCTCATTAAATACACAGTGTGGGAGGGTACACTACACATTCACATCCCACTGCATGGATAACCTATGCTCCCAGGTTGTCTCTGAACCAGCCCAGAGAGAACACGGATAACTTCAGGATTCTCGGCACAGTGGGGATAGGTAGAAGATCAGAGTCAAACTATATGTTAGAGTCATGGTGTAAGACTGCAATTGGACACTAAGTAAAGCTGTTAAAACAATTTTGTGTTGCTAGCAGGCACTTAAGAGACAATCTAAATACCAAATATAGATGTAGCCTAAAACTATCTTCTGTTCATAACATGCATATTAGCTCTGGAGATGAAGCTGACTTCAGTGTGGTTTAATGCTTTCCTTCAGCCAGAAACATAATGTGACTTGTCAAGTGGGCCTGGGAGGGAAATGAAGTCCAGAGTTGAAGGCAGTTGTTTAGGCAGACTAGTATACTGGGAAATAAAATTACAATGCCCTATGTTACAGCTGAAGAGCCCTATAGTTAGAACTGAACCATAAAACAGCATATGAAAAGAAGAAGAAACGTCCCAAACCAATAAGATAATGTCCTTATTGAATGTAAGGAGTGGGAAATGATCCATTTTCACTGCTGCCCTTCAGCAGAAGAAAGAAGCTGAGTCAGATGCTTGAGGAGGAATCTGGTTTCACACACCACCAGGCACTCTTAACAGTAAAGATGCAGATCATATGCAGTTTGAAGCACACTGACAGGAGCTCTTAAGCCCAGGCAGTATTGTTTATTCTCTGAAGTCTTTCCCTTCCTTTCCCCCTCCCTGCCACCTGCTGTACCTTTGGTCAGTGCTTCAGACAAATGTGAAGTACAGCCTGAATCCAAATGGGAAATATAAACAGAATTGTGTGAAATGCTTAACTAGGCAAAGGCCTGCCTGCCTTTCTGTCCACAGGCCTGTTTTCCTCAGTGTTTTTCCAACTCACGGCTGGCTGCCAGCATCCACATTAATAATGTATGCCTTTTTTTTATGGCGCTCCCTTCCCAGCATCCCCTTCAGCTGCTGAGTCAGAGAAGATTGTTATAGCAGCAACCTCAAAGCAGCAGAGAGCAGTGAAATCCCCCTGCAATGCTGTCATCTATTATGCATGTTTTCTCTGCAGGAAAGTCTTTGCTAGAGATGTTCAGTCTGGGAAAGAGAGAAGGATTGGAATTGTTTTACATACTAGTGACTAAATAATTTTTTACATATCTAGGCTAGATAATTTTACTTTAACATTTCCTTCTAGTATATGACTGAAGAGAGGAGCAAGCATTTCTGCAGATTGCTGCTTTCTTAAGATATCTTTAGAGAATAAATAGTCTGTACCCTCACCTATATTAGCTATTTTCCTCTGTCTGATTTGTTCAAGGTGATTTGAGATTACAGACCTCACTTAATGGTTGGAAGGGGCTAAGAGATCAAAATTTAAGGCAGCTGGAATGTGTCTGGTTGATAGTAGCAACCTGCATGTTGTGTGTGGGGGAGGAGAGAACCTATACTGATGGACACTTGGATTTATTTCTTCCTGAGGGACCGCTGTGTTAGTCTGCTGCAGCAAAAATATCAAAAATCTTCTGGTACCTTAAAAACGTAACATATTTATTATGACTGTCAAGAAATGATGGCTGACCCTACTGGCCAGCCAAAAATTTGTTATCGCCAGAACTGCCTTCCCACAAGGACCAAAGCCCTGTCCTTGACCTCATGCAATATCTCTGAAATGCAGTCAGGGGAAAATTTCCTGTTCTTATCTCCAGCTCTGAGCTGGGGCAGGGGGAGAGAAAACAAGCCCCTGCCCTCCACCAACAGTTGAGAACTGGGAAGAGGGAGCAGGGGTTTGTTTTGCCTCTGTGCTCAGTGGTTGCTCTAAGGTCTAGCTCACTGGTGTTCAGAGCCTCTGGGTACAGAGACAAGCTGACATGCCTCTGCCTACCCACTCCACTGAGTTTGAGATGGGAGGTGGAGGCTTGTTATGGCATTGTGCTTTTGTCTGGCAAGTAAAGGGCCAAAACAAATCCCAAGCTTCAGGCAAACTTTGGCAGTGGGGAGGAGTGGGGTTCATTAATTATCCTGTTCAGAAGAAGCCTTGGGTTCATCTCACTTGCCAGAGCTTGGCTCGCCTCTCACTATAATGAGGGGGATGAGTGAGATGATTGAATCCTGATTATGGGATAAGCTGTCATGGACTAGAGTCCACCATTGGATGCATGGTGTTACTCTCATGTAGCAGGTATGTGTGTGTGGTATATTACACACAGGTAGAGAGAAGGAAGGCAAATGGCGGATTTAACTAGAAGAGTGTTAAATATAATATATCTAATAAAGAAGAATAAATTGAGAGCGGGGGTAATAGCATTAGATATTTTCAAAGCCTTTGATTGTGTGGAATGGCCAGCATTAAAAAATTTAATACAAATCATGGGGTTTGGTGCGAGATTTAGAGGAGTAGTTAATCAATCATACTCACCAAACCTTACGTCAGTGGTGGTAAATGGCTTAACAGAGCAAATTTTCCTAGGTCGAGGAACTAAACAAGGTTGTCCCCTTTCTCCTATTTTGTTCGTGTTAGTGATGGAGACTTTAGCAAATGTAATTAAAGAAGATAGGAATATATGTGGGATAGGCATAAAGGAGAAGATTAAAATAAACCTTTTTGCAGATGATACTCTTTTAACAATTGAAAATCCTATAGAAAATATGGACAGGTTGGAGAATCACCTGAAGGAGTTTGGAGAAGTAACAGGGCTTCAGATAAATTGGGATAAGTCTAAGATTCTGCTGTTTAATTATAGCAAAATAGAAGAGACTGAAATGGGTAGGAAAAAAGGTAATGTTAAGATTAATAATGTAATTAAATATTTAGGAATAGTTATTCCAAAAGATATAGACAAATTAGGGGAGCAGAATTTTAGGATACTAAAGAATGAGGTTAAAAATAAATTAGATGAGTACAGAAAAATTGGACTTTCGTGGTTTGGTAGAATAGCTTTGATTAAAATGAAGATTCTGCCCAAGATAATTTGTTTATTTAGGATGCTACCAATCAGGATATCAGAAAAGGAACTTACAGAATGGCAAATAATTATTAACATTTATTGTAATGGAGGGAAAAAATCTAGGATTACCAAGACAATATGGTACAAAGCGCAAAAATCAATTAAGACATACTGTGGACATACCGTATATACTCAAGTATAAGTGGACCCTAATATAAGTCGAGGCCCCTAATTTCACCCCAAAAAACTGGGAAAACTTACTGCCCCCAGTATAAGTGCGCTGACCCAAGTATAAGTCGAGGGGGCATTTTTCAGCACAAAAAATGTGCTGAAAAACTCGACTTATACTTGAGTATATACGGCACTTTAGCACGGCCTAAAGAAATAATGTGGTTGGAGTTGGAAACACATGAATTACGATATACTTTGCAGAATATTTTATTTCTTAAAAATAATAATAAAATGATAAAAAGAATTAACAGCCCCTTTTAAAGAAGTATGTTAGAGATTTGGAGTAGTATGAGGAATATATTTATACCAGGGATATCTCCATTAATTCTGGTGGTGGTTATAAATGATTTCCCCGAAAATTTAAGATTGGATTTGGAGGGCATATTAAGAAAAGGGTTATCAGATTAATGGAATGGGTGGAAAAGATGGAGACTAGAGACCAAATAATGGAAATTGTTGAAAGAATAATAATATCATGGTTAAATTTGCTGCAGTTAGAACAGTGGACGAAGAAGTGGAAAAGAACCGAGTATGTGAGGGATTTAGCTAAATTTGAAATGATTATTACCTATGTCTAGAGATGGTTTAGAAGGGAATGTGTCAACAAGAGGTATAACAAGGGATTTATATAGATTGATTTAAAAAGCTGAAGAACAAGACGACCATCTAAAGACAGTATGGGATACTGAATTTGAGGAGGAGGCTTCGAAGGTGGGTTGGAACAATATATGGGATAGACCTATTCTGAAAGTTTATGTTGATAAGGATAAAAGAGAATTTCTATAAACTAATTTGGAGATAGTACTTAACTCCAGTAAGATTAAATAGAATAGATAATAATTGCTCTGCACTTTGTTGGAGAGGATGTCAGGAAAAAGGGACATATGCTCATATGTGGTGGAGTTGTAAAAATGTACTGGTTTTTTGGCGAGAGGTTTTTACAGAAATATCAGAAATTATTGATATTAACCTAGAGGTCTGTCCAAAACTAGCATTGTTATCAATAACAGAGAAAGTTATCTGTGACCAAAATACGAAGGAATTAATTGTAAACTTGTTAACTGCTACGCTAATGATAGCAAGAAAATGGAAAGTACAACATGTCTTTTTAATTACTGATTGGTATAAGGAAGTAAAGTCATGCCTTGGATTGTAAGCATAATTCGTTCCGGAAACGTGCTTTTAATCCAAAACACTTGTATATCAAAACGAAATTCCCCCAAAAAAATTTGTACAGAGATTTTTAATTTAAGCCGTACTACAGTACTTGTATTGCAAGACGTCGCTTGTATATCAAGTAAAAATAATAATAATAAATATTTAAAAATTTGCTTGTCTTGCAAAACACTCTCAAACCAAGTTACGGTACTTGCAATCCAAGGTATTACTGTATGGCATATAGCCCTAAATGATAAATTAACCTGTAATATCAAATGCAAAAAGGGACAGTTAAATTAAAATAACTTTATGGATATTTGGAATAAATTCTTAGAGTATATTAATAAAGGGGATGGGGAGTATGCCTTGTCAGGATATGTTATATTTTTGGAATATGGAATGTAATTGATTAACGGGATGGAAGTATAGCAATTGGTCCCTAGGAGGGTGGGGGGTGCACTTTATGATTTTGTGTATACAGGTTTAGTTGTGTGTTTTTGTTATATTGTGTTGTATTTAGTTTACAAAAATTAAATAAAATTTAAAAAAAAAGAAAAAAGAAAGTAAATGGTGGGGTAACTCTCATGAAATACAATAGGTACAGTTGGTGACAATTTTATGTAAAGTTTAAATGAATACAGGATAAGCAAAGTGATAGTTCACAATGCCAACGTTTTATTTATATCCTTCCCTTCAGATAACAAATTCACAGGGTCAGCATACTCCCCGCCCACCAAGCACAGATCACCCACAGGCATTTAAAGCATCAAATAAATATAGCATAAGATCAATCATATTTCAGTGTTAAAAGTGCTTTTTAAAAATCTGATGGTGGGCATATGTTCAGTTCGTGTCAAAAAGATAGCCATACTGGCCATCAGGGCAGGTGAACCTTCCTGTGGAGAGCAGGTGAACCTTCCTGTGGAGAGCATTCTACAAACAGGACACCACCACCAAGAAAGGCAGTCACTATCCATTATACCTCAGTCAGTGGGGGTACCTGGAGAAACACCCCAAAGATGATATCTGTGAACATGCAGGGTGACCGGCCAGATGGGTGATTAACAAATGTAATAAAATAAATATTTATTAAAATTATATCCTGGCTTTCCACCAAAAAATGGTGCTCAAGGCAGCTAACAGTAAAATAAAGATTCAAAACAAAATCTTAAAACAATAAATAAATAAAACACAACTAAGCACAAGAATAAGAGAAAATAATTATATGCTAGTAGGGGATCATTCAGGTAAACCTAATTGGCAGTAGTAATAGGATAACGGGTGGTAACACAGCCATTCTAGCTTTGCTATGTTAACACCTGTTCTTGGAAAAGAAACCATTGTCTCAATCCAGGCCTAATAGAATCAAACTTTTTGATATGTTCTAATTCAGCAATTTCATTTTGTAATTTCTCTTTGAAATTCCTTGGAACAAGAATGATGTTGTCATTTGTTTCTTTGTCAAAGCCACTTGCACGATAATGATGCAAGATAGATAGTGTTTACTTTTTAACTTAAGTGGTCTTGCTGAAAGTATTTGAAGCTCAGGATATTTATGCCTAGAAAAATAGGCAATTCAATGGCACAGCAAGAAAGATGTAGAACAGCAGAGGTAACTGATTCTGTTAAAAACTTTGGATTGCAAAAGCACACAGTTAACACACTAATGTAGAGAACAAAAATTGTATATGCAGTATAAAAGCAGTGTTGGTTCAGATATATTTAAATGGATTTTTACACGTCCCTTCTTGGAGATAAGGAAGTTGGGTGCTCAGTCACCTGAGAGGATATCATGAGACAGAAAGTTTCTGCAAGTTATATATGTGACTAAGCTGCCTACGGCTCATTTGAATATACCATTTGTGAACATGGTGGATGTCAAATTGTAGTTGATATATTGCCATTGTATCTGTGTATTCTGAAACGGTTCCATCAGATGCTCTTTCCAAAAATTGCCTCTTTAAAAATTCTGATTGTGGTCTTGAAACAGTTTCAGACCTACTGGGAAACAGTGGCTTCTGTTATATCTGAATTGAACCATAGCTGTTTGAAGTAATTGGCAAAACACCTATTGGTTTAAAGGCAGATGTATATTTTCCTTTTTTCCAGTCCTGTTGTCTATAGTTAGCTGTTTGTTTTTACATATGTCCACACAACCATGATGGCTGAAAATAGATATACAACAGTCTCAGGTTTTCCCTGTGGCACATATACACTGCTGCTCATAGGAGATGAGTAGACTATACTGCTGCTCATTGGAGATAAATATGCAATTTCTGCCAGTTTTTAAAAATGTTTTTATGCCATTTAAAATGTGTTTAATCTGCAACAATATAAAATTGGCACATTAATCAACCAGTCCATTATTTGTGCTTGGACCTTATCTAATGACTTTTTGTAGAAATTACAATTGACCAATTATTTTCCTTTCAGTACACTGATGTTTGTTGGCTAGGTTTCAGCCTGTTATGCCTCTGTGAATTTGGTGGTGGTGGTGGTGGTGGTGGTGGTGGTGAAGATTACTTTGGCTCACAGAAATGGCTATCATGCTGGGTTAAAGGAAAACACCTTTTTTTACACTATATTTGGGAAGGGGAAAACTGAAGTTGATCTATCTAGCTAAGGAAACTATACCTAAGGAGGAAATTAAGGAGTGACAAGTAAGCTCTGTGATGCAATAGAAGGTACTGGTAAGTTATAGAGAACTGATTATAACAGCGTTGGGGAACCTGTGGCTCCCTAGATGTTGGACTGCAATTCCCATAATCCCTGACTGTAAGCTATTCGGGTTGGGACTGCTGGGAGCTAAATCCAGCAGCATCTGGAGGGCCACAGGATTATAAATTTGAGCCCATGTTTTCTTCCTTGTAATATCTCCTATCATATGAACCTATTTAGTAGGTAGGTCCTCGGCATGAATAAAGTGTTCATTGTGGTGCTGCTGAGTGAATAGGGGAATGATCCTGGGTCCTTATTTGTTTTCCTTGATAGTTGACTATGCTTATTGACTGAGTGGGTGACCAACTGCTTCAGCACCCTGTATTTGAGACCAATTTTTGGAGACACAGAGGAGTTACCATGTTCTGTTAATTCACAAGAAGTTCCATGTGACCCTCCTTTGCAGATATGAAAAAATATCACTTTGGAATGTGAGCTCGCTCTTCTTCTGAGCCCTATCTCACTACACATGTAGCTGGTACAATATGATCAACATAAAAACCCAAGCATCTGGTATACATAGTGGGTGGAATCCAGTGCTGCAGTACTGCTTGTGAAGCAGCTTCTGATCCAATGGACACCATTCTAATGGAAGAGGAAGAAAAGCAGTTTTCTCTAGTTCACCCTGCAGCCATTCACACCGTCTTCTACACTGTTCTGGAGGGTTCCCCAACCCTCTAGAACAGATTTTCAGTGGGCACACTGCAGCTGGAAGGGAGTTATCAGTGAAAATCACCTTCTACGCTTCCATTAAGAGGCATCTGGTGGATCAAAAGCTGTTCTGTAAGTAGAATGGCAACATTGGATTCCACCCCTATTATTCATTTTGTAAATTTATATGCAACACTTCAGTATGAACCCCCCAAGGCAGTTTAGAACAAACGTTTGTTCAAAATTAACCAATTTATGTTCATTTGCTGATTAGGCTACATTACATCGGGGTGGGCAGACTTCAGGCTTGCAGAACAATATATATCCCTGAGATCCACTGACCAAACCCTGGTGCAAAAGACACTTAGAACTAAAGAATTCTGAGCCCAGGATTGATTCCTTGTTACCCTAGCTTTCTTCATTTCAGCAGTGTAATTAGGGTTTTGCTGTTACTGTAAAAAAAATAAATTGGGAGTCAAATCCTTGCTGATCTACTGCAGATCATCTAGAAATCTACCAGTAGACCTTCCTTCTGTTCACTTCGGCATTACACTGTGTTCAGAGTTATTGGCAACACAGTATTGGGATCTTTGTTTTAGTTTAAGTCTGTGCAGTATATTCCCCCCCCCCCCCATATCATTAATCTATTAGTAAGGCTATTATGACCTGGTTTGCACGTAACAACTGATCCATGGTGGTTCTTTGAGTAATTGTCTATGAACTCAAACAACCCACCCTCCTCCCTGCTTGAATGCCTTGCCCTGTTTTCCTCCTCCGCTATGGCAGACTCAGATCTGAGAGGCCAGCAGGAGCCACACCCACAGCGTGCATAGAGGAGGTGGGTGGGACACCCGCCTAAACTCTGTTCAGCTATAGAATGTTCTGAATGACTGTTCTGTGCAGGCACGTAAACCATATGTGTGAGTTTACAGATGACCAGTCAAAGAACCGTAGTAACAGGTAAGCAACCTGTCCTTTCTTTAACCCATGGTTTGTTGCCCTACCCAGGATTTGTCTGGCAGATGATTGAACAACCTGCAGTTTGCTTTCTCAATCCCTGCATTGCTTGTTTAGCTCCTCCTTCGCCTGCTCCTTGCCTGTACCTCAAATGCCTTTGCCGTGCTGTAGTACTGTCATGTAGAGCATGTAGCCTGGTGAAACAATCCATGAGCAAGCTATGGTTCTGGGTTCACACATAGCAACAACCCATGGTGTAAACAACCTAGAGTTGGCAACCCAACACCAAACCATGGGTTCTCTTTCTGGGATGTTCATGGTTTGTTAGGGTGGCCATGTTCACACAGCATGACAACCCAGAATTCAGTAACACAAACCATGGGTTAGTGTTATGTGCAAACCCAGCCTACATCCTTTTTGTAGTAATGGTTGCCTTTTGTACATCTAATTTACAGTTTCAAACTGTAGAAGAGAAACCACAGAACCAGACACTTATATTAGTATGCTTCTCCTCTTGCACGTGCATTGAATACTTTTGTAAAAATTTCAGCCATTGTTAAAACCTTTATTTGGAAAATTGTTTGAATGTTCAGCACTTTCTGCATTGTGTCAACCTACAGGTAACTTTCTCAAGTGTGGTTTCAGCCAAGGAAAATAGTGATTTGTTTTTTTTCCCCCATACCAGCAAAGTACACACTGGTCTAGTTATACACCTATAACTAGAGTCAAGGGACTTAGTTCCCAGCTAACAAGATGTAAATGGATTATACTCTGTATTTAATCAAAAGATAAGCTCACTGCCTTACTTGAAATGAATCAGCCCTTCAAAAATAGCAACTTTCAGATACTTCTCATGTGATGGTATGACTGTTTTAATAAAGGGGAAGGGGAGGGAGGAGTTGGTTTGGTTATTTTTTTAAAAAAATCTTTTTCAGAGGTAAGTGGTATAAAGAGCTGTCCTCTACTAAGTGAAATCAGTGCTCCATTTGGCTGAGTGGTGGTTAACATTTCTTTCCAATGTGTTGAGAGAGCCATCCAGTGTATGAGAGCATGCTGTGTACATAAGCACCCTTCCTCCAGTGCCTTGGTGTGGTTTTGCCTCTTCCCTATCAGTGGATTGTAACTCATGCATTTCCAGGACAAAAACATAGCTTCACCTGGTTTCTATGACACAGCGTGGCTCATTGTGGGTTATTTAACCCATGATGAGCTGCGGCACCACTTTGCATATTCAACCCCCGCTCAGTAGTTGTCGTGTTGTGCAAAGCTGGTGAGCATGAGTTATGTGAGGTTAAACAACCCTTGCATAACCCTGTTCCAGGTATAACCCATGCTTGCCGGGTTTGCATGAAACGGCAACCTCCAAGTGGGGGTAGGTTAGGCCTGTGGCTTACGCTGGCTCAGCTTGTCTGAGTGTGGAAAGCTAAGCAGGGTCAAGCCTGGTTATTACTTGGATGGGAGACCACTCCTCTAGTTTCCTGCATTGAGCAGGGGGTTGGACTCGATAGCCTTGTAGGCTCCTTCCAACTCTATGATCTATGAAATCTATGGTGGCTACACATGCCCCATATGTGCACAGCCTCACTGTGGGTTAAATAACCCATGGAACCATCCCATTAATTGATGCCTCAACAATTAATAGTGATTTGTGACTGAAAGCCTTTGTACTACCTAGGAAAGTAATCCAAGGCAGGAGTCTATAATTGATGGCTAGCCTTGCCTTCTATGGTTCCTGTATCGATATGTCTAGTGTGTTTACAAGTGTAACAACTCTTCATCAGTTCTCTCAAAAAATGTAGATATTGGCTGGGTTCACACAACAGTTTATGGCACGGGTCCAGGTTATCTGAAAGACCGCATTTTTCCCTACAAGCCTGCACGTACTTTGAGATCTTCTGAGGAGGCCCTTCTCTTAGTTCCGCCACCATCCCAGGCACGCCTGGCAGGAATGTGGCGTAGGGCCTTCTCGGTGGTTGCTCCAACACTCTGGAACTCCCTTCTCAGGGAGGCTAGAATGGCACCCTCCTTGGTATTTTTTCGAAGGCAGGCAAAAACTTTCTTGTTCCAGCAGGCCTTCGGGGGAATAAAATTGGACCTATGAGAAAGCAATGGATTTGCACTGTTCCTATTGTTATTGTTGTTTTAGCATTGATATTTTATAATTTTAATACTGTTGCTGATTTAATTATATTTTAACTTTTGTATTTCTCTATTTCTATGTTCTAACTGTACAAATTTTAATGTTGAGAAACCCACAGCACTTTAAACTCTGAAGCCTCTATGAGCTTAAAGTTGTCCCAGGCCCCAGCTGTGCCCAACTAATGGTCAGGCACAGTGGGGGTCTGGAGGCACCATCTCTCCCATCTTCTTCCCTCAGTCCTCCTGTCGGTATCCCAGGGGACACCACGGGAGCACTGAAGGGAGAGGAGTGGGAATGACAGCTGCCAAAAGGAGCCAAATTGGCAGTTTTTGGTAGCTGACAGAGGGCTTGTTGCCCTTGCTCAGTGAGGCTGCTACTTAGCTGAGTTGCAGCCCCGCCAAGCAAGGCCGACAGGCCCCATGGTGCTGCACTTCCTCGATAGGAAATGTAGCACCATGGGGCTTGTGTCTGGCCCTTTCTTGGCATGGCCACCACTCAACTGAGCAGTGCCCATGCCGAGAAAGTTGCTTCCCCACACACACACACTCACCTGGCTGCACTTGCCCGCAGGCGCAACAGCAAGCAGGAGCAGGGGGGCGAGTCAGGCAGCAGTGGGAAGGGGGTTGGCCACACACTGTCTTGGAAAGACAGTGCGTGGCTAATCCCCCTTGCCACGATGCTCCCCAGGAAAGCCGGCTTTAACCCGCCCTTCCTAGGGAGTGCTACGGCAGAGGCGACAGTTGGGATTGGCTGCACACTGACAGCACGCAGCCAATCTCATTGCTGCCACCACAAGAGTCAGTCCCCCTGCCCTCCAGGACTAGTGAGGTCACTTGCTAGTCCTAGAGGCTGGGGAGACTGATTCCCCCTGTTAGTAATGTGCATACACCGTGGTGACGGGCAATCGGCCTCCCTACTCCTGCCCCCTCACCCTTGCTGGGTGCCAATGACAGCCGTGCAAAGTGCTGCTTGGACCTTTTTTTGCCGCTCTTGACAAGGTGCTCTGTGTCTTTTTGGCTTGTGAGTGGTTAGAATGTTGTCCGGGTTCAGACGACACGCTAAACCTACTAGGGTTACCTTAACCCTACCACAAGCCATGGCTTAGCAGGGTGGTTTAGGAGCCACACCAGGTTGGCTTCTAAGCACCCTGCAGGGGTCAGACAACATGCTAAACCCCAGTAGCAATTAACCTACTGATGTTTATGGTGTCATTCATTCAGGAGGCAACAACTGATCATTGCTTCTGACTAAAAGTTATTAAATTTGAAATGTGTTAGGCATACCAACAGAAAATTGGATTGCTTTTGTTAATTATATGATTGCCTTCAGCACCTTGTGAAGTTCACCTGCATCTTTGTCTTTTTTTCTGGCCTGGAATTGGGGCTGTCCTCCTTTAATGCCTTCCTAATAATTCTGATTCAGCTGAAAGCAAGGGCAGACAATCAGTGTGCTTCCAGGCACCTTCCTTGGTGCCCGCCCTCCTCCTGTCAATTCTTATTTAAAATATTTTTAGATT
This sequence comes from Shinisaurus crocodilurus, assembly GCA_021292165.1. Lineage (NCBI taxonomy): Eukaryota > Metazoa > Chordata > Lepidosauria > Squamata > Shinisauridae > Shinisaurus > Shinisaurus crocodilurus. Next base: position 120,850 of record JAHFWL010000435.1, read on the forward strand.
TTCTTACTGGCAGCTGGGATTGCTTCAAAGCAAAGTGGGAGCCTCTAGCTGCTGCCATCTTAATTTCTCATGAATGCTTCTGGGTAGGTTACTTGTTCTTTGTGACTAGCCATGTCCACCCATGGCAGCCATTTTATAGTTGTGCCTAGGTTTTTCAACTTTCCAGATGTGCCCATAGGCCCAAAAGCTTGCCTACCCCTGCCTTAAAGGGTTGTTAAGACTAGTGGGGCAATATATATGAAGCACTTTGAACTATCTATATACCGTAAATACTAAGTATCACTATTTATTTTACCTTCTTTCTTATATTTACTTTATTTTACTTTATTACGGTCATATGACCCCAATACTACAAGTTATTATACAGTACCAATTGGACCAAGGAAATTACATGAGTACAGATAAAACATTAATTATCTTCCATGATAAAACATGCTTTGAACAAAACCATTTTCACTTGTTCCCTACCATAAAAACTCTCCTTTTCATGGCAGCTAAGAAGAAGTTTGTTACTACAGAGGTGACAGTTGGGTTTTGGTCATTTAGGCAGAAAGTGACCAGCCAATCATCAGGCATACCGGAAAACCTCCTTAGGAGAGGCAAAATTGTGTCTTCCCTTATTTTAGAATAGAACTTACAATGAAGGAGGATGTACCTCAGTGATTCAGGTTCCCCGGGGTATAAATATAATAAATAAATAAATAAATAAATAAAATGTCTCTCTCTTATATTGTCCCATTCTAGTCCCAGGGAGCCCATGGGGCACAGTGGAATAAGGCAGGCCAGATGTTGCAGCACCACCGAGAGTTCCTTGTGACCAACTTGCTCCTAGGTCTGAGACCAGACTGAAGCCTGTTATGCGATGACATCTCTCAGATGCCCTTTGTTCCTTGCAAAATGGAAGGCCTTAAAGGGGCAGGCCTCTGACCCTGGAGCGTAGCATTCTTCTGCCTCTCCAAGAGCTCATGTTGGGCGTGCTGCGTTGGGGAGCTCTTGGAAGTTGGTGTGTCTCCAGTTCCTTGGTGGTGCTCAGACTTGGTGCCTCCTCCACTGGCACCACTGGTTCCTCAGCCTCTGAGTTCATGTCTAGGTTATTACTGGACTGTGGGACCATGACATACATGTTGTTTCTACCCAGTGTTTTCCTTGATACTTTCTGAAATGGCTGTCGGCTGGATTTCTTGAATTTGAATCTTTATAGTGCCAACAATGCCAGCATAAGACATGGACCCTTGTTTTGCTTTCTGCCATTTCATCCTTTTTTCAGATTCTCTAATTTACAAATGGAATGCACTCTAACACAGATTTAATTTGTGAACAGGGAAATTATTAATCCCGTATTGATTTGTAAATAAGGTGTGTTTTTAAAACAACAACCTGGGATTTCTTGGCAAGTTTTAGAGGGTAATGAAATATTTAAAAACTGGAAAGCTTTCATATAAATAACCTTTTTCAGTGCATTCCCATTCAATATAGCAGTGTTTAGTCACTTTTGTTCACCTGTGATATAACATTTCCTTCCATAGGAATAGATTGTCATGCTCACTCTTCTACCAGTTTTGACTGGCTTTCGATTTTTCTCTCCAACTTGGAATAACACTTCAATCATATTGGCCTAGACCCAAAAAACTTTATAACTATTTTTGTGCACACAATAGGCTTGGGTTTGAGTTTCATGAGCAGCACGTATCCATGCTACCCAGCAAAGCTGTTCTAAACTGAGGGAAGACTGTGATATTGGAGGTCTGCCATTCAAAGTAAGGGTGAAAAAATCACTGGGCATGCCTGAGGCTTTTGTTGTCCTAAAGTAGTTCTTTGGACCCTGGCCTTGATATAAATTGAGTTTTAGCTTGAATGGCCTTGTAGATTCATCCCTTTGCTTATAAGCATGTCACCAGCACTGGCTACCCTTCAATGTCTAAAGTTGTCGCTAATCAAACAGATAGCTTAGATAAGTTCAACCTTACTGCAAAGGTACATGTTTTTCCTGAGATATATTGCAACTGATACTCTGAACACTGATGAAAGAGATAAGAGAGCTGATATTTTCTCACCATTATTACCAGGTTCATTGCCTTTACCGTGGCATTCCAGAAGGGAAAACTTCTAAGGTTAGCTATAGATCTTTGGGCATACAGTAGCATGTCAGGACAGTGGTTCCATTGGGAGCTTCTGTAAGAGGTTTCTTTTAGAAGTGTTTTTGTTCAGCTTTTACAAAACCTATGCTGCTTGCAAGAAGCTTGTCGTGTCTCCCCCCCCCCCTGAATTAGGTGTCAGTTTTCAGTAAGTGTGGTCAAGTGATGTACTCTCTCTGCTGTTACTCTTACAAAATTGAGGGTACTACATGATCAGTACCATAAAAGGGGTTGACAAATTGTGGCCCTCCAGATGTTTTGGCCTACAACTCCATCAGCCATAGCAGCATAGCCAATTGTGAGGAATGATGGGAATTGTGGGCCAAAACACCCAGAGAGCTAAAAATCACCCACCCCTGCCTTAAAAGAATTCCCCAAAGACTTGGGGAAACCAGTGCCTCAGTTTAGTTTTCTCAACTATAGATTATATCTGGAATGGGCAATACAAGGTACTTTTCAGTGGTATGTTTGTAGGAACGTCTTAGTTTGCTCTTCCATAAAAATAAAAATCCAGACTTCTTGCAAAAATGTGAGAAATTAAATGTGATAGTGTCACTTCTGTACCACTTTTTAAAAAATATTGTTTGAAGGTGATTTACAAAAATATTTAAAAACAAAAAAGTCATTAAGAGCAGTCTTACAAAATCAAAACTAAAGATTCAAGCATGTAATCCCCCACCTGCATCCAGAAATGGTACAGTCCAGGCAAAGCTTTACTACTTGGTTTTGTTGATGGAACAAATTGGTCTTGAACATTGGGAGGGGGTCAGGAAAGGTAGAGAATACTGGCGGGTGGAAGTGGCAATAGAGATAGATAAACTGGTAAAGGGGAAAATATCTAAACATGGACCTCAGTCAATAGGAGGCATGATAAGTCTTGCAAGAGGGTTCTGAAGGAAGTTCCTCAACTTCAGTGCAGTGTCAGGAAAAGAGTTACCGGTAATCACTGATGATTGTATGGGGGCAGTCAACCTGAAGAAACATTTAGACTAGGTATGGGCAACTTGGGGCCCTCCAGATGTTTTGGCCTACAATTTCCCATCATCTTTCACCATTGGTTATGCTGCCTAGGGCTCATGGGATTTGTAGGCCAAAACATTTGGAGGGCCACAAGTTGCCCATCCCTGATTTAGATAGTGTGGGGAGAAGGTGGTAAAGAAACAGTGATATAGCCCTCATGTCCTTGGACTTTTCCAATCTGTCTTGGTGGATGCTGTTGTATTCTAACCCTGTTCAAGAACCAAGGAGTTGCTTTAAGTGTAGGTAAAGCTACTAACATTGTAATCAGCATCATGCCAGACACAAACACACCTGGCCACTATGGAGGCAATCCCTTGAGAAAATGAGGGGGAGACCAAAGCAATTAAGGTAGTCCTGAATGAATAGAATGACACCGTGGCCCAGTTTACATGTAACTGCAACCCATGTGTTGTTTAAACCATGGATTGTTGGAGCTGTGTGACGAGCAAGCATGTGCACTGCCTCCCACAAACTTGCCACTTCTGCTTTGCATCTGGTTGTTTGATGTGATGTGCAAACCCAAAACTATGTTGAGGAACAAGCAACGCAGAGTTTGAACCCATGGTTTGTTGTTGGGTTAAATGCTGGGTTGTTTGTCCTTCAACAGCCCACAGCTTTGGGTTCGCACATTGCAGCAAACAACCCTGGAACAGGGTGTATCTGGGTCATTGATGAAAGCAGATGCAAAGCAGAAGCAGCAAGTGCATAGGAGGCAGTGTGTTTGCTCATTCTGGCACAGCCCTGCCAATTCATGGGTTAAACAACCCATAAATTGGTGTTACATGTGAACCAAGTCAATGGCTCACTGATAGCTGAACAATTAAAGGGTGATATTCATGATGCAAAAATGAAAGCTGAATAGGGAAGGAGTGCATAAAAAAATATTAAAAGCATTCTTGCAGCCTTATCTTTCTGTGAGCAGCAGGAGCAAATTTGTCACTAATATTTAAATACCTTTTTGTTACATAAATGCTACAGGAGGTTCTAGTTGAGTTATAAAGGCAAATTTAGTTTTCAAATGCAACTAGTGCTTGGAGGTAGATGGAAATGGCTGTTTTGGAATCTTAATTCAGATTAATTTCCTGGGTTCATTCTTCAAAGCCTTAAAGAGCTGTGATTCTGAGCATATTAGAATTTTTCTGTAGTTTATGTACATTGTTTAATACAGCTTATGCTCTTGTTTGAGTAAGGTTTTAAAATTTTGTTTAGTAAAGTAGTACTCCTAACCTGAGTTCTAGAAATGGACTGCAGTAGATATATTTTGTTTGCTCCTGCAGGTCACCTACGTAAGTACTTTTGGCTGACTCTGTTTAAAAGTGTTGGAAGAAAAGAGATAAAATAAGCAATTATTATCCAGTACTTCGGTGCAATCTTCTTACCCAGTGATGAAATAAATATTCAGCACAGCAGAATGGTGTGCAAATATATTCTGGTAATCTTCTATTTGCATGATATTTGTCTGAATGTAGTAGCTGCCAGGTCAAAAGTTGTGGCCAAGTTGTGGTTTCTTTTTTTAACGCCACATAAACTATGAACCTTTTCTATGGCAAATCACTTTCAGGAAAAGGTTCCGTGCACGCTTGGAACATACTTAAATTGTTGTCTTATTTATTCATTTTTGGAGTAATTTTACTCCTACTACTAATCCTTACAGGATTAATCCTTAATCCTGGCAGGTGGCTATTAGGAGGAGGGCCTTTTCTGCTGTGGCACCCCAGTTATGGAATGAGCTCCCCAAAGAGGTTCACCTGGTGCCTACTTTGTATTCTTTCCGGCGCCAGGTGAAGACCTTTCTGTTCTCCCAGGCATTTTAATCTTGTAATTTAATTCCGTTATTGTAACTGCTGCTGCTAGCTTTGCTGTTTGTTTTTAATCTGTGGTTTTAAATTTTATATTGTATTTTATGATTTTAACTGTTGTAAACTGCCCAGAGAGCTTCAGCTATTGGGCGGTATAAAAATGTATTAAATAAATAAATAAATAATCAAAGTTCTCAAGTTGGCTTAAATAAAAATATAGTAAAATAAGCAAGCATTACCAGGAAGGGCCAAAGGTTGCTGCTGAATTTCTGGGCCAAGGCAGGTCTCGGAGGAAATAACCATGGGCCAGAAATAACAGCCAAAGAAGTTAGTCCCTCACAGATTCAATAGTTAACTCCCATGTGTTCACAAATCATAAATAATTTATTCAAAATAAATTGAATATATTTTGCATATAAAAATGATATCAGAAGATGAAAGCTGGGATTTCCAAGTTTTTATCAAGAGACCATGAGTTGCATAAAAACTGTCTTGGTTGGTACCACATGCTTCCTACTTCATGGTCTCAGAGGACCACCTGTAGTGACAAAAGCAGATCCCATGTGACTTTATAGAATTTGCATAACAATGCCCTTTACCTTATAAAATCCTCTCTTGGGTAGGATGAGAGAAATAAAAGGGATAAAATGTACAATCCTTGGTACCAGGGCTAGAAACTTCCTTGGATGTTGAGTCACTTTTTTCAAGAATATACCGGTGACGGTAACTACTTTCTGCCTACAGCAAATCCTTACTTTGACAGCTGGCGCACAGGGTTTTTCCACCCTAGGTAGATACTAGCCTAAATCAGCTTGTTAACTAACTGTTGGGTGAGAGTATCCAGCCTCAATGACAGGTGCTTTAGAATTCTCACTGCCTTTCCCAGACACACACTGTGACAGAAGCCAAACCTTTGTGGCCTTTTAACATTTTTTTGTGAGTGAGACGTCCTTGTGATGAGTCCTTTCTTTTTGTTTTTTAGCAAGAGGCTTCTTCTCTTCTCCAAATTAGGTTTTGACTCTACTATTTTGGTTTTGACTCTTCTGTTCAGAAGCAACAGAAAGGGAGGTGGAGTTGCGCTGTATGTTAAAAATACGTATCTCTGCACAGAGATGCAGGAATATGAGCTTGGCAGCCCCATTGAGAGCATCTGGGTTAAAATAAATGGGGCAAAGAATAAGACGAACATGGCGGTTGGAGTCTACTACCGAGCACCCAATCGAGAAGACGAGGATGAAACTTTTGAAAAGCAAATAGGCTGGAGCGCTGGGCCGAAAACAACAGAATGAAATTTAATAGGGATAGATGCCAAGTGCTGCACCTAGGGAAAAGAAACCAAATGCACAGTTACAGAATGGGGGACACTTGGCTCAACAATACTACAAGTGAGAAGGATCTTGGAATTGTGGTAGATCACAAACTGAATATGAGCCAGCAATGCGATGTGGCTGCAAAGAAGGCAAATTCTATTTTGGGCTGCATTAATAGAAGTATAGCTTCCAAATCGCGGGAAGTGATAATTCCCCTTTACTCGGCACTGGTTAGGCCTCATCTTGAGTACTGCATCCAGTTCTGGGCACCACACTTTTAAGAAGGACGTAGACAAACTGGAGAGGGTTCCGAGGAGCGCAACAAAGATGATTAAGGGACTGGAAACAAGGCCCTATGAGGAGAGACTGAAAGAACTGGGCATGTTTAGCCTTCAGAAGAGAAGACTGAGGGGAGATATGATAGCACTCTTCCAGTACTTGAAGGGTTGTCACACAGAGGAGGGCCAGGAGCTCTTCTCGATCATCCCAGTTTACAGGAATAATGGATTCAAGTTACAGGAACCCAGATTCCACCTAAACATCAGGAAAAATTTCTTGACTGTTAGAGCAATAAGACAATGGAACCAGTTACCTAGGGAGGTGGTGAGCTTTCCCACTCTGGAGGCATTCAAGGTGCAGCTGGACGGCCATCTGTCAGGGATGCTTTGACCTGGATTCCTGAATTGAGCAGGGGGTTGGACTCGATGGCCTTATAGGCCCCTTCCAACTCTACTTTTCTATGATTCTACTATTTTGCAATCTTTCTGAACAACCTTTCCTTGGGTTAGCATCAGGTGACTTTATCTTACTTGCAGTGTGGCAAGGTTCTTTTCCTGTAACTTTGGCAGAGAAGTATGTGCCCTTATACCCACGCAATGTCACGCGGTTCCCCATCAGTGCTTGTGCAGTGTTACAAATTAGATAAGGTTGTGCACGTTATATTAAGTCAGTGAGCCTTCCCAGTTACAGTACTTAGCAATGCAGTTGGTGTATGCTGTGCTTGTCTCCAAGGCTGCTAATGAGGAAAGATTATTTTCAGGGATGGAATTGAACCATTCACAATTGTCAAATGCTGGTTACCAGATCCAAAGGTACTTGAAAGGTCTTTGATATTCAGTGGCTTGCACAGTTACCTACAGACATAACAGTCTAATGTTTTGCCTTATTGCTTGGCCCTTGACAGTTCTTGAATTTGTATTCAGAGAGTTGCTGAAATGTCAAATAAAATGGTGCGTAATGTTTCAAGGAAGCAAAGATTAGAAGACGTGCCATTGCGTGCAATTGCTAATTACTCAAACTTCAAGTTGTATTGTATTCATTCATTCATTCATTATTACATATATATCCCACCTTTTTTCCTCCAAAGAACCCGAGGTGGCCTGCATGGCCATCGTCCTCTCCATTTTATCCTCACAACAACCCTGTGAGGTAGGTAAGGCTGAGAGTCCATGACTGGCCTAAAGTCACCCAGTGAGTTTTGTGGCCAAGTGCAGACTAGAACCTGGATCTCCTGAGTCCCAGTCCAACACTCTAACCACTACACCACGCTGGCTCTCTTCCAATGTGTTATGAAGCTGTGTTATGAAGTCTAGAACAGCGGTCCCCAACCTTTTTGGCACCAGGGACTGGTTTCATGGAAGACAATTTTTCCATGGACCGGGGATGGGGGGATGGTCTCGGGATGATTCAAGTGCATTACATTTATTGTGCACTTTTTTCTATTATTATTACATTGTAATATATAATGAAATAATTATGCAACTCACCATAATGCATAATCAGTGGGAGCCCTGCACTAAAAATCATGCTAAATCTAATCAGAGCTGTCCTACCCAAGAGTACATTACCAACATATAAATTTCATAAAATGTTAAAATAGTTATGTAATTGTAACCTAATTTATAAAAATCATACACCTTACAACTTAAAAATCATTCCACTAAAACTTTAAAATTGCATACAGGTAAGCAAGTGATCTTAAAATGCTTTTATCCTATTTACTGGATTACAGATCACAAAAAATTATACATAGTTACAATTCATTCAAAGCCATCAACGTAAATTTCATAAAATGTTAAAATTATTATATAATTGTAACCTAATTAATAATAATCATACACCTTACAACTTAAAAATCATTTCTCTATAAACTTTAAAATTGCATATAGGTAAGCAAGTGATCCCATCCCCTTTGTAATGAACATTAGAACGCTGTTATCCTTTTTACTGGATTACCTGCCTAACCTACCTCATAGGGTTGTTGTGAGGATAAAATGGAGAGGAGGAGGATTATGTAAGCCGCCTTGGGTTCCTTGCAGGAAAAAAGACAGGGTATAAATATAATAAATAAATATGTAAATAAAGTACTAAGTTTAACAGATCCCCCAAAATTATTATACATAGTTATTTATTATACCCTGAATATATGAATTACAATTCATTCAAAGCCATTTTATATTGCTTATCTACCAAAGACATTTTCGCCAGAAGGTTACTAACTCACCACTTATTTTCTAATATTGTTCAAGATCAATCTCCTGAGAATATAGATTATGAGTTAATCACCAATATCCAAACGCCTCCAGGTTGTGCTTTACATTTACAAAGCCATTCACTGGATGATTACAGTGCACTTCCTGGTTCTCTGGCGCTGCTCTTTTAACATAAATACCATTGTAAGTACCTTAAATTTTAAGGTACTTGGGTATTGCCATGGTATTTACGTAAAAAGAGCAGCGCCAGAGCACCAGAGAACCAGGAAGTGAGACGATGGAAATGCTGGCCGAGAGGCAAGCAGAGGAATGAGTGGCTGGGGGTGCTTGCCGGAGCTCCCAGTACCCCAAGAGCCAGGTAGGGTGCTCACAGTCCGTGGCCCGGTTCCTAACAGGCCACGGACCGGGGGTTGGGGACCCCTGGTCTAGAAGCTATTATAACTAGGCATATTGCTCCGCTGGGTTTATTGTAGCTGTTTCTACAATCACTGTTAGCTATACTTTATTTTATGAGGGACAGGTCTACTCAACCCTTAAGTAAACCTGTTATTACATGTATTAATAACTGGTAAGTGGCCGAATATCCAAATATCTTTAAGATGGTAATATGTACTATGGCTGTGTTGCAGAATGGCATGTACAACTTGAACTTGTGGAATAACAGAACTAACTTTGGAGGATATCCTTTGGTCCACTAATAATGGAAGGAATTACCTTGTGTGAAAATCTAATATTGCTGCTAGTAGTAGCCCCATGCCATTAAAGGTGTCCTATGGTTGTTCAATCACTCTGTAGTAAATTGAACAGACTTGCAAAGATAGCTGACTTGCATAGGGTTGTATCCAATGTTAGTCTAACTTAAGACCCCATTCATTTCAATAGGTGTAGGACTAACATTGGATCCAACCCATAGAGATTTCTGCTCATTTCAGAGTTCATCTCTGTACCACATGAGAATGAAATATTTTACTTACAATTTTCTAAATAGTTAGCAAAGGGCTTTCTCCCATATGCTTTGCACTTGAGCTTTTCTGCATGTATGGATGTTTGATCCTTGTGTGTATATATAAAGATGTATGGCCTTATAGGCCCCTTCCAACTCTACATTTCTATGATTCTATCAGACTGACTCCCCACTGCCAGACATACTGTGACGGTACCTTGGGCAAAGCTAGAAAGTTGACATTTGGTGCATATATCCATTACAAGTTAGGAAAATATGACATTGTTATGCCTGTGGCCTGAATCTCATTCCATAAAGCCTGCCTCAGTAATAGCACTCCAGAAAGCAAGCCAAAACCACACATTTATTTATTCAAAATATTTATATTATATTTATATATGTAGAGCAATGTGCTCTCTGTGGGGCTGCCCTTAAGGCTGCTTCGGAAGCTGGAGCTAGTGCAGAATGCAGCAGCTCAGCTGTTATTGGGAGCTGCCCCTTTTCAGCATGCAACTCCTTTGCTGAAGGAACTGCACTGGCTATGTATTCACTACCAGGCCAGGTTTAAGGTTCTGGTACTTGTGTACAAAGCCCGAAACAACTTGGAACCAGGTTACCTGAAAGAGCGCCTCCTCCCATACCAACCTGCCCTGGTCACTGAGGTCATCAGATGGCATGCTCCTGGTGGTTCTTCATGGACCTCTGGCCCTATTGGAGTCCACCAGGAGAAGAGCCTTCAGTGTGGTGGCTCCATTTCTGTGGAACTCCCTGCCTCTGGAAGTCAGGCAGGCACTGACATTGTGCTGCTTTCAGCACCTGCTGAATATCTTCATGTTCTGGGAAGACTTCTCTGCTTGCTGTCCAACTACCATTGTAATGTTACTTTGTTTTCAATGTATTGTTTTCGTTTGTTTTATCTGTTTTTATCTTTTTATTGTTCACCTCTCCAGAATCTACTTACCGTATTTTTCCGTGTATAAGATGCCCCCATGTATAAGACCCCCCCACACTTTTCTAACCCCAAATTCAGAAAATAATATTTTGGGTGGGGTGTTCGTGCCCCACCGCCGGCTCAGCCGCCCCTTCCCCCACAGGAGACGCTGGCCACAGGACTCGCGCGGGCCCTGCAAGGCTCTGGGTAGGCAGGCGCTGCAGCAGCGCTCCCTGCTGCTCGCGCACTCATGCCTGCTCTCCCGCGGTGGCCTTCTGCCTGCCCGGGTCAAGCTCGCGCCCCGCCGCCAGCTCAGCTGCTCTTCCTCCCCTTCTTCTGCCAGCTCAGCCGGCCAGAGGACCGCTGCCTGCCCTGCAGGGCTCTGGGCGACTCATGGCTCGCGCTGCCGCTGGCTCAGCCGCTCCTCCCCTTTCTCCGCCGGCTCAGCCGGCCAGAGGACCGCCGCCTGCCCTGCAGGGCTCGCGGGCGGCTCAGCCGCTCCTTCCCCCCTTCCTCAGCCGGCCAGAGGACTGCCGCCCGCCTTGCAGGTCTCCGGGTGGTTCGCGGCCGGCTCAGCCGCTTCTCCCCTTCCTCCACCGGCTCAGCTGGCCAGAGGACTGCTGTCTGCCCTGCAGGGCTCTGGGCGGCTCAGCTCAGCCGCTCCTCCCACCTTCCCCCCCCCCACTCATACCGTACTTCTGTGTATAAGACGACCCTCAATTTTTCAACAATCAATTTAAGTAAAAAGTATCATCTTATACATGGAAAAATACGGTAGATGTGGAGTGGTATACAAATACTGTAAAATCATCCACATCCTCATCATCCTCATCGTCTACCTTCCTCTACATTTGCAGTGCTTAGGGTGGCTTACAATAGTTAGATTTATGTTGGAGATTTTTTTTTGTTAAACACCCCCCCCCCCCAATAAATAGAAGTGCAATACAATGTGGAGAGGTGTGGGAGCTTACTCTTTTCATACATTTGAAGCAGCCTCAGATTGTGGGGAGAGGGATTTGCGCGTACATTTACATGGCATGTAAGTTTGAAATGGGACAAACCACACATGCATGTATGAAGATGGCTTATACTGACCCAGCTACCACAATCACAGAATGCAGGAAGTTGTGAGACTTTTTTCTGTCTAAACATGCATATGATTGCACCCTTAAAAGTTTACCATGAGCCTCACAGAGCAGTTTCTAACTAAGCCAAACTTTTAATCTCCTATCTTTCAACCAGTCTAATCTGGTAGCTGAGAGTAAAAACCTTTATTTACTGGGTGCTATACTATAATGTTTAGCCCAGGTGAGGCTGATAACATAGCATATAACAATTTTGATTAATATAACTAAGTAGAAATGCTGTTGGCAATAGGAGTGGCATGATATTCCAAAAATAACTCGAATCTGTAAGGCTGTCTGTAATCTTCTTAAGTGGAATACTTTTCCTCTCACCCCAGCTAAGTAGTATTTTAATAGGATTGTGTTTGCTTCCAAATCCTTGTATATCTGCATTTGTCTATTACTTGTTGCCAGGCGGCACTGATCAGGCTTGGTGTGCATCAAAGTATACCATCATGTTAATGATTTGATTCTATTTACTTTTAATTGCAGTATTCATGTGTTGGCGAAATCACCTTTTTCTCTTTTGATTTGCATTGGTATAAAAACCAACTTGCCAAGGTCTAAAAGGTTTGAATTGCAAATATAATTTTATTACATTTCCAGCCCATCCATGGCCAAGGGTCTCAAGGGTATTGTTAAAATATATATACAATATGAAAGGTCTACACTAGCTTGATCACTAAAAGCAAGCTCAAATATTCTTGCCAAACTTCTGGTAATAGAGGGTTATGAAGGATAATGTCTGAACTCAGCAAATAAACAGCAAGAATATTAAATAAAGTTAGCAGCGGCAGCGTTATGTGAACAAACCCTGAATGCCTTTATGAGCCCATCCAGTAATTTAGATTGACTGGCTGTTGTTAACTGAGCTGCATGTTTTTTCTTAAAGGAAGTTTTCAGCAACTTACAGCTGCAATGTTTGGCTAATAGCTCAGGATTCCCTTCCTGTTCATTGTTGGATGATTTTTGTTTGGTAGCTACCTTGCTGCTTTCTTAAATGTGCACAATCGATGCTTAGCTCAATTACGGTGTAAACTAGATATTCTTCTTCGTGGTCTCTGCATCACACACACATGGGTTCTCTGCGCCTGCGCTGAGATCGTTCGGGAAATTTCTATAGCTGAGGTGGATTGGGCGGGAGCCCCTCCCCCCCGCGCGTGTCCCTTAGCGCGGCTCCCACCCATCTCCTCAGTTCCTCTTCGACCGCCATTGCGTCTAGTCGTCGGGTTCTTTCTCTCTCTCTCCGGAGTCGTTTTTTCAGCTGAGTTATTCTTTACTACAACTTTCCTTCATAATATCCTCTGTTCTCCTTTCTCTCTCCAATATCTAATTTCCTTTAAAAAAAAAAAAAAAAATCTACAAAAAAATCCTTACTATATCCACTATCTCTCCCCCGCTCTTATCCACCTATCATCTAAACTACTTTAACCTATCCTAATTATGCCTCTGAAGGCAGCCTTTAGAAAATGCCAGCGGTGTGGAACAAAAATCCCACCCGCTGATAAGCACCTGCTGTGCTTGCTTTGCCTAGGGCAAGGCCATAAAATGGAGACCTGCCAGGATTGCCAGGCCTTTACAAAACAGGCCCGAAAGCACCGCCAAACTAAGCTGCGAGCTCTCCTGTGGGAGCAGTCTCTGTCAGCCAAAGGGCCTGATCCGGAAGAAAAACCTGGGGGATCCCAATCAGCCAAAAAGCCAACGAAAGATACTTCGGCAGCTAAAAAGTTGGCGAAAAAGGCCCATAAATACAAGGCGGAGCGCCTGAAAAAGAAAATGGCGGAAAAACCTGACAAAGACGCTGAGCCCTCAACTTCAGCCATTATGAAGGTCTCAGAGCGTACTGCTCTACTAATGTCGGCTATGACTGGGGCTCAAGATCGAGCTACGGGACCGATTGCCCCCCAGTCTCCTCCGGTCTCGACGACGTCTCCTCGAGACCGAGAGTCGGGTTCGAAAACCCCACTGAAACAGCCGCCAACTATAACCACCTCCCTGTCGGAGGGAGAAATCGTGGCCTCACCACCGATGGAGCGACCCCGTTCGGGCTCGAGAGGTCCTCCACCGCGTGTATCGCCTCCTGCAGCATATACTAGAGAGGAGCGAAGAGGGCATCGACCATCACGATCTCCTCGATACCGGAGCTGTGATTCAGCCTCTAGGGAATCCACCTCTCGATCTGTCTACTCTCGCCGCCGCGACGACAGATCCTGGTCGAGCTCCTACTATTCGGATTCGAGATCAAGGAGCTACAGATCCCGATCCCGAGGCTCTCCTGACCGGAGAAGGCACGACTATTGACACCGACACTCGCCCCCTCGAGAGCGACTCCATAGGCGCAGATCCAGGACACCTACGCCGAGACAGGGTACGGCTGTATCCCGGGCGCCCGTCGAGGCCATAGCACAACCAACCGCCTCGACCTCGACTGCCCAGACAGTTCTCGCCCCTGTTGTCGCGACCCGCTCCTCGACGGGATCGGCATATGTATCGGACTCGGACTCAGTGGCTTCCTCCTCCCATTCCACTTCCCCAGATGCACAAGTGGAATCTAAGGAAGCGATCTCCCCATCAGAAGATATGGGCAGTTTCGCTGAGCATGTCAGCCGGATGGTGACAGCTCTGGGAGTTGAGGCGAAAACTGCAAAGGGGAAAGCAAAAGATGACATCTATGCGATCCTGAAGACCACTCAGTCCAACCATTTGCTCCTTCCCTTCTTGCCGACACTGCTGGAGACGGTGCAGGAAACCTGGAAAACCCCGGCCTCTACGAAACCAATAGCTAAGAGACTGGAGTCAAGTACAGGATCCAGGAGGAAGGAGCAAAATTCCTGTTTTCCCATCCGACCCCGAACTCGCTCATAGTAAAATCTGCGCAGTCTCGTGGGGGAAAGCAGCATACCACGCCGGCAGACAAGGAGGGCAAGACGCTAGACTCTTACGGCCGTAGGATCTACTCCTCGTCTTCCCTCAGGACTGAAGGTATCTAACTATGAGGCGTTGCTAGCTAGATACCAGATGTTCATCACAGAGAAGCTGGGAGACCTCTGTGATTATCTGCCGGACGAAAAAAGGGACCTGGCGGCACAATACATCAAAGAAGCAACCAGCATCGGTGCTTTGCAGATGAACACTGCCTGCCACCAGGTCGACAGCCACGCTAGGTCGATGATCGGATCAGTGGCTCTGAGGAGACATGCCTGGCTTCGCTCTACCAACTTGACTCCCGATGATAGAGCGAAGATAGAAGACCTCCCATTTGACGGAGAAGGGTTGTTCAACGCCACCACAGACGACTCCCTCGACTCCGCTCAAAAGGCCCTGGCGACGGCCAAAAAGATGGGGCTTGTCCGTCAACCCCCATCACAACAATTTAGACCAAGGCGATGGTCTCGGTTTCCATACCCTTCCTCACACTACCAGCCATCTAGACAGTATCGGGGTGGAAATCGTCGACCTCAAGCCCCACAGCCTCATGCCCCACAGCGTTCATATCCTCAACAACGCTCCAGGGGCTCGAGGAGGGGGGGGCGACTTCACTCGACGGTGCCTTTGACTCCGTCACCAGCCCGACCGAATTGTCTCCTCCACTCCGACCAGCTCTCGACACCACTATTCCAATCGCCTTGTCTCCACCACCTCAGGCACCTCTCTTCGGCTCCCGACTTCGCCAACACCTTCGGTCCTGGAGGACCATCACGACGGATCGATGGGTGTTGAGTATAATAGAACACGGCTACAGGATCGAGTTCAGAGTCCTGCCCCCCTTTCTCGGGATCAAGACCACCCGTCCAATTCGAGTGCTCCTAGAAGAGGTGTCGAACCTCCTCCAAAAAGGAGCAATACGGCCGGTTCCCGCAGAGAACTTGGCGCCTTCCTGATGAATTGGAACAGCGACTTCTATTATCTATTCCCCCCAATCCCACTGCTTACACGTGTGATCGCCAAAATATCTCGAGACAAAACCAACTGCATTCTAGTATGCCCACGGTGGCCGCGTCAACCTTGGTTAGCACACCTGCTCAGCCTTTCGCAGGGAGATTATCTCCCATTACCATTACAAGACAACCTATTAACACAACACAAAGGCAAAGTGTTTCACCCCAATCTACATTCTCTAAACCTAATGGCCTGGAGAATCAGATAGCAACAGATACAGGCCTCTCCGATGCGGTGAAGGAGGTCCTATTGGCAGCGCGGAAGCTTTCCACAAGACTCTCCTATGCCAAGAAATGGGCAGCTTTCATTGATTTTGTATCGCCCTTGGGCAAAGACCCAATTACTTGCTCGATCTCGACCGTTCTCGATTTCCTCCACTCGCTAATGATCCGTGGCCTTAAGTTTTCGTCAATCAAAGTATATCTGGCAGCTTTAACAGCATACAGAACTGCTTCGACGGGGACGTCTTTGTTTGTACATCCGTTAATTAAGCAATTTTTGAAAGGTCTTAAGAATCTACGACCTCCGGTCCGCAACATAGTCCCAGGTTGGGATCTACCCTTGGTCTTGAAAACTCTGACAAAACCGCCATTCGAGCCCATGGCTAAAGCAGACTTACGACTGGTGTCGTTCAAAACATTATTCTTGATAGCAATTACATCGGCAAGAAGAGTAAGTGAGCTGCATGCTCTCCGAGTGGATCCCCCTTACACAATTTTCCATAAGGACAAAATCGTCCTGAGACCTGATATAGGTTTCCTACCGAAGATGGTGTCAGAATTTCATCTGGGACAGGACATTATTCTCCCAACCTTCTTTCTGTCCTCTTCGTCACTGGTCGAGAGATCGATGCACAGCCTCGATGTCCGTCGGGCTCTACTGTTCTACAAAGCCCGTACGGAATCGGTGAGAAAGACTAATCAACTTTTTGTGTGCTTCGGCCCCCCCAAATCGGGCCATCCTGTATCCAAACAAAGACTGTCCTCCTGGATAGTGGACACTATCGAGCTTGCCTATCAATTGGCTGGACGAATTTTGCCAGGGTCTGTGACGGCCCATTCTACCAGGGCTCTCTTGACCTCGACAGCTTTCGGGAAAGGCATTCCCTTACTGGACTTATGCAGGGCGGCGACCTGGTCTACCCCCTCTACTTTCATCCAGCATTACCGCCTCGAACGTTCGAGCCAGGGAGCAGAACGCATTCGGCAGGGCGGTTCTTTCTTCAATCACCATCTGACTACCGACACCGACCCACCTCCGGTAAGTCAGCTTGCTAATCTACCCATATTTGTGTGATGCACAGAGACCACGAAGAAGAAGGACAGGTTGCTTACCTGTAACTGTAGTTCTTCGAGTGGTCATCTGTGCATTCACACAACCCGCCCTCCTTCCCCGCGCGGTGTCTTCATCGAGTTCGATGGATACCAAAAAGGAAGTGGGTTGGGAAGCTGTTTTTCACTATTCCACCTGATATCGAAGTATGTACCGAGTTCATATCTCTTTTATGGTATCAGGACGTATACAATATCATCCTCGGTCCCGACGGTCGCAATAGGCAGTCTCAGGGAACTGAGGAGATGGGCGGGAGCCGCGCTAAGGGACACGCGTGGGGGGAGGGGCTCCCGCCCAATCCACCTCAGCTATAGAAATTTCCCGAACGATCTCAGCGCAGGCGCAGAGAACCCATATGTGTGTGAATGCACAGATGACCACTCGAAGAACTACAGTTACAGGTAAGCAACCTGTCCTTATCTCCCCATTTCCTGCTACTGATGAGACACTTAGCCATTGTGTCAGAAGTACTTGTATCAGGCCAAGGTTTCACTGAGGTAGTAAACTTGTATCTAGGGTATACTACTACTTGAGACTTCAGATGAAGTCTCACATTATTGAATGGTCAACCATACCAAAAACTTCCTGCCCATAGAAAACTAGCCTGTCAGGGAGAAAGCTAGGCTAGAACCCTTCTCCCCGACAGTGTTTTCTATAGATACCTTTTTTTCATGGAGGAGCATTCATTCATGTTAGAACAAACACACACATGCATGGTGATCTGGTTCACGCGATAAAAACAGCCCATTGTTAAGCCATGGTTGGCTGTGGTGTGTGCCAGGCGGAATCTGCATATACAATGCCCTGGCCATGTCATGTGAATCCAGGAACCATGGGTTATGCGAAGGTTAAACAACACTCACATAACCCATGGTTTGTTGTTAAGTTATAACTCTAGCCATTTGTGTGCTCTTCTGAGGTGTGTGTGCTTTTGTGCCAACATATTGGGTGTGTTTGCACATCACACCAACCCACCCTAGCAATAAGCCACGATGGGTTAGTTGTTGTGTGAACAACCCACGGTGAGCCCGACAGATGATCAGGCTCACCGTGGTTGTTGGCCCCCTCCCCCTCCTTCAGTCCTCCCACAGGTATCTCAGGGAATACTGCGGGAGGACCGAGTCATCCCCCCCCCCTGGTGTCGCTATTGTGTCTTCCCCCCCCCCCTTTACCTCCCCCCCCCAAGAGATTGTGAAAGCCAGCTTGACAGTTTGGAGGGGCAGTCTGTGGCTGTCAGAACTTTTTTGCTGCTGCTGTTTGCACAAAACAATTTGTGCAATTTTTTAAAAATTTTTTTGACTGGGACATACACCCATATGTGCCAGTCAAAAACTACCCATGGCCCTTGTAAAAACCTCTTTTTACAGGGACCCAGAGTTGGCAAAACTCCTTTTCCCTAGAAAAAATGGGGGGGTGCACTTTTGCACCTTCCCAAGCACCTAGAGAGACTTGGACATTGCCCTAGCTGAGTTTTCAGATCCCTGCATTCACACAAGTGTGAAGGTTTGCAGTTGCGCAAGTGCAGCTAATTGAAAGTGCTTTTTTTGAGGATTTTTTGTGTGTGTGCAAATTTTTTTAAAAAAGGTTTTGACAGTCATGGATAGCCCCTCCAAGGTGCATCTCTGGCTCTTTGAAGGGGATGTTGGTGGCTGTCAAAACGGCGATCCCAAAAGCCGGCTGTTGAGCTAGCTTTTGTGATCTCTGGAAGAAAAATGGTAAAGGGAGAAAATGCCATGGTGAGCCTGAAAAAGCTCGTGACTTGTGGCAGGGATGGGGGAACCAGTGCTAGCTGGCCCCAAGTGCCACTTGGGTAGTTTGGGAGTGGCTGGCAACTTGGCCAGAGCCGCAGAGGTTTTTTGCTGTTTTTGCCAAGGGGCTCAGTAGCCAATTCCCCATACCCATGATCGGGTCGGTCGCCTGGGTTCAGACAACACACCAACCCATTGTGGGTACAACAGTCCCTACAACAGCCCATGGGTTATTGGGGTGGTTTGTTGCCCGTGAACAAGCCACCCTGGGGAAATCTGTCTGGGTTCGCACAACACAACAACCCACTGTGGGTAGTAACCCACAATGGGTTGCCGTGTCATGCAAACCATGTCAGTGTGTTTCTTTTTACTTTGAGGCCACCTTTTCCAGTACTGCATCTGGAGTAAAACCAAGCACAAGATGCATTTTCATTCAGTTTTCAATCTTTAGTGTCTGAAATACATCTTGGTTTTATTGAGTTAAGGAACCCTAGCAGAGTTTCTCAGTATAGAAAAGAACCACTGCCAGAGCTGGAAAAATTCCAGGTGCCTGATCATGTGGCCCCCAATGTGGTGTTGCCAGCACAGCAGCTGGAAATGGTATTGCCAACACCTGGAAGTTTGAAATAAATGTTTAAAGTAGTGTTCAGGGCTGATTCTTCCACTTGGCTTTCCCAGCATGCAATAATCAACAATTTATTAACACATTTTCCTGTTTAGTGTAAGTTTGCAAAGGGACATGTTTTTTCTCAGTAAGAGAATGCTTTACTGAATAAAGCAGACTTCCCCAGCCTGGTGCCCTCCAAGTTTTAGACTCTTGACTCCCAGTGTCCCTGACCATTGGCCATTCTGGCTGGGGCAGATGAGTTGACATCCCAAACATTTGGAGGAGACCAGGTTTATTTATTTGTTTATTTTCTATACTGCCCAATAGCCGAAGCTCTCTGGGCGGTGTACAACAATCAATTTAAAAAATACAATAAAATACAGTTAAAAATATAAACAATAAAAACGTTATAAAAATGTAAAACCAATTTTTTAAAACATCATTAAAACAAGTTAATAAAACACAACTGCTAAGAACAATTTACCACCCCGCTGTATACCATTTAATTATTAAAAGCCTCAACGTAGAGGGCAGTCTTAACCTGGCGCCGAAAAGATAATAGAGTTGGCACCAGGTGGGCCTCGGGGGAGCTTGTTCCACAGTTGGGAGGCTACCACAGAAAAGGCCCTCCCCCTTGTTGCTTCCCTCCGAGCCTCACGTGGAGGTGGCAGTCGGAGGAAGGCCCCAGATGTTGAACATAGTGTAAAGGTAGATTGTGGTTGGGAGAGGCGTTCCATCAGGTATTGTGGTCCCAAGCTGTGTAGGGCTTTATAGGTCAAAACCAGCACCTTGAATCTGGCTCGGAAGCTTATAGGCAGCCAGTGCAAGCGGGCCAGAACAGGTGTTATATGTTCGGACCTTTTGGTCCCAGTGATTAGTCTGGCCACCACATTTTGGTTGGGGCAGGCTGGGATAAAACTTGGTAATTTAATTTTATCAATTTATGTTGAAATTGCCCTAGAATTTCCTTGCACTTCTAACAAAATAAAAAGCAATTGAATAGAATGAACAAACTTTGTGCTTGAGAAATTGTGAAAATTTCCAGTACTCCTTCATTCCTTGCTCCATAGGCTGTGACAAACCCCCTATCTGTTCCTCACAGTTCACCACAACATAGGATATAAAGTATACCCAATTGTTGTTTTCAGTGTCCTTTAAAACAAGTGTGGGTGTTCTAGTTCATGGGCCTTCTTGGTAGTGGCACCTCAGCTAAGCAACTCCCTGCCCATGGAGGCATGCCTAGCTAGTTCCCCTCATTTTACAAAAGGCTAGTGAAGATGGCTCTTTTCTGAAGAATATTACGCTGATTTGGGTCTGAACTGGAAATACTTTCATAGCAGGCTTATTTATATTGTGGATTTATTGATATTGTAAATGGCTTTAGGAGCATGTGTGAGAAGCAGTCAAAAATCAAATAAATTAAAATGTTAGTATTACTTTGTGCACCAGTCATGGGCAGAATGGGCTAAGGGAACAGATACTGTTATAACGTTAGAGCTAACAGGTATCAATCAGCCTTGACAGTGCCTGGGTGGGAGATTGCTTGGGAGCCCCACCTGAGCTTCAGTGAAAGAAGTGTAATTATTATTATGAAATAATAGTTATACTTTGCCTTTTAGGCATAAGTTCATGGTATTATTTTTTTTAACCAAGGGAGTCTCATCACAGCACCTCCAGAAGTTAGGGAAGACCTTCCTTTTTAAGAAGACCTTCAGTGTGTAATTTTAATTTGCTGTTTTAATCAGTCTCGTTTTTTTAATTGTTGTTGTGTTGTGGTTTTTGTATTTTTATGTTGTGCTGCTGTTTTTGTATTTTTATGTTGTGCTGCTGTTTTTGTATTTTTATGTTGTGTTTCAAATTGGAAGGATGTTTTAAATTGTTAAATGATTGACTTGTAATCTGTCTAGAGCTCTTTGGAGATAAGGTGGGGAGTATAAATGTTTCAAAATTAAATAAAAATAAACCTAGTCATGTCTCCCTCTCTGGCTTTAGATTTTTCTGCTCCTTCTCACAGCTATGTAATATCCATGACACACGCCTGTTAAAAAGCTTTAAACAACTAATCCACCCACCCTCTAGAGTCCAAGTTCATGTAATGAATGTTTTCAGTCACTGCATAAACTAAGAGCCTGATCTGTAAATTGTAACCAGGCCTGACCCTGCTTAGCTTTCCATGCTCAGACAAGTAGTCCAGTTATTTTTATTTCCTAGCTTCTATTTTCCAAGGTTTAGAAGAGAACCCTGTGTAATGGAATGTTAGGGCGATAGCCTGAAGTAGCCTGCCTGACCTTTGTTCTGTCTAAATGGGCACATACACAGTGTAGCTTGGAGCTTCCTGATACCAGCATGTGTCAATCTTTGTTCCCAAGTATAACAGGCTCTTAACACATTTTATGCAACATATTGCTTCACAAGATAGTTAAGTTCTGGTTACTATATTCTTCCTTCTTTATAATCGTATCCCTCCCACTCAGTATTTTGCTCTCATTTAAGCATTTACCATTTCACTTGCTATTTGACTGTTGAAGATATTTTAAAAATCTTATTCATACTATTCTTTGAAATTGGCTCTTCCTGCTTTCTTTCACTAATTCAATTCCTTCAACTCAGAGCATGTGTAAACTCCAGTATTCCTGGGTACCCAGCAAATGTAATGATATTTTCTTGCTAAAATCTGTAAACCAGTATTTCAGTTGAGAGAATCTAAGCAACACTGTGTAACACTCTTAAGGCAGAACACAATGCATGATGTAGCAGCATTGCACTGTGTGTTTCCCTTGGGCAGTAATAGGGAAATACATAGTAGCACAATGATTCATGTCACACATTGTGCTTCTATTAGATGTTACCAGGAAGTTGCTGGGGCGTGGGGAGGAGGTGGGGAGAAGATCAGTGGCAACTTTTTATTTCATACTGTCATTAGTACCTTCCTAGCCTCCAAGCTTTGAGTATCACAGTGGGCCAGTTGGGACATAACATTCCTGGTAAAATAAATAATAGTGAAGTTTGGAATGAGCGTCAAGCCCATGTACTCTCCTCCCTCCTCGCTCTGGCTTTGGTACTTCAGTCCTGGACTCTTTAGTAGTCGTAGTCTTAGTAGTACTAGTAGTTATTTATTCAATTTACAAGTCTCCCTATAGCGTAATAAACATAATAACATAATAAAAGCAAATACAATAAAAAAATTGATAAAAACAATAACAATTTTTAAAAATTAAAGAATGTTTTAAAAGCAGCAACAATAATTGAAAATAATTTTAAACAAGTAAATATTCAGGCAGCTAAAAGATGGGGAAGTGATTTTAAAACACAGCATTAAACTTATATGTGTGTGTGTGTGTATCTGTATCTGTATCTGTATATATATATATATATATATATACACAAACAGCAATTAAAATTCTTTTAAAAGGCCTGGGAGAATTAAAAGCCTTTGCCTGGCAGGCAAAAGTTAACAAAGCCGGTGCCAGGTGGACCTCTATAGGAAGGGCATTCCACAATTTGGGGGGTCACCACAGAAAGGCCCACATGAGTAACTACCCACCTTATCTTAGGAGCCATCTCAAAGTGGGGCCTCGGATGATGATCTCGGGGCACAGGCAGGAAGAGGTGGGAAGAGACAATCCTTTAGACCTAAACCACAGTTTTCCATTAAATCTGAAAATGTCAGTTTGCTAACCAGAATCTGAAAGACCAGGATTGAAGTACCACATGAAGTGAGAGAGGAGAGTCTGGGCCCAAAGTGCAATTCTGGTGATCAATGCTTACTTTCTGGCTCAGGGGTCCTTAACTCCAGTTGACCAGGCTTCTAGCAGTTTAATGTTTTAAGCCTTAAAAGATAGAGGAATGAGCACGCATTTCTGCCTTGTGCACAATGCTCTGAAAGACTATAGTTTTAAAAATTTGCACCACCATAATCAAAAGAAAAGTTGGGTTCCATAACATGTAGATTTGCTAAGTTTTCTTGTTTTTAAATGGCTTCTCTGGGCCCTCGGAAGGGGAGATAGGCAAAGCAATGGAACCTCATCCCCTGATGACTAGTAGAAATCCTCCTGAGGCCACCTTGTATCATATTTTCAAGCTGAACTCCAGAGTCATCATGACTAGATTAAAAAATTATAATAGTAAAAGCTTTCTGGGTTTTCCTTCTCCATTGCTGTATGTTTTAGATGTGTTATACACACAGGGTGGGTTCGCACGCCATTCTAACCCACCCTGGCAAGAAGCCAGGGTGGGTGGGTTGTTTCGAGAAAGATTCACACTGCGCCTGACAGACGACTGGGCTCAACGTGGCTTTTTTGCCCCCTCCCTCCCCTTCAGTCCTCCATCCCATATCCTAGGAGACACCACAGCATGACTGATTTGTCTTCCCCTCCCCACCATGATCGCAAGCCATTTTTTTGGCTTGCCGCAACTTTTTTCCCTTTAAACCTTTCTTTTTTTCAGAAATCGCTTTTCACAATCTCCAATTTGACAGCCAATGTCAGCCACTCCAAAGTGCCCAAGCAGCACATTGGAGGGGCTGTCACTGGTTGACTACCCCTTTTTAAAAAAATGTTTTGTGCCCCAAATGTGTGCAATTTTTTTCGGTAAGTACTTTTAAAAATTACTTTTATAGTCATATTTGCGCAGGTCCAAAAAAGGAAGCCTCAACTGGGCAGTGTCCTGGGGGGCACTTGATGTCAAAGTAAAGCAGGTACAAACTCTGGATGTTGACGCAGAGAGAGTCAAAATAAGTTTATTTTCCCCTTTTCTTTCTCTTGATGTTTTTTGTCTGGAACTTATAAAGCCATATGTCCCTGACAAAAAGCACCCATTGAATCATAGAAAAGTAGAGTTGGAAGGGGCCTATAAGGCCATCGAGTCCAACTCCCTGCTCAATGCAGGAACCCAAGTCAAAGCATCCCTGACAGATGGCCGTACAGCTGCACCTTGAATGCCTCCAGAGTGGGAGAGCTCACCACCTCCCTTGGTAACTGGTTCCATTGTCTTATTGCTCTAACAGTCAAGAAATTTTTCCTGATGTTTAGGTGGAATCTGGATTCCTGTAACTTGAATCCATTATTCCTGTAAACTGGGATGATCGAGAAGAGCTCCTAGCCCTCCTCTGTGTGACAACCCTTCAAGTACTGGAAGAATGCTATCATATCTCCCCTCAGTCTCCTCTTCTGAAGGCTAAACATGCCCAGTTCTTTCAGTCTCTCCTCATAGGGCCTTGTTTCCAGTTCCTTTATCATCTTTGTTGCCCTCCTCTGAACCCTCTCCAGCTTGTCTACATCCTTCTTAAAAGTGTGGTGCCCAGAACTGGATGCAGTACTCAAGATGAGGCCTAACCAGTGCTGAGTAATGGGGAAGGGCAGGTTGCTTACCTGTAACTGTAGTTCTTCGAGTGGTCATCTGTGCAGTCACACATATGGGCTCTGCGCCTGCGCTGAGCTAGCTTCAGAACATTCTTCAGCTGCCCTGTCAAAAAAACAACAACCCCCTTTAAAGGGGACCCAGAGTTTTGACAGCTAGCTGTCAAAACTCCTTTTTCTCGAAAAGGGGGTGGGATGCACTTTTGAATCCCACTACCCCCTTTTCACAAGCAAAGATCACTTGCGCCTTTGCTTTCCCTTTACTGCTCGCCGTTTGACTTGTCTGGGGGAAAATAAACTTATTTGAACCCTCTCTGGGTCAACATCCAGAGTTGGTACCTGCTGTACTTTAACAGCAGGTACCCCGCAGGACATTGCCCAGGTGAGGCTTCCCTTTTTGGCCCTGTGCTAATGCACATCTCCACATTTGCTCAAGTCCAACTATTTTTTTTTAAAACTTACCCCAAATAAAATTGCACACATTTTGGGCACAAAAAGAAATAAAAAGGATGGCCAACCAGTGACAACCCCTCCAATGTGCCACTTGGGCACTTTGAAGGGGCTGTTACTGGTGGTGACAAGGGCGAGATCGCCAAGAACAGCAAGGGTTTTTTTTGTTTGTTTTTTGCCGCTCTTGACTCGCACCTCCCTCACTGCTGGACTTTACCCATGGTGGGATCAGTCATCCAGGTCTGGATGACACAACAATCCACTGTGGACAAAACAAACCCTAGAACAGCCCATGGGATCTCAGTGTGGCTTGTTTGAAAAAAACCAAGCCACAACCAACCATGGCTACCACGATGGGTTGTTGTGTTGTCCAAACCAGGTCACAGTATTCTAAAACTGTATTCCTTAGAACATGGCTATACTGTTTGTGTTTGTTTTGTCTTTTGCTTTGAGAACTTTCTGAAACACCGGGAAGAGTGCAGTCTTGAAAGGCAGCTAAGAGATGATGATGATGATGATGATGATGATGATGCAGAAGCAGTTTCTCAAATACTTCAGAACTTGTTTTCTCTTTTTACAGAGAGACTAATCTCGTCTTTGTTTTCTTGTAGTGAACACCTACCTCTTCATGATGCAAGCCCAAGGCATCATGATTCGTGAAAATATGAGAACGATAGGAGCTCAGGTTTATGAACAGGTGGTCCGCAGTGCCTATGCCAAGAGGAACAGCAGTGGGAATGACTCAGGTATATTTTATAAACCTTGTCACTTATGAGAAATAAGATAATAAAATAAGTCTGGATCTGTCTGAGTACAGTGAGTGGAAACTAGCAAGGGCATAAAATACTAAGAGAGATTTCCCTTTGCGTCCTGGTCCTATCAGAAGCATAGAACAGCTTTCAGCAACTCCAGAACAGAATGAATGGGATTGCAAGCTGCACTATCTGGATTTTCAAAGGATTCCGTGGATGAAAGATGGCATTTGTAAAGATGCTGAAGTATGTATTTTTCCTCTGAAGATAAAAGGCAGAACCTTGCCTCTTAAATCCCATCTCCCTCAGATAGTGGCCACCCATGTTCCTGACACATGTTTTAACCTGAAAGGAATTTACACCAATGTGGGATGTTTATCCATTATGTTTGTATGAGAGAATGAGCCTGCAGATACTGAAATTAACTGCCTTAAATCCTAGACCCAGTGCCTTGGAGGCAGCTTCTCTCATCACTACTGAAAGAGGCATAATAATGGCACATAAGATACAATTAACTGAACACACCCAGCCAAGAGTTCCATGAAAATGCTGTACCTGAACTATAATATGTACATCTCATTTGAAAAGAAGATGTGTGTAGGAAGAAAACAAATCCAAAAGTGGTTCTGTAGTTTGTGTTACATCTTTTGGAGGGATACACAAGTCACTTTGTAGTCCTACTAGTAGCTGTACAGTGATTATACTTGCTGATAGCACAATTTAATTTCATTTATTAGATTTCTGTAGGTTTACAAAGGTTTACAATTGACAGTATCTGGTCTCTTAGACATAGCTAGATGGCACTGGCAATGCTAGGGACAATTGCTTTATGACTGATGGTGCCCTGAGGGCTAGAGTGCAAGACACAGTGTGTTCCACCCATTAGCTATTTGTTTGAGAAGTGGACCACTGAGTGAGAACATGTGCTGCTTGCCACTGTATGGGCTCAACACATTTTGAAGAGAATTCCTCTGTCTCATAAAACTCTGTACAGAGATATGAAACCCTTTTTTAAAATTTAAATTAGGCTTCATGATTTCTCAGCTGCCAAAAAAAGAGGAACAAGAGCCTTGATTCTCCTAGTCCAATCATTCAGGATGGATTGGAGCAGTATCCCACCTCCCTTTTGGGTATTAGGGAAGCTGGGGAGGATGCAGGAGGAGGGGTGGAGTCTTAAACATAATGCTGGACCTTGAAAGTCCAGTTGAATATGGGAGCAAGCTCACAAACTCTTCTCCAGCTCCCAAGCTCCATTCATGGACCCTGGAAAGATGCCTGTAGTCAATTAAATAACTGTATCTCAACTTGAATATAATTCATATTGCTTCTTAATTTCTACAGGGAAGCCGAGTCCTTTTTACTTTTGAGCCAGCCATAGGCTTGTTGGAGACCTGTAGTTTTGTTGCCTAATGCTGAAGTCTTAACAAAACTAATATAGTTTCACAACATTTCTAATACGTTGAGCAAGTATAGAGGTAGGCTCATTATGTCTGCACTAAACACAAAGGAACACACACCATACACACGTCTGTCTGCCTTGTGTGCCTATATACTCACACTCAGGTGACCGGCCAGATGGGCGATTAACAAATATCATAAAATAAAAATAAATAAATAAATACTCAAAGTACTTGGCTGTGTATATGCTATGAGCAGGAATTATGGTACTGCAATAGTGTTCTAACTGCTATTTGTGTATATTAAGCCCTAAAGTGGGTAGGAATACATTAATAGAAACTCTCCTCACTCAGTGTTGACACACAACCCTTGATTCCAAAATCTACTTATTTATTTATTTATTTAAAACATTTATTTACTGCCCATCAGCCAAAAGGCTCCCTGGGCGGTTTACAAAAATAATACCAAAAAACCAACAAAAACAACAAAAACATAAACATATTAAAATACACCAAGGTAAAAACAAGCAGCCAAATCAATTCAATCTCGAGGTACAGTGGCGATAATAAAAGGAATAAAATCATCCATTAAAATATTGGGTAAATAAAAAAGGTCTTCACCTGGTGCCTAAAAGAACAGAGGGTAGGCGCCAGGCGGACCTCCTTGGTCTCATTTGTTAAGTATTGTCCTACAATAATCTTGCTTAATTTCCCTCTAACTACCACACCCAGAAAGTGGAATCCTTTCAGATTCCTGCTTTGTAAAACTCAAGCTTCCATATACCTATGATGCATATGAGGAGGGGAAGCTTGGAATGACCTTTTAAAATCTGTCACACTTTCAAATTACATAACCAACTCAGTCCTCTTTGGAAATTGCAAATTTTCTCATTCTTTCCTAATACTATTTATAGATGGTTTGAGAAAGGTTATGAAATTTGGCATGCAGC
Organism: Shinisaurus crocodilurus; assembly: GCA_021292165.1. Classification (NCBI taxonomy): domain Eukaryota; kingdom Metazoa; phylum Chordata; class Lepidosauria; order Squamata; family Shinisauridae; genus Shinisaurus; species Shinisaurus crocodilurus. The sequence goes on from JAHFWL010000435.1 coordinate 149,136, forward strand.
ATAGGCAGTTGTCAAAGGATTATTTGCTGCTAGGATATAGGCAGTTATTCAGATGCATTTGAATGAACCACCTCCTGTTCAGCCTTTGCTCTTGCTGCCTATGGAGAAAGGACAAACAGGCTAAACTTTACGTGAGTAGTAGAGTTGCAGTGTACATAGTAATGAATATGGATGGAGTGAAGATGTGTGGTATCTGTGGAAAGAACATCATGTTAACTATGCTCAGTCCAGAGATGCTTACAGTTCTTAATCTTTTTATCCTTAGACCCAACTCTGAGATAAGTTAAGCTAGATAGCAACTTGGTCAAGGAAGCCCAGAGTCCTTGATGGATTTGAACCTGAGATGACCATACCATAGCTATGAAACTGCCCTCATCTTCACTTCTTCTGCTTCTACATCCACTCAACAATCTTCCTATTTGTTCTTGCATATCTAATTTCCTCACAAAGATCAACATATTGGCCCATTAAACAGTAGCCCCACAAATAAGAGTGCAGCAGTGACATCTGGGGTGGAATAGTAAAGCTATAAATGGGTATTGAAAGTAGGTAATTTTCACATCTATGATAGCTTTTATTGTACCAAGAAGGGGAAGTTCACAAACTGAAATTATTGTTGTCCAAATATTTTTTTATCCAAATGGAAGGCATGAAGAATATAGCAATTTTTATAAAAAGGCTTAGGAGTTGAACAAAATAGCAAAAAACACAGTATGTACTACTTGCCTGAGATTAATAGGATTTTATTTAAATGTTGCTATGACAGTGTAACAAGTAGGCATGATAAAATGGCTCATCCAGATGCTAATGGAGTGCCCTGGGCTGTCATCTATTTTCAATTCCATGTTGGCCTCCCTCACACTGGAGTATGAATAAGCTGCTACAATTATTACACATTATGACTGCTGAACTCAATTAATGACATGAGTTGGAGTAATGAAGGAGGGATAATTTGACTGTTGAACAAGAATAACAATACTTTTTTTCTGTCTTTTAAACTCTGCATGTCTTTATAGACCTAAGATGCTAGCTTGAGGCCAGTGAATTCTGCATTGCAAATGCAAGAAGTATATTTGTCACATAAGGCTTTTCTAAAATTAGTGGTTACGTCAATATTTGTAACTGGCTAAAATATTTTTTTACATTTGCCACAGAATGTACATCATTTGAGCAGAGGTGTGGGCATGGGGAAAGCACTGATTCAGTGGAGATGAGGCAGAGGGGAACAAGGCTGTATGTATGCTAGTGAACCCCAGGGGAATCTTGGAACTTGTTCCTCTTAAATCAAGATGATGGTGGTAACCAATACCATAGTGACAGTAACATCATAATCTGCACTGATTAACAGTGGACTGCAGCTCCCTGTAGGGCAGATTACTTGTTTGGGCCGGGTACCTGTTGGCCCTTTATAGCTCCTTAAGCTGTAGTTGAAGTGAGCGAAAGAGTGGTTTGGGGTGTGCATGTGTGAAAACTTCTTCAGTATATCAAGACAGATTAGGATTAGGTCAACAGATTCTTGATGAGTTGATGGGACTTTGGCAGCCATAACTGTTAGCTCTTGGCTTGAATACCCCGTATGTCACTCTGTCTATATTTCCCATTTTTCATAATAAGAATAATAGTTTATCTTTCATGGCACTGATGTACAAAATATGAGGGATACAGCATGGCTGATCTTAGAATGAGCAGCTCGAATTTCTCAAATACATGAGATGAAAATTCCAGGTATTGCTTCTCTGGGACAACTTGTCAACATCTCTTAATGGCTTTATAGATGTTTAGTCCCTTAATTCCATAATTTCATTTCTTTAGAAGGAATAAAGTTGTATGAAAATGCTTGTTTGTGCTGTGTAGCACTGTAAATCTGAAGAAATTTGTTGGTTAGCAGCAGATACTACTAATGAAAGAAAAAGAATGTAAACACTATAGCCTAAGTAGCACTCTTCTCTTCTGTCCTCCCTCCAGATTACCCTCTTGATTTGAACCACAATGAAACCTTCCTGCAAACCACAACTTTTCTTCCTGAAGATTTTACCTACTTTCCAAACCATACCTGCCCCGAAAGACTCCCTTCTATGAGTGAGTACTTTTGTAACTTACGTAAACATATGCCTCTCTTTTCCATCATTCCTTGAAGTCAATAGGCCATCACCATTATCATCCTTATTGACTTCAAGGCCAAGAAGATGGGTGAGAAGGAGGTATTCTTTATTTTGGTTGTTCATTTGAAGTCTTCATTGTTCTTCAGAGTTGCTAGTATTAAGTAGGAAATACCTTATTTTCCATTTACGTGTGGATGCCTCTTTATTCCGTGATAAGATTTTAACTGTTTTTCAGTCCAGTGATGAGACAGTACAGTCCCATGTTATAATGCTGTTCTTATCAATGAATTCAAATCCGACCCCAACACTATTGTAGTTGTGTGAGTAGTTTGAAACCTGTTTCTAGATATCAGAGTGACTTGTAGGAACACTCTTGATTAAAAACATGGGGCCAGAATTAAGTACTTTTAAGCTTCATTGATTTCACTGACAGGCTGTGTGCTTAGCAGTTTCCAGTTGAATTCAGTGGGGCTTGAGTTGAAAGTGTTTAACTTTGGATGGGTCTTGCACTTAATATGACAAGTGACCTTTCCACAGGAGCTACTGACACCTCAAAACTAAACGAATCCCCTTCTTATTTCATCTACAAAAGTATTTCATGAATTAGGAAAAAAACCTTGCAGCATATTACCTTTCACAAATACTTACCGTACATCACAACTACTATCAATAAGCTTAAAGCTGGTTTCTGGTCACCAAGAATGCCTCACTATTTGGCCTTGGCACATGGAGGCTGCTCTCAGCTGACTGTAGAGATCATGATGGGACACCCAAAAGGGCAGTCACTAAGATATGTCTGGCCATAAAGCCAAGACTTTGAATTATGCCTACAGTTCTATAGGAAGTGTAGCACTGCTTGTATGTTCCCACTAACCCATCTCCATCAGGAGGTAAACTGCTGCATTCTGTGCACAGCAAAGTGTGCAGCTACTGTGAAAAAAAGGCAAATTCCATGTTAGGCATAATTAGGAAAGGAATTGAAAACTGCCAAGATCATACTCCCCTTATACAAATCTATGGTGCGACCATGCTTAGAATACTATGTACAGTTCTGGTCACCCCAGCTATATAAAAAAAGGATATTGTAGAGTTGGAACAAGTGCAGAAAAGGGCAACTAAAATGATCAAGGGGCTGGAGCAACTCCCCTATGAGGACAGGTTACAACCTCTGGGATTGTTTAGCTTAGAAAAAGCACAAGTAAGGGAAGACATGATAGAGGTGTATGAAATTATGCATGGTGTGGAGAAAGTGCATAGGGAGACATTTGTTTCCCCCTCTCATAATACTAGAACCAGTTCTGGGCACCACACTTTAAGGATGTAAACAAACTGGAAAGGGTTCGGAGGAGGGCAACAAAGATGATCAGGGCACTGGAAACAAAACCCTATGAGGAGAGACTGAAAGAACTGGGCATGTTTAGCCTTCAGACGAGAAGACTAAGGGGAGATATGATAGCACTCTTCCAGCACTTGAAGGGTTGTCACACAGAGGAGGGCCAGGATCTCTTCTCGATCATCCCAGATTGCAGGGCATGGAATAATGGGCTCAAGTTACAGGAAGCCAGATTCCGCCTGGACATCAGGAATTTTTTCCTGACTGTTAGAGCAATACGACAATGGAACCAACTACCTAGGGAGGTGGTGGGCTCTCCCACACTGGAGGCATTCAAGGTGCAGCTGGACAGCCATCTGTCAGGGATGCTTTGACCTGGATTCCTGCATTGAGCAGGGGGTTGGACTCAATGGCCTTGTAGGCCCCTTCCAACTCTACTATTCTATGATTCCATGAACCTAGTGTGATTCCATAAACCCAGGGTCATTCGATGAAGTTGATTGGTGGTAGATTCAGGACAGATAAATGTAAGTTCTTCTTCACACAGCACATAGTTAAACTATGGAATTCACTTCCACAAGATGTAGAATTTGGACGGCTTTAAAAGGGGATTGGACAAATTCATGCTGTCAATGGCTACTAGTCCTGATGGCTATATGCTACCTCCAGTATCAGAGGCAGTATGCCTGTGTACACCAGTTGCTGGGGAACATGGGCAGGAGAGTGCTGTTGCACTCATGTACTGCTTGTGGGCAGCTGGTTGGCCACTGTGTGAACAGAATGCTGGACTAGATGGGCCCTTGGTTTGATCCAGCATGGCTCTTCTTAGCTTCTTAAGACATTTCCAAACCTTGACACAGAGCTTGGTGAAGTTACTAGCTGCTCTATTTGGCTCATTGTACGATCGCATCAACACAAGATACTAAGGCCTAGCCTTTACATTTGCCACTTGCTTGCTCAGTGAGTAGCAATTGCCCGCTGGCAAGACTGGCAGATCCAGAAATACAGCACAGTTATACGTGACCTGCATGTGCACATGCACATTTTCCTTTTTTCCACTCTCTGCCATGTGGAGTAGTGTTCACAGTGAGTGAGCAATGTTGTCATCTTCCCCAAACCTTGGAGGGCCCCCACCAGCAGTGTGGGTTCTGAAGCAAAGGGCAAGGGCTTGTGCTTCGTTACCCTTGGGTGAAGTGTCCCATGTCCAACTGCCTCTGCTATTTAGACCTGGGAGGCCCCCAGCTCTTAATGCAGACAGTTGTAGGCAGTCAATCCTTCCAGCTTTATTTGAAAGGCCATGGTGCCTCTTCATAATCTGTAGCATCATTGCCCTTGCACTGTCCTTTAGAAAGCAATGTCTAAAATGGTAGAGGTTTGAGGAGGTACTGGAAATCAATTGCTGATGACAAACTGTAAGAACTGATACAGACTCTGCAACATAATATGGTAAGGAAACTCAATCATTGTAAAAGACATATTCTCAGTCAGAGCTGTACTTGTTTCTCATCTTCTGCTGTTTGATTGTATACACAGAGGGCCCTGTTGATGTAAATATGAGTGAAATCAGTATGGAGGAGATTCACCAGTTCTTCTCTCGAGACCCTACTATCAAACTAGGAGGTCACTGGAAGCCTAAAGACTGCCTGCCTCGTTGGAAAGTAAGTTAGAGAGAGGGAGAAACTGATGCTTATCTTCTGTAAATAATACTACTACTAAACCATAAGGGAAACCATGGGCTTGCATAACTAAGGGATTTAGATCTCCATTTTGCATTCCCCTGTTTGAAAGCTGCATTTATTGAGCAGGATTTAGACAGTCCAGGGACTATCAGGACTATGATCCAAGGATTAATATATTGTGGACCTCTTGTGATCCAGAACTAGGCATCCACAAATCCACTCACCAGCTTGCCGGGGGCAAGTGCCCCAAGTCTTCTGGCAAGTTGGGTGTCCAGCACCACACAGGTCCCCCACCTATGAGGTCCCATTTCCACTGCAATTTTTGAGCAGGTCAGAAACAGCAGGAGCCTTTCCCGAGCAGCAGAAAGATCTCCCACTGTGTCTTATCTTCTCTATACATTGTACAAATAAAATACCATACCTCCCTTTCTGTGTGTCAGAGGATGCAGGAGGCCAGGTTGATGGTGACCACAAGTAATGTTTGGCTAGTAAGCCAAGCCAAAATTTGTGGATCCCTCTAGAACGGCTTTTTGGGGGTTCATCTTACAGATTTTTGTACAATGCAGTCTGAATGAATTTTATGAATTTCACCTTCTTGGAGCCATATCCCTGCCTTCTATTACCCTGATTATATGTCCCACCAAATGAATAAGACTTGCCTCCAAAATGCAGAAGGGGCTCTGTGACAGTAAAAGTGGAAACCATTATTACTGCACAGGGGTAGAAATGGAAGGGAAAGTGAACATTTCAAAATAGAAGCATCTGACAGAGTGTAAAAGATGCTGGTAAATCTGCTTGTATGGCACATCCTTATCTAGTGGTGGACTGCCCACAACCCGACTCACCTGGTGCTTGCCGAGCACCCCCACCGCACGATCTGTCCTGCGTCACTCGGCGAGGCACTCAGCGGACTTATGGGTCCCCATCGTGTCACTTACGGGTCCCCGATGCTGCATTTTTTAAACATAAAAATCAAGGTAAACTACCTTAAAACAGCCACGAATAGCAAATCGCAGCCATTTTAAGGTGGGTTACCTTGTAGGGATGTGCGTGGATCTCAATCGAGGGGTGGAAGCAGGGCGAACTTGCCCCACTCGACCCCGCGAGCTCCGTTCGACTTACCTTTCCCTGGCTCGGCACAAGTCCCCGCGAGAGGAGCTGGGGAAAGGTACGTCCGGGTCCCCGGCGCTGCATTTTTTACGTAAACACCAAACCATCCTTCCCCCTAAAGCTGAGCTGTCTGGACTTGTCCTGAGTGTTCCGAAATCCCTATTTAGATAGAATTTCTAGCTCTGTCTATATAACTGAATTCTGACTTGCAGCAAACTCTAAAATGCAAGAACAGGGCTTTATGAAATCCTGGTTTAATTTCCCAAGAGATTATAGAGGATGTTTAGACCAGCCAGCCAGTTCCCATTCTTACAGATTTTATTCTTGAAGAGCATATGACTGTCACGTACTTGGTGTCTTGCTTTCAAAGCTTGTGAATTGCTTAGGTTTAGGTAGCTTCCACGATCTAGGAAGAGCTAATGGTAATTCTGTCCCTCTAGGTGGCAATCCTTGTTCCATTCCGCAATCGTTATGAGCATTTGCCAGTCCTTTTTAGGCACCTTATTCCAATGCTGCAACACCAACATTTACAGTTTGCGTTTTATGTTATTGAGCAAGTAAGTACATTCGTGTATATTGTTTTTGTTCCCAAGGTTAATTCCTCTCCAGTGGAAGTAAGATGGAGTGGTAATGTTTTTCTTTGCAGGATATGTTGTGTAAGAGAGACAGTTAACTGCTTTTTCCATAGAGTTCTTGCACAACAGTATTAAATTAAATCCCCAAAGTGCGCCCAGTGTGTGATTGCAGTTAATACTTGCCAACCTGCATACCATATAAGCCTTCCAAAGTTGATGCCTAGTGTGGTAGTGTCCTGTTCATGTGATAGGGAATTAGGAACCCAGGTACTACTATGAAGCATCTAGAATACCCAGCCTGGTGCCTTCTAGATGTTTTGGACTACCAACTCCTTACCATTATGGGTGACCAGCCAGATGGGCGATTCACAAATGTAATAAATACATAAATTAGCTGTGCAGACTGGGACTGATGAGAGTTCAGGTCCAAAACATCTGGAGGGCACCAGTTGAGATCTAGGAGATTAAAGCTAATATTTTGATGCTTCCTATCCTTTTATTTATTTATTATTACATTTATATCTCATCTTTTTTTCTCTTGCGAGGAACCTAAGGCAGCTTATATGGTTCTCCTCTCCATTTTATCCTGACAACAACTCTGTGAAGAAGGTTAGACTTGAGAGTCAGTGACTTGCCCAAAGGCACCCAGTGAGTTTCATGACCAATTGGGGACTAGGACCCAGATCGCCTGAGTCCTAGTCCAACACTCTAACCACTGTATCACACTGGCTCTCACAATAAATCCAGTAGGTTTTTATAGAAGAAAGAGGAGAGGTTTGCCTTGTGGAACCTCTCCAAACATGTACCATTAAACATACCGGTAAATTGTTTTCAGGTGTTACACTTCTCTCTTGGTCAAGCTGTTGTAATCCCACGAGTTTCTGCTGAAATTGCCCATTTGTCCATGGTTGCCCATGTCATATCACTTTTGTAGTCATCTCTTCATGCTATGTAACATGGAGATGTTGGCGCGTGTGAGCAGAGTTGGGAGATTTATAATTCTATCTGTGTGCTAACAGACGCCTGAAATTCCACACACAGATCTTCCAGATCTCACCTCCCTCTTGCGCAGCGTGCAGCGTCAGTGCCAGCCTTGGCCAGCCCAGTCTGGCCTGTAATCAGACTTGCTTCCAGCTTCCCCATTGCAGATTAATCCATGGAGTCAGGAAACACTCTGTAACACCACAGGTCTATTTCTACCTGTTTATTCACTTAGCAAGTAAAGTTCTACAGAGTATACATTTCCTAGTTACAGTCCATGTGCAGAGTATAAATGCATAGCAAGCATTACATCCAGTGGAGTAAGTTGAGCTTAACTCCACCTCAGCAAAGATGTTACATTGTTGCAGTCTAGCAAGAACGAATCAGAAGAAGAGAGAAAGCAGTCCAGCTTCTCTCTAAGATGGCTTCAGACAGAAAAACAAGTTAGCACGTCATCAGAACATACAAACCATGTGACCAGCTCATGTTGTTCTCACAGTCTAGAATCAAGGATTCTAGTAAGACATAACAAAACCTGTTTACAGCCATTCTGTCCTTTCCATGTGTAAACAATGTGCTGCAGCTGGTAAAGTGATACATATCACAACAGGAGATGCTCAATAAGTGCAAGTGTGGCGTAGTGGTGAGAGTGTTGGACTGGGACCCGGGAGATCCGGGTTCTAGTCCCCGGTCGGCCATGAAACTCACTGGGTGACTTTGGGCCAGTCACTGACTCTCAGCCTAACCTACCTCACTGGGTTGTTGTGAGGATAAAATTGAGAGGTGGAGGAGGATTATGTAAGCCGCCTTGGGTTCCTTGCAGGAAGAAAGGCGGGGTATAAATATAATAAATAAATAAATAAAATAAAGTCGTCCTATAGTTATCCCTGCCACCCAGGAACTGGAGAAGCCACATCCAACTAATTTCTCTTTGACATACTGCTGTTTAAAAGGCACAGTTGCACTCTTCAGAAACACTCTTTGTTTATGTAGCAGACGGACTTTATTTGTTGGGTGTGCAAGAATAGGGCAAGACATGTCCAGTGATGTCTGTCATGGGCAAAAATGACAAACTGGAGTAATTCTGTATAGCTATCACAATTGGGAGTGTTCACCAGATCCATGAGGTAAACATGGTGTTGGAAAGTCCCCTTCATATATCTATATGTACTCCTGTAATACATTCATGCTTGTGCAAGACCTCTAGAGCTTCTAGCCTGCAGGCTGGGGAAAAGTGACCAGGCCACAAACCCAAACTGGTCAGTCTATGTAGGCAGATGGGATCTAGGAGAAACCTAACCTGTTCAAGCAATGTTGCAAGAAAAACATACATGGTTTTAATCTGGAGAGCCTTCCATCCCCTGTGTACCTTCTAGGTTCAGAATGGATTGTTCAAGTCTTTTCTAAAATTAGTTCTAAGCAGTTATTCCACAGCAACATCATAGTACTTTACTTATCCTTAGCTACTCATTGTTTCTGTAACAATGTGGGGTTGTTGTGTTTTTTGAAACTGAGACATATACTGGACCAGACCATTGGTCAAGCTTTAAAGCCCCAAAGTGTGGCCATAGTGTGGCTGCAGTTAATACTTGCCAAATTGCATATTGACTTGCAGGAATTCTCCAGGATCTCAGGCAGAAGCCTTTACCAGCACCTGCTATATGAAATCTATAACTGGAGATATCTGGGATTATAATTGGAACCTTCTGGGTATAAAGCATGTGCTTTGCCACTTAGCTATGCTTTCTCTCTAGATAATGGGTAGGATAGGTAAACAATTGATAAGTCATAGCTCAGTAGCAAAACACATTATTTGCCATAAAGTTCCAGGTTTGATCCCTGGCCAGGCTGGGAAAGACCTTTTGCCTAAAACCAATCCCAATCCGAGCAGACAATACGGGGCCAGATGGACCAATGGCATGAATAAGGCATTTTCATGTGTTCACTGTAGAACTAGCCAACACAATTTTGGATGGGCATTCTTTCAGACAGCCTCCCTCCTATCCCAGTTATAGAAAACTACATTCTTCCAATGTGTCCACTCTCAAAGGATTTTCTTGTTTCCCAATCTCTTCATTGCTGCACTGAAAGGACCAGTTCCCCACAGGAGTTTGCAGTTGGGCATGGCCATCTAATCTGGCTATGTTCCCAGACACTTGTTAAGCTAATGGTTCTCAAGAGCTAGTATGGCAACATTTCTGTGCCCTTTTTGGTACCTGTAGTTAGACTTTGAGGTTGCCCTAGAAGTCCCCACGGGGCTATCCATATGGTCCTGATATCTTTGACATGTCAAAGATGAAGAACATTGCCAGCTCAGTTGTCAGTCTAGCAAAATGCAGAATTTTGTTTGGGGAAAGTCTTTCCTCCTTGGGGAAACTTCACCATAGTATAAGATATTGACCAGTGTTCTAAACAAATGAATGAACACAGACACACAATATACCCATTGCAAATATATGAATGCAACATGACAGGCAGTATACATAAACTATCTTGTGAATAAATGTAATGTAATTATCATGTTGCAATTCTCTCCCAGGCTGGCAACCAACCCTTTAACCGTGCCATGCTCTTCAATGTTGGCTTTCGGGAAGCAATGAAGGACTTGGACTGGGATTGTTTCATCTTCCATGATGTGGACCATATACCTGAAAATGACCGTAACTATTATGGATGTGGGCAGATGCCAAGACACTTTGCAGCAAAGCTGGATAAATATATGTATCTGTAAGTAACTGCAGTCCCTTACGTGTGAAGTTAAGATAACTTTAAAAAGTACACAGAGAAATAGTGGTAGACATCACTGTAGCTAGAAGTGGACCCTGAAAAACTATTGTTTGTGAAAGGTTGTGAACTGGCAGCCAAATCTGCCCTGACCTGTGATAAGCTCTATTCACCACAACATTGACTAAAACTTTTTTTTTTTTAATATAGCCTCCCTTACAACGAGTTCTTTGGAGGAGTGAGTGGCTTAACAGTGGGACAGTTCAAAAAGATCAATGGCTTTCCAAATGCCTTCTGGGGCTGGGGCGGAGAGGATGACGACCTTTGGAACAGGTACCTTGCATACACAGGGTGTGTTGGGGACAGATTATGCAAAAGTTCTGACGGGTATGGTTACCCCATATGCTGTCAAATTCTCACAACACAAGATGAAGAATGAGAATTGTGATGCGTAATAGAAAATTGTGACAGGATGGTTTTGGCTGGCTTAACTTTGGAATGTTTGGAATGTTCATGGTCTGGGGCATAACTTCCTGGGCACACATGACACACCCATCCTGGCAGTACAAGCTGCCTGAAGGCTCTGTTGTTCCCTGTTGTGTTACCTGGCCCTGTGCCAGTCTTGCAGACTAACATTTAGGCAGTTCCCACCTCCACATGACTTCTAAGGAAGAACTTCTATAACCTGTGACACAATCATAACCTGCTTTTCTGCATAATCTTGATTGACTTTGGGAATCATGTTTGTTTCTTGGGAATGGGATTTTTTTTTATTCTGCAAAGTGCTTTTCTGGATGTACAGACTAAAAAAAACACTAGTTATAGCTCTGGACAAAGTTGTGAACTTTGGTTCACAACTCAGTTCCACTGAGACTAGCTGTCAGTGCCTCATGCTTGTTAGATTTTTAATTGCTTACTGCATTTCTGCTTAAAATGGAAAATGATTTAAATATGACCACTTGGTTGAGCTAGGTTTTTGGGAGTGCTGGCTTATTAAACCTATTGAGGTGATTGTTGCTCAGATTGTGCAGTCCTGACAAATGCTGAAGTCAAAGCAGCTGAAAAGCTCCTCTCCTTCCTTCCTCCTTTCTCTTCCAGGGTGCACTATGCAGGTTATTTGGTGACTCGGCCAGAAGGAGATACGGGGAAATACAAGTCGATTCCCCATCATCATAGAGGTGAAGTACAGTTCTTAGGAAGGCAAGTGAAATTTTATCGTAAATATTTGAAACTGCAGGTTTCCTAGTGCTTCAGACATGTGTACGTGAATTGCTAGCTTCTCTCATCCTGAATGATAAAACTTTACCACCTTAAAAGCCCAGGATAGATTCAAATAACTCTTAAAAGCTTCCAGTGTATTACCTTTAACCGTTTGGGAAGGCTGTTGTCTGTATTTATTTATTTATTTATTTCATTTTTATACCGCCCAATAGCCGAAGCTCTCTGGGCGGTTTACAGCAATGAACAAGACAGTCCCTGCCCGCAGGCTTACAATCTAAAAAGACACGACACACAAGGAAAAAGGAATGGGGAGGGAAGAAGGGGGAATATTAATGAATACTCCTGGCAGGGCTGGTGGAATGGCCCTGTACTCCCTCTCTTCTCCCTCCTCTCAGCCTGCTGGAATGGCTGCTGGTGGTGGCAGTTGAGGGAGGAGGAGCCATCATGTCTGTATTCTGTCCAGCAACGTAGCTGAACCTGTTAGGCCACTCATCTTTAGAAATCCATGTAGATCTTAACTTTGTGGGACAAGGTTACACATTATTGTCTTGCTTCTCTAATTTCTGATTATCTGAATCCATGCATAGCCATCCTAAGTTGAAAATGATTTTAGCATATAGCTTATTTGCTCTGTCTACAGTGGAAATTCATGTATGTATGGTAGGAACTTGTGTTGGAGTAGTTCAGATTGTACTACTTCAAAGAGTAGTACCAACCCACTCTTTCATATGCAATTTCCTTGTCCCTACAATCTAAGCATTCTTGTCTCCAGTCCAGCCCTTGCCCAAACCTTCAGAACTCTGCCAAATCTTCAACTATTTCAACTGGATATGTGCCAATCTACGTTATTACTTCTGAGTACAGATTTTGAGTTCTTGTAGAGCGTACAGCCAAGCCTGTCCACAGTCTTGGTTTTGTTGTCCTTAAACTTGAATCATTTTAAACAACCTCCATAGCAGGCCACCATTCTTTAGTAGCTGGGCACCATGTCTCTGAGAATGCCACTTAAGAGGATGCAGATTATCAGAAACTTCCTTATGCCTGCTACAATAAAATTAATGGGCGTTTTGCAAGTGTAAAATACAGCTTCTGGCCACAGACAATCCACATGTATTTATTTATTTCTAGGCCTCATTGAAATATAGCTGTGTCATCATTTTACAACACACATTTATTACATGGGGCTTGGACAGAAGAAGCTAACAGTAGACTGTGCCCAGAGTAAATGACATTAGTTTCTCTCTCCCTAAGATCTCTCATCCAGATCAGAGCCAATTGTGCATACCTTGCAAAATGACTGAAATAAGATCCTCAGTATTTAATGTTACAACTATTACAGTGACCTCTACCATTGTTAGATGCTGCTTGCAGTGGCAGGTGTGTGTGTGTGTGTGTGTGTGTGTGTGTGTGCATATTTGAAATTGCATCTGAGCTTATTTGAAATTGCATCACATATACTTGATTTGTGTAAATGTAATTTGCAACTGTACTGCTTGGCTTATGATGGTTTCCCCCTTGCATTGGTGGATGGTAGCTTTGTATCAAGTTTTCACAGTTCAAAAGCAAAAAGCAGGTAGTGGTAGAGATGTAAATGTGCATTGATGCACATCAATGTTTAGTAATTAGGAACATTAAAAAAATCCATGTTTCACTTAGTAGTTTGTAAACTTAAGCTCCAGAAGTGTCACAATATGATACCACTTTTACTTTCCTCTGGTTTTCAGACGCTCCCTCTGGCTTACAGCTTCAGACCTCTTCCCCAAAATAAAGTTTGAGTTTAGCAGATGTTTGTGTGGTTGCCAGAGCATGCCAGTGGCCCAAGTCACTGCAGTGATTAAATTCCAGCCATTGTTCCTCTTTAAATCCAGTCCTCCAAAACCAGTTGGGGGCAGCCATATGCTTGCTTGTTCTGGAGGTCTGGGATGCTTTGTGGTTGAAGTCTTTTGCTGGTGTATATTCCCCTTCAAGGAGCATAGAACTAGGGGCATATTTAGAGGCTACAGCATTAGCTTTACTTGGAAGAGGTTCATACAGTTCTATTTGCCTTAGGAATGCTTACCACAATCAAGAATTGAATGGTGCTATCGTTTTGGGAAATACAGCTTAGGAATGCCATACAGTCATAACCATGAGACAAGGAACTCTCGGTATTCTTCTACACTTGGATGAGACTCTTCCAACACTCATAGATAGATTCCTGGATATTTTGCACATCTGCTTTGAGAAGGAAATGCAGTGGATGACTTCCCAACATTTTTGACAGATGTTGTAATTGCACCATAATGCCAATCACTGTTAATAAACACCAGAGATGACAGACAACAAAGAAGTAACTTAAGATTTCTGGAAATGTGTTTTTAATATAATATAAATATATAAATAAAATATATAAATTGATACTTCCATGTGCACTCAAGCACAGCTGTACATAAGGTTCTTGTCTGCTTTCCAGTCTAACCATTTTTCCAAGCAACCATTTGATAGAATGAGATAAATACTTTCTTCTTGTTAACCCTGCTCTCATTTTGCTGTTGCAGTTGGCAGTCAGAGATTGGGCTTAATTTCTAAAGTCAAAGCAGCTGTGTCTTGGAAGCCTTTCCCCCTTAACCCCAGATGTTTGCTTTTGACTGTGTGTGAAAGATAGGCACTCAGTGCATGAACCCGGTGCCTTGAAAACATGTTTTTCTGGGCCTAAGCCCTTGGCTGTCTGTATTAAGCCCTCATGAAGAATTTTCCCATTTAACAAATCTGAAGCATGATCTAAAGAACCGTTTTGGAGTAAGGCAGCAAAAGTGTTCAGTTTCTCCGGAGTACCAAAGGCCTAAAATCTCACAGAGGAAAGAGACTTGAGCTGTGCCTCCCCAGCTTCAACAGACTGGAGATGCTGTCAGCTGAAGGACAGTGCACCCATAACTTTCCTGAGCTGCTATTGCTTATTAGCTGTCATGTCTTGGTGAGAGGCACTTGAGGCACTGGGCCTTCTGATACAATCCAATATATTGTGAATTGGCCTTGATATTTGAACTGTTTTCTCTGTAGGTGGGGGTGCTTTCACATCATGATCTAAATAGCTGCTTAGCTACAATAAGATAAAGGGTATTGATCAAACCCCCAAAGGCAAATATATCATACTGGAAAAGTGGAAAGCCACCAGCTCCCCAAATGTGGATCAATTAGTAAAAGAGCATTTAAATCTAACAGCTCATGAATGAACAGCTTCCGTGAAAAGAGGGGGGAAAGATAAATTTCAAAATATCTGGCAGAATTTTTTAGAACTCTGTATAGACTGAGGAGTTGAAGAGTGATTCCTCCCCCTTGCACTACCAGTATCATCTTTACATTATTTCTTCTTCCCCACTTTACTTTTTCTTAATCTTTCTTCATTTCCTTTATAGACTTCCAGAACAGATATATCAGTATATGTCTAAGCTGCAACTGTAACAGAGAAAACCAGTACTAACATTTCCACCAGAGGTGAGGGAGAGATGCCAGGAGCACTTCTGCTGCATCAGTAGTATCAGCCTGGGAGGAAAGGAAGGAAACATACAAAACTAGCACAGAAGTGACAGATCCTCACTCCTCTCTTGGTTTAATCCAGTGCTTCTCAATTATTTTCTGTCATGCCCCCCCTAGGAAGAAGAAAACATTTCGCGCCCCCCGCGCGACTGTAAATAGTATCATTTGTCTATAAAATTGTTATAAGTACACCTCTGCATAACACTGTATCCTTATTAACGTATAAGAGAATAAAAAAAGAAAGAAATGTGGATCAATTTACAACAAAGAATAGCTTTATTAACTGTAGCAGAAAAGATTTAAAGGAGCACAGGATTTAAAGGAACACAATATTAAAAAAAACTTTTAACTGAGGTCAAACGAGCCCCCCTTTATGGAGCCTCGCACCCCCCCTGGGGGGCCCGCCCCACTATTTGAGAAGCACTGGTTTAATCCAAATCCACCCCAAAGCCCACAAATTGGGGGATGCGCCTACTACATCACCCCCATGACACATGGAGATGCTGGCAGCCCGTGATATTGCGACAACCAGGGTACACCCCCAGCATCACAAAATGCACAACGTCACAGCACCCTTGCTCTCACAGCCCCAGAGCTGCATTCCGTAGAGGTTGGTGAAACGGAGGACAGGGCACCTATCTGTAAAGTGAAACCATATATTGTAGACAGCCAGGTGACCAATAGGCAGAACCAGTGGTAGGCAGAGTAATTTCAAAAGGCAAGTTATTTCAAGTTAATGAGTATTATTATTTATTATTTATTTATTATTTGCATTTATTTATTGCCCATCTGGCCGGCAAACCGGCCACCCTGGGCGATGTACATAAAATAAAAACAGAATAAAATACATTAAAACAGTATAAAATTTTAAAATCTTAGCCCACCCCATATTCCCGCCTGAACAACCAAGTTTTTAGTGAGTGGCGGAAGCTCAGCAGAGAGGGGGCATGGCGGAGGTCACTTGGGAGAGAGTTCCACAGTACGGGGGCTGCCACAGAGAAGGCCCTCTTCCTCGTCCCGACCAGTCTAGCTGCTCTGGCTGAAGGGACAAGGAGAAGGCTGTCTGTGGCAGATCTTGTTGAGCGGCCCACTTGGTGTTGCTGGAGACGCTCCTTGAGATAGACTGGTCCGGAGCCGTATAGGGTTTTAAAGGTCAAAACCAACACCTTGAATTCAGCTTGGCAAGCAACTGGTAGCCAGTGTAGCTCCTTGAGCACTGGCGTGATGTGATCCCGCCGGTGGCTGCCTTTAACCAGGCGAGCCGCCGCGTTCTGTACCAGCTGTAGCTTCCGAACCGTCTTCAAGGGTAACCCCACGTAGAGCGCATTACAGTAGTCTAGGCGAGAGGAGACCCAGGCATGAACCACTGATGGGAGCAGATGATTAGGAAGGTAGGGGCGTAGCTGCCGTATCAGATGGAGTTGATACAGTGCCGCCCGGCTCACAGCTGACACCTGAGCCTCCATGGACAGCTGGGAGTCTAGAATGACCCCCAAGCTGCGGACCTGGTCCTTCAGGGATAGATGTATCCCATTCAGCACCAGGTCAACATCCCCTAACTTTCCCTTGTCCCTCACCAGAAGTACCTCGGTCTTGTCAGAGTTCAGCTTCAGCATGTTCCTTCCAATCTAGCCACTCACTGACTCCAGGCACTTGGACAGCGTCTCAACGGCCAACCTCGGCGAGGATTTGAAAGAGAGGTAGAGCTGCGTGTCATCCTCATACTGATGACACCACACTCCAAACCTCCTGATGATAGCTCCCAGCGGCTTGAGGTAGATGTTGAATAACATCGGGGAGAGGATGGAACCCTGCAGCACTCCACAAGTGAGTGGCCAAGGGTCCGAAGCCTCCTCCTCGAGAACTACCCTCTGGTACCTTCCAGAGAGGAAGGACTGGAACCACTGCAATACAGTGCCTCCCATGCCCAACCCCTCCAGGCGGTCCAGGAGGATACCGTGGTCAACGGTATCAAAAGCCTCTGAGAGATCGAGGAGAACTAGAAAGGAGCATTCGCCCCTATCTAAAGCCCTCCTCATATCATCCACCAAGGCCGTCTCCGTCCCATGTCCAGGCCTGAAGCCCAACTGGCATGGATCTAAATAATCAGTTTCATCTAAGTGTGCCTTCAACTGAGCACCCACCACCCGCTCGATCACCTTGCCCAGAAATGGTAAATTGGAGACTGGGCGGAAGTTGTTCAGATCCTGGGTATAAAGCAGGACTTTATACTTTATAAGTATAAAGCAGAGGGCTTGACAGGGGTGGTTTGACCCACACAACAGCATAAAAGCACTCCTTTGAACCTACATTTATCTGCTCCAGCTGCATTCAGTTGTACAGAAAAGCAAACAGAGGCAAATAGCTTCAAGATCATGAGTGCAAAGGGGTGGAGTGGGGGAACACAGGAAAGCGGTCCTTCGAGGCCATGTTTCCATGCTACAGCTGCAACTCTGCACAGAAATGGCAAACTTAGGCTGGGTGTTTATTTTATTTTTTTTAAGAATCCCCCTTTTGTAATTTAAAAATTAATTAACAAGGGGTTAGGGGGCTTCCTGGACATCCCTCAGAGAAAGTAACCTTGCTGTTTCAGGGGCTAGAGGAATGGTGAGGGTGGCACAGGCAGGTGGGTAGGCATTGCCCAGCCTGAAGTAATGGGCTGCCTCTGTCCATAAGTCCTGGGGTCTGGAAAAGGAAGACAATGCAAGTCACACCAGGGATGGGGGCAGGATGCCCTGCACTCAGTTGTTGCATGCCTGAACAGCGCACAGTGATGCCAGGGTCAAAAAAGAGGGAGCGCCTGGGACTCAAATCCACACTGCAGACACCACAGGGCAGCTCCGTAACCACTCAGCTACAGCAGCAGACAGTATTCATAAACATTGTGGGGCCTCCCCACCAACACGCACATGCAGTTCCAAGACCCAGTCATGGGCACCAGGAGTACAGGGGATGTAGCAGGAGCCCTGGTCGGGGGGAACAACATCTGTTTTACCTGCTGCAGGTCTCTGGTTCCAATCCAGAACACAGTCCCACACTGGAGAAGGGTTCCCATACCTAGGCACACCGAATGCTGCATGGACCAGTTAGATAGCCTGCTTATTGGGCCAGCAAGCCCTTTTGGAACAGCCCCTACCCATAGCTACTCATGAGACCTGTGAGAGAGCAGCCTGCAAATAGCAAAGAGAAACAGACATACAGAATAAAGAGCAAAAGATAGCAGCTGGAGTGCACAGCCCTTGAACCTGAACCCAAACTTGCAAGCCCCCACCCCAGCCACCCTTTTCTGCTCCAGAGCAGGAAAGGGAGTGGGGGCAGTTTCCTTGACTTCCACTGGGTTCCTCCATTCAGGGGTGCCCAAAGGTGGAACAGTCCACCCTACCCCTTCCTGCAGGAAATGGTGGCATCGAGAGGGCTTCCCTGGCAGCTAGTACTATGAGGTGGAGTAGGGGAAGCCCAAATGGGATGAATGCCTGACAGCTGCTCTTGAGTTTCCTGGAGGAAGAGTGGAATGTATAGATCCAGAGTAGATCCAGAGCCTCCTTATTGCTTTGCTGTTGTGCTGCTTTACACATCTCTCTCTCTCTCTCTCTCTCTCATGTATGTATGTATGTACATATGCTGTGGGAACCAGTTGTGTGTCTCTTAATACCCTCTGCACATGGGTGCCGTGCCTGTAAAGAGAAGGTTCATACCTAATATGTTTAAATACTGGATTAAAAAAAAATATATTAGTATCCACATATGTACAAGATATATGAGGTTGTTAAGCTGCCTTGTAGTCCTGCATAACATATTTTTTTCAGGAAGTAATGCTTGGAAGGAAATTATGTTGTTTTTTGTACTACAGTATATTTGAAGTGTCTAATCCAATGGCATACCAAAATATTTCTCACTGTGCTTATTTGAAATCCTGAATTCCTACTGTGGAGAACCATTATTTCTTGACTGGCTGCAACATATTTAGAGGCAGAAGACAATCTTAATAGAAAGCATTAATGTTCAGGATGTGTATTCCTATTAGTAGGTCTCTCATCTTGAATTTTGAACAACATTGGCCTTAATAACTCCAACTTTCTTCTTTTCAAATAGGTATGCACTGCTGAGGAAGTCCAAAGAGAGGCAAGAACTGGATGGCCTCAATAACTTGAACTATTTCCCAAATGTTACATATGACGCCTTGTATAAAAACATAACTGTCAACCTGACGCCAGAGCTGGCTCTGGTGAATGAATACTAAGAGAATATGAAAAGAAGAAAATATGTTGAGAGATTGTTTTGTAGGTGTCTCCTGGACAAGAAAAAACTTGTGTCTAATGAAGGATCACAGTATTTTGAAGACTAATACTCAAAGCACGCACACAGATCATCAGACTGTAGACCCACTCAGACTGTGCAGCGAGCTTGAACTTCACTTGCTTTTTGATTTCTTTTTTAAAGAACAATGGTGTGACCTGCTGCTTTGTCCCAGCATTCCATCTCCTTAAACAATCTCCAACACCAAACGGTGATCGAATGTGCTTTTCTGTTCGTAAAACCAGTTTGGCTGAAAAGGACGCTATTGGTTTCTTGACTCTGGATGCCAGAATGGGAGATGATCTGCTACCTAACGATATCATTCTTCTACATTTGTGTTTGTATTGGTTTTTTAATTGACCTGCTTGAAGAAATACACACACACACACACCCACACACACACCAGAATCGCTTCTTAAAGAAGTGTAGGTGTAAATAAGCTGTATAAATTGCTTTCCATTCTTTTCTTTTTTTTAATTATTTTACAATTCAAAACTGAAGCTGAAGGTTTACAGCTTAAGATAACTCAAGTAAGCCCCCACCTGTGCAAACACTTCAGTACATCATGATGACACTCAAGGGAGTAATTCTCTTCAGGACAACTTGTCTGGTTGTTAGGATTGGGAACTTGTCAGTAGGTTGTGAAGCTTAAGAAATTGAAGCCATAGCAGTGCTTATTGGGGGAGTGGGAATCTGGCTTTGGAAGTAGGAATTCCATTCCTAAAAGACCAGTCTCATACATTTTATAGTCATATGGCCTTTCCAATTCTTTTTCTGATCCATTTGGATTCTGCTGTATATCTCATAGTGGCAACTAAACAGCAGAGAAAATGTTTCCCATCCAGCTTCACCTTCATAAGGGACAGGTTCTCCAAAAGGTTGCCCAAGTCTCCACTCGCCCCTCTTATCCTCACATTTCTGTTCAGTCTAGGTTTGCAAATTGTTCAATTTTTGGAAAAGTCTACAGTGATTCCTGCAACTTAACTTTGGAGGTGGGTTATGGTTGATATATTTATTCTGTAAATGAAACTGTACTGAACTAATATAGGCTAAAATTGTAGGTTAACACTCTTGGTTATGATTAACCAGAGAAAGCATTGCACAAGTACAAATACTGGGATAAATATATCCAGACTCCAAATCATAAAAGAATGAAGGGCATTGAGATTAGTTCAAGAAAAAATGTGAGTATCGGACAGAAGTGCTTGGTCCATATCCTCCATCCAGGTTCACAAACCTAGTTTTTGTTTGAAACTATCTTAGATTTGTGCCTTTTTGTCTTGTTTCTCTTTTTTTTTCTGGTTTAAAACCAACCCATCTGTTTATACAGTATGTACAAACTTTTTTTTTTTTTTTTTTTTTTTTACTTTTCTTTTTTTTAACTAGGGCCTGTAACTCTGGTAAATGTCTTCTTGGATATATATGCTCTCTAATATATATTTATAGACACAGATTGTGAGAACTTAAAGTGAGAAGTACTTTAATTTCTTTTATTGCATTGTTGCCTTCAATTTCTTTAACTTGCATAGTTTACAGTTAGTTTTCTGGTTTTGGTGGATGTATGACCCCCCATATACATCTGTTGTGGGTGCGACTAACCAGGCCTATTTTCTTGTGTGTCTTAAAAGAGTTATGAAAGTGTGTGTGTGTGTGCGTGTGTGCGTGCGTGCGTACACGCGCAATTGTGTGTGTCTTATCAGCCCATATGAAAGGGCAGTGAGTCTGCTCTTGAGAATGCTGGTAAGTGTGCTTCATAATACTTCATAAGGGAACCCTTCATGACTGCTGCAGAGGTAAGAATTTGTGTCTTTTTTATTTTTTTAATGGCACATATAGCAATAAAGACTTCTAAATTTTGACATCTTTCCAATGTGGATAACATGCCCTTTCCGTCCTCATTTCTTTTTTAACCCCAGAAAGCTGGTAGGAACCAACGCTTTTCTTTAATGGTGCTTCAGTTGAGGAATGTATTTCAAGCTATCTGAATTCACCATCACATGAACATCTATCCAAGCAAACACTAGGCTTGTAGGGCAGTTCAAATTCTCAGGCTTTCAAGATGGATGGCCATCCCTCTGCACCCTCTCTTCTCAAACAAGAAAAGTAATTACCTCTGCTCAGAAATGCACTTGTTAAAGATGGGCATGAAAGGGTCAGTTTCACTTCTTAATCAGTGATTTTTGGTTTATTCTGTTTTTCCCAATCACGTTGCTTTCTTTCCCTCTCTAAAAATGTGGAATATCTTTAAAATGTGCACTGTTACTCTTATCAGCTAAGTCAAATACTGTATAGTAAATGTAACTTGAAAGCATAACTGTCAAGCGCATGTGATGTTATGGTGTTTTAAAAAATCATTTTAAAAACTGTACATTGGCAGCTGAAATTTCAACAAGGCCACTGCTCCCCATCTCCCTCAGCACTGTCAGCTAACACTGCTAGGGGGCAGAATGCTATGATAAAATGCATATGTTTTTGTATGAGCCATGTGGGTCTTTATTTGCTAAAACCGTTTAAAATCCACTACTTTTTGTAAAAGCTCATCTTTTCGAATGAGTTTACCAGCTGAGCAACCACCATGCATTTCCAGATGCCTACTGTCAAAGATAGCATCAAACCATATGAAACTTCCTTCCATCTTACTGTTTTTGAGCTTGCTCTTATGTTTTCTATGAGGTGCCAGGGGTACGTTTTTGCACTGATATTTAGTGTTTTAAAACACACACGATTTTCAGCAAAGCAATCCTTTGTGTCATTACATTTATTTACCCATGTGTTTGTACATTTTTGTATTTGTTAATTTATGAATGATTTTTTTTCAGTAAAAAGGATACATATTCAAGAACCAAGAGACAGTAGTGATGTTGCTTTATTTATTGAGGAGGTTCTTAACATGCAAATTCTGTGTAGCAAAGAGCCAGGCTTTCTGGCAAGCCTTAAATGTACAACTCAATGAACAACAGCTGCTTTTAAAATGTTGATAACCTTTTAAAAAAAAATTATTTCACTCTTCCTCATTATATTACATAAGATAACATCTGAACTCCAAATTTCAACTCTATAAATTGAAAGGCTGCCTCCCGTTAACATTCTCTGTTAAAATTCATGTGCACATGCACCATATTCCCTCATTGTTCAGAGAAATCATCTGGATAATTTTCATTAAAATACGTGAAACAGGCAGTGCTCTTCACCCGGGTTTGAGTTTAGGCAAGTAATTGTGGATTCCATTCTCTGCGTCCCAGTGGTGCGAGCCAGAATTTTTAAGTCAGCCCAACAGAATTGTGTGTGGTGAAGAGGCTAGCTTATTCCCAGTGTTAAATAACTTCGCAAGATACCCATAGCTCAAAATTTCCAACCCTAACACTTGACCCACGTTAGGTGTGAGACTCAAGGATGTAAATAAGTAACTTGAAAGCAACATGAGCAATAGTTCAGAGTGACCTGAGCCACCTTGTAAAAGTGCTAATTGGCATAAAGTAAGTCACAGTATTCAAGAAACTTCTTACGTTATTTTTCATCTTTCAAGCCACTCCCCACTCAATCAAGCTAGTTTTTCATTTTTAAGGAATAATATGTGGGCCAAGTTATACTGTGGTATTTCAGTTCTCAAGAATGCATTGCAATTCCTTTTGCATCTTTCCAGCCCCCCTTGAAAATGGATGCGGGGACAAAGTGGCATTCAAACTTAAAATGTAAACTCATCCTGTACACCAACTTTCATTCAGGAGGGGACTTTTACTACCAAACTGTTGAGACATGACTTGGTTCAAGCCTTTTTCAGGATATGGCAAAATATTTCCATACTGGGCAAATATTGAAATGTTACCCACCTTCACAAGACCGTTCACCACTGAGTGACAGGGGTACAGTTCACCCTACTGTCCATTTCAAAGTTAGCCATGTACATTGCTTCTAAATTTGACAAGTATATCTGTAGTGGAAATGGTTAAAGGATTTTGGGGGCAGCTTGAAATTGGGCAAAGCTTAGACATGGAGTCAGAACTGTGGTGTTACTCAGACACAACTTCTTGCTCAATCTATTGCACATGTTCATTTCCTTTTCATACTAGGCTAGGAAACAGTGAATGAGTCAATGGAGCAGCCTAAGAACTGTTTAATACCTCAGGAGCTTAGCTAATCAGATTACCTAGCAATACCGGTGCAATTAGAAAGGATCTGTTAGCTGAGGAAATACGTGCATTTTTTATCACTTCCCTCTTTCCTCAGCTGATAACCTTGAGATTCTTTTTTTTGTAAAAGCCATCTTCCTTGAAAAAGAATAGTTTCTCCAGGCCTGGCCAAATAGTTGGCTCAAAATACAGCCCCTGTTTAAAAAATTGAGCAAGATTGGCACCATCCATTTCTTACCTGTATCAGTCCAGGCAAAAGGCTGCTTTGTGCCCTCCTGTCTGGAGAGAATAGTAACAAAGGTGTCCTTGTTCTTCACTTTAAGGAAGGGGAAGGTTTGAGCCTTTTGTCTTCACCTCAGCTCATGTGGAAGAAAATGGCTGAGGTGCACAATAATGGG
The DNA here is from genome assembly GCA_021292165.1 of Shinisaurus crocodilurus. Classification (NCBI taxonomy): domain Eukaryota; kingdom Metazoa; phylum Chordata; class Lepidosauria; order Squamata; family Shinisauridae; genus Shinisaurus; species Shinisaurus crocodilurus. The sequence continues at coordinate 173,201 of JAHFWL010000435.1, forward strand.
ATCTTGGGGGTGGGGAGGAGCTATGCCATGGTCAGGATTGTCCCTAGGCTGGCAGTTGCCTATTGGAATTCTAGGTTTGTGATGACCAGCTTCAGTGTGTATATGTGGGGTCTTTCCTGTTCCAGCTGATTCAGGGCCAGAGGTGCGCACACGCACATGCACACACACACTCTAATAAAGTTGTCACTGGTCTTTTTTCCTCGCCTCAAGTGGCCAGGAAGAGCATCATCATCACCACCACCACCGCCTGAGCTGAAGAACCTGGTAGGTGCTGAGAAAACAAAATACTATTTTGGTTTTAAAAATAATTTTGGTAAAGTTATGAATGACAGCACAGTTAATCATGAGTAGTGAGAAGTTTTGGCTCTGTTCCGCAAAATAAAGATGGAACCGAATTAACCAATTAACTGCACACCCCTGCTCTTTACAGCCTCACTGTGGGCCCTGAAGCTGTCTGCAGGTCAAAGAAGCTGTACATGAGTGGGAGCTTGCTGGCAATTTGGATATTTGGGACTTCAGCTTCCATCAGCCCCAGCCAGTATGGCCAATGGCCAGGAATGCTGGGAGTTATAGTCCAAAACAACTGAAGGGCACCAGGTTGGGGAAGACTGGGTTAGGGCATGATGACGAGCTGTGCTATCTGTATCCCCTGGTTTCCTGAGTCTTATCAAGTTGCATGTGTTTGCTGCTGGACAGGTTTAGGGAAAACTGAACGGATAACTGCAGGATCTCCCTATAGCAGCACCAACCTAGCTGGAGGTTTATGAATGAGAAGCTTAGTAACAGGACTCTTCCATAGGTAGAACTTGTTTGTCCTTTACTTTCCTCTCGTTGTATTGGGGTCCTTTCATAATGACTTGCAAAGGTTGTGTTGTTAAATCTAGTTTAGTTCCACATTCTTACCCACCCACAACAACATGCTTAATGATCTCTCATGTGCGGCATGTTTCAGCCTCTGCTTTTGAAACCGCTGTCTGGTGAGGAATTTCCCAAGGCTGATGTAATCGATTATTTATTTATTTATTATATTTATACCCCACCTTTCTTCCTGCAAGGAACCCAAGGCGGCTTATATAAGCCTCCACCCCTCCATTCTATCCTCACAACAACCCTGTGAGGTAGGTTAGGCTGAGAGTCAGTGACTGGCCCAAAACTTGAGCTTCTACACAGTCCAGAGGGAATTGAAGCAGGTGCAGCAGCACCCTTGTGAATGACTAGTCGCAGCAAAACTTTCTGTCGAAGCATATCAAGATGAGTTTAGTCAGAATGGATTATATGGGTGGACTATTTGGCAGCCTTGCAACCCTGGAAGCTGGAAATTACCACTGTAACATAGTGTAATGCTTTCATGGATATTGGCTACCCTGCCTCTTTAGTAATTAACCCAAAATTGGCCAGGTGTGCACTGCTACTGCTTTGCATAATCAATTGGGTTTGCTGCTAATGTTGCTCCACGTGAAGATTATTATGGCATTCTGGAAATGGGTGGGGATGGGATGCCAAGGATGAGCATTGCGTCAAAGCTGCAGAGGCTTTGTATAAACAGCATGGGAGAGAGAGACTGGAGAGGGGCAGTGAGGAGCAAAAACTAGATGTCCAAGTGGTGGAGACTGATGAGGACCAAGGCAAGCGTTGTTTCCTAGGGACTGGTGGTGGAGGTTATGATAGGAAACAGATTTATTGAGCTGGGGAGAGGGTATAGTAAAAGTGTTGACCTCTGTGAGTCTGTGATGAATTAGCTATGGGTGGCCAAGGTCATGGCTGGACTAGGGCAGTGTAGGAAAAGCTTTGTGGGAGTAGAGGGCTTTCAGGAAGGGTTCAAAAGATGTGTCGGATATTGGCAGAGAGAGAACGTGAGCCATGCATTGCTCCAACTAGCAGGGTAACGGGGCCTGAGCCAGTGTGCTGCAATGGTTAGAGCAGTCTTCCCCAACGCAGCACCTTCCTGATATGTTGGATTGCAACCCCATTCACTCCCAGCCAGCATGGCCAATGATGGGAGTTGAAGTCCAACACATCTGGAAGGCCCCAGGTTTGGAAAGGCTGAATTACAGGGTTGGGGCTTATATGGGGGAGAGCTGAACTCCCCTCCCAATTATGAAGCTTTTACTAGGTGACCTTAAACTTGTTAACAGCTCTGAGGGATAGTGTGGGGAGATGAGATAAACATATATACAGCATCCTGAACTCCCTGCAGAATGGTTGGGAGTCAAATGAAATAATATAGAGATCAAATTGGGCAGGGGAGTTTAAAGAGGCTGACAGGGTGGCTTATTTTTGGGGCAACAAACCACCCTGATAATCCATGGCTTGTTTTAGGGGTTGTTCAACCTCTGATGCGTTGTCATGTCATCTGAACCCAGGAGACCAATTCCATTGTGGGCTGCAGGAAGCAGCAAGCAAGCGGCTCAGAAAGAGCAGCAACCCCCCCCCCCGCCACTCTTCATGATCTCACCCGTGTTGCCACTGGTGGCAGCCCCTGCACCAATCCCCAAGTGGCACATTGCACTTGGTTCACCATCATTGGTTCACCATCTTTTTTTTCCCCAGCCCAGAAATCTGTGCAAATCTCTTCATAATTTTTTTTTTTTTTTAAAGAATTGTCTGTCTTTTGCAGATGCACAAGTGCACACTTACGGGCTGTCTGATATATATAGTCTTGACTGGTTGATGTCCCTGTAAGTTTCAGCTGTCAAAAGGAGCAAAGTGCAGTTGGTCACAGACTGAAATTGACAAGGCAAGACTGCATATAAGCTAATTTGCGCACACTTGCCGAACTGTCAATTGAAAATTGCCGCTAAAGGGGGGGAAAATCTGGAGCAGTACACCAAAAAGGGGGCGGCTATAAGATCTTCCCCTTAGCAATGTAATCCTCTTGATTTCAAGTGTTGAACTGGCAGTTCTCGGTTCTCAGCCCTCCACATTTTCAACTATTTCCCTGGGTGTCTGGCTACTCCAGAAAGGGGAAATATTAATCCCCCCCCACCCCTTTTCATGGCTCCTTTTCGGAGCAGTAACTGCTGCAGTTCCCTGACAGTTCTTAGAAAAACCCCGAGAAGGCAGCTGAATGGGATGGAGTGAATGGGGTCACATTGGAGGGGGGATGTAAGTCCCGCTGATGCTGGCACCCCATTTGCTCTATCCCATTCTGCTACCTCTAAGGGGTTGTTGTTGTTGCTGCTGTTGTTTTAACTGTCTGGAAATTTTGCACTTTAAAAACACTGGGAAATATATGCAAATTTAGGGGCTGGGAAGTAAATGGAGGGGAAATTTGCATTATATTTCCCCTCCATTTACTTTCCAGCCATTAAATCCGCAAAAAAATAATAATTTTCTTTTAAATGCCCCAATTGCGCACTTCTGAGGCTCGGGCGAGGGGGGGGATGGCAGTGAACAAAAAGGGGTAGCAATCGGAGTGAGGAGGGGGAGACAAAACAGGCTCTGCCGTGAAGGACACTGGGATACTAACTGGAGGACTGAGGTGAAGGAGTGGGAGAACAACCCACAGTGAGCCCAAGCGTCTGTTCGGCGCACTGTGGGTTGTTCTGTGAACAACCTACCTACTGTGGCTTATTCACAGGGTGGCTTAGTGTGATGTGCAAATGCAGCCAATCTGTGTACAGGAGACCAGGCCCCACTTCATCTGGTCTTCTGAATACTGTGATTCAGGCGCTTCCTCCAATGGAGAACGTCCAGAACAGGAAACGTCATGACTTGCAGCGATGCAGCGTGTTATTTCTCTTTGGAGCTAGGATCACATGCAAAGTCACAGGATTCTTCTGAGTCCCCTATTCTTATTTTGCCAATCACAAGGTCTGTAAAGCATTTCAGTGATTACTGGTATTCAGAGCATGTGATATAGCCCACCTCTTCCTGAACAATCAGTGTCTTTCTGCTAGGGCTTTCTATTAGCATGTGATCCTCTTTCCTCACCATTTTCAAAGATCTTTGGAGGACCTTTGAGATTGAGGAGTTCCTGGTCTTGCTGTCTCCAGGCACTCCAAACACATGATCAACTTTTCTTCTTGAAGGGCTCAGGGTGGATTTTCACTGACCTTTCTTAATTTCTAAGTAGTCTGATCACGTTGGCCTCTGTATTATTTGGTGTGTGTGTGTGTGTGTTTTAATTAAAGCAACAACAACAACAAAAGACTTTTTAGAATACAGACAGACTTATGAATCAGATACATAACAATGTAACAAAAGCATTATGTATTATATCTGGAATTCTATTAAATGCCCCCAAGGTTTTCATAATAACTGCTAAAATTGTTTGTTGTTCCCCCCAAAGTTTTTTTGTTATTACACTAGTAGCCAAAACTGAAATTCAGTATAAGATCTAGCATGCTCCAGCCAGCTGGCTGGGAGTTGTAGGCCAAAAACATCTGGGGACCCAAGATTGGAGAAAACTGCTCTATTTGAAGGTGATCCAAGGACAGGCCTCTAATTGAAGGTGTTCTCTATTTGAAGGGCTGTCCGGGCCAAGCCTGGTTAAAAGGTAAAGACCCATAAGAAGCCAGGAGAGCAGGGCCTTGGAGTTGCCCATAAACAGTTAGCCCCTGGACAGCAGACTGGATAGGCACACAGGCCGCCTGGTTACAGTCTGCTTTTGTCCTCCTTTTTGTTGCATAAGTGATCATTCTAAGTGTTACCTTACCCTGGCACTTCTCATGGCCTGGGGAAATGTGGAGCATGCAACAACACTATTTAGCCTTGTAAGTGCTGTAGGTTTACTCGTTCCCAATGTTCACCAAGTCTAACAATTGAGAATGGTTTGTCCTTTAATAAGACTTTGAAAAGGTAGTTAAACAACAACAACAACACCACCCAAGAAATACAAAGCCTAAAACTCACCCATTCATTGACTGGTGAGCTGAGAACAAACTATGCTCAGCAGCAAATGGGAACTGAGTGATTCATTTATGTGTGTTGACATTATAGAACTGCCACTGTCTATAATCTCTACTGCTAAATCAGCAGCTACACAGCTTTTTATTATACTAAGGAGTGGGGGTAAACCCGATTTCTTTGATGTGTTATGGGGGTAATTTTGTATGCAAAGGTATCTCTGGCAAACAGGTATATCTGGTATGACTCAGAGAGGCCAAGGACAAAATGAAATGCCAATGAGAAAGGTTTGAAAACATTGATTGTATTTTTTGTTTGTCACAAGTCATTCTTTGTGCAGGAACAATGGAAAAAGTCCTGACCTTGCTTGTCTCACAATTGGATGACTGCCTCAGAAAGCAGGCTGCATGGAAGAAGGCCTTTGACTTCTGCAACAGGAAGGGATTTTTCTTTCTCAGGAGATATTTGGACATACATGTTTCAGCAGCAAAGGAAGTACAAAGAGTCACCGAGACGAGAGAGCATAGTTCAATGGTAGGACACATACATTTACCTAATCCATACAAACGCAGGTTCAGTCTCCAGGAAATCCACAGAACAGATTTCAGAAATGCTGGGGAAAACCTTTGCCAGATGCCCTGGTGGAAAGCCACTGCTGCCAGTCGGAGCTAAAAATAATAAGCTAGATAGACAGCGAGTATATATAAGGCAGCTTTCCCCAATGAGGTGCCCTCCAGATGTGTATATTTATTTATTGTTATTAAATTCATATCACACCTTTTATCCTCTTTCAAGGAACCCACGGTGGCTTACATAATCCTCCTCCTCTCCATTTTATCCTCGCAACAGCTCTGTGAGGTAGGTTAGGCTGAGAGTCTGTGACTGGTCCAAAGTCACCCAGTGAGCTTCATGGTTGAGTGGGGACTAATACCTGGAACTCCGGAATCCCAGCCCAGCGCTCTAACCACTACACCACACTGGCTGTCCAGCATTGCATTGCAGCTGCCATGATCCCCAGCAGCATGTCCATTGGCCAAAACATCTGGAGGGCACCAGGTTGGCAAAGGCTGCTATAATGCAACTTTAGATGCGAGAGCCAATGTGAGGTAGTGGCAAAAGCAACCATCCCCAACCTGAGTCCCTAGGTATTGGACTACAACACCCATCGTCCCTCACCATTGAATATGCTGGCTAGGGCAGATGGGAGTTGTGAAGAAAAGAGCCTCTGGGGGTTCCTACACACACACTCATACACGCGTGCGCACACACACACACCTCCTCATGTGTAAACATAGATTGGTTATCAACTGGTTTATAGTACACTATTTTTGCCATGGTTTTGTTGAAATAAATTATGTATAAAGACCAACTTTAGTGCAAGTTTGTTCAGAATACTAGATGTATAGCCATACTATCAGGCAACCTCTAAATGAAGATGATTACCAGGTGTGTGCAAGAGTAACACACCAGATAAATTATTCCATCTGCCAAACTCTGGAGCACTGCCTCAGGAGCTTGGTAAATGAAACCAGCATTGGTGAGTCAATATACGCCTTCTGAAAGGGTTTTCTTACATTGTTATCTTTTTAAATTTAAAATTCTTTTATCAGTGTATGGCCTAATAAAGTAAATGTATATTTTATATAGAATTGAGACATACAGAGCAATAGCTTGTATACTGAATTGAGTGGAAACTACAGGGGTGAGCATGACATCATTTAATTATGTTTTATATTACTATTATTATTATTATTATTATTATTATTATTATTATTATTATTATTATTATTATTATTATTTAAAGACTAGCTGACTGTAGTTTGATTTATTGTAAGTTTTTTATCTTCCCTAAGCCACTGAAGAAGGCCGTTGGGCCGAAATGCGTTTGGCTTCCACACAAGAGAGTAAGAAAGCTTACATGCTGTGAGGACCTTTCTCTGGAAGCATCAAACAACAAACAAAAAACATTGGCATTAACAATACTTCGCCTAGAGATAAAGGTCCTCAAGTCTGAAAGGACATTTATTATCATCTTCAGCCTAGAGAAGCTGTATTTTACATGTCTAAATATCTGATAAAGCATGGCGCCTGAAAGTCCTGAAAGGCTGGAATGTCTACTGACCAGGCTTTGATATGCAAAATGCAAATGTCATGAGTCATGAGTCACCCCTCCCCTGCCTGGGCCAGGTGAAGTTCATCCTGATTGGCCGAAGGCAGCTGGGCTACTGAAAAGAGGGGGGGAGGAATCTATATTGCCAGCTGTGGCTTCTGGGGTTTGTTGTTGGTTGTCAGGCAGCAAGCAGGTTCATGACTCCGGTCAGGCCTCAGCCACCAACCCTGCGGAGCTCCCAGTGAACAAAGCTAAATGAGGGCTGTGGCTAAGGCAAACCCTGAAGAGGGCCACCCATCCCGGACCTTAGGGTGGGTGTGGTTGTCTCCTCTTGTGGTAGGGCTGTGGCTAAGGCAAGCCCTGAAGAGGGCCACCCATCCCGGACCTTAGGGTGGGTGTGGTTGTCTCCTCATGTGGCAGGGCCAGGCTGAGGTAAGCCCTGAAGCAGACGGACCCCCAGGTAACTGGTGAGTGCCTGGGAGATATAAGGAATCAGCTTTTATTGTTTTGTAGCTCTATTGTTTGTACCAAAGTGTCTCTCTACCTTGTCTCCTTCCCTCATTTCCCACCCTTTTATTGTAATCCGTTTACCTGAATAAACCTTCCTGGTTTTTACCCCACATGGCATTTGTGGTTGCTCTGTTGGTTCAGCTCTAAATCCAGGGTATAGACAAGGGCAAGTCCCTGAGCAGAGATTCAAGTCAGGACTGCAGAGCTGAGGCTGGCAGTCTGGCACCTTGGGATCTCTGGGTCTTTGGAAGAAAGGGTGGGTTGGCAGAGTCAGCCAGCCCCCCTTCCTTCACAGGAGTTGTAGGCCAAAACATCAGGAGGGCCACAAGTTGCCCACCCCTGATTTAAACAACGTCAGTCCATCACATTCTGCATGTTTTGTATTTCATTTCCCACTGACCTTACTACAGGCAGTCCCCAGGTTATGAATGAGTTCCGTTCTTAAAAATGTCGTTAAGTCGAATTTGTATGTAAGTTGGAACAGCATAGCATTCTATACGTTAAATCGGTATTTATGCAAATTACGTAAATTGCGTAGTATACTACGCAATGTACTCTATGTAAACGACGTAGCGCCAGGGAACCCAGAAGTCCGTTCTTATGTATGGGTTGTCTATAAGTCAGACGTACTTAACTTGGGGACTGCCTGTATTTACATTCCTCTCCCTCCCGCAATAAAGGGAAAACGCAGGGGTGGGGAACCTTTGAGGATGAAATATCAGTTGTGGGCCACACATAAATAGGAATGATTTCTATTGTAAGTTTTAAATAAATACCACAAGTGTGCAATCCTATGTATGTTGAGATAGAAAAAAGGCCTACAACTCCCAGTATGCCCCAGCCAGCTGCTGGCTGGGGCATGCTGGGAGTTGTAGCCCTTTTATCTGTCTCAACATGCATAGGATTGTACCCTAAGTAAATATAAACCTTGTAATGCCTAGAAAGATAATGCCGGAGTGTTGCTGTCTCTTGAAATTCAGGCTATTCAGGTTGAGATCTACTAACGAACAAGAACAGTACAGCTGTCCCAGAAGAGAGTTGTATCAGCTATCCCAGGAGATGTATCAGAGAATATACATTCTGTCATATTCCTGGTCTCTGTGCAAACAAGTTGTGTGTCATTATCCCCCGCCCTGCCCACGTTTTTTAAAGTAGGATCTAGTTCCAGGTTAACTGAGTTAGGTTGACTTCTTAGCAGCCTAAACCTTTGCATGTTTGCCTTCCTTAGGGTGGCCCTGTGTCCTCTTTTTCAAAGGACTGTCCTGCTTTTGAAGGGCTCCTCTATTTGAAGGGCTGCATCCTTCTATTTGAGGGGCTGTCCTGCCCAACTGCAGTTTAAAGATGAGCCATAAAAAAGGTTGCCTGTCACCGGTTACCCCCCCCCCCCAGACAGCAGCCTGAACAGGCAGGCTCACTGGCTCACCTGGTCACAGTCTTCCACACTATGGTGAGATGGGCTGTATCTCTACTTAAATTATAATAATTCTTTCTAGCACCTCTACATATAAATTAGCACATGCACATTTTATGCAGATCGCTGTCCTCTTTTGACCTCTTTTTGGATGATTCATAAGTGGCCACTCCACCCTGTTGGCAGGCAGGGCCTAGTCCAGAGCTCCCTTCTTGAGCCAGGCATCAGCTCACTTCCTCTGAAGTACTGCTGGGTGGGGTGGGGGGGGGGCTCTTTCTTTTTATGCCAGCCTTGGCCCTGAACAGCCACTTTAATGGCCGACTCAGAGAAGAAGAGTCCCTAGAAATGCCTGGGAACCAAATGAAGTTAAGAAGGGGCCTGCATCTGTAAGTTCCCCACGCCTGCAATCTATACCCAATAGGGCAGCCACTTGTCCTCTTTTTTTTTTTTTTTTTGGAGATGTGCAAGAGAGAACATTTATTTGCCTAAAATTTGCAAATAATTATTATGAGTTAGTAGTGTTGATAGTGGACACCTTCAGATACAAGACTGTCCTCAGACAGCCCTTGAAATAGAGGACTGTTCTCTATCAAGTTGGACATATGGCCGCCTTGTTGCCGAGTGAGGACAACACTTCCTGCATCTGGAGAAGTGGGCTCTAGAAAACATACAGCCAGTGGAGGCTGGTGGCTGCACTGTTAGTGGGGTGGTGTATCCATTCAGGGTTTTAGTCTGAACTTTAAAGGAGCTCTCCATGGTGCTGAACCATACCCCCATAATAGGTTCAACAGCACGGATAGCTCCTTAAAAGTTCAGACTAAAACCCAGGGTGGATACACCGCCCCACTGGCATTGGAACCGCCGGCCTCCACTGGGTACAGCTGACAGTCTTCGTGGTTCAGCGAGGCTCCTTGTTGTTTTTGTCACAACAGACTAGCACAGCGACCTCTCTGGAATTCATATGGACTGGCACCCTCAGATTCTCAGCCTAGAAGCCATCTATGTTTCTTCACTCCATAGAAATGGTTCTTTTCTTCTTCTTCTTTCTAAGCCAGGCATTTGGGGGAAATGATGGTACAAGCCGTGGCTTACTGGGTTTGTAAACCCACTGCACCATTTGACACATGCACAGACACGTGGCTGGTAGTTGGAGGGCCTCTAGGGCAGACTAATCAGCTAGGCTCTCACTTTGAATAGATTAAGCATTTAATCCTGTTATCTGAGTGATCACCAAGAGAGACACATCATCACCCTGTGGCTAAAGCGTGATAAACCTTTGTCAATACCTATATCCCAATAGCCATAATCCTCTTCCATTAGCTGCTTCATCTTCTATTAGGCTCTCTTCCAGTTACAGAGATGAGCAACTCTGCTAATTATGCAACATGCAGCTAATTATTATCTAATCATGCATATAGCATAGAAGCAGCCAGTAGAAGAAGGAAGAGTGATAAACCTTTGTCAATACCTATATCCCAATAGCCATAATCCTCTTCCATTAGCTGCTTCATCTTCTGTTTGCTCTCTTCAAGTTACAGAGATGAGCAACTCTGCTAATTATGCAACATGCAGCTAATTATTATCTAATCATGCATATAGCATCGAAGCAGCCAGTAGAGGAAGGAAGAGTGAGTGAGCAAGAGAGATTATGTCTTATAAAAGATTTCTATTCTCAGGGGGTTGATTGGATTAAAAAAAGAGAGCCAAGAGATTATTATTATTTTTCATTAAATCATATAATTCTTTATTTAAAAGTATTGGAGATAACTTGCCTGGGTTCACCTGCTGCTGCTTCTTTTTAAGAGTTTATTCCAACATTTTCCTGAATTTTTATACATATTTCACCCAACTTTCCCCTTTATCCTATTCCCTTCCCTTATTCCCCAATATCAATTGAGACAAAATAGGTCCCAGAAAATAAATATATCTTTACTGCTCTTTAATTTTTTAAGAATCTGCTTCAGGATAAAGGGCCACAAATCTAAACTTGTCAATGCCATATCCCAAACTATTCATCCTTGCTCCTGTATCAGAGTTAGGGCACAATCCTATGCATGTTTAGACAGAAAAAAGTCCTACAACTCCCAGCATTCTGGGAGTTGTAGGCCTTTTTTCTGTCTAAACTGGCATAGGATTGCACCCCTAGTTACTTCAGCAGCTGCTTTCAGCAGAGATAATAAAAGCTGAGTGCTCCTTTTCAGGAATGATGAAACATAGCTATGCACGGTGTTTTGGAGGGGAAACACAGCTCTGGGACTTTTTTCAGAGCAGGAGCGATAGCGATACCATCTGCTGGAGCTCTAGGGTAAGGGACTGGCCCTCTTTGCTCTCCCAGGCGAATGAGGTGATAAGGAGGCCTTCACATTTTATTATGTGATTATGACAGGTTAGCACAGAGGAAGTCAGAGAATGAGGAAAATAATTCATCAGAGGCTGGGAACTTCTTTCCTTTTCTTTGATGGCATTCCCACTTCACTCGTCCGCTGCAACAATGTCTATGTCCCTGCCCCAAAGAAACATTGTAGCCCCCCTCTAGAGAGTGGGGGGCAAAAAGGGGGGTTTAAGGTAACACCCTTAGCATTAAGACAGGCCTGTGGCTCACGCTGGCTCAGCTTGTCTGAGCGTGGAAAGCTAAGCAGGGTCGGGCCTGGTTATTACTTGGATGGGAGACCCCTCCTCTAGTTTCCTGCATTGAGCAGGGGGTTGGACTTGATGGCCTTGTAGGCTCCTTCCAACTCTATACTCTATGAAATCTATGAAATCCTCTGGATTTTTGGAGGGGTGCCCATGTCTCCCAAGTGTCCCCTCCATTTTGCTTCCACTAACATGCAAAATTAGTGGGGATTCTCCGGGGGGGGGGGGGAGATTGCTACCAATTGCTTACTTGCTTGCTCTAACACAGTGTTCTTCAACCTTGGGTCCCCAGATGTTTTTGGCCTACAACTCCCAGCATGCCCCAGCCAGCTATGCTGGCTGGGGCATGCTGGGAGTTGTAGGCCAAAAACATCTGGGGACCCAAGGTTGAAGAGCCCTGCTCTAACGTATAAGGGATGTAGAAGTAGTTGTCAAGCGTGGAATGGTGGGGACGGAGGGAGAAGAGTGATGTTAGTTGCGTGCTTCACAACTGAAGCAATACACGTGGCTGTTGAAAGAGGGCCTTCGGTAAGCCCAAAGAACCCAGGGTCTAAAGCAGGGCTCTCCAACCTTGGGTCCCCAGATGTTGCTGGACTACAGCTCCCAGAATCCCTTGCCATTAGCCATGCTGGCTGGGTACGCTGGGAGCTGTAGGCCAGCAGCATCTGGGGACCCAAGGTTGGAGAGCCCTGGTCTAAAGCAAGGGCGGGCAACCTTTTTTCTATCAAGGGCCACATTCCCTCATGGGTAATTTGTTGGCAGCTGAATGTTGGTGGTAAACAGGATGAAGACAGCGGTGGGCAGGGCCAGGGCCAAAAGTGGCTGGCTCCCCCCTTTTCTCTTTCTGCCACTCTCTTTTCTCTGTCTTCCTCTTCCTTCCCATGCCAGAGCTGCCAGGGAAGGGACAGCTCGCTCTTGCCGGAGGTCTGACCCGATCGCACGCAGAGGGCTTTTGCCTTGTAGGACAAAGCGGAAGCTATCAAAAGTTGGGAAGTACCTAAAACTAAAAAAGCAGGTCAGGTCCTTCCCAGGCCTAGGAGGATATTACAAAAGGCTTGTTCCACATTTTGGTACAATTGCTGCATCCTTGTTAGACCTAACAAGGAAATGTAAACCTGACAAAGTAGTTGGACTTCAGAGGGTCAGACAACTTTGGGGAAGCTGAAAGACATATTGGGTGTATTCATACATCATGCTAACCCATCCTGGCAATAAGCCGCCTGCAGTGGGTTGGTTGTCGTGCAAACAACCCACGGTGCACCCGACAGACGATCAGGCTCACCATGGGTGGTGGCCCCCTCCCTTCCCCTCTTCCCCCCTCAATCCTCCTGCAAGTATCCCAGGAGACACTGCGGGAGGACTGAGTTTTCTCCCTCTTCCCTGCCATGGCTGTGAGCCGTTTCAGGCTTGCTGTGGCTTCCCCCCCCCCCCCCCAGATCACGGAAGCCAGCTGTCAACCCAGCTTTCGTGATCCCCATTTTGACAGCTTCAAACAGTCCCTTCAAAGTGCCCCAGCAGCACAGTGGAGGGGCTGCCTGTGGTTGCCAAGCATTTTTTTTAAAAAATGTTTGTCCCTTAATTTTTGCTAATTTTTGCAAACATTATTATTTGTATTATTTTTTACCCACACCTGCATAACTGCAGATGTTTGCAGTAGCACGGGTGCAGGAATGGGGAGCCTTGGGTGGGTAATGTGCAGGGGAGTGCCTGCTGACAAAGTCCAGTAGGTACTCGCCCTGGGCATTGCCCCACAGAGGCAGCAGGTAAGTTTATTTTTCCTTTGGTACATCTGACAGCTATCAAAAGGTGAGCTGTCAAATGTAACCAAAGGTGTGAGTGATCCTAGCATGAAAAGGGGGTAGCATGTCATTCACTCTCTTTGCAGCAAGATCTTTGGGGGATTTGGAGCGGGACTCGTATCCCAAGGATACCCTCACTCACTTTTGCACTTGTTCCCGAGATTCTACCCCCTCAGGAACATGCAAAAGAGCAAGCCACCCAATTTTACTAGAGTAGTTATCTTTGACAGCTGTCAAAGCTAAGGTTCCATTTTTCAAGTGGGATTTAGAAAGTATACAGGTATATAGACTCTTGACAGCCAGATTTCAACAAAAATGTGTAACATGTCCCTAAGATCAGCCTCTGTATCTGTACCAGAAGACTGGAGAATAGCTAATGCAACATAAATTTTTAAAAAAGGATCTGGGGGGGATCCAGGATATTACAGGCTGGTTAGTTTAATGTCTTCCCCAGGTAAATCGGTTGAAAGCATTATTAAAGATAAAATTAGTAAGCATATAGAAAGACAAGCCCTTTTGAGAAAAAAATCAACAAGGCTTCTGCAAAGCTAAGTCCTGTCTCACTAACCTTTCAGTGTTCTTGGAGAGTGTCAATAAACATGTGGACAGGGGTGATCTAGACATTGTTTACTTGGACTTCCAAAAGGCTTTTGACAAAGTCCCTTACCAAAGACTGCTGAGCAAACTTAGCAGTCATGGAATAAGAGCAAAGGCCCTCTTATAGATCAGTAACTGGTTAAGGGAACAAAAAGCAGAGAGTAGGAATAAATGGCTACTAGTCCTGATGGCTATATGCTACCTCCAATATCAGAGGTAGTATGCCTATGTACACCAGTTGCTGGGGAACATGGGTGTGAGGGTGCTGTTGCATTCATGTCCTGTTTGTAGGATCCCGTGGGCAGCTGTTTGGTCACTGTGTGAAGAGAATGCTGGACTAGAGGGACCCTTGGTCTGATCCAGCATGGCTCTCCTTATGTTTTTGTAGTGTTGATAATTTATATAGTACCTATTGCCCATTAATTATAGACCATGAAGTGATACCCAGAAACGTGAATAATAAAGTCATAAAGTTTTACAATCCAACACTTAGTTTGACCCTAAACATTAAGTTTTGCAACTCTTCATGTCTCAAATAACCTTTTGACCTTGAGTGATGGCTTTAATGCAGCATTCTTTCTTTAGATCGTATCCAGACCACCTTGCCAATTAGGGTGCAATCCTATGTATGTTCAGACAGAACAAGTCCTACAACTGCTGGGAGTTTTAGGACTTTTTCTGTCTAAACATGGATAGGATTATGCCTTTAGTTTTTGCTATCCGTTACCCAGAATTTATTGGGATTCAACTTGTTTTGTGTGTCTTCTCTTTAATACAGTCATTAAAAAAAATATATTTACATGCCCACATTCTTAATTCTGTATTATTTTAAGCATTTTCAGTTGCTCTTCACTTGTCATTTTATAACAAGATATCGTATATAGCTTTGAGAGAGGTGGGTTAGCTATTTCCCAGTAGCCTTCCCAGCAATAGAGCTAAAATAATCATCCTAATAGAGCAGTGTTCTCCAACCTCGGGTCCCCAGATGTTTTTGGCCTACAACTCCCAGCATGCCCCAGCCAGCATAGCTGGCTGGGGCATGCTGGGAGTTGTAGGCCAAAAACATCTGGGGACCCGAGGTTGGAGAACACTGTAATAGAGCTAAAATAATCATCCTCTTAAGATCTGCAATGATATCCTGCTTGTGAGCTTTCCAAAGGCAGCTGGGTTAGCCCCTGTGGGAACATGGAGCATCTGTGGCTCATGCTGGCTCAGCTTGTCTGAGTGTGGAAAGCTAAGCAGGGTCAGGCCTGGTTATTACTTGGATGGGAGACCCCCCCCTCTAGTTTCCTGCATTGAGCAGGGGGTTGGACTCGATAGCCTTGTAGGCTCCTTCCAACTCTATGATCTATGAAATCTATGCTGGACTAGATAGGCCTGTGATCTGATCCAGCATGGCTCTGCTCTTATGTTCTCAGTTTCCTGCTTCAAGAGTGATCTCACTGACCTTTGCCTGTAGAACAAGGTGCCACCCCAACTTTATTATCGACTTATAAAGCATAATCAACATTCATGGTGCTTTATGAGTTTCATAGGCCAAAAGGACAGATCCTAAGGATGTTACAGTCTATTAGCTTTTCTAGATGAGGCTGTTAACCCACTGTAGCTGCTGCTTCCAGTTTCGTTGGGGGATTGAGATCGGATCTCTCTACACAAAGAGCTTTTCCTTTCCGGCTTTTCTGTACTTTCCACTACATGACCTCTAGGTGGCGCTGTGGTATAGCAGAATAACGCAATGATACTAGTAGGGGGACTAAGCTGCACTTTGTTTTGGAATGGGGAAAAAATACTGGATTTCCCCTGCTTCAAACCCCACCGCCAAAGAGTTATTTAAAAACAGAAGCGAAACTGGAGGGTCACGACATCATCTAAAGCAGTGTTCTCCAACCTTGGGTCCCCAGATGTTTTTGCTATGCTGGCTGGGGAATGCTGGGAGTTGTAGGCCAAAAACATCTGGGGACCCAAGGTTGGAGAACACTGATCTAAAGCACGGTTAAATCTAAAGCCAGTGTGGCGTTGATCTAAAGCCAGTGTGGCGTTGATCTAAAGCCAGTGTGGCGTAGTGGTTAGAGTGTTGGACTGGGACTCAGGAGATCCGGGTTCTAGTCCCCGCTCAGCCATGAAACTCACTGGGTGACTTTGGGCCAGTCACTGACTCTCAGCTTAACCTACCTCACAGGGTTGTTGTGAGGATAAAATGGAGAGGAGGAGGAGGATTATGTAAGCCGCCTTGGGTTCCTTGCAGGAAAAAAGACGGGGTATAAATGTAATAAATAAATAATAAATAACTTTGAGTGAGGAATGACAAGCACACAGTAAAAGCCTTGTGTAGAAAAGCCCTGTATTTCAACAAGTTGGAAGACCACAAAGGAGAGCCAATTGTAACAGAGAGAGAGAGAGAGAGAGAGAGAGAGAGGAGAGAGAGGCAAAGCTAATAAGCAGTGGGCAGCACAGTCCAATGTGGCTGCCCGTAATCCTCCGAACTCGAAGGATTACTGGCATCCAACGGAGGACGGAAGCAGCATGGAGGCGAGGGTTGCCTCTGTGCTCTTCCTGCCCTGCAAAAAGACTTAGATGGCCGATTTTCACTGCCTAAGTCATTTGCCCCGGCTTGTGAGGAGGGGAGACTGAGGCACCGCCAGAACCCACTGTATCCCCATGGAGCCTGACTCCTCCCTTCCCTGCCCCCCGGAACACCCACAGAACTGCTGAGGTCGGTCTTCCAACCCTGGAGCTGCAGCCAGTGTGGTCCTTTCTGTGCCAGCTGCAAGGGAGGGAGGAAGGCGTGCCGCGTGTGCTCCGAAATCGGAGTCCCACCCCCAACCTCAGAGCACATTTCTGAGGTCAGAGCTGGGAGTCCGACTTTATTTATTTATTTATTATATTTATAAATAGACTTCAGGGATGCCATAATTATCACCCTCTTTAAGAAGGGTGATAGAACAGACTGTGGAAACTATCGGGGCATTTCTCTCTTAGCAACCGCAGGTAAAATATTTGCTAGGATTCTCGCAAACCGTCTTCTATCTATTTCAGAAGAGATCCTCCCTGAAACTCAATATGGTTTCCGCCCCTCTAGAGGGACAGTAGACATGATTTTTACTGCACGTCAGCTCCACGAAAAATGCCGGGAGCAAAATCAACCCCTTTATATGGCATTTATCGATTTGGCTAAGGCCTTTGATACTGTAGACCGTACAGTTCTCTGGACTATCCTTATGAAAATTGGATGCCCCAATAAATTTGTGAATATCTTGCGACTTCTCCATGACAACATGACGGCAACGGTTTAGGACAACAACGGCTCTCATGGTGCTCCATTTAAAGTGGGATCAGGTATTAAACAGGGATGTGTTATCGCCCCAACATTATTTGCCATTTTCATCGCCATGGTTTTACATCTTGTCAAGGGGAAACTTCCCACTGGTGTGGGAATTATATATCGAACAGATGGAAAGCTTTTTAATCTCAGCAGGCTGAAAGCAAAAAGTAAGGTAATCACAACCTCCGTTGCGGAACTTCAGTATGCTGATGATAATGTGGTCTCCGCACATTCAGAGGATGATCTCCAAACTATTCTAAATGCTTTTGCAGAAGCATATGAAAAACTTGGTCTCTCACTTAACATCAAAAAAACCAAAGTGCTTCATCAGCAAGTGCAAGCTAACCCTTTGGTGATGCCATCTATCCAGCTTGGCGGGACAATACTGGAAAATGTCGATCATTTTCTCTAGCTTGGCAGCTATCTTTCTGTTACAGCTAACATCGACAGTGAAATCCAGCATCGTCTGAGCTCCGCAAGTGCCGCTTTTTCTCGAATGAAACATAGAGTGTTCGAGGATCGGGATATTTGTAAGAAGACCAAAACACTGGTTTATGAAGCCATTGTATTACCAACTTTATTGTATGCCTGCGAAACATGGACTATCTATAAACGTCACTTCCACCTCCTTGAAAGGTTTCATCAACGTTGCCTCCGGAAAATCCTGCGAATTACTTGGGAAGATAGGCGAACAAATGTCAGTGTACTGGAAGAAGCAAAGACTACTAGCATTGAAAAAATGATCCTTCAACGCCAACTTCAGTGGACCGGTCATGTTGTTCGAATGCCTGACTGCCGTCTCCCAAAGCAGTTACTTTACTCCCAACTCAAGGATGGAAAGCGGAATATCGGTGGTCAATATAAGAGGTTTAAAGATGTTCATAAGGCTAATCTAAAAAAATGCAATATAAACATCGAAAACTGGGAAGCTCTGGCCCATGAACGATCTAAATGGAGGTTGGCCTTTCACAAAGGTTCCATGGACTTTGAAGAAGCCCGAGTGCAAGGTGAAAGGGAGAAACGTGCTAAGCGAAAAGCACGTCAAATGAATTCTTTACAGGACCATCTTCTATCTGGTAACCTGTGTCCTCACTGTGGGAAGCTGTGTGGATCTAGAATTGGCCTCCACAGTCACTTACGGACCCATTGCTAGAGTCTACACAATCTTCTTTAGAATTTCCTCCTTTTATCCCGGAAGACAATCTTACTCGGTCACGAGTGATCGCCTGATGATGATGATGACCCCACCTTTTTTCCTGCTATGGCTGTCTAAAATCTCTCTAGTGGCCATCAAATTGCGCCCTAATATAAGCAAATCTAGTTGCAGGTACTTGGGGTTGTCTTCAGCAGGAATGGGCAACTTGTGGCCCTCCAGATGTTTTCGCCTACAATTCCCATCAGTCCTAGGATGCTTAGCCAATGGCGAGGGATCATGGGAGTTGTAGGCCAAAACATCTGGAGGGCCACAAGTCACACATCCCTGCAAAAGGATCAAAATGAAAATGTTACGTCAAAAGCGTCACGGGAATTTGAAGCAAGGACTGTTGAGGTAATATATGTGATGTACATTGAAATGTGCTCAATAAATGCTTGCTTATTATTAAAAGACGGGTTCCTTCACACTGTCTCCCATGCAGATTTTTTAAAATAAATAAAATAATAATAATAACCGGATGTTGGAAAACTGAACTTCTTTCCATTAAATACAGACAGTGTAAGCGCACCACCTGCTGGTGAGTTTAAGCTATGAAACTCTAGGCAAGAGAGCTGAAATTCTTAGCGTAAGGCAGTGCTTCTCAATTATTTTCTGTCATGCCCCCCCTAGGAAGAAGAAAACATTTCGTGCCCCCCGCGCGACTGTAAATAGTATCATTTGTCTATAAAATTGTTATAAGTACACCTGTGCATAACACTGTATCCTTATTAACGTATAAGAGAATAAAAAAAGAAAGAAATGTGGATCAATTTACAACAAAGAATAGCTTTATTAACTGTAGCAGAAAAGATTTAAAGGAGCACAGGATTTAAAGGAACACAATATTTAAAAAAACTTTTAACTGAGGTCAAACGAGCCCCCCTTTACGGAGCCTCGCGCCCCCCCTGGGGGGCCCGCCCCACTATTTGAGAAGCACTGGCGTAAGGGGAAGCTAGCTGAAGCAGCCTGATTCCTGGAAGCTGTGTGTGGTCACCTGAGTGCTTTTGAGCACAGACTGTGATTTAGCACAAATCATGGACTGAGTGAGGGACACAGCAGCTTCCAATCTGTGCTCGTGGTGAAGCTAGGCTTGGGATCACCTGCATTTTTTTTTCCTGGCAGGGCTCCAGTCCCAGCCGCAGCTATGTGACAAACTCAGCAGGTGAACCTTTTCCCTTCCTGGTATCTGCATCAGAGGAGGCGTTTCCATGGCTGGGTTTCTGCTCGGCATGCAACTGTTAGAATCACAGAAGCCCTGCAAGAAAGGAAAAGGTGTCAGCAAAGTGGGTTCACATGCAGGGCCAGATTCGCACACGCAACTGCCCACTTGACACTGTCAGTGAACTGGCTATCAATTAACTGTGTACCATCTCCTTAAGCACAGCCTAAGATACAGACTCTCCCCACTTCTCTTCCCCTGTCCTAGGAGAAACCCGGCTGTAGGCCTCAGGCTGGCCAGTTGCACATTGCCCCCCAAAAGAGGAAAAGCAGCATCCAGAAAAGAGGACAAAAGGGGAAACCAATGTGTGATATGTCTGCATAAGATTGGCACATGCCAATTTATGTATAGATGCAAATTTAGAAATCATGACAATGGACTGGACAGCCTGTTGATAAACCGGCGAGGGGCACAACCCTGTGCATGTTTAGACAGAAAAAAAAGTGCTACGACTCCCAGTGTTCCCCAGCCAGCGTGGGAGTTGTAGCATGTATTTATATGTATATGGTTTTTATAATGTATTTTTAAAGGTTTTAATCTTTGTAAACTGCCCAGAGAGCTTCGGCTATTGGGCAGTTAATAGAGACGTAATAAAAGAAATGTAATAAACGAAATGTGTCTAAACATGCATAGGATTGTGTGCCCTTAGTGATCGACACCTACATGAAACCTGAATTCAGTAGCCAAGATTCAACAGACAACAGGGCGTAGAGGCTGCTCCACTCCTCATTTGGGCCACCCTGTGGGTGGCCTTGGCCATTTTGACCTTTGCAAACTGCAAAGAGGAAGATTGTTCTCAATGGTCTGGTTAAAAATGCTGGAATCGTGTGGGGAAATGCCTCGCAGGGCTCTCCTGACCATTTGGCAAAGCGAGGCAGCAGCCTCAGGCAGTGGATGTAGGGTAGCCACATGTTCTACTTTACAGAGGACAGTCCTCTGTGTTGGAAGGGTTGTCAGACGACAGTCCTCTATTTGAAGGTGTCTGCTGTTTGAAGGATGTCCAGGAAGCCACAAGAAGATCCCGAAAGTGTATATTATAGATCCACAGCAGCTTTCTTCACATCTGAACTGAGAGCTTTTAAATTCCTAGGGGGGCCCTCTGTTGAAAGTAAATATCTGAAGCTTCTCTTGGACATCTTGAAGCTTATCCATCCCTATAAAAGAGAGTGTAGAGTAGCAGTGTAGTGGCAAAGTTTGAAGAGCAGGTGCTCATCATGACAGTCTCCATAGCCATGTCCCCAAGAAGAGTCTAAACATGCAGGCAGCCATCTTGACCTGTATCAGCCAATCCAGTCTAGCAGTTTTCATCTCCACCAGGAGCAGGTCTTTTGTAAATCTGATGGGTAAATCTTGAATTGCCACCCGAAAATACTTTGCATTACAACAGGGATAGCTCAGCAAATTGTTGCTGGGGAAATCCATTTTCTCTCCCCAGCTACTGTGAGGATTGCAGCTGAGCTCTGAGGGAACAGGGAAGCCTGAGGCGGGTGGCTGAAGATGTCATTGTGCCTGCTAATCAAAAATCCCAGGGCTTTGACCCTGCAAGCCCTGGCTCCACTGCACCACTGTTGCGCGTAAGTGTGTCTCTGTGTGTGCGAGGGCATGCACGGTCATTGACCCGTTTTTCTCCCCCCCCCCCTTTTTTAACTGAGAAGGTGACGGCAACAACTCTGTGACTTGGTGGGGTGCAGCGGCCATCACCCTCCAGGGAAAAATGTTAGATGGCAGAGGGCTCTCTCCCTCTGCAAGATAAAGAGAGAGCACATGTGCTTTTAACACTGTCTTAAAACGCACACAATGGCAAGTGCAGGCCTGTGGCTTACGCTGGCTCAGCTTGTCTGAGTGTGGAAAGCTAAGCAGGGTCAGGCCTGGTTATTACTTGGATGGGAGACCCCTCCTCTAGTTTCCTGCATGGAGCAAGGGGTTGGACTTGATGGCCTTGTAGGCCCCTTCCAACTCTATGATCTATGAAGGTAAATGCACCCTCAGAACATTTTCACTATTCCACCAAATACCCAAAAGACCAGCATGTTTTATTTATTTATTTATTTATTTTGTAACATTTATATACCGCTCCACGTCTAGACAGATTCTGGAGCAGTGAACAATAAAAAAGATAAAATGGATAAAGAATAAAACAATACGTTAAAGACGAGATATCAATAAGACCATGGCTGGTCAGCCAAGGAAGGCCTCGTGAAATAAAGATGTTTTCCGCAAGCACCGAAAACAATGTTGGTGTCTGCCTGACCTCCAGAGGCAGGGAGTTCCACAGAAATGGAGCCAACACACTGAAGGCTCTTCTCTGGGTGGACTCCGATTGGGCCAAAGGTCTATGTGGTATCACCAGGAGCATGCCACCCAATGACCTCAGTGACTGGGCAGGCTGGTAAGGGAGAAAGCGCTCTCTGAGGTATCCAAGTCCCAAGTTGTTTAGGGCTTTGCACACTAGTACCAGAACCTTAAACGTGGTGGCCCGGTAGCAAATAGGCAGCCAGTGCAATTCCCTCAGCAAAGGAGTTGCGTGCTGAAAAGGGGCAGCTCCCAACAACAGCCGGGCTGCTGCATTCTGCACTAGCTCAAGCTTCCAGACCAGCCTTAAGGGCAGCCCCACATAGAGCACACTGTAGTAATCCAGTCTTGCAGTTACTAGTGCCTGTACCACTGTGGCCAAGCTATCCCTGTCCAGCAGAGGTCAAAGCTGGTGAGCCAGTCAAAGACAGTAAAAGGCCCTCCAAGCTGCTGCGGGGTTTTAGCTTAAAGCTCCTGCTGCTATTAACTAAGCCTTAGGAGAGGCAGTTCAACCTTTTAGAATGCGGAAAAACTGCAACAACAACAACAAAAGTCAGGAAACCACCAAATGACTGGTGGTGGAGGAAAGGCAGTAGGGCCAAGAGAAGGGCCAGGAACATCAGAAGAGCATCTGGAAACCCCAGAGGGTCAGAATTAGCCCCCAGTCCTGAGGTTCTGTGCACCAGCTTTGGCCCGAAATACACATATCACCACTCCAACTGTCAACATACCAAATGATCGGAACATCCAACTGAAGGGGGCCAGCGCATGCCAGAGCCAGTGGAAGCCAGGCACACACCGATGAACACAGAGTAGTGCAAGATACGGAGAGAGCAACCGTACTCTGAAAGTTGATGTGAACCTGTTCTCTCGTTTCAGGTTGGCACCACTACACTCAGGCCAAATGGACAATCCACTGCAGGCAACTGTCCTTGTCAGGGGTGATGCTGGGTACCTGAAAGATTTAGGAATCGGGCCCACAGGACAAAAAAAAAAAAGCGCACAAATCCGCATATTGTGACGTACATATGTTCTAAAGGCTGTGTGTGTATACAGGGAAGAGGAGGGTACCTGATTTCAGGAAATACCTCAGGCAGAAAGATTCGGGGAGGGGGCAGCAGGAGGTGAAGCACATGTGGGCAAAAAGTCAGCTGATCCAGGGGGATAAGGTGCAACAGAAATCACCAGGGCCCCTGTACTTTTCTTTCAGTAAGTGCCCATGGACAGTAGGGTGGTGGGGCAGATGGCCTCCCAGAGATTCGGGGCTCCAACTGAAAGACTCGGGGCTCCAGCCCAGGTGGGCTGCCTCCTAACACTGGCTCTACTCACCAGCAAAGTAATGCTGCTGCAACCAATCTAACAAGGCAGCATGGATATGCCCCAGAGACAAACAAATAGAATGGTCTAAGACTGAATAAACCTTCATTGACATGAACTGAGATCTTAGCAACTCAGAATCCTCCGGGACGAATGGCAAGAGGTGGGAAGCCAGGTAGGCAGTGCCTTTCATCAATGAGTGACCCCTTTGCCAAATTCTTCCACCAAGCACAGGCCAGTGTTTATAATGTGCCAAGCAAGGCATTCAATGAGCCTGCGACATAAAACTGGCTCTGGCAGTGGTTTTGACTATACAGTATATCCCAGCCTGGAGCACACTCGAAAGGTGCAGATGACCCCTTTCCTCCAGGCTGGGATATGGGCACAACGGCCTCTGCCATTCAGAGCTAAACTGCACCTTGTGCTAATTGCGTAGCCTGTAGCTTTTTATTTAAGTATACAGAGTCCTGATTTGGATTGGGGCAACTGCACAATGGGAGGGGAAGGATTAACCTTTCCCCCTATTTTTCCCTGACACACACCCCTTTGCAGGAGGCAGGTTTTAAAAAAAGGAAAAGCTTCCATTGATGCTCACGGAGACTTCTTTTAACCCCCCCTCCTGTGTGTGGAAATATGGGGGGTGGGGACTGGGGGGTGGTTCGATCCTCTCTTCCTATTGTGGTCCTGATCTGAATCGGAGGCACGTGCACTTACTCTAGAGTAGATAAAAAGCTAACCCTCACCTACAAGCTATGTGGTCAGCATAATGTGACCACTCTTTGTTTTGCAAACCGTCCAGGGAGCCTTTTGGCTGATGGGCAGTGAATAAATATATTAAATAAATAAATAAATAAATAATGTGTACTTTGGCTCTCACTGGGCTTGATGTTCCAGGCAGGTCTATTCAAGAGCCAAGTGGTCTCTTCAAGTGTAAGAGGGAAAGGGCAGCGGGGGGGGGGAGATAACGCAGCCTGCATTTCCCTTGCCTCTGCTGTTCAGTGTCGTGGAATGGGCTACAAATGTGTGTGTTTTTAAGGTATTCAAAATGGAAGGAGAGCACCGAACATGCTCCTCACCTGGGATCCTATTTGGTCTAAGACTGGCCCAGAGTACTTAGGGAGAAGAGGGAAGCTTGTGTGCAACTTGTCTTGCACACATGGGGAAAGCTGCACCTGTTGAAATCCTCTCTTCTCTTATAGATTCATAGATCATAGAGCTGGAAGGGGCCTACAAGGCCATCGAGTCCAACCCCCTGCTCAGTGCAGGGAACTAGAGGAGGGATTTTCCATCCAAGTCATAACCAGGCCTGACCCTGCTTAGCTATCCACGCTCAGACAAGCTGAGCCAGCGTGAGCCACGTGCCTGTACCATAACAGTTAAATGCACAGGAGTCTCGGCCCCCTTTGCAGCTGGCCCCCTTAGGCAGGGGTATATGTGATGGGGATATTTGTGGCACTTTGCCCTAAGACAGTTTTAGAATGAAACTCAGTCTGGAGCCACCGTTGCAACAGAAAATAGTACAGCTGGAAAGAATTAGGAGCTGTTCAGTAGACCTGTTGCATGCATGCACCCACCACTAGGTAGAGCCAAAAGACGACAATAGTGAGCTGAACTCATATAGCTCAGAAATGTAATCTTCGTCTGAAAGGGTGTGAGCTGGTAACGCTAAGGAACAGTCCCGAAAGATCAGCCCAGAAATATGTCGTCAAGGAGGTGAGAAGCAGCAGGTGCAGCTTTCCCCATGTGTGCAAGATAAACCTTTCCCATGGTTGCAAGAAAGGATTACTGGCAAAATAACCTCAAAATGTACCAAAGAAATCATACCCTGAAACAAATAAAGTACCTGTACAACCGCTACCTTCCACTTAAAACTCTGGCTTAAATGGAAAGCTTGCTTGATTTCTTGCCAATCCACTGGACTGAATATTCGTTCTACCTGTGAGATGGGTGTTGACTAGAGACAGACAGGGCTTTTTCAGTGGTGGTGCCCTAGTGTGAAATGTTCTAATTAGAACATAAAATGAGCCCTGCTGGAGCAAACCAAAGGCCTCTCTAGTCCAACATTCTGTCCCCACAGTGGCCACCCACGTGCCTTTGGGAAGCCCACGGCTACACCTCAACTCCAATAGCAACCTCCTCAAGCCTATGGCATTCTCCCCACTTCTTTAATCTACCACATGGAAGGAGGGATTTAGGGGGGGGGAAGCAGCTGGGTGGGAAGATTAACCTCCCCTAACCATGCATGGTGGCCCCAATCTGGATTGGGGCCCCCTCACGCTTACTTTAAATACAAGGCAATATGAAGACGGTAGAGGGAAACCCAAAGGGGGCAGGAAGGGGGAAGGGTTTACTATTTGTGTTGTATTGGAAAATGAAAAAGAATGTTTAAAAGCAGCTAATAAAAAAATAAATAAAGTGAGGCTCAGCTGCATGCTCTGTATTCAACGTAGCATGTAGTTTAGCCCTAACTGCAATATTTTTGGTGCGAGGTTGAGTGGGCAGGGCGAGTGCAAGCAGGGATGTGGGTGTGTGTGTGTGGTGGGCATGCGAGGCCCTGCCCCCCCCCCCCCGCCATACTCTGTGCTGAATGCCTGAATAGGGCTTTTATGGGCGGTACACCTCTTTGCACAAATGCTCAACTGAACTGGAACAAGGTAGGCCATGTTAATTTCAAACAACAGCTGGACCAAATATGGGGGGAAGCGGCACTTCAGTTGCCACGCGGCCACCTAGAAAACGGTGGGAAATGGTGCGGCTGACAGTCCCTTCCCGGGTCCTTTCCTACCACTCACTCAGACCAAGGAGGGTCTGTGCATTTGGTCCTCGTGCACTAGCTCAGGGCTGCCCAGCTCCCTTGCTCCCGAGGCTTGGGAGTTTCTCTGACCTGTGTTCCGTGGCTAGTATATCCACCTACGCTAGCGCAAAGGCTGAGGTCCAAAGAAGAACAAGAGAACTTAAGAACGCTTGGTGGAAAAAGAAAGCTGAAGAAATTCAACAACTTGCAGAATCTCATGATGCACGGGGCTTTTTTAAGGCCACAAGGGCCATTTATGGACCAAAAACCTATGGTACAAACCCTTTACAATCAAAAGATGGCACCAAACTCTTAAAAGACAAAGAGTCTATTGCACTGCGTTGGAAAGAGCATTATTATGACCTTTTAAATCGTAAGTCTAAGGTGGATAATGAGATTTTTTCGCAAATCCCGCAAAAACAAATTAAAGAGGAACTTGCAATACTCCCCACTTTGGATGAAGTAAAAAAAGCCATTAATCAAATGAAGAACAACAAAGCTAGTGGACCAGATGGGATTCCTGCTGAAATCTTTAAAGAAGGGGCCCCCGAACTTGTACAACATCTTCATAAACTCATCGAAAAAATCTGGATAAGAGAAGAGATCCCAGAAGACTTCAGGGATGCCATAATTATCACCCTCTTTAAGAAGGGTGATAGAACAGACTGTGGAAACTATCGGGGCATTTCTCTCCTAGCAACCGCAGGTAAAATATTTGCTAGGATTCTCGCAAACCGTCTTCTATCTATTTCAGAAGAGATCCTCCCTGAAACTCAATATGGTTTCCGCCCCTCTAGAGGGACAGTAGACATGATTTTTACTGCACGTCAGCTCCAAGAAAAATGCCGGGAGCAAAATCAACCCCTTTATATGGCATTTATCGATTTGGCTAAGGCCTTTGATACTGTAGACCGTACAGCTCTCTGGACTATCCTTATGAAAATTGGATGCCCCAATAAATTTGTGAATATCTTGCGACTTCTCCATGACAACATGACGGCAACGGTTTTGGACAACAACGGCTCTCATGGTGCTCCATTTAAAGTGGGATCAGGTGTTAAACAGGGATGTGTTATCGCCCCAACATTATTTGCCATTTTCATCGCCATGGTTTTACATCTTGTCGAGGGGAAACTTCCCACCGGTGTGGGAATTATATATCGAACAGATGGAAAGCTTTTTAATCTCAGCAGGCTGAAAGCAAAAAGTAAGGTAATTACAACCTCCGTTGTGGAACTTCAGTATGCTGATGATAATGTGGTCTCCGCACATTCAGAGGATGATCTCCAAACTATCCTAAATGCTTTTGCAGAAGCATACGAAAAACTTGGTCTCTCACTTAACATCAAAAAAACCAAAGTGCTTCATCAGCAAGTGCAAGCCAATCCTTTGGTGATGCCATCTATCCAGCTTGGCGGGACAATACTGGAAAATGTCGATCATTTTCTCTATCTTGGCAGCTATCTTTCTGTTACAGCTAACATCGACAGTGAAATCCAGCATCGTCTGAGCTCCGCAAGTGCCGCATTTTCTCGAATGAAACATAGAGTGTTCGAGGATCGGGATATTTGTAAGAAGACCAAAACACTGGTTTATGAAGCCATTGTATTACCAACTTTATTGTATGCCTGCGAAACATGGACTATCTATAAACGTCACTTCCACCTCCTTGAAAGGTTTCATCAACGTTGCCTCCGGAAAATCCTGCAAATTACTTGGGAAGATAGGCGAACAAATGTCAGTGTACTGGAAGAAGCAAAGACTACTAGCATTGAAAAAATGATCCTTCAACGCCAACTTCAGTGGACCGGTCACGTTGTTCGAATGCCTGACTGCCGTCTCCCAAAGCAGTTACTTTACTCCCAACTCAAGGATGGAAAGCGGAATATCGGTGGTCAATATAAGAGGTTTAAAGATGTTCATAAGGCAAATCTAAAAAAATGCAATATAAACATCGAAAACTGGGAAGCTCTGGCCCATGAACGATCTAAATGGAGGTTGGCCTTTCACAAAGGTTCCATGGACTTTGAAGAAGCCCGAGTGCAAGGTGAAAGGGAGAAACGTGCTAAGCGAAAAGCACGTCAAATGAATCCTTTACAGGACCATCTTCTATCTGGTAACCTGTGTCCTCACTGTGGGAAGCTATGTGGATCTAGAATTGGCCTCCACAGTCACTTACGGACCCATCGCTAGAGTCTACACAATCTTCTTTAGAATCTCCTCCTTTTATCCCGGAAGACAATCTTACTCGGTCACGAGTGATCGCCTGATGATGATGATGATGATGATGATGATGATGATGATGATGATGATATCACCAAAAAGAGGAAATGTATCACCAGTTTGGACAACATTTGCATCTGCTTTACACACACACACACACACACACACACACACAGAAATAATGCTATAATTTAAATAGAAATGCAATGCAATGTAATACAAATACGATACATTTCACCATAGTGGGGAAGACGGAGGCAGGGGTGGGCAGAAAGTAGATCTCCAGACATTTTGGACTTCAACTCCCAGCATTCCTGACCATTGGCCATGCTGACAGCGGCTTCTGGCAGTTGAAGTCCAAAACATCCGGAGATCTACTTTCTGTCCACCCCTGGATTAGATGACCTTCAAACTGTATGGACTGTAAAGCTATGTGTTGGTTAGGGAAGTCTGTCCCTCAGTGGCTGAAAATGTTACTGCAGGCTTCAACCACAGGGACACATTTCTTCTTTCTCCCTTCTCCCACCTTTTCCCCAACACTGAGACCCAAGGCAGCTCACAACTTTTAAAAATCATACAATTAAAACAAAAATAGAAAAATAGAAAAATTATGACATTTAAAAATCAAAATAACCCTGAGGAGCACACCCCTAGGGTCTCTCTAGTATGCATGCCAAGTTTCAGGTGTCTGGATTTCACAGTCTTGGCGCAATGGTGCTGGCTGAGGAATTGACGGATGGACACACACACCCCCTAGCACTACAGAGAACCAGATTGTGTAGCCATGGCAACTCCAGCAGCCATCTTAACACATTCGCAGCGTAGCTCTTCTCTTCCCATACTGCACTAGGATGGAGATGACCCTCCTCCAGGTATTAACTCTCCATTCCCCAACAATACTGTTGCATATTCTTTATCACATAGATTTCATAGATTTCATAGATCATAGAATTGGAAGGAGCCTACAAGGCTATCAAGTCCAACCCCCTGCTCAATGCAGGAAACTAGAGGAGGGGGTCTCCCATCCAAGTAATAACCAGGCTTGACCCTGCTTAGCTTTCCATGCTCAGACAAGCTGAGACAGCATGAGCCACAGGCCTGTATCACATCCAGAACTTAGATGACAAATAGAGAAATGATACTTTCCCGTTTTAAAACGTCATTTGCTGTGCTGTTCCACAAAAGATTCTCCTTCATCAGCCATGCACATTTCAATGTGAACCTTCCACTTAGCCCCATCCGCAGGCTTGGGACACCCATTGTTTCTGTCTGAGTGCCTGCCTGCTTGCAGATTATTTCATAAAGAGAAAGTCTTGGAAGTTAGCAGTGTGAGAACCGTAGACCAAGATAAGTTTGCATCAGGAACATTGTAGGCCTCACTGAGCTTCTTTGAAGATCTGGCAGAGCTTCAAAGAAAGTTCCGAACACAAATTTGTACAGTTCTGGAGAAGGAATATTACAGAAACAAAAGAGGAAGTTTTATACCTAGTGATGCTAGAAAAATTGCAGTGCACTTTGGCTGGGTTCAGACAACACGATAACCCACACTCAAGGGTTGAGTATGGGTTGAGTGTGGGTTGTTGTTGAACCATGGGTTGTTGTTGAAATGTGGGTTATTGTGTTATCTGAACCCAGCCAAGGTAACAAAACATGGTGAACAACCCACAGTTCACAACCCAACAACAAACCATGGGTTCTCTTCATGGGTTGTTCGTGACTGGTTAACAAGCCGTGGCTTGTTAGCACAGCGGGGTTCAGACAACATAATAACCCAGGTTTCAACAACAACCCACGGTTGAACAACGAGTGTGGGTTATCGTGTTCTCTGAACCCAGTTGTTGAGTTACTGTAGCCTGCTGGGACTAGCACAAGGAGCATCCCCGGACCAAGGTATCTCACCACCTGAAGCAAGAACCTGTGCTGCTGCCTCCTCCGCTGCTTCCCCCTCCCTCCACCGCCGCTGCTGCCTCACACCCCTTCCTGGTTGCTGGGCTCTCGTGAGAGCAAGCCCAGGGTCCAGCTGCTCTTTCATTGCGGCAAATGCCACGGCAGGAGAGCGGCTGGTGATTCTTTGCAGAACACTGCTGGAGGCGGCAGGGTGGAGGGAGTGGCGCAATTCGCTGGCCCTTCCGCTCTGTCACCTGATGTGGGTGCATCAGTCCGCCCAATGGTAAGGCTGGCCCTAGCAAGGAGTTGCTATATACTACAGTATTCTAGGAAAAGTTCCCTTCTAATACCACCAACCAGCTCCAGTCTTTCCCCGCTGCCACAGGAATACCTGCACACCACATTAAAAGGTGTCCTTGTAGCTCAGCCTCTCCCAGCCTGGTGCCCTCCAGATGTTTTGCACTTCAACTCCCATCAGCCCCATCCACCATGGCCAATGTTCAGGAATGCTAGGGGTTGTAGGCCAAAACATCTGGAGGGCACCAGGCTGGGCAAGGCTGCAACTGATGCTGTGAATGGATAATCTGAGATGAAAGCTGCTTATCAAGATAGGTAACACTAATATTTAGTTCTGATGAAGCAAACCTTGTTCTGATGGATTCCAAGTTCAACCCACACAACTGAGAGTTCCACAGTGCCTGGGTCTAACTCTTCTCCGATTGAATAGCTGGAACATCTCTGATCCTCCCCCACTGCAAAGAATTTAGGAGGGCAGCCCAAGTCATAAACTACTGAGGACACAAAGTTGTTGACAGCCAAGTGGTCACGGAAATCTTCCAAGTCAGAAAGTGGGAGAGGATAAAGAAGTTTCTGTTGCAAAACATGAAGGCTATTTAAGGCCCATTTGTTTTTCTCCTGGCAGACATCTTGTCCTCAAATGTTTTGATCTACTACTTGTTGTAATTGCTCAGAAGCTCTCCTTGATGGTCATGTTGCCAGCTCTCTGGATGGAGCTGCTTTTATAAGGCAGTAGAATTAGATCAGCATTAAGACAACAAAACCCCACCTGACCTGACTGATATATTTGGGGGAGAGAGAGAGAAAAAGAAAGAAAGAAAGAAAGGGGCTATCTCAATTTCATAGCTCAGAAAAAGTGCTTTAAAAAAGTTTCTAGCCCTTATGGGTGGGGAAGATACATTTGGAAGTCTGTGGAAGTAGAAGATACATTGGGATTGGGAAGTATGCCTGCTGAAGAAGGTATCTGAAGCCAGAAGGGTAACTGAGTTAGATCTGAAGGCAGGACTTTCAATTCCTTGAATAATTTCTTTCCTCCTCCAGAGAACTAGCAAATAAAGAATTATGCTACATAACAGAAAATGAAGAATACATTATGCAAATTAAGAGAAAGTGTGCACATTTGTTCATATTGCATATTTATAGAATAGGGATGGGGAACTAAATCAATGGGGTGTGTGAAATGAGACCCCCCCACCTGGCAGGCCAGGTGATGTCAGAGGGTGTCATCCTGTTCCTGGCCAAAGAGGCGGTCGGCACACAGGCACTGATCAGGCACTGATCAGGCACATGGGTCACCTGGTCACAGTCTTTCCCACTATGGTGAGATATATTGTATATATCTATTTAAATTATAGTAATTACTTCAACATTTGCAGATGCGTTAGCATGGGCAAATTTTATGCAACTCCACACCCTCTGTTGTCCTCATTTTTGGTGATGCATTCCCTTTTCTTCTTTTTTTGGCAATGTTTAAGTGGCCACCCTAGGTATGTGGGCTGCCTCCTCTTTCTCATTGAATGGAACAGAGAAACCCTCACTGCAGGTTTGGGGATTAGATTGATTAAAAAATACTTGGTAAATTGACCGGTCCAATACTTGTTTCCGGCAGCTCCACTACCTCAGTGTCTCTGAAATAACAACACACATCTACAGCAAATGATCGTAATCTAAATGTGAAGGTCCGCAGCTGGTTTGCTCCACTGAATCCTGCCCCCTGACTTCTCAGAGAAGCTTGGTTTCTCCCTTTGTCCTTCAACCGGGACTGTACAAGTCTGTCTTAAGTTAACCCTTTAATGGGCAGTCAACTTAAAAAAAAAAACCCTCCCCACAGAGTTGACATCTTCTCGTTGCATATTCCAACATGTCTAACTTAAGTTCCATTCCTTTCAATGTACCTATTCTAAGTAGGATTAACATTGGATACAATGCCTGATCACCTTTTCTCTCCACCCCGCCAAACCCCTCCCCCCCAGTGCTAATAAGAGGTTCTACACTGCTGTTTTTGCAGCATGTAATTGGAATTGCTAAGTGAAATGGGATGTAAAAACCCATTGCAGACTTTGCTAAGCCTTTATGACATTTTCTTGGCATGCCCCTGGTTTTCAGCAGCTGCACGGTAACTTCTCAACACACTGGAGGTTGTGTGTGATGCTTCATTGTTGGAACTACATTACAGCTCCTGTGGTATTCGCTCAGCACCAGTCAATTTTATAAGCCCCAGATGGACAGACAACACCAGTAGATGAGTGCAGGCAGTAGCTGCTCCTTATACCGGCACCCCGTGTCTTGAGAACTTCAGGGGAGGCTCTTCTCAAGGTGCCTTTTACTCATTGTGTGACAATTAGGGAAGAAGCCTTCTCTGTGGTGGCACCGCATTTGTGGAATACCCTCCCCTTGGAGGTGTGACTGATGCTGACCTTGCTATCATTTTGGTCCCAGGTCAAAACATTTCTGTTTCCCTGGGCATTTTAAGCCCGTCAGTCGGTTTTAGGGGGGGGGGGTTGCAACATTTTATTGTTTTCTGGTGGTATTTTATTGTTTTTGTTATATATTTATAGTTCACCTCCCTGATATTGTTGGATGAAGGGCATTTTCTAAATATCCACAATAAATAAGTAATAAATAAGCATGGTGAGCCATAGTTTTAAGTATTGATAAAGATATTAAAAGCTAAATGTCTCTAACAGAGCAATCCTATAGCCCTCTAGTCTAGACAGTGTCTAGACTCTAGAGCAGGGCTCTCCAACCTTGGGTCCCCAGATGTTGCTGGCCTACAGCTCCCAGCATACCCAGCCAGCATGGCTAATGGCAAGGGATTCTGGGAGCTGTAGTCCAGCAACATCTGGGGACCCAAGGTTGGAGAGCCCTGAGTGCAGGATCTGCTCAGCTTGCACAGTGCTGCAGCTCCACCTGGTGGCCTGATGGAGAAGGCAGGCAAGTCCACCTGCGAATACTTGCAGGACTAGAACCGGACTAGTAGGTGCTTGCAGGGTTACAGCAGTCCACTCATGAAGACCAGCTGGAAGCCACAGGAAGCCCTATAAAAGGCTTCCTGGTCCTGTTCAGCTTTGCCACAGCAACATGAATCTTTGTGGTGGCAGCATCATGCTCGTGCCTTGGCTCTTGCTTCCAGTCTTGCTATGCCTTACTGGTATATGACCCTTGCCTGTTCTCGACGTTGTCTTTGCCTCTGGTCCTGTTATGCCTTCCTGATACCTGACCTCTTCCCTGTCCTTGATGCTGCCTTTGCCTTCAGTCCTGTCATGCCTTGCCTGTATCTGACCCTTTGCCTGTTCCTGATGTCGCTTTGCTTCTGGCCCCTCCATGCCTCGCCAACGCTCGCCTGAGTAAACCTTGGGTCTCCATCTACCTACATCACTTCTGGCCCTGGTATTCCACAGGGATGGGGACTCGGACTCGAGGACTCGACTCGTGAGTCGGACTGAGTCCCCCCTCTGACTCGACTCTGACTCAAGTCCCAATATTTTTAATGGGACTCGAGACTCGACTCGGGACTCGAGACCAAGGACTTGTCAACATCCCTGGGCTGTTGACGAGTCTTCTGGCTGTGCCAGAAGGAGCGCGATCACCAGTGAAGAGCGCATGGAAGCGAGGCGCGCCGCTGCTCAGCCACTATGGACAGCTACCAGGAGCACAGCCCCAACGATGTGTTGAGATTTATTTTGATTGATGTGTTGTTGTGGGGGGTTTGGGTTAGGGTCAGACATTTTGGGTTTGGCTGCCTCAGCCTGCCTGTCTGGGGTTCCCAGCCTCCTCTGCCTGCCTGGTCTCTTCTTGACTAGTTCAGCAGTTGAATTGTCCAAGACAAAGGCCTCTGCCTGCCTGCTTTGGGGTTCCCTGCCTCCTCTGCCTGCCTGGTTATTTTGGATTTGTCTGCCTGGTCTGTTCTTGCCAAAATCAGTTGCAGAGTTTTGAAATAAAAAGGCACACTTGTGCCTAGAATTTATTTAAGCCACACATCTGAAGTAGCCTTATTTTGTTGGGAAAACCCCCCATTGATTTTAATAGGGACTCGTGGAGTCAGTTTTGGGAGTGACTCAGGACTCGTGACTCGTGAGTCACCGTTTTGGACCAAGGACTCGGACTCGAGACTTGGGTCCAAAGACTCGTGACTCGACTCGTGACTCGAGACCAAGGACTCTTCAACATCCCTGGTATTCCAGTCCAAGACACCAGCCACTCACGTCCTGGACCTGACATAGAGGGCCATAGGGTGCCTGTAATCCAGTGCTTCTCAATTATTTTCTGTCATGCCCCCCCTAGGAAGAAGAAAACATTTCACGCCCCCCGCGCGACTGTAAATAGTATCATTTGTCTATAAAATTGTTATAAGTACACCTCTGCATAACACTGTATCCTTATTAACGTATAAGAGAATAAAAAAAGAAAGAAATGTGGATCAATTTACAACAAAGAATAGCTTTATTAACTGTAGCAGAAAAGATTTAAAGGAGCACAGGCTTTAAAGGAACACAATATTAAAAAAAACTTTTAACTGAGGTCAAACGAGCCCCCCTTTACGGAGCCTCGCGCCCCCCCTGGGGGGCCCGCCCCACTATTTGAGAAGCACTGCTGTAATCCAAGTTCAGAGGGTTACTGGCAGCCTCATTGGATTGTGCCCTAAATCATGTTTCCTAAACTCCTATTGAATACCTATCACTCATCCACAGAGGAAGGGTTATATAATTTATTTATTTTTATTTAAAATATGTCTAGGCTGTCTTTTAGAGCAAAAGCCCTCCTAAGGTGACTTAAATAATAAAGTTCCATACAGTAAAAACAGCAAAAATTAATTGTAGAGAAAGCCAACCTAAGCCCCCTTTCTGACACACACACACTCACCAAGGTGGGGGGAAGGAGACCCAGGGGTGGGAGACAGCCAGTCTCCACAGAGACCAAAGGAGACAAACAACATCTGCATAGAATCACCCCAGGGGGGAAGACAAGAAGCATCGCCAGGTTCGTCAATGCTCTCGTATATCAGCCCCATCTACATAAGACTTGAATACCTCGCCAGAGCAGACACTTCGGCACCCATAAGAAAAGACCATTCAACACCACAGGATGGGACCATTAAGCAAGTGGCTTCAAAGGGACCCCACCCCACAGGGGGAAGGTGTCACCCCACCTGACCCAAAAGGCCGCCCCTCAGGGAGGGTGGCAACCCACCTGATTGGCAACCCACCTGATTACGGAGGGAGGGGCTACCTGAACACCAAGGTATAAAACACCCTGCGCAAGAGAACTGAGTTGTTAGACCTGATCAGCAATCTTGGGGTAAGGGAATGAAGGGATCGGCAACCCCGGGTAGCAGCACCTGGCGTGCTCCAGCTAGCTGAAATCACTAGCCGCTTGGGTTGACCGGACCCCCGAGAAACCAAGCTGAAATCACTGGCCGCTTGGGTTGACCGGACCCCCGGGAAACCAAGCTGAAATCACTCACAAGCCGCTTGAGTAGACCAGACCTCCGCCGAGAACCCAGCTAGCCGCTTGGGTAGACCAGACCTCCGCCGGGAACCCAGCTAGCAGCATGCAGTTGACCGGGCCTCTGCTAGAGCCCGAGCTGAACTAACTAGCTGAGAGCCCTGAAATCACAGTGTCCTTGAAACTTCTTGCTTGCTACTTTGTACCGTACTAATAAGCTATATTGCTAGCGTGTGTCTAAGTTTATAAAGGTAATTTTATAAATAAACTTGTTTTATAAAAGATACTTTTATAGCTATAAGTTATCCCTTTGTTCTAGGCTAAAAGTAATAGTCGCTGAAGACCTCAAAAAAGGCCTGCCCTAAGACTCGCTACCCCCTTAGCATTGAACCCGCGCAGAAGACCAAGTTGTCAGTCTTCCACTTTAATAAAATCAACAAACACCAGGAATCAAACATCTAGCCTAGGTGGTAATACAAAAAAAATCTAAAAAACACAATTACATCCAAAAAGCTGGAACTGTCCAATAAAACATAATCAGGAAAGGACCAAAGAAAACTAGTAAGTGAGTCTTCAGGACGTTCCTAGAAGCTTGCAATGATGGGGCCTGATGGACCTCCAATGGCAACCTATTCCAGAGATGTGGAGTCTCTGCAGAAAAGGCCATCTTTCATGTACTTGTCGACTTAACTGGCTTCAAAGGTTTGCAAGTGAGATGGGCCTTTATTGCTGATCTTAAATTGTGAGCAGGCTGACATGGGTGAAGGCGGTCCTTCAAGTATGCTATATTGTAATTTCTATCTTCTGACATTTTCAGAAGCCATTGGATAGATAGCTGGAGTAGGATCCAGGATCTTGGTTTCAAATTCTTCTACCTCTCTGTTCTGTAAGGTGTTCAGTATGTGGCTTTGGACAAATGGTTCAATTTTGGACTCCGTTTTCCCTGCTATAAAAGAGGAGCAATAGTGACCAACCTCATCTTTTGCAAATGAAAAGCAAGAAATACATATTATGCATTTCACACTTAAATTGTAAAGAGGAACTTTTCCTTCTAGATGGGATCTTGCGAGTCTTGCTGAGATCACATCATAAACCAGAGGTGCTTCCAGATGAGACTTTTAGGGCGCAATCCTACGCATGTTTAGACAGAAAAAAAGGCCTACAACTCCCAGCATGCCCTAGCCAGCTATTCAGGCTGGGGCATGCTGGGAGTTATAGGCCTTTTTTCTGTCTAAACATGCATAGGATTGCGCCTTTATTGTACCATCACCCTGCCTCATTCATGGAATTTTCTGTGGGACCCAGACATTCGTATCTTCCATTTGTAACATGGCCGTGTTTTCCCATCACTTCTTCCATCTTTTTTTCTAACTGCAGAAAACCCATTAAGGAAAAAAGATGGAATAGTTGCACAATGCCTTTTGACTGCTAGCACTCCATCTGGAAGCACCCCAGGATGCTGATCTTGGGGAGTTTTCTTTCCCCAAATTCAGCCTGGTGTTGCTTGCCTTGCCCCTGGCTGTCTTTGTAGTTAAGCTGTCAAGTGTCAAGTCCTATTTTTAGTCAATTACTTTGCAAACTACAGTCATGCCTTGGATTGAGAGCATAATTCGTTCTGGAAACATGCTTGTAATCCAAAACACTCTTACAGTAATACCTTGGATTACCAGTAACCCGGTGTGCGAGCATTTTGCAAGACGAGCTGAACGAGTGAGGTCTTGAAAAACGAGCACACCGGGTTACTCGCTGCTGGCTCCCGGGTGGCTCCACGCTACGTGGAGCCGCCCGGGAGCTGGCGCAGAGCAAGGGCTCTGCCGCTTGCTCTGCTGGCGCCTGCCCGGGAGCCTGCCCGGGAGCCAGCATGGCAGCATGCGAGGCACCCGCAAAGCAAGCGGCTGCGCCTGCCCTCCACACGGCTCCCTGCCAGGGAGCCGCGTGGAGGGCAGGCGCAGCGCAGCCGCTCGCTCTGCAGGTGCCTCGCGTGCTGCCATGCCGGCTCCCGGGCAGGGAAGCGGCACAGCAGCGCGAGGCAGCCAGCAGAGCGAGCGGCAGAGCCGCAGCTCCCTGCCAGGAAGCCAGCAAAGCACTGCCGGCTCCCCCCTGGCAGGGAGCTGCGTGGACGCCTTCCCGCTGCTCCCTACCTCTTCCAGGTGCAGCTATCGCCGGTCCCATCGCGTCTCTTGCTGCCCCGGAAGTGACGCGATGGGACCCTGCAGTTCCCGTCGCGTCACTTCCGGGGCAGCAAGAGACGCAATGGGACCGGCGATAGCAGTGCCTGGAAGAGGTAGGGAGCAGCGGGAAGGCGTCCACGCAGCTCCCTGCCAGGGAGCCGGCAGTGCTTTGCCGGCTCTCTGGCAGGGAGCCGCGCGGAGGCCAGGCGCGGCCGCCCGCTTTGCGGGCGCCTCGCGCTGCCGTGCTGCTTCCCTGCCCGGGAGCCGGCATGGCAGCGCACGAGGCACCCGCAGAGTGAGCGGCCGTGCCGTGCCTGCCCTCCACGCAGCTCCCTGCCATGGAGCTGCGCGGAGGCCAGGCGCGGCCGGGAGCCCGGGTGCCGGCACGGTGGCGCGGGAGGCGCCCACAGAGCGAGTGGAGGCGCGGTGCAGCGCGGCCGCTTGCTCTGCGGGTGCCTCTCGCTGCCGTGCCAGCTCCTGGGAATTTGTTCCACAAGCATTTAATCACTGCTTTGCCGGCTCCCTCCATGGGGCCCCCTGCCACGGAGCCGGCAAAGCAGTGATTAAATGGTTGTGGAACAAATCATCTGAGTTCCCATTATTTCTAATGGGAAAACTCGCTTTGATATGCGAGTGTTTTGGGTTACGAGCATGGTTCCGGAACGAATTATGCTCGTAATCCAAGGTACTACTGTATATCAAAACGAAATGCCCCCCAAAAAAATTTGTACAGAGATTTTTAATTTAAGCCGTACTTGTATTGCAAGACAAAAAAAATTAAATACATATTTAAAATTTTGCTTGTCTTGCAAAACGCTCTCAAACCAAGTTACTTGCAATCCAAGGTATTACTGTACAAACAAGCAAGTGTTGCTTTAGGCTATGGATAGTATCCTCTTGCAGCTAAAAGAGGCAAAAGTTCTAGTCAGTCTTTGCATAACACAGTATCTTGTAAGCTTTAGTTCATTTTTGGGGTTAGAGCATCATGAAAGAGAGTTGTCACAAAACTGACACATAGAATCATAGAACAGTAGAGTTGGGAGGGGCCTATAAGGCCACTGAGTCCAACCCCCTGCTCAGTGCAGGAATCCAGGTCAAAGCATCCCTGACAGATGGCTGTCCAGCTGCACCTTGAATGCCCCCAGTGTGGGAGAGCCCACCACCTCCCTAGGTAGTTGATTCCATTGTTGTATTGCTCTGTTTACTCTGGCTCGCCCTTCTCAAGCTGATCAGGCTACCAAGTCCCTCCCTCAAGGTGGGTTTTTCTATTGGGTCACCTCCCTGGCTGCAAGTCTCTTTGAGTGCCTTGCCCTTGACTCTGTGTTGCCCCTCCCTTTTCATCTGACACCTAACTCTTGGGTCTTGTATTTTTTTCACCTCCTTGTCCTATTCATCAAGGGCCTACGTTCCTATGGGCTCAGAGGGCCTAGCTTGGCTGTCCTCCGAAAGATTAGACTCCACCTGGATTTCCTGCCCTGTTTCTCTGCTAAGCTTGCTGATTGCCCGCTCGCTGCTCCCACACCCTTGCCACCTTCACAACACCTTCCCCCTCCGCTCCCCCTCCTCGTCTGACTCAGAATCAGTTCTCATGCCTTTTGGGGGCGTGTCTGCAAAGCTGTTGGGCCTAATCCCAACACTTGGCTGTGATGGATTAGACACACGCGCACACCTAACCAATAAGCAGAGGTTAACCAACCCCTTCAAACATCAGTAGCTTGCCAATAGCTTGCTATTTAAACCAGAAGGGAAGTTAAAGTACGGCTTTGCGGTTTACATTTTAGGGGCATGTCTGTCCAAGGTGAACTTAGAAACCACTTTAAAACACCTGAACAAACTAGGATTCTGAGAAAGGGGCGAGGGAGTCTGTCTTTAACAAACAATAAAACATAGCTTTGCAGATGCCTAGATATGTTTTATATCTTTAAAAATTTATTAAAATATTTCTGCCCCACCTTTCTGTCGGCGTATAGGAATCTCAAGACATCAATAAAATACAAAATACAGTAAAATGACAAATGAATAACATGAAAAATAGCTTCAAAGAATCAGATAAAGCACCACAGACATAGCTGGAATAAGACACAGGGGGCTTTCCTACATGAGGTGTTTATCCCATGGCGTTACTGAGGCTTCTTCTTCCATTGTGGGAGGAAGAGTGCATCCTTTACCTGGTTTTCCCCCAGGGTTTGTATTTCTCTGCCTTTCTATATATTCTATTAACCAAGCACAAGGTGGCGTTGTGGTATAGCTGCAGTATAGCAAAATTGCAAAAATGCATGGGGTTTTTGTTCCGGTTTGAAATGTAATACTGTGCTTTCCTCACTCTAAAAAAGCCCACGAAAATGGCTGGAAAACATGGGAGAGGCCCTGGACGACATTGTGAAAAGGCCCTGTCGACGTTGTGGACGACAATGGATGATGACGTTGTGAAAAGGCCCCACAAACTTCCGTGAGTGAGGGATCACAGGCACACAATAAATACCTCGAGGGACAGCAAGGAACGTTTTAATTATTACCCAGGTCAGATGCACACCAAAACAAAACAGGTCAAATGCACGCCAAAATGCACATCACATTT
This sequence comes from Shinisaurus crocodilurus, assembly GCA_021292165.1. Taxonomy (NCBI): domain Eukaryota; kingdom Metazoa; phylum Chordata; class Lepidosauria; order Squamata; family Shinisauridae; genus Shinisaurus; species Shinisaurus crocodilurus. The sequence continues at coordinate 213,850 of JAHFWL010000435.1, forward strand.
TGACTTGACAAAGGCCAGCAAGAAGGGGGCTAGTAGGGTGAGCTGGGTGCAGATGTCCCTCCTTTATAGAGGACAGTCCTCTATTTGAAGGTATCCTCTAATCGAATGCCTGTCCACTCCAAGTCCAGTTTAAAGATAAAGATCCATAAGAAGGATCTTATGGGGCTGAGGGGCCTTGAAGTTGCCCATCCACAATTAGCACCTGAACAGTAGGCTGAGCAGGCACATGGGTCATCTGGTCATAGCCTTCCCCACTATGATATGTATTGTATTTCTATTTAAATTAATTGTTATAAACCGCCCAGAGAGCTTCAGTTCAGCTATTGGGCAGTATAGAAATGAAATAAATAATAAAAATAATACATTATAGTTATAAATTTGCATCTATACATATAAATTAGCATATGCAAAAATACATATAAATTAAGACATGCAAATATTATGCAAATTGCTGCCCTCTTTACTCCTCTTAGGGTGCAATCCTATGCATGTTTAGACAGAAAAAAAGTTCTACAATTCCCAGCATGGCCCAGCCAGCATTGCTGGAAATCGCAGGATTGCGCCTTTATTTGGTGATACATTTCCTCCTTTTTTGGCCATGTGTAAGTGTCCACCCTAGGGGCCTGTCCTCTTTAGAGGAGGACACCTGGCCACCCTGGGAGAGTTTGCCCTGTCGTAACAAGTTTATTTTACATTGGACAAACACATCAACACTGCTAAACAAGTGATATCCAGTGCAAAAGGGGAATCATTCTAATCCACTTTCTCCATGGCCTGCCCGTCACTGCACTGAGCATGGTCAGAAACAGGCTGTTGTTAGGCCCCAAAACAAGCTGGGCAGTTTCTACAATCATCACTAGTTCATGTACAGCAGTGTTCTCCAACCTTGGGTCCCCAGATGTTTTTGGCCTACAACTCCCAGCACGCCCCAGGCAGCTATGCTGGCAACATCAGACATTGTAATCAGATGGGGTTAAATCCAGCATCGTGCTAGTGGAGGTCTGCTAGTGCGATGGGGATTTCTCCTTCTCTCTTCCCCTCTGCAGCCCTCTGCACTGCCCCAGAATCTGATCCAGAGAGCTTCTTTCCGTGGAATGATACCGTTGGACACAGCCCACTGTCTCCATGACAGATCTCTCCATTACAACCCTTTGAAGGGTTCCAGATGTTTAGAAGAAAAACAAAGCAAAAGCCTGTCTTATTCTGATTAGATTCACCAAGATAGCAGGGGAGAAAATGGAGCAAAATGACACAATGAGAAACGCACTCAATAAAACGTGCTGTTCTGGAATAATAGGTTGGGAGTCCAGGAATTCTGGGCTATCTTCAGGCTCCATCTTAACTAGGGTTTTATCCTCTGCATGAACAAGCACAGATGCTAAAAGTCTCTGGTGCCAGAAAAATGCAAGGCCGCTGAAGAGCTGGAGAAATTAAAAGTGACAATGAAAAATCACAAGCCTTCCATAATTGTAGCTCAAAGACTTCTCTGTGTGCAGTGGCTATAAAAGGAGACGGCTAACTCCCATCCCCGTAGCCCACCCTGTGCCATCACAGCATAGTGTGGCAGACGGTGACCTGTGTGCCTGCCTGTTCTGTCTGCTGCCCAGGGGCTAACCGTTGATGGGCCAACATTCTTATGGTTCTTATCTTTAAATGGAAGTGAACAGGACAGACTTTCAAATGGAGGACACCTTCAAATGGAGGACCTCCGGCCACCCTACTTTTCCCCCGATAGCCAAATAGACGGCTGTGTCCAGTAACAGCGGCTTACATTTCACCTTGTGTTGCTCAGCCACCCAGAGAGAAGCATGGACATGAGCCAGTGTGGCGTAGTGGTGAGAGTGTCGGACTGGGACTCAGGAGATCTGGGTTCTAGTCCCCACGCGGCCATGAAACTCACCGGGTGACTTTGGGCCAGTCACAGGCTCTCAGCCTAACCTACCTCACAGGGTTGTTGTGAGGATGAAATGGAGAGGAGGAGGAGGAGGATTATGTAAACCGCCTTGGGTTCCTTGCAGGAAAAAAGGTGGGGTATAAATATAATAAATAAAATAAAAATAAATAAAATTAATAAGATTCAATAGTATTGCTGGATTATGCCCTGCCCTATATCAAATCTGATCGCAATTCGCAAATAATTATCAGAGAATTCAGTTTGCTCCAGCAGTTCTTAAGATTTCAGGCCACAGTTGGAGGCACTTTGTTGCCATACTCCAGTTGGCAATGAAGGAGGAGGTGGCAGGAGGAAGGATCAAAATGGGAGGCGCAATGCTCACAGCCTTCTCTTTGCTGCAGGAGGCACCAAGGGGGTAGGCATGGGAATTGGCATCAAGGGTAGGCATGGTTGGGCATCCGCCCAGGGCCCGCACCCCAGCAGGGGAGCACTGACAAGACCTCCCTGGACTTGTTCTTCCTTTTCACCTGCTTGTTCACCGGCCTCTCACTCTGGCCCAGACAATGGTGGTGGTGGTGAGGAGGAGGAGCAGGAGATGCCACTGCCTTCTTGCTCACTGGCTCTCAAGCAAGTAGTAGCAGTGATGAGAAGGAGGATGAGGAGCAATAGCAGCTGGCGACAGTGAGGTAGACTCACTGAGGGAGGAAGCCCTTAGAGTAGTGTTCTCCAACCTTGGATGTTTTTGGCCTATAACTCCCAGCATGCCCCAGCCAGCATAGCTAAATTCCTCCTGTGTAATGTTTAAAGGCATTTGTGGCTTGTTGAGCCACACTTAAAAAGGGAAAGAAAAAGGCTTGTTCTTTGTTGGCTCGCGGTGCTAGTATGCTGTGATGACCCAAACTCTCTCTCTTGCAACCATTGACTCTCATATTTGCCTGCTAACTCAGCATGCCTATGTCTGAAATAGATTTCTGTCTCTCCCTCTTTCCCTCTGCTTTCAATCTGGGAGAAGTGGGCTGTGTAGCAAAATAGGTATAGCTGGTTCCACCTCCGGTTACCCGCCCTGTGCCCCACCAATCAGACTGGCCACCAGCTGCCACCGTGGAGCACCCCCTCCCTAAGGAAGGAATGCCGCCCTGAACAGAAAAAGAAGCTTTCTTACCTTTGCTGTAGCCCTATAGAAAACTATGTTCTCCTGCTCCTGCGTTCTTTGCCTGGTCTCGCCCAGCTTCTCTATTTTGGGAGTTATGTGATCTAAGCAACTGGGTTTGTTTGTTTCCATACTGCTCTTAATTGTTAACACTCAGTTTGGATCATCCCTCCTGCAATTTAAACATACCATTTTTTATCCAATCCTAGGTGGATCAGCTGAAATTTCTTCTTTAATATTATCTTTCCTTCTTCTTTAATGTTATTTTTCAAAATACTCAGCGTGTCTGCACACTTTTCCTTGCGCCCTCTTTGCCTCCTGAGTCACTTAAATTCCCTTTTAACCCTCCTTTGAATTCCCAGGGAATTGTCAACAGCAACATTCGTTTTGAATTATAGCAACCAAAATTGAACACAATGCTTTAAGTGAGGCCTTAGCAGTACAGAGAGAACCACATGTGCTTCCAGGATCTTGGCTTTCATTGTTTCTGGGGGTTTAAAAAAATACAAAAAACCTACTTCATATTTTTACCAAGGCACTGCACTGTTGAACAATTTTTCATTTGTGATGCGCTGTAATATCCTCCACATACAACAGCTCTGGGAGTGACAGTGCACCACCATTACACACCAACATTTCCCTGGGGTATTTGGGGCTTAAGTTTGTAAAGTGTGTGGCAGCAGCTGAGCTGCAGGTGGTTCAGATATCTGTGGAGTTAATGAAAAAGAAAAGAAAAAGAAAATATAGAAGAAAGACCAATCAACACCTTGTGTGAGAGTAAAAACCTATGTGCCTGTTAAAATCGGATGCTGTGAATATCTGATTCTGTCTGACCAGGCTCCCCCAACTTGGCATCCTCCAGATGTTTTCAACCTCAACTCCCATCAGCCCCAGCCAGCATGGCCAATGGTCAGGAATGCTGGGAGTTGTGGTCTGATAATCTGGAGGGCACTGGGTTGCGGAAGGCGGCACTATATTTATTTATTTATTTATTTCATTTTTATACCGCCCAATAGCTGAAGCTCTCTGGGCGGTTTATTTATTTATTTATTATATTTATACCCCGCCTTTTTTTCCTGCAAGGAACTCAAGGCGGCTTACATAATCCTCCTCCTCCTCTCCATTTGATCCTCACAACAACCCTGTGAGGTAGGTTAGGCTGAGAGTCAGTGACTGGCCCAAAGTCACCCAGTGAGTTTCATGGCCGCGTGGGGACTAGAACCTGGAAGACAGTGCCTGCCCGCAGGCTTACAATCTAAAAAGACACGACACACAAGGAAAAAGGAATGGGGAGGGAAGAAGGGGGAATATTAATGAATACTCCTGGCAGGGCTGGTGGAATGGCCCTGCGCTCCCTCTCTTCTCCCTCCTCTCAGCCTGCTGGAATGGCTGCTGCTGGTGGCAGTTGAGGGAGGAGGAGCCTTCAGGAGGGCGGCCTTTCAGCAGGCTATAACTTCTAAATCCCTTTCAGCTACTCTATAAAAGCCCAGCCTTCCCCAACCTGGTGCCCTCCAGAGGTGTTGGACTACATCTCCCAGCATCGCCCCCATGCTAGCTGTGGGGGATGCTGGGAATTGTAGTCCGACACCTCAGGAGGGCACCAGTTACCCTCCATCTTAGTTTTGTGCATCCCCCCCCCTGCTCCCACCCACCTCTCTTTGTTGCTCGGACCACAAAAAGCAGGAGCTGGTTTTTCCAGAGAGTAGGGTGGTCAGGCGTCCTCTTCCACACTGCTCTGACCAGTAGCTGAAGTTCTGTCTGGTGTGGTGTCCACTTCCTCCGTATGTCCGGTGCAGTTTTCCCCAACCTGGTACCCTCCAGATGTTTGGGACTACAACTCCCAGAACTCCTGACCATAGTCCATGCTGGCTGGGGCTAATGGGAGTTGAAGTCCAAAACATCTGGAGGATGCCAAGTTGGGGAAGCCCGGTCAGATAGACTCAGATACTGACAGTGTCCGATTTTAACAGGCACATGGGTACTTCCTGTCACATGCGGTGGTGAATGGTCTTTCTTCTGTATTTTCTTTTCTTTTTCATTAACTCCGCAGATATGTGAACCACCTGCAGCTCAGCGGCTGCCACACACTTTAGAAACTGATGCCCCAAATACTCCAAGGAAATGTTGGTATGAGATGGTCATGGTGTACTGTCACTCCCACAGCTGTTGTGTGTGGCGGGTGGCGGGATGGTTATACCCAGGGCCACTGTACCGAGAAGCACGTGGCTGCCACAGCTGACCTCCTCACATTTCCCAGGGGCATTTGAGGCTTCAGTCTGTAAAGCACATGGCAACAGCTGAACTGCGCATGGCTTGCATGCCTATAGAACTATTTTTAAGAAGAGAGAGACAGAAGAAAGACCAGCCACCCGGCAACTTATCTGGGTAAAAAACCCACCATCACCTGAATGTGCATCATAACAGAGAGCCAGCACGAGAGTGTTGGGCTGGGACTCAGGAGATCCGGGTTCTAGTCCCCACTCAGCCATGAAACTCACTGGGTGACTTTGGGCCAGTCACTGCCTCTCAGCCTAACCTACCTCACAGGGTTGTTGTGAGGATAAAATGGAGAGGAGGAGGAGGAGGAGGAGGAGGATTATGTAAGCCGCCTTGGGTTCCTTTCAGGAAAAAAGGCGGAGTATAAATATAATAAATACCGTAATAATAATAACAACAACAACAACAACAACAACAACAACAACGTAATGGCTTGGGCAGGTGTGAACTCCACTGGCAGGAGCTTGCTGTGCTTCTTGGTGCAGGCAAATAAGTTTTTCCGTCCTTCTGGAACTGGGCGTGGAGGGGAAATGGGTGAACTGAGAGTTGGAGAAGAATCAATCTGGGGCAGGTTCTGGGCATGTAGGCTAATGAATCTAGGAAAACTTGATTTGGCAGTGATCTGGGTAACTGGGTAGGATATTCATTTGGGGAATACATTAATTCAAGATATATAGATACAGACACACGCACACATAGCACATGCATGTTGTAAGCAAATTTGTGCCCTCTTCTGCCCTCTTTTCAGTGATGTGTTTCCTCTTTTTTTGGCAATGCAGAAGTGACTACCTTACCATAGAGTCACTTGGACGAGGGAGTGAATAAAGGCTCACCCCTTCCCTGGAAAAAGTCCTCCTGTCAAGCAGCGGTGCAGTTAAGGGGGGCTGAAGTTCAAGTCCCCACATCCCAAGAGGGGCCCAAATGAATCAATCAAGCTATGCTGGCTGGGGCATGCTGGGAGTTGTAGGCCAAAAACATCTGGGGACCCAAGGTTGGAGAACACTGACCCAGAGCAAACAGGGCCTGCATCAACCCTGGGGCCAGCATGGAGATCTTGCCCATCCACACACACACACACACACACACACACGCCCGACTCTGCTCACCGAAGTATCCTTTCTTCTTATTTTTAAAGATATTTTATAATCACGGGTGGCTGGTTACAGGTGCTCATTTTATTATTTTAATTTTAAACATATACTATACCACAACAAACTGGTGCTTATCCCCAAATAAATGTGTTTCGTTTCAGGGCAGAAATAAATGTGTTTCGTTTCCATTTTATTATTCCTGTAGTCATGACGGTGCTATGATTTAAGCGAGTTTAAAATGCAAAACGGCACATGCTCAGAGTATTTATTTATTTATTTATTTATTTTTAAATAGGGGTTGGCAAACCTTTGAGGGGCGGAGTTGCTCTATCATATCAGGAATGTAGGAGCAGTTGCAAAGCATGAAATGGTGGTGAGATGGGAGGAGAGAAATGTTAATTGTGTAAACTGAAGTGATACAAAGAAGAGCGGAAGAAGAGCCACGCTGGATCAGGCCAAGGGCCCATCCAGTCCAGCATTCTGCTCACACAGTGGCCAGCCAGTTGCCCACGGGAAACCCACAAGCAGGGCATGAGTGCAACAGCACACCACCCTCCTGCCCATGTTCCCCAGCAACTGGTGTACATAGGCATGCTCCTCTGATACATGGCCATCTAAAGAATGCCTGCCCCCCTGCCCCATAAGACCATTACATCGTGTCTAAAATTACATCCAGGGTCGAGGTGCCCCGCTGTTGCCAAGTCCCATTTTCACTGATGAACCTCATCCACATCTCACTTTTCCCTCCAGTTTTTGCAATTAGAACCCTGCTGGGGTGGGGATGGGGCATATGTGGCCCAGTGGCCTCCGGTTGCCGATTCTTACCTTATTAAACTCAGGGCTTCCCACATGACTTTCTCCGGTATATCAGGTGACCAAGTGGCTCGGCCATCTCGGCTGGACTTCTGTTGATTCCGTAGTTTTCCCCAAAGCATTACCGTGGAACACAGGCTGAATTCCTTTCCAACATCCTTAAAGTTCCCTGGCTTGAGAATCCAGACTGGGACTGGGACTGGGACTGATTCCTGATGTGCCTGCATCAGGAAATAGTTTCATGAGATCAGATTTTGTAATCAAACAAATGTGCCTGGCAGTTTTGGTTGTGGCCTGCCTGCCTACGCTCTCCCCACCCAGAATACCAGTTCTGTTTTCAGCCTCCAGTATTTCACCAGCTACTCATTTCCATCCCAGTAAACACCATAAACCTTTACTTTACAGAGAACTTTGGGAGGCTTGTAGAACTTCAGCATTTCCACAGCAATTAAACTGACTGCTCCACCTAGAAAAATCCAGATCATTCCTAAACCGAGCAGAATCCCAACCCTGAACTCAGGTCCGTAGCTTCTTATAAACTGGAAAATAGTAACCCTGACAAGTTGTCTCCAAATTAATCTGGGTTTAAAATTTGCAATGTGGCCTCGTATTTTGTTTATAAACAGGATTAAAGGCTCAATCCTATGCATGTTTAGATGGAAAAGAAGGCCTACAACTCCCAGCATGGCCCAGCCAGCAGGAGTTGTTGGCCTTTTTTCCATCTCAACATGCACATAGGATTGCACCCTAACCTGTGTTTTATGGCCTGCATTGTTTTCTGTTTATTCTTCATGCAGTTCAGCTCCATGCGATATATCCAGACTTACATTAATTGCACTTAGTTCCGATTGAAATCCAGGGGACTCATATCATTATTAACTTTTCACATTGATTTCGGTGGGACCAAAGTTCAACTAACTTAGTCTGGATCCAACCCTCTGGTAGAGCCCAACCATAAGAATGGTTCTGAAATGGAAATCACCCATAAACAGTCCCTGGACAGCAGACTGAGCAGGCATACAGGTCACCTGGTCAGTCTTCCTCACTATGATAAGATGTATTGTATTTCTATTTAAATTCTAGTAATGATCTCTAAATTAGCATTTATACATAACATTAGCACATGCAAATGTTATGCAAATTGGTACCCTCTTTTGCCCTCTTTTTTCTGGCCATTTGCATGTCCTCTTTTTTGGTTATGTGTCCGTGGCCACTCTTAACACCAACACTCTTTCTGACTCTTTACACAGCTAATGGTGACTCACACTGTAACCCCAAAGCAGATTAATGCATCTTTGCAACAAATATGCCAACAGGAAATCTGAAGCTCGTCAGCACCCATGAGAACTCTCAACTAAGAACTGACACCTCAATCTTGTGCCCACAAATTTAGGCTGGAGGCAGACAATGGTTTTTAAGAAAGCTGGGAGTGGTTTGAGAGAGGCTTCACTCCTCGTGATATATACACACCTTGTTTTTGTCCCACAGTCACCTCTGTTGAAGCATGTTTTTGAAAGAATACACAAACCTGCCAAGCTTGTACACCGGAGGTGAAAGTGGGCCAGACATTCACACCACAAGCAGTCTCCTCTCCTTCAAGCTGCCTTCAGCTTGCTAAACAAATATTATCATCTCTGCCTCCTACCTTAGTCACTGGCGACTCACATCGCAAAAGAGAAGCTGGAATATCTGGAACACTGTCGCTCAGATTAAAGAAACTGAAATGTGCCGTGGGAAAAAATATGGGGTGAAGAATGATAGCGAGGATCTTCCCGTTAGCAGTGGAAATGCAGAGGTGTGAACGGGAAGGAGTGGAACAGTTACTGGACTGGAAAGAGATGTTGCACAAGTGGCCTTATGTCAGAGACGCCTAAGAGTGCCAAAGCCACAGTGAGATTTGAAAGGCAAAGGGAAACCTAAGAAAGTGACAGGGATGGGTGTGGTAACTTTGGCTTCCTGAAATGAAAAACTAACCCAGCCACAGCATTCCACATTACCTGACTATTCTAAGCCATGGATTCATTGAGAGTGATTACAGCATGAGTGTGTATGTGTGTGTGCGTTATTATGCACACAGAGACAAACAGAAACGCAGAGCTCTTGTGTGTTTTGCCCAAGAAAAGCTGTCATGTAAACATATGTCTGAGGGCATGTCTGCTAGAGATATGCATTTGGATTCGACTGATGCCTGAGCCAAATTGGCCCCTTTAAATACTTCTGGTGCTTTCGGAGCTGAAGCGGGCTTCCCTCCAAAGTGCCCGGAACTGAAGCTGGACCCTTCCCAAGGCTTTGTTCACAACTTGGCTTTGGAAAGGCAGACAGTGTGTCTCCAAAAATAATGTATTTTACTTTAGTTTCTCTAAATGCTGATGTGGGGGCTAGGGGGTTGTGTGACTGACAGAGCACATTTTAGCAGGGGCTCCCCAATCACTGCGCTTTCAGGAAGGGCAAGGATGGGATTGTGAAATGGACATTCTGCAATTGCCACCCGGCTTCACGATGAAAAAAAGCCTTAAAACTAGTTTTGAAGTATCATAACATCCTAGCCCCTGCACCTATCCTTCTGAAACTTTGCCTGTTTCATGCCAGAGGCAAGTAGAACAGTCCAAGCAGTGGTGGTGCCAATTAGGGGGCAGGGTGATCTGCGCCTCACATCTGCCCCACCAAATCCCCTCCCCCCAAAACTTGTTAAACACATGAAACTCTACTGAGGTGCATGCATGCAAGCTTCTTCTATCTCGTTGGTGGCAGCTGCTGCCACTGTGCTGTGACTGCCAGGCAAAAGAAAGAGAGAGAAAGGGTTCCTTCCTGGAGGGCTCGCTCCTCTGAAACTTGGGGTGGTATTTAAAAAAAAAAAAAATAGAAGAGGCACAGCCTATGAGAGCCAGGTAGCCAATTGGATCCAACCCTAATCTTTTCCTAATGGCATGGAGGGTGCCCAGCTGCCCCAGCTCAAGTCTCCCCTCCTCCCATCACTGTGTCACACTCTGCTCTCTCTGCCGAAGTGGGAGGAGGGATGAGAGTTCCCGTATCAGAGGCAGTATACCTATGTGCACCAGTTGCTGTGGAACATGGGCGGGCGGGTGCTGTTGCACTCATGTCCTGCTTGTGGGTTTCCGTGGGCAGCTGGCTGGCCACTGTGTGAACAGAATGCTGGACTAGATGGACCCTTGGCCTGATCCAGCAGGGCTCTTCTTATATTCTTATGGTCTTAATCAAGAAAAAACTGGATAAAACCTGAGCAAGGGAGTAGTGATGAGAGTGTTGGACTGGGACTTGGGAGATCCAGGTTCTAGTCCCCACTTGGCCATGAAACTCACTGGGTGACTTTGGGCCAGTCACTGACTCTTAGCCTAACCTACCTTACAGGGTTGTTGTGAGGATAAAATGGAGGAGGAGGAGGACGACTATGTAAGCTGCCTTGGGTTCCTTGCAGGAAAAAAGGTGGGGTATAAATATAATAAAGAAAGGTTGGCATCGAAGCCAGGGATGTTTCCAAAGAAGAGTCACAGAGCTCTGGCATTTGTCACTGGTGGTTGGGGGATGGTAGTGACTGCAATGAAGCTCAAGACCTGTGGCTTACGCTGGCTCACCTTGTCTGAGCGTGGGAAGCTAAGCAGGGTCAGGCCTGGTTATTACTTGGATGGGAGACCCCTCCTGTAGTTTCCTGCATTGAGCAGGGGGTTGGAATCGATGGCCTTGTAGGCCACTTCCAACTCTATGATCTGTGAAAGTATGAAAGAGATCTTGCGGTTGTGGTGGACAGCCTCCTCCCCCATTTTGTCTGATGAAATCCTCCACTGGATTGGTTACCCTTCTGTGGATGGTCAGGAACCCTTCCATCCTCAGAAGGAAGATGCTGCAACCATGCCACTGCCACATTTTTTTTCTTACCTGGTGAATAACAGCTTCCCGGGAGTGTGGAAATGGCGCAAGGTGGAAGAGTTGAACAACCATGGCCCCATCACCAGGATCTAAATCAAGATCTCTCTGTCCTGCAGCTGTTTTGCCAAAGGTTAAAAACAGATGGGAGATCCAATCATGGATGATCTCTTGTTGTCTTGTCTAATTTGGCCCTTACTTAACTTTTTTTGTTTTGATCTGAACTTTATTTAGCCAGCTACTTTATTTAATAGGACAATGCTTTCAGAAGTCTTAAGGACTTTTTTAAATAGAAAGCAGACCATGGAAAATGTCGTATTTATAGCTTTCTTGGTTTTTAAAAAGCAGTAGTGGGGAGGAGACTAAGTCTCATTTATGTTTCACCATACAGCTTTTTGGTAACCAGAAACTTGGGGCTAATTTGTAGCAGATGCGGCTTTTTAAGGGAATGGGTCTTTTTCCTCCTAGCTCTTGGTGGAGAGCAATGCAGCTTGTTTCCTCCTGTTTGAATAATGTTTTCACTCAGAGCATCAAAAGCACTTTTTGTCTGACTATCTCAAGACATTACAGAAATATAAACCAGGCCTCAAAGTTTTCCTGTGCGGTAAGTGTTTTAAGTATTTTATTATTTGATTTCTGAATGAATGGGTTGCGGCAGACCAGTAAAGTGATAACAGCACGCCTTATTTATACAGTACTATATTCTTGCTATGCTCCACGTACATGAGGCTATAGTGAAACAGTACAATCCTATACATATCCACGCCAACATAAGTCTGAGAGCTGGTGTGGTTGTTGGAGTGTTGGACTGGGACCCTGGAGATCCGGGTTCTGGTCCCCACTCAACCACGAAGATCACTGGGTGACTTTGGGCCAGTCACTGACTCTCAGCCTACCTACCTACCTCACAGGGTTGTTGTGAGGCTAAAAATGGAGAGGAGGAGGACTGTGTAAGCCACCTTGGGTTCCTAAAGAGGGGGGGAAACAGGATATGAATATAATAATTAATAAATGGAATAAGAACAATAAATAAATCAATAAATCAATAAAGTCCTTATGTGTTCAATGGAACTTACTCACAGGTAAGCGGAACTACAATTGTAGCCCATGGTGAGTGCCCTGGACAGCTTTAAAACTACCCAGTTTGGCTTCTATTTCCTCTTTCTCTCTCTCTCTTAACCTAGCACAGCATCTAAATTTATCTCCAGCTTTGTTAATATAAAGCCTCCCTAGTTGGTATCTACCTCTGTTCTTCCACCAACCAAAGAACTTGACTGCTTCACCCTGGGTGGAGACAATTTTGAGTTAACAGCTGGATTTTATAGTTTCAAAAATGGAGGATCTACAGTTGTCTGTGTGTGACTTGCTTTTTCTTACTCATCCTAGGGACAGTGAAACCTGAAACCGCAGCATCGCCTGGCAGAACCCAGTTTGAATGTCTGCAAACCCTCCTCCTCCTCCTCCTTTCATTTTAAGATTCAGACTATGCAGACATCCTGAGGACAACATCCAGTCAGCATTTCCCCCTCTCCTATTCCATCCCACTCACCCACCTGCCAACCTGCTTTTTGTAACATCTTGCCTGATGTTTGGATCAAGCATACAGAGAAGCTGTCAGCTTTGTTCATGATTGTGGAATTTATTTATTTGGTTACATTGGCTTCCTGTTCTTCCTTTGAGGAGGATTGTAACTTCACAACAATCCTGTGAGCAGGCTTGGATGAATTGCCCAAGCTATCTAGTGAGCTTCATAGATTTCATAGATCATAGAGTTGGAAGGAGCCTACCAGGCCATCGAGTCCAACCCCCTGCTCAATGCAGGAAACTAGAGGAGGGGTCTCCCATCCAAGTAATAACCAGGCCTGACCAGGCTCAGACAAGCTGAACCAGCATAAGCCACAAGCCTGCTTCATTGCTGTCAGGGACACCATGAACCTGCATTTCCAGTGTCCAAACCTCTGTTCACTATTCCACACAGGCTTTGACATTGGTAGGATTGACGGCATGCTTATATGTGATGGCGCCATTAATATGCGTTTAGATGGGACGGCCCCATTAATCAGTGTGTCCTGCTATATGTGTTGGACCAATAATATGTGTGGACATCCCTATGGTGGTCATGGCAGCCATGAAGTCCTGACCCACCCCAGATACGGTAGACTTGGTTGGATGTTGACATCCCCCAAAACAACCATCCGGGGAGATCAACTTTGCCAGCTCAGGCAGGGAGACTGATGGGCAGCAGGGTGAGCCGTACATGAGCAGAATCCCTAATCTGTCCTGAGTGCCTGACATAAGATACAAACATTCAAGATTAGTACTTGGACAGGAAGCCTGGAGAGAGAGAGGGAGAGAGAGAATTCCTATAAACCACAGCAGCCCCTGCCTCCTTGGCCCACAAGTCTATTCTGGTGCTGAACCAAGGACCCAGGAGGACACAGCTGGGAGACTAACTCCTCCCCTCCAAGTTTCCTCATCCACAATGAAGACATGGATGGGGGAAAATTTATGCTGAACTGACACAGCATTCAACAGCAGCAGCTACCTCAAAAGGAAGCTGGTAAGGTAACCATAGACCTTCTGGTTCAGGGAGAGTCTGGAAGGGGGAATAGGCATAAGACATCTAATTGGTCTACCTCTTACACAGGGTAAAGATAATCTTCAGAGGCCCTCCTCCAGAGGCCACCACCACATGAGGTGAAATGGGTAGCTAGTACTAAAGGCCATGGCCTTTTCAGTGGTGGCATCTCAGTTGTGGAATGCCCTCCCCATAGAGGCTCACCAGGTGCCTACATTGTGGTCTTTTTGGTGCATGAAGGCCTTTTTCTTTTTGCAGGCTTTTTAGTCCTTCAGTTTTGTATTAAAATCTATTTCTGTGTTTTTAGATCTTTACACTGCTGCTGGCTTTTACTCTGGTTTTATTCTATGGCTGCTTTATCAGTTCCTGTATTGTTTATTGTTTTGCATGATATTGAATTTTATTCTTTTAAGTATTTTGTTGTCTTTTATATTTTTAACTGTTCTATGGGGTTTTTTTTAACAGTTTGTAATCTGCCTAGAGAATATTGGGCAGATTAGAAATGTAACAAATAAAGAACGAAATGTTCTGTTTTAAAGGTTTAATATTTCATCATGTTGTATTTTGGAAGTTTTATTTTTTGTGAACCTCCCAGAGAGCTTTGGATATTGGGCAATATGTGGTGCATCATCATCATTTGAACAAACCAATCTATCATGCCCTCATCTTTCCTATTCAGTAGTTTCAGGAAAAGGAATGAAATTAAAATATTTCTTGGAGAGCATTGGTTCTGGCACTGACATGTCCACATTTGCACCGTCACTGCTGATGAAAGCATTTGTAAGAGTGAAAGAAAATGAGATGATCTATGCCTCTGCTAAAGCTGTGACTATGAGATGTTAATGTTCTTATGCTGACAACTGTGCTAAGAAATAAGACTAGACGTTCAGATGAACAAAGAACTTTGCTTCCAAAGATGCTCTTTGTTATCTTTTTTGTCTTCAGTGTTGGGAAACTGCCTATGAATTATTTTATCTGATGGTTCACACTATAAACATTTTCTTCTAGTGTTATTCCTGGATGTCAAGCAACTAGATCGGATGTTGCCTTCAGCTACTTCATGCTAGACTGTTAGATCATTGTTAAAAATATGACCCTGAATTTCGTGCTCTATTGCACTGACTTTCAAAATTTGTTCCAAGGAGCTTAGAAATTTCTTGGATGCTTAATTGGGTTTCCTCAATGAAAAGATCAGCATTGTACTCTGTTTTATTTCACTATTGTTGTGGCCCAGCTCCAGCACTGCAGTGGGCCTTATAGTCTATAGCTCAAATCTGATCAGAAGTGGTCTGGAAGGGTTTGGGCCTATTCAGCCTGTGGGATGTCAGAATCCGTGAGAACTTATCTCTGCTGGTGTTCTCAGGGGAAAACAGGCGGGGGTTAAGTTACTCCCACCCAGCTGCTAGCTTCGGCCTTAGAAGGGAAGGAAGCTGGCAGCCTCTCTGTGAGAACCTAACAGAAGAGGGGGTGGTTTTCAGAGGTGTCAAACAGGTTGAAGTGTCTCCTCTGAAGGGCAGAAGGGAGATGCCCTGTTTGAGCAGGGAACCTCGTTGATGGGCTACAATCCCTTGTC
The DNA here is from genome assembly GCA_021292165.1 of Shinisaurus crocodilurus. NCBI lineage: Eukaryota > Metazoa > Chordata > Lepidosauria > Squamata > Shinisauridae > Shinisaurus > Shinisaurus crocodilurus. Next base: position 229,108 of record JAHFWL010000435.1, read on the forward strand.
AGTAGTTGTTCAGGAGGAGGACTATCGCAGCCACACCTTCACTTTTAAGTCGATGCTCAGGCTGAGAGCCTTTGCTAGGAACATCTTCGTCTTTACTGCCCCAAAACCTCTCTGTTTGGACTTACTGCCATCTGATGCTCTTGGGGCATTCTTCACATGGGCTCTCTACCCAATTTGGACTCTTGTCTCTTGAACTTCGTATAGTTAAGAACCTGCCATGAAAAATATTGCTCTACCTTTCATAGAATATGAATTCTTGTTTGCTATGGATTATGGATCTTCATCGTCGATTGCCCAGAGTTGCCAGATGGCTTGGACTGTTCCTGACTCTTAAACTTTCCTGTGCCTGGAACTATGTAGCATGGGGATTCCAAAGTGGGAGCTTTGGTCATCAAAATCTTTGCATGTGTGGGATTACTCTGAACTTAATCATGTAATGCAGAGATCCCAATGAACATTTTGAGGTTGGATTAAACCAGGGGTCTTCAAACTAAGGCCCGCGGGACACATCCAGCCTGCCTGGTCTTTTTATCCGGCCCAGCAGCTGCTCATGCGACAAGGGCAAAGCCCCTCTCCGCTCAAGCCAGCTGCAAAAGGCTGGAGGGGAGGCTGCTGCCCCCGCCGCCAAACAGCTGAGCGGCGGGAGCGCGCGGCCCGGCCTGGCACGAGGGGTCACGTGGGCTCCCCCGAGCTGAAGAAGTCATAGAGGCGCAGAGCCGAGCAGCGGAGCCGTAACCAGCTCCCAGAAGCAAGGCTCCTCTCTAGACAGAGGTGGATCATGGGAAATGAAGTCTCCACGTTCCTTCGCTGTTCATTCCCCCCCCCCCCGGGCAAGGAGCCGCTAAAGGACTACAAGTCCCAGAGAGCACCGGGACATTTAGCACCTCCCCGGTGGGAGCTGCGCCATTCTTTCCCAGCCGGTCATGTGTCTGGCGAAGGAAAAGAGGTGGGGATGCTTCTGGTCAGAGGAGTAAAAAGTCTCCGCAGCTGGGGCGGCTTGTTGTTTTGCAGGCCGGCTTCATACGCAAGTGTTGAACGTTCAGAGCCAGGGACAGCTTGTTGCATGTTTCATTTCCAGGTAATCAGAGCCAGGGATAAAGATATCGTGCGAGTTTAAGATCTCGCTTAATCCTGGCAGCGGTTTTGTGCGTTAGGTCGGTATGTGCAGGACTCTGGTAGGGAGCCTCTTGCTTGCTTTGCGAGAGCCTGGGGCAGATTGTCTCAGTCCGTGTGTCCGTCCGTCCCCCCATCCCCCCCGCACTCTGGGCAGTCCATAAAGCAGGGAAATCCTCTCCCTTGCATTGTTTCCCCCTCAGGATCCTCAATTTCTTCCTTCCATTGAAAAGCTAAAGCGTAGCTACATATTCTCACAGTGGGTAAAAATCAATACTGAGAGCCAGTGTGGCGTAGTGGTGAGAGTGTTGGACTGGGACTCATGAGATCCGGGTTCTAGTCCCCGCTCAGCCATGAAACTCACTAGGTGACTTTGGGCCAGTCACTGACTCTCAGCCTAACCTACCTCACAGGAGGAATATGTAAGCCGCCTTGGGTTCCTTAATAAATAAAAATAAAACACAGCTCACCGAACACACTCAGCCCACAAACACCCGCAGTTTACCCCACACAAAGCACTCACACAGAGCAGCCAGACAGAAGCAAAACACTCCTATTTCTTATAATTTGTATGTAGCCTTTTATAATGTATTTCAATTTTAGACAGCAAAAAAGGTGGTACGTTCTTATTTTTTAAAACCCACTTTTGCCATTGAAATAAAATTCCATCCTCCATTTAATCACTTATTAACATTATAATCATTAATTTACAATAACTTTCCATTTAAGAAAAAAAAAAATCACCCCATCAAGTAAAAAAAAAAGGACCCGGGTCCTTTTTTTTTTACTTGATCCATTCGTTCATATTTTTTTCAAACTATAGTCCAGCCCCCTAACAGTCTGAGGGATAATGAATTGGCCCCCTGTTTAAAAAGATTGAGGACCCCTGGATTAAACCCCTGCATGTGTAGAGTTGTTTAGGTCTTTTTCTAGAACTCTTGTCTTTGATTGCCTGGGAAGGCTTACCCCAGGAATCATTCAAGCCTCTTGCCCTGTATTCTGAACCAAAGAGATTACAATGGAAAAACTGAGTGGTCTGGATCTCTGACACAGCTTTAGATTAGGGCTGTGCACGGCCCTTCCGATCTGATTCTGATTCTGATCTGTGTAATCGGGATCAGGCCCAATTACAATTCCATCTGATCTGTATCTATCCCGATCTGATTACGATTCCGCAGAATCGATTACGTAACGGAATCGATTCCGTCTAGTTTTTTCAATAGACTTGCATTGGGGGGAAAAAGTTTTCACTTCTTCATTTTAAAAGATAGAAACATGAAACTTGGTGAGATTGCAGATGTCCTCGAGCTGCTTATGCCCCCCCCAAATTTCAGACACATGGGTCTTGTGGTTCCCCTGCAGCCCTCTCCCCCAAAACAAGAGATCTTCCACAGGGAACTTTTTTGGACACTCTCTGTAGGCTGCTATACTACACTTGATCTTAGCCAAAAGGCCGAGAAGCGATGGCTGCTATACTAAGTGGCTGTACTAATCCTTTCTTTTGGCATGCAAATTTCCCCAGCCACCTGGAGAACACATCCCTATCAGGGGCAGTCAGGTTAGCAGCAACAGGGGCTGTTTTGCCACAGGATCCCCAAAAGGGATTGGCAAAGGTTCTTTGAATGATTTTCTGACCATAATAAATACTCCTCCAGGAAGTTAAAGCCAAACATGTTTATTGTAAAGTTATGCCATAAGTACAACAATGCTACTCACAGTTCCCTGATGGAAATCCCACCCCTTAGCTGCACAGTCACTGTTCAACCAACCCGAATGCTAGGTCCAGCAGCAATCCGCCTGGGTATTGGTTTTCCACGTTGGGCTTCTGCATGGCTCTCTGCACAGGGTCCTTGCTCCTCCTCTCTCCTTCCAGTTCTTCAGTACTTCACATACCACCAACTAACAACCAACAACAACAACCACTAACAACCTCCAACAACAACCACCTTCAGTCTGCACTTGCTCGTCTTAAATAGCACCAAGTTCCTTGGATTGCAGATCTCGTGCTCCATTGTCAGCACCTGTGCTGTTTGCATTGTCATCCCTCTGGCCAGCAGCCAGGTCACATGCCGGTGAGTTGCTCTTGATTGCATGTTGCATCAGCTTGGCAAGCAGCCAAGTAATCAAGGCCGGTTGCTGATTCTTAAAGCAAACCTACTTTCTTAAAGCAAACCCAGAGCATAGATGCAGAACTCTGTACAACACTCCTGTACTCCTCGCCATCTTCCGCGACTCCCAGTACAGGGGCATCCCTTCTTCTTTTAATAAACCCCAAGCACATCGTGGAGCCACGAACAGCAAGGATGCAGGAAAGCTGACAAGCGCGATAAAGAAAACAAGGTGGGACACAAACTAATTTGGGGCAGGCATTCCCCTTCTACCCATTCACCCAAGCCCCCAACAGGGACTCCGGATCAGCAGGCAGGTAGCCTAGGCAAAGTGGGAGGAATAAACCCTTCTCTGGGGCAGTCACCCTAGCCCCCCAGCAGGGACTACAGAACACTGACCCCCCCCCCATGAATACACACTTCGTTGTGAGTAAGTCCCATTGAATGTAATAGGACTTACTTCTGGTGTGTGTGTGTGTGTGTGTATGCACGCACCCGAGCCCAAAAAGAGAAGGAGGTGGAGGCGGCAGCTCTGTGTTTGGGAGTGTGGGGTGGGTGGGTAAACTTCACCTGTTGAATTTGTGCCAATCCTGACAATTTTTAAACAAAAAGAAAGGGATTGACCTGCAAGCACTGACACCCCACCCCCCACCCCCCAACCCCCACGAATACACACTTTCCTGTGAGTAAGTCTGGCGGGAAACCGCTGAACAGAAGGCCAGCAGAGTCAAACACTCCCTCACTGCCACAAACTGTATGAACAAAAAGGACTTTAATTGTCCTAAACTAAATCCTAATAAAATATTTTTTTAAAACTTAGGATATATCAAAGCAAAGCAATTAGGAGTCCGAGGTGACAAACAAACACTCCTTCAGTCCCCCCTTCCCCAAACTGGGGTCAGAAGAAAAGTAAATGGATTTGTTTGTATTCAAAATGAAGCTACTCCTAAATGAAATATGTGAAGGATCACTAGCAGGATCCTTTGCGTGAGTTCGGCGCTTAACGGGTTAACCGGCACTGAGTTAAAGCCCGTACGAGCGCTGGCGACCACCTGAGAGGCTTTCGCGCACAAGAGGAAACCGAAGCCCTTTAAATGACCAAATAAGGCTTTTATTTGTTTACACAAAACACAGAGCGGAACTAACAGCTTTCCAGGAATACTACAATGTCAACACAACCTTAGTTGACCCCTGCGTTCATCAATGAAACAGGCTCTTAGGCTAGCGGATTGAATCTGGTCAATTACCTCAGATCAGAGACTTTACGCTAGTCAGTTTCAGCCTGGCTCCGGGTCGGCCGATCCGGGGATGAGAATGGCTTACTCGGGCTGCCGCTTGGAGGACGAATCTGGCCCCGAAGTACCCTGGGTTCCCAACAACCCTCTACCGGAAGGGAGAGGGGTTTTCTACCCCTGAGTTCCCGCTCTCCCCACCCTTCAGATCAGGTGGGGGCTTATGCCTGCCCCTTCGTATCAGGTGGGCTTATTCCTGCCCGGGAAGAAGGTGATGTACTGGTACTTTACAGCTCTTTGAGACTGCCCTGATAGTTTGATAGTTCTTGATGGTCCTTCCTGGGTTTTGTGGATCTCCACCGAGACTCTTCTTTGTTGGGGATGACGGTCTGTCTGGCTACTTCTCCTGTGACTTCATCCCCCCTTCCTCGCCCCCTCCCATGGGCGAAGACTGTGTGTGTGTGTACAGACTTGTGTTGGGCTTTCTCCACAAAATAATACTGAGGAATAAATCAAAAGAAATCCAAAAAGAGACACCCACCCCCTATAATCCTTCTCCTCCTCTTTCCAATGCCAGGATGCAAGCAGCAACTGATCCAAACAAACACACATGGTCAGAGAAATATAAACAAACCATGTATCTCCCTTAGCCCTCCTCCAGCGTTGCTATTGGAGAAAGGCAACTTCCTCAGCACCACTATTGGGTAATGGTGCTGCCAATGATATTCTCCTCCTCCCCCTCCTGAAAAGGGGGGGGAGGAGCTTCCTGCTCACCCAGATCGGACATAATCGCCTGTAATCAAATGGAACCAATGACAGGCGATTACATCCGATCTGGGTCGATCCGATTCGACCATAATCAAAACGTAACCCAGATCAGGCCAATCCGATTCCGATTCGGGTTCGAGACGCAATTACGTACGCAGCCCTACTTTAGATTGTTCTGGAATTACTTATGTAGTCTATAGCTGATTGTCACCAGCTATACGATTTCTGAAGAATGTAACCATTAAGCTTTTACTGTGGGATTTGCTACAATAAAAGAGTCTCACTGATTTGGTGTGTTCTGTGTCAGAATGCCAGAGTGTGTGCTTGACAGACTGGGCCCACGACAATTATTTTATCTTAAATAGAATGCCATTTTTATTTATTTAGTTTATGCCATCTTTCCACTTTGGAGTCTTCAGAACAGCTCACAAATAAAATCAATAAAGCAATACTAATAAATTCAAATTCAGCAATAAAAACAAACAATAATTATATATAGCAACAGTAAGAAGCAGATAAACATCAGATAAAACAATGAACAGCAATTAATGGAATGCTAAAACAGCAGCCAATAAAACAGCAGTGTAATGATAATAAAATAAAACAACAGTAGTACAATAAAACAGTAGAGCAATACTTCGACCCTTATAAAAAGCCTCAGTGAATAGAAACGTCTTGACTTGGTACCTAAATGATAGTACTGTACTGTTGGCACATCATGAATATATCTGGGGAGGGTATCTCTCGACTATAATGGCAGATAAGCTTCCCTGAAAGACATCTTGCCCACCACTCTTTCCCCCAAGGTGCACAGCTGCAGCAGATCAATGGCTAGAGATGCACAAGCATAGATCTTCCACCAAAGGGGGTCAGAAAGCATTGGATGCATTCCAACGGAATCTTCACAAAGGCTCGAGCTTTTTGCAAGCGTTAGATGCCACCACTCCCAAAAAGCTTTGGAAGCGCCCACCACCAGTTCCCCATCTCCCTACCCCAAGACCCGGAAACTTACCTTGGGGTAAGAAAGGGGAAGCCAACGGCAGCAGTAGATTTCATAGATCTGATAGAGTTGGAAGGAGCCTACAAGGCTATCGAGTCCAACCCCCTGCTCAGTGCAGGAAACTAGAGGAGGGGTCTCCCATCCAAGTAATCACCAGGCCTGACCCTGCTTAGCTTTCCACACTCAGACAAGCTGAGCCAGCGTGAGCCACAGGCCGTATCTAGGCACTACCCAGGCCCTGCCAAGCTCCCACTGCTCCCAGAGTCCCCAGCTACACATGTTATTTCCACTGGGAAGACGGCCCCCTGAGGCCCTCAAAGGGCTTGCTGCAGGCAGAAACGATGGATGGGGTAGGGTGACCACTTATCCATTGTCAAAAAAAGGAGGAGAACGCATCACCCAAAAAAGAGGACATATGATAAGGGCCCCCCGAGTTGCATAAAATGTGCACATGCGAATTCATGCGTATACAGTATTTTTCCATGTATAAGACTATACTTTTTCCTAAAATTGTTAGACTAAAAATTGAGGGTCGTCTTATACATGGAAGTAAGCCAAGGAGAGAACCGCGCAGTTGCGAAACTGCCCAGTGGGGGGCGTCTTATACATGGGGGCGTCTTATAGACGGAAAAATACGGTAGATACAAATTTTGAAATAATTACTATAATTTAAATGGAAATACACCTAGTGGGGAAGACTGGGGCCAGCTGAGCGGTGTGGCTGTTCTGTCTGCTCCCCAGGGGGTGGGGCTAAGTGTGATGGGCAGCTTCCAGGCCCCTGCTCTCCCTTCTTATGGTTCTTTATCTTTAAGCCGAACTTGGACTGGACAGTCCTTCCAACAGAGGACTGTCCTCTGTAATGTGGGACACATGGCCTCCCTAGGTAGGGACCGCCCGCCACCGTTTCCTGTGCCCCAAGAGAAATTTCTGAGACTTGACACAGGGGAAGCACAAAATGCTGCATTTGCTGCCATAATCTCTTACTGAACCTGCAAATCCAGTTGCGTGTTGTTGTCAATGAACAATACAGTGGTGGATATGTTTAGGCAGCGTATAAATGAAAATGAACAACCCCAGGTTATACATGTTGGATTGGAATGGCTTGCAGACTGTTCCGCAAAGATGATTCATGGCTGTTATGCAATGCCAATGCTGGTATGTATGTCAGCCTTCTCAGGATTTTGGAATTCAACCTTTCACCTCCTTCACACCATCATTTGCGATACAGCCAAGATAAGTGAGGTACAAATTAAGTGAAGTTGACCCATAGCCTGAGAGTAGCTTAGATTTGGCACTGAATTTTATTTTATTTTGTGGTATGGTCATATTAAATTTGCATCTGTTTAAAATTAAATTGGCAAAGGGACATGAAGAATGGCCGGAATTTTAGGGGTGGGGTGTGTGTGGTCCAGGCAACTTTATCTTCTAATTGTAGCCCTCCCAGGTTTTCCCACCGCTTCTTATGTATTTTTTCTTACCAGAAAAAAATCTGTGAAGGAGGAAAAGACAAAATAGCAGCACAGGAGCCTTCCATTGGGAAGCACCCTTAATCATATCTGCGTAATTTAGAAAGAAGAGCCTTTTAAATGTTGCCATTGTTAAATTGGCCTTTGTACTAGGGTGGCCATGTGTTCTCTTTTATGGAGGACAGTCCTCTATTTGAAGGGCTGGCAAAGGACAGTCCTCCATCTGAAGGCATCCTCTCCAATTCTAGTTTAAACATAAAGAATTACAAGAAGGAATGGCGGGATTCTTGAAGTTGACTGTTTTAGCGCCTGGGCAGCAGACCGAGCAGGCACACAGGTCACCTGGCCACAGTCTTCCCCTCTATAGTGAGATGAGTTGCATTTCTGTTTAAATCATAGTGATTCTTTCCAAATTTGCATTGAATATATGCATCAGCAGATGCAAATGTTATGTAAATCTCTATATTCTTCTGTCCTCTCTTTTGGGAATGCCTCTTCCCGGTTTTGGCAATGCTTAAGTGGCCACTCTCTGAGGATAGAACGGCCAGGTTCGCACCATCAGGGAAGGCTTCTTTTTCCTGCCCTGCACGTGCTGCCTCATTTCCATAATTGCCCATGCAGGCTGCCGTGTTGTTTGAACCCGGATAGGTGGGTGGTGGGGATGGCTTCCAAACTACCCTGCAATCCATGGCTTTTTTTAGGTTTCCAGGGTGGTTTGGAAGCCACCCCTGCTGCCCACCCTCGCCGGGTTTGGACAAAACACCAACCTGCATGGATAATTATGGAAATGAGACGGTGCACAATCAGCACATGTGGGGCGCGGAAAAGAACCCACAGTGGCTTCTTTTCCTTTCATGCGAACCTGGTCATTGACAAAGCTCTTCAGCTTCATAAGCTGCTTGTCTCTGGATGCTGGAGCAGCTACAGTGAGGGCTTCGAAGAAAGCTTACAGTGCAATCCTATACATATCTACTCAGAATTAAGTCCCATTGAGTTCAATGGGACATATTCCCCAGTAAGTGAGTATAGCATTGCAGCCGTAATCTGTGAGGGTCAACCTTTCCTCCAGTCCATTAGGCATCTTAAAATCATGACTTCTAGAAGCAATTCATCATTTGGGCAAGATACTGATGGATGCTGTGGAATCTCCTGCCTTTAAGGGTTTTACGGAAATGTTATAAAGATATATCTATTGTCAATGCTTTATGTACAGAATATACTGCTAGATGAGATGGGCCCTTGGATATTTTATTTTTTTTATTTATTTATTTACTTATTTATTTATTACATTTCTATATGGCCCAGTAGCCAAAGCTCTCTGGGTGGTTCACAACAATTAAAACCAAAAAAATACAAAGTATTTTACAACTTGCATCAATATTTTATAAACCTCTTCAGCATTGATTGGTTCGGTATTTGTGATACTGTGGACTTCTTTGGGTTGAGGCATGACTTTCGATGTTGAAAACTTTTCCAGATTCTTAAAAAACATGCCAGGGAGGGGGGTGTTGTTGCTGAAACTGCTGGTCTTTGAAGAAGGACGCCGTCTTCATCCTTGCCCAACACTTCCTTGAATTGTCAAAATTAGGTTCTGTGCAAACATTTTTAAGAAGTCTCCCTCACTCATAGACTAAACTTTCTTTGAAGCTCTCACTGTAGGTACTTCCAACATCCATCATCCAATTTTGTTATTCAAAGGCCCAAACCAAACCAAACTAGGATTCAGGCATCTCAGGGCCATAATCCTGATGGCATGTGACTTCATCAACAGTGATGAAGTGTTAACTCCACTAAGGGCTTTTAAAGCTGCTCTGTCAAGATGTATGTCATAGATAAATAAATAAAAATTGACTGTATTCCTGACTTAGAACAATTTCATTGGGAAGAAAAATTAAGCCCTCATAGTCACCATTGGCACAGGCTTCAGATCAGTTCCACCAAAGAGAATCATGTTCATCATAACACATCTATCAACATGTAACAAAAACAAATGCAACTATTCATCCATTTTAGATTATAGGTGAAGCAACACATTTTAGATCGGTTCTTAATCTGCTGACGGCTGATTCACACAATCATGTTTAACCATGACTGAAACAATTTGTTCAGAGTGTTGTTGTATAAATTAACCACTGCAGACAGATCTTTCTTATAAAGTAAACAGAACAGAGTACATGATAAGTCAATGGTACAGATTTGGCAGGTGGGATGACTTTCTTTTCTGTTGGACCACTTCTTGGTAAGGGTTTACACAGCCTCCCTTGCTTTTTAAACAAGGCCCTCTAACCGGATTGACTGTGGCAGCAGTAATTCGGGTGAGCTAGGTAGGGCTATATAAGGAGACTGGCCTGCAAGGGAGCCAACTCTCCAAGTGTGTGGAGCCCCAGTGACAAAGCGTCAGCACACAAGCAAGTTAAGCATCTGTGTGAGTTTAGCAACAAGGTGAGGAGGCCAGGGCAGTCAACTCTTCCCTGCCTTCTCATAGCAAAAAATCCCAACTTCAAGTATAATCTGATGGGATCTGAGCTAGCAGTGATTGACCAAGAAAAATTTTTTGGGGTTGTGGTGGACAGCTCAATGAAAATGTCAACCCAGTGTGCAGCTGCTGTGAAAAAGGCAAATTCTACATTAGGCATAATTAGGAAAGGAATTGAAAATAAAATTGCCAAGATCATACGCCCTTTCTACAATGCTGTGATGAAACCACACTTGGACTGGGTTAGCACGACACGTTAAACCTCAGTAGGTTTACCTCCGAGTGCGACCACACTTAGAATACTGTGTATGGTTCTGGTCACCACAGCTTAAAAAGGACATTGTATTGTTGGAAAAAGTACAGAAAAGGGCAACTAAAGTGAACAACGGGCTGGAGCAACTCCCCTATGAGGAAAGGTTACAGCAGCTGGGATTGTTTAGCTTAGAAAAAAGGCAAGTAAGGGGAGACATGATAGAAGTGTACAAAATTATGCACAGGGTGGAGAAAGTGGATAGGGGGACATTTTTCTTCCACTCTCACAATACAAGAACCCGGGGTCATCCCATGAAGCGGATTGGTGGGAGATTCAGGACAGATAAAAGGAAGTACTTCTTCACTCAGCGCATAGTTAAACTATGGAATTCACTTCCACAAGGTGTAGTGATGGCCACCAATCTAGATGGCTTTAAAAGAGGATTGGACAAACTCATGGAGAATAAGGCTATCAATGGCTACTAATCCTGATGGCTATATACGGTACAACCTCCAGTATGCGTGTGGGATCTTGTGGGCAGCTGGTTGGCCACTGTTTGAACAGAATGCTGAACTAGATGGACCTTTGGTCTGATCCAGCAGGGCTCTTCTTATGTTATGTTCTTAAGGGTTCTCTAAAAAAGAAAAAAGAAAAAAAGAATTATTTTTACTGCTAAGCTGCCACCACAAGCTGATCTCCTCCTGAGCGATCCAGGCTGTCCTGCTGATTGAGGATATTCTAAGTCCTATTACCAAGGGCTCCTTCCTTCAACCCAGAAAAAAAAACCCCAGAGAAATATACAATATGGTGCTTTGGACTTCCTTTCCCAAAGTCCACCAAACACTGAACTTAAGAAAACCTTGTGAAATATCCTAAGAACATAGTGGGGAAGTCTTGGACGTGGGGAACATTTTAGCGAGAAATTCCCCCTTTTAAAACAATGCAGTCAAATGTACAGCTATTAAAAGGATGTTTATTTGGGAAATGGAGTTAAAGAGGAAGAAAAGGGAAAGGCGATAATCACACAGACAGAATTCCAGGAGGATCCGCAGGCTAGATTTGGTAGCCCGGTGGGTTGGGCTTCTGCACCACTGTCATAGAGGCAGTGGTCCTGGTAAAATTGCTGGTTATGTCAGCACAGGAATCCATGTGACCACAATACAAATGCACCTCGGAAGTCCCCTTATGCCAGGTCAGACAATAGGTGTACCTAGCTCAGGACTGTCTACCCTGATTGGCAACAGCACTCCAAGGTCTCAGGCAGAGGTTGCCGTTCCCAGCACCTGCCTACCTCATCCTTTTAACTAGAGATGTCAGGGGATTGAACTTGAGACCATCTTCTTGCAAGGCATGTGCTCTACATGGGCAGCTGGTTGGCCACTGGGCAACTGGTGGGCAGCTTCCCCTGGGCAGCTGGTTGGCCACTGTGTGAACAGAATGCTGGACTAGATGGACCTTTGGTTCAGGACTCCATGATTTATGTTCAGGACTCCTTGATTTGTAGGTTGGGGCACAGAGCTTCCAAATCTCAAGTGTGGGGGAATTGGCAGCATTAATGGCCACTGTGTGAACAGAATGCTGGACTAGATGGACCTTTGGTCTGATCCAGCATGGCTCTTCTTAAGTTGTTATGTTCTCTACCACTGTGCTATACTTCCCAGGGTAATATGTGTCTGGTTCAGTCCCAGCTGTGACATATCCCCAGCAAACTGCCAGTGTCTGGGGTCTGGGAAGGCCCTCCATGGCATAAAGTATAGGAATACATTTAAATCCCTTTAGCTGCCCTGGTTCCAATGCTCAGCTGAACACAATAATCACTGCACCCAGGTTTGAAAGGCAAGAACCTTGGCACTACTTTGTGTCTGTTGACTCCAGAATATGCATAATTTCTGCACAATTTTTCCAGTGTAAGCTTATGCCAAGCAAAATAACATCTGGATTGTGTTTCAACCAAGCAAGCAAATGATTTTCACTCCAGAGAAGGGGGGACGGGACCAGATGTATTTACAGAAAAGCAAACGTGGGTTCAAGAAACACCGACTTTAGATGTACTTGGGAAAATTGAGTCACACCAGCTAGAAGATAATGTGGTATTTTGTTTAAAGGAAAGAAATAAATGTTCTCTCCAGTGGATCATCTTTAACAGAAACATGCTAGGATTTCAAACTTTAATACAATTCAAATTTTCTTACCCCGGAGCCTCAGTCGCAAAGAAAGGACACATTGTGGGGAAATGTGTGGACACAGCCAACTGACATCTCCCCTTGTATCTCCTCAGTAATGTGTAGCTGGGAGGGGGGCAGTTGTATGACATCAGCTTGTTAGCATTCTCTCACCCCCAAAGGGGACAATCAGCCAAGCAGAACAAGGAGGAGCAGAGAAATGCTAATCTGCTATTGTAATGCTGTGAGTATTCATTTCCCAAATCACTTGTTATCCCAAAGACCTGGATTGATGGAGTGCATGCAGGACAGATAAAAGGAAGGACTTCACACAGCGCATAGTTCAATTATGGACATCGGGGGGCTACAGCTAGACCTAGTGGTGGCCACCAGCCTGGACGGCTTTAGAAGGGGATTAGACAAAGGTTATCAACGGCTACTAGTCATGGTGGCTATATATTACCTTCACTATGCATTATACATTACCTCCAGTATATACATTATCACCAGTATCAGAGGCAGTATGCCTCTGTTTGTCAGTTGCTGGGGATCTTGGGCAGGGGTGGTGGTGTTGTACTCATGTCCAGCTTCTGGGCTTCCCATGGGCAGCCGGTTGGCCAATGTGTGAAGAGAATGCTGGACTAGACGGACCTTTGGTTCAGGACTCCATGATTTATGTTCAGGACTCCTTGATTTATAGGTTGGGGCTCAGAGCTTCCAAATCTCAAGTGTGTGGGAACTGGAAGCGTTAATGCAATGGTGAGGGAAAGGCACTGTGGACATGCCCCGAGACACTGTTCTTTATTTCCACCCCATCATTTTTAAGGATTGAGCATTTCCTCTTTCAGATTAATCTCTGGTTCTGTTCTACTGATGGGAACAAAAAAGAGCAGTACATAAATAATGAGACTGAGGGGGGAGTAACATCTAAATATCAGCTGATTTTTCAGAGGGGTTGGACGAGGTGAAATTGTTTTTGAGTGCTTCAAAGTATGTTCAGATTGTGATACAATGGCCTAACCCACAGTATGTGTTGTTGAATTCTGGGTTGTTGTGCAGTGTGAATGCAGCCATGCTAACAAACTATTTACTAACCACAAACAACCCAGAAAGAGAACTCATAGTTTGTTGTTGGGTTGTGAACTCTGGGTTGTTTAAACCATGGGTTGTTGTTACATGTGAACCAGAATGTTCATGGGTTGTTTCACCAGGCTGCAGAGCAGGTGGGCAAGAGCAGTCAGCCACTCTACATGTCAGTACTACAGTACCACAAAGGCATTTAGGATACAGGGAGGGAGTGGGCAAAGGAGGAGGGGGAAAACTCAGATTGCAAAAACAAACCATAGTTTGTTCGATTATCTGCCAGAAAAACCCTGGGTGAGGCAACAGACCATGGGTTATATAAACCATATATACATGTTATGTGCAAACCAGGCCAGTGTCTCCTGAAAAGTCTTCTTGGAGCCAGACAGAGTTGCTTGGGGTGGAGGGCAAATCCACCCCAAGAGCTGCCAGTTGGCCATCCCTGATACAATAAAAAGTAAACTGACAAGTGTCCATATTGTTAGTATCTGATAACGAAGAGCTCTTCATTATAGTCACCTGCTAAGATTATACTAAACATGTAGGAAAATAATGGAGATCTTTAACTGCCTATTTAGGATAAAGATATTTTTTTTTTTTACCAGGGAACTCCACAAGAGCATTTTAGTTATCATCTTGTAGAAGTTGCACCTGAAGTGTATTGTGGATTGGTACATCCCCTTCTCAATATTTCTGTTTCTTTCTTTTCTATAAACAGAAATCAAACTCAAAATCATGTTGTTGCTGTGTTTTTAGTAAAACTTCGGAACTATCCGGGAAATAATTGTGGGCTCCTTTAAGAAACAGAGTTGGCCTAAGGCATTTTGCTGCCTGAGTGAGCTGAAGGGTGTGAGAGATCCTCCCACCCAGCCTACCACACCCAGGGCCATCTCAAGATATTTTGGTGCCACAGGGGAGGTACAATTTTGCTTCCTCTCCCCTCACACTACCACTATTAGTTCCTGAAATGAAATGGGTTCATGGGGGGGGGAGGAAAAACCCATGGGTTTCCTGTTTTTAATTTCTTTCTTTAACATGGAAACATTTTTCCGTGTCACTGTACTGTAAGGTGCTTTGAACATGTGGTTGGAACATAGTACTGTATATGCATTCATGAAGGAGAAGGCTATCAATGGCTACTAGTCCTGATGGCTATATGCTTCCTCCCAGGGATGGGGACTCGGACTCGAGGACTCGACTCGTGAGTCGGACTGAGTCCCCCCTCTGACTCGACTCGGACTCGAGTCCCAATATTTTTAATGGGACTCGGGACTCGACTCGGGACTCGAGACCAAGGACTCGTCATCCCTGGACTGTTGACAAGTCTTCTGGCTGTGCCAGAAGGAGCGCGATCACTGGTGAAGAGCACATGGAAGCGAGGCGCGCCGCTGCTCGGCCACTATGGACAGCTACCAGGAGCGCAGCCCCAACGATGTGTTGAGATTTATTTTGATTGATGTGTTGTTGTGGGGGGTTTGGATTAGGGTCAGACATTTTGGGTTTGGCTGCCTCTGCCTGCCTGTTTGGGGTTCCCAGCCTCCTCTGCCTGCCTGGTCTCTTCTTGACCTGTTCAACAGTTGAATTGTCCAAGACAAAGGCCTCTGCCTGCCTGCTTTGGGGTTCCCTGCCTCCTCTGCCTGCCTGGTTATTTTGGGTTTGTCTGCCTGGTCTGTTCTTGCCAAAATCAGTTGCAGAGTTTTGAAATAAAAAGGCACACTTGTGCCTAGAATTTATTTAAGCCACACATCTGAAGTAGCCTTATTTTGTTGGGGGGAAACCCCATTGATTTTAATAGGGACTCGTGGAGTCAGTTTTGGGAGTGACTCCGGTCTCGTGACTCGTGAGTCACCATTTTGGACCAAGGACTCGGACTCGGACTCGAGACTCGGGTCCAAAGACTCGTGACTCGACTCGTGACTCGAGACCAAGGACTCTTCAACATCCCTGCTTCCTCCAGGATCAGAGGCAGTACGTCTAAGTACACCAGTTGCTGGACTAGATGGAACCTTGGTCTGATCCAGCATCAGGGCTCTTCTTATGTTCTTATCCTTTAAAGCAGTGTTCTCCAACCTTGGGTGCCCAGATGTTTTTGGCCTACAACTCCCAGCATGCCCCAGCCAGCGTAGCTGGGAGTTGTAGGCCAAAAACATCTGGGGACCCAAGGTTGGAGAATACTGCTTTAAAGCAGTGATCTTCAGCCTATCCAGACCCGAGACCCACCTCTGATTCCCAACCTGCAATATCACTGCCTCTTACACTAGGGAAAATATGGTGTTTTAAAATGAATCCCCACCCCCACCCCCCCATGCTCACACACACAGGAGAAGGCTTGAGAGTATTATCTAGCAATGCACCCCATGAACATAAGAAGCTCCCTGGTGGATCAGAACAAAGTCCTATCGAGTTGAGCATCCTGTTTCTCACAGCAGCCAAGCAGAAAAGAGGCAAGAGCCCTCTCCCACTGTGGCTCCCTAGCAATTGATAACCTTTCACAAACAACCCCACACACACAAAAAAAACCCCATACATTGTAGCCTTTCCTCATTGGAAAGGTGCTTCCCCCCCTCCAGCCCCCTGATCCTTCTGTAAAAAGGGATTATGAACAGGGGAGAGAGGGGCATTTGCTTTCAGAAAAAAACCTCAGGCAGAAAGATTCAAAGTGGGGGTGTTGTTAGAAGTGACTTTGTTCAAGTCCTGTAAAAAGAAAAAGTTCTCTGGACAAGAAAATTGGTGAAAGCAAAGCACTTTTTATTGAATACAGTCTTGCAAGAGTGGGTGCGCTATGCAGGTAGGCACACCTTAACATTCAAGCAGCGTGTTTTTATTCCTTATGCCCGGCCGCAGGGTTCCTCCCTCATTCCCCCATTGGCTGGGTACTTTGAGGTTCACAGCCTATCCCGACCGCCTAAACCGAATACATTATTCCCTGCCCCTGTTTACCGTCCATCCCCTTTGTTGTCTGGTATTCTCTTACCCTAATTTTCTATTGGCTCTTTCACACATTCCTTAACTTCATTCTAACTTTGACCTCTTACTCTCCCATCAACAGACACCTCTTCTTTTGACACATTTTTATGCCTGGTCTGTGTTTCCAGAAAGGGAGGATTCTTCATTTATCTGTTACCTACTTATTCAATGCCATCCCTATCTAAGCATAATTTATCATCTACTAATCCCATGCCATCCTTATGACCCGGGCATTGAGTTCCTTACATATTTTAGGCCTCATTTATCACTAGACTGGGGCCCCCATTCAGGGTGAGTTCTCTGGCTTCTTTTAATTTCTGTCTTTTATTTCATTTAATATAATTTGGGAAAGAAACTTTCTATAATTCTTACAATCCCTCCTCTTTTTCTTTTTACTCTTTTCTTTTCCAACACTTTAGTCAATTTCCTCCATCTTAATATAGTATGGTGGAGACGTTTCGTCTTCTAATACCATCATACTAGTATCATAAGCCGGAGGAGTCAGTGGCATTTTCTTAGATAGGGCGGTTTCAATAAGTCTTTGTGTTAGTCCTCGGACACAAGGGATAATACAACATCTTAACGCTACTAAGACTCCTCCTACCACAATCAGGGAAGTAAACATTGAGATTGCTAAGGTTTTCCACTTTCCAAACCATGTTTCTAACCATCCTGTCAATGAAGTATTTATTCCTGAGTTTTCAGCAAGTTCCGCTGCTGAGGTATTGAGACCCTCTAGAGCTTTTGTTATTGTCCCATCAGGAGCAGTATTGTTGGGTATGAAGGCACAACACTGTCCTCCTAACATTAGACAGACGCCACCTTTTTCTGCTAAAACCATGTCCAAAGCCATCCGATTTTCCCAAGCCATTCGACTGGTGGCATCCAATTGCTCCGCTATCCCTTTTATTGCATCTCGGGTATAGTTTATGAATCTTTGTTGATTGTAAAAGATGTAATTAATCCAATCAACATTTTTATTTATGCTCTCTCACCAAAAGAGAGCAGACTCAAATCCGGCAGCTATTTGATTTCGGGCTTTAAATTCATCTGGAACTCCTCGGGGCACCCCTATGGCATCAATATATATCCCTTTATCAAAGGATGTAACTAGTACATTCCTTTTGTTCCGACTATGCCATTCGGGTTTAACTTCCTTTTTGAAGGCCAGGGTGAATGGTACTGCTAATTGTATTATAGCACAAGTCCCAGTCCAATTGGCGGGTAAGGTTGGCCTTATAGACTTTCCCCCACAATACCACCATAAGTCAGCTCTGGCCACTCTCAAGTTAGAGTAATTCCCATTGCTTAATGTGATATCCAATACCTCCTTACATGTGTTCAGTTCTCCCATTGGCCTGGCCAACCCCCCCACCTGTCGTGAGAAACAAGCAGTGTGATTGACGTGCCTAATAGAGAATGTCGGAGGCATTCTTTCACTTTTGGACTTTAAAGCTGGGAACAATAGGGATAGAGACCTGCAAGTCTCATTTCCCCAAGCATCTTTATGCTGGAACAGAGCTATTATACAACTCATTCCCAGGGGGTCCTTGCTCCAACCCAGAGGAAAGGGAATTACTTGTGCTACAGGCCTTCCTGATTGTTTAAACTTTTAGCAGTATACTTCACCCATTCAACCCAGGTGTTTGTGTCTCTATACCCTGTTTCTACTTCAAATGTTTGGCGCAGATCTTTAATCTTAACTACTGTTTACACTTTTTTTTTTTTTTTTTTTTTAAATGGAAACTATCCAGAAGTGGGGGTAATTGGATCACTTGGTGAGGCCAACAATGCTTCGTTTTTGAATTGCTAATTTTTCTTGTAACTCATATCCTTTTACTTCTCGGACACCTATTTGCTTAAGAAAATACCACTCATGCCACTGTCTTTGGGTCCTTACCCGTCGGTATCTTATGACCCAAAACTGAACTGGCTCCCCAGTTCCTAATTTAGGTAACGCTAAGTCCCCTTTCTCTATCCTTAATTCCCAGAATGGGCACAAGATTTCTTCCCAGATCACAGATGATCCTGGGCCTGTAGTCCAGCTGTCCACTAATGGACCTACTATTGTTGCATATCTTTCCTCTGGATCCCAATCCGGGTTGTTATCTGGTCCCGCATCCCACCCTGGTACAGAGTCCCCTATGGTATTGTCCATCTAATGGGTAACTTTCTTAAGAACTATTTTCGTGGGTGTTTGTGTTTTAATTGCTGTCCAAGTGTTAGCGTTTGGAGGTTCTTCTACAGGCCCTTTCACTCGCGTATAGTGAGTCCACCCTTTTTCGGCTGTCCGGACTGCGGTTTCTGTATTCAGGAGCGTTTGGAAAGGCCCCTCCCACTCCGGTTGGAATTTGGCTTCTTTCCACGATTTGATCAACACCCACTGTCCTGGTTGTATATTGTGGACTGCGAATTCCAGGGGTGGCGTTTGCGCTAGGAGTCCTTTCCTCCTAAGAAAAGATAAAGAAGACGACAGCCCAAGTATATACTGTTTTAAAAACCGATCTTTGGTCTCATATTGGGGCAATTCTCCAAGTTGACCCATGTATGGAAGACCAAACAGCATCTCATATGGGGATACTCCTATATCCTTCCGTGGGGCGGTCCTTATCCTTAACAAAGCGAGGGGCAAACATTTAGTCCAAGGTAATTTAGTTTCCAAAATCAATTTGCGCAAGGTGGCTTTTAACGTTTGATTCATTCTTTCCACTTTTCCAGAGGATGGAGGATGCCATGGTGTATGATAATTCCAACTAATTCCCACTCCCTCCATGATTCCTTTCAATACCTTGGAAGTAAAATGACTCCCCTGGTCTGAATCAATATGTTCCACTATTCCATATCTGGGCAAAATGTGTTCCAGGATAATTTTACTTACTCCAGTTGCAGTGGCAGTTGACATTGGATATGCTTCTACCCAATTGGTTAAATGATTTACTAAGACCAGTATGTATTTCAACCTGCCTACTGGAGGGAGTTCTGTAAAATCAACCTGGATACTTTGGAAAGGACGCAATCCTGGCTTGCGCCCACCTGGTGGTTGCTTTCTTAGCACCTTTTTGTTGATTTTTCTGCAGATCATACACCGTTCGCAGATCTGCTTTGCTACTGTGTGTATCCCTATACACCCATATTCTTTAAGTACCAAATCACACATAGCTTGGACTCCCCAATGGCCCCCTTCATGTAAAATAGCCATAATTTCTCTTATTATTTGTTTGTTGACCATTTTTCTGCCATCTGGGAGTATCCATTTCCCCTCTTCTACTTCAGTTGCTCCTAATTCTTTTAGTCCTAACATTTCCCTTTCCGTCCATACTGGCCTTTCTCTTGTTTTTGGCAACTTAGGGGTTAGCATGTTCATTTTTACTACTTCTTCTCCCATAGCAGCTTCTTTAGCTGCTTTATCTGCTAATGCATTTCCTCTTGCTTCAAAGGATGCACTTCTTTGGTGACCAATTATGTGGACCACCGCTATTTCTCTAAGCAAAAGTAAATTTTCTAACACTTCTTGTACTAGTGCTCCGTGTACTAGTTCTTTTCCTTTGCTATTTATTAATCCCCTCTCGTGCCATATTTTTCCAAATGTATGTACTACTCCATAAGCATATTTAGAATCCGTATAGATGGTCCCATCTTTTTCTTTTAAAGCCTTGAGGGCTTGATTTAAAGCATACAGTTCACAGGTTTGGGCTGACCAGTTATTGGGCAACCTTCCTGATTCTGTTAGTTCTTTAGTGTTACCATTTATTATGGCATACCTATTGTGTCTTTTTCCTTCCAATACACGGGAGGACCCATCTATAAATAGGCAAGTTCCCTCATGCAGTGGAAGGTTTTTCAAGTCTTGTCTCACTTTGGTCTGATATTCAATGATATCCAGACAATTGTGTTCTAAATTTTCACACTCCTGTTCCCCTTTTGTCAGAAACGTGGCTGGATTCAGACAATTTTCAGTGGTGAGGATTAAATCCTCTTTCTCCATTAAGACCGCTTCATATCTCAAGATTCTAGAATCTGTTAGCTATTTCCCTGCCCTTTGTGTTAAAATGGTGCGAACTTGATGAGGCGTACTGACCACTAGTGCCCCTCCAAAAGTTAGCTTCCTGCTTTTTTTTCTACTAACAGAGCTGTTCCTGATATTGCTTGAATATATTCTAGCCATCCTCGGGAGACTGGATCCAGAATTTTTGATAGGTATGCTACTGGCTTTCGCTGTCCTCCCCATTTCTGGGTGAGCACTCCCAAAGCTGTTCCCTCTTGTATGCTGACAAACAAATGAAATGGTTTGTCCAAAGAAGGAAGAGCTAAGCCTGGAGCAGTTATTAGATCATGCTTTTAGGTTTTTTTATTAATCCCCCCCCCCTGTTTATACTAATTCATTTGACTTTTCTTCCAATACCTGAAACTATGCCTGCCCCCCCCCGCCGCCTTTTCTTGCCGGTACAACCTCATTCAGTTGCTCAGCATGGCAGCTTCTTTCCACTAGTCCACAGACACAAGGTCTTTGCCTCTCCTCCACGACTTGGCTGCTCTGGCATCTCCTTGCAGTTTGCTTTCCCTGCCCACTCACTCAACAATTGGTTTTTTTTTTTTTTTTTGCTCTCAATGCTCTCCCTATTTCTAAAAAAACAACAACAACAAACCTCTACTCAATGTACCAAAGTATCCCTAAATTCTCCCTATTTGCCCACGTGCACCCACTCTGTGGTTCAGTTTCGAATCTCAGCGCTGCCAACCATGTGAAGGAAGGGGGGGCTGGCTGGCTCTGCCAACCCACCCTTTCTACCAAAGACCCAGAGATCCAAGGTGCCAGACTGCCAGCCTCAGCTCTGCAGTCTTGACCTGAACCTGTGCTCAGGGATTTGCCCTTGTCAATACCCTGGATTTAGCTGAACCACAGAGCAACTACAAACACCACAAATGCCATGTGGGGTAAAATCAAGAAGGTTTATTCAGGCAAACAGATTATCACAAAAGGTGGGAAATGAGGGAAGGAGACAAGGCGGGGAGACACCTTGGCACAAACAGCAAAGCCACAAAACAACAAAGCTGACTCCCTACATTTCACAGGCACCCTGGGGGTCTGTCTGCCCCAGGGCTTACTTCAGCCTGGCTCCACTACACGAGGAGACTAACACACCCACTCTAAGGTCCAGGATGGGTGGCCCTCTTCAGGGCTTATTCTTTCTTTTTTTCCCCTCACTTATGAGATGCCCTAAATCAGTGAAGACAAACCCATGGCACGTGTGCCACAGCTGGCATGCAGGGACCTCTCTGCCAGATCGTGAAAAGACCGTCCCCTTCTGCACAGCGTTGGGTTTCCATAGTAACCCCTCTCTTCTCATTCCTTGCTAGCCTCTACAGGCAGGCGCACTCTAACTTCTCTACCCCAGAAGCGGACTGCGCAGGCGCCCAGCCCTCCTTCTAACTGAACAGACAGCTCAGAAGCACGGCGTGCGTGCGCCCAAATCTTTGCACGCCCGGTGAAGAGCCATGCCCTGAGACAGAGCGGCGTGTGATTAGCTAGTGCCCCCTCCTCCTCCGTGCCAAATTTAAGGCAGGGTAAGCTTGGCAGTCTGCTGCTGCAACTTGCTTCAGGGATTTCCCCTGCCGTGGAGATGAGAGCTGCTAGCTTCCCCCCCTCTTTTTCTGCTTGAAATGTGTGTGTGTGGGGAGTTTACCCGCTCTACTTTAGCTGCTGCCTCTTCTCTCTCTCTCTCTCTCTCTCTCTCTCTCTCCCTCTCTCTCTCTCTCACACACACACACACAAAGGAAGAAGGAAAGGGAGAGAGACACGCACAGACATACTCTCCTTAGTCTAAACAAAACAACAGAAATTTATTATTTCATTATTATTCTTGTTTTGAGTACATGGAATTTCCTTCCATAGTTTTAACATCCACCCTAAGGGACTATCTGGCGGAATATCAATCCTTTCCCTAGGCACCTTTTCTTCCTGGATCTTTCCTGACCCAACCTTGGAACTATAGTTCCCCATCGAGACCCTTTCACGCTCCTTGTTAAGCAATCACTTCGTCCTTTTCTGGCCGCCCCCTCGCGAGGTAACGGAACCGCAGATTGGGACTCCACACTCACTTCGTGTCTGGGACACGTCTCACACACTCCACATTCAGTCTCGATATCCAAGAGCAGTACTTAAGGGAAATTTTTCCTGCCCTTATCCCAACCACCAAGGTAAAATAAATAGCCCAATTTTTCTTACCTTGGTCTGTGCACAGAGTTGCCTGGTTGACTGATCTCGTGCCTACCCAACCGGTTTCTCCTAAGTGCCTTTCACCAGTCCAGCATCTCGGGTTTCCTTGGCCAGTCCATCACTGACCACCCTTGGCACCAAGGAGACTACTGAACTCAGTAGGGCGCGCCTTCCCATTGGTTGGCAATGGCAGTCAGCAACTGTGATGGCAGGATCCCGGACGAGCCCCCAATTTGTTAGAAGTGACTTTGTTCAAGTCCTGTAAAAAGAAAAAGTTCTCTGGACAAGAAAATTGGTGAAAGCAAAGCACTTTTTATTGAATACAGTCTTGCAAGAGTGGGTGCGCTATGCAGGTAGGCACACCTTAACATTCAAGCAGCGTGTTTTTATTCCTTATGCCCGGCCGCAGGGTTCCTCCCTCATTCCCCCATTGGCTGGGTACTTTGAGGTTCACAGCCTATCCCGACCGCCTAAACCGAATACATTATTCCCCGCCCCTGTTTACCGTCCATCCCCTTTGTTGTCTGGTATTCTCTTACCCTAATTTTCTATTGGCTCTTTCACACATTCCTTAACTTCATTCTAACTTTGACCTCTTACTCTCCCATCAACAGACACCTCTTCTTTTGACACATTTTTATGCCTGGTCTGTGTTTCCAGAAAGGGAGGATTCTTCATTTATCTGTTACCTACTTATTCAATGCCATCCCTATCTAAGCATAATTTATCATCTACTAATCCCATGCCATCCTTATGACCCGGGCATTGAGTTCCTTACATATTTTAGGCCTCATTTATCACTAGACTGGGGCCCCCATTCAGGGTGAGTTCTCTGGCTTCTTTTAATTTCTGTCTTTTATTTCATTTAATATAATTTGGGAAAGAAACTTTCTATAATTCTTACAGGTGTGGCAGCAGGAGCTGAAGCATGTGTGGGCAAAAAGCCAGCTAATGGGGGGGGGGGGATCAGATGCAACAGAGATCCTCAGTGTCCCTGCACCTTTATTTCAGCAAGTGCCCATGGACAGCAGGGTGGTGGGGCAGATGACCTCCCAGAGATTCGGGGCTCCAAATGAAAGGTTTGGGGCTCCAGCCCTAGTGGGCCACCCCCTGACACAGCCTCTGGTTCAGTTCACAATTGTGGCCAGGTGTCTGCTTTACAGAGGACAGGCTTCTGTTTGAAGGTGTCCTCTCTTTGAAAGGCTGTCCTGTCCAAGTCCAATTTAAAGATAAAGAACTATCAGAAGGCAGAGTAGGCCAGGGCCTTGCAGTTGTTCATCCACTGTTAGGTGTCTGGAGAGCAGACTGAGCGGGCACACAGGTCTCCTGGCCGCAGCCTTCCTCACCACAGTGCGCTGTATTGTATTTCTATTAAAATTATAGTGATTATTTCTGAACTTGCATCTCTATACATACAATTAGCATAAGGAAATGTTGCAGAAATCAGAATACTCTTTTGTCCTCCTTTTTTGGGTGATGCATTTCCTCTTTTTTGGCAATGTGTAAGTGGCCAATCTACCGGAAGCTCTAAACCAGTGTTCTCCAACCTTGATGTTTTTGGCCTACAACTCCCAGCATGCCCCAGCCAGCATAGCTGGCTGGGGCATGCTGGGAGTTGTAGGCCAAAAACATCTGGGGACCCAAGGTTGGAGAACACTGCTCTAAACATTTACATATCTGCCTGTGCTATAAAGGTGGTAATCTCAGAGCTCTCATGTGAAAATAGGAAAACTGTGTTTTAGGGCACAATCCTATGCATGTTTAGGCGGGGGGGGGGGTCCTACCACTCTCAGCATTCCTCCAGCCAGCCATGCTGGCTGGGGCATTCTGGGAATTGTAGCACTTTTTTCTGTCTAAACATGCATGGGATCGCACCCCACCCTTACTCTCTCTAAGCCAGTGATGCAGCTGGGCCTGGACCCGGGGCCAAAATCCAGGGGGGGCCCAGCATGGGCGGTGGCGGCGGCAGCGGGAGAATATTACCACCCAGAGAGTGGCAGGTGATGGGGGCCTCAGAGCAGCAGAATCAAAAACTCCATTTTATTCCTGTAGTCATGATGGTGCTATGATTTAAGTGAGTTTTAAAATGAGAAACTGAACATTCTGTGTGTGTGTGTGTGTGTGTGTGTTTAAATAAGGGTTGGCAATCAGGTTTGTTGTTATTGTTCTAACATATTAAGAATGTAGAGGTATGTAAACTGTGGAAGGGCGATGTGTGGGGGAGAAGAGAAATGTTAA
The DNA here is from genome assembly GCA_021292165.1 of Shinisaurus crocodilurus. NCBI lineage: Eukaryota > Metazoa > Chordata > Lepidosauria > Squamata > Shinisauridae > Shinisaurus > Shinisaurus crocodilurus. Next base: position 254,191 of record JAHFWL010000435.1, read on the forward strand.
TTGTGTGCTTCACAACTGAAGTAATATGGGGGGGGGGCATAAGACGACTAAGTCCAGGGTACAAAGTTAGCTAGCTGCACTGCTACTCTAAAGGCCACAATCCTATGCAAGTTTAGACAGAAAAAAGGCCTTGCATAGAATTGTGCCCTCAGGAATCGAAAAGGTCAATGGGATACCCGGCAATGATTTCCTGCATTTATGACTCTCCGGAAGGAACAGGGGGCATTCCTTATAATCACAGTTCCTGAAAAGATCCATTCCAACTCATTTTGTCGGTCAAATGTTTCCTAATGAACCATTAGAAAAACATATTTGGCACAAATGTTGAGAGAGCGTCCAGTGACTCAAATCACTTTACTAAGTTTAGTCTGTGCATTCAGCGGTTGCACTTGTAAGGCCCAGAGGAGCTTGGCAAGTTGCCTGATTACATCATTGAGGAAAAGGAGTGAATCTTGCTCGGTGTCGCACTTTTGCGCTGAGGAAATGCAAGCTCTCACGCAGGGCCGGTGCTACCATTAGGCCAACTAGGCTGCTGCCTAGGGCGCCAGGCTGAAGGGGGCGCCAGAAACTCCAACTCCCTCCCGAAAACACTTAACATATATCTACCGAAGAAAAGCTTTTTTTTTAAAAAAAAAAGTCTTTCTGGGCTGTTTGAACTGCCCGTCGCTAGCTGCTCTCCTCTTCCTCTCCCCCCTGCGCGCTCTGCCTTCCCTTCCAAGGAATACACAAACCGACTCTCCCAAAGATTTCTTTTGTGATCACTTGAACTGAGGAGCAGCGGCAGCAGCAGCAGGAAGAGACGGAGCAGGAGAAGAAATAAGAGGGGAGGGTGGAGGGGAGTTTACATGACATCTCTCTGTGCCGGTTTTAGCAGATCCCCACTGCAATTTTTTCTTTCTTTTTCCTTTTCACTGTTCAGTTTTACAGGGAGGCGCAGCAAAACAGGAGAGGTTGAGAGGGAGAGCTGCAAAGAGGCGTATAGAGGAGGGCGGGCTGCACGCTTACTTCGAGCTCCTCCTGCTGTCAGCGCCTCAGCCAATCAAAAGGCTCCAGAGTTGGGAGACGCTGGAGGAAGTGGCAGCGGAGGAGGAGGAGGAGGAGGAGACAGGCTGGGGGCTGGGCAAAGGAGGCAACGCGTGCACACGCGCGCACACACACACACACACGCTTGCCTAGACGAGGCTCCAGTTTCCTCAGGGGCTCTCGGAGCTGGGCTTTCCTTCGTTCCTGCGCTCTAAAGACTTCCAGTATAAAAGTGTTTTCTCCACACTCGTTTCAAGCCAGTCTTCCCCCCCACACCCCATTTTCAAAATCCCGCCAAAAGACACATACTTATATTAAAGTGATTCCTTTCATGGACAATTCACTCCCACAGCCACTGATAATGCCTACTGTTTGGGGAAATCCCCCCCCCTTCTAGTCCCCTTTGGTACCTTCATATGAAAGCGAAAATCTGTATAATGGATCTTCGCTTCATCCAACGGGATAACTGAGGATATCTTGATAGATTTCGAGAAATGTAGCAAATTGGTACTACATCAACATGTATTTTATGTATGTTTGTCAATGTTTATGATAGTAAATTTTTTAGGTTTTGCCAATTGACTTTTAATGGGCATAGGGCGGGAGGGAGGGAGGGCTCAAGTGGGAAGGGGGGGCGCTAAATATCTGATCTTGCCTAGGGCACCAAACGGCCTTGCACCGGCCCTGCTCTCACGTCAGGCACGGCACTTTCTCTCAAAAAAGTACAATTTCCTCCCTCTCTTGGGGGAAGCATTTCCAAACCGGCTAGAGACACAAGGGGCTGCTGTGTGGATTGTCTCCTGATGGCACAATCCTATGCATGCCTAGACGGGGGGGGGGGGAGGCCTACAGCTCCCAGCATGCTGGGAATTGTAGGCCTCTTTTCTGTCTAAGCATGCATAGGATTGCACCTTTAAATGGGCAAAATGATCCACTTTGTAGTCAATTTGCAAGTTCTTTGCCCAGCAAATGGCAGTTTAAAGGCGGTGATCTGCAGTGTGACTCCCTCCCAGTCCCTCGGCAAAACATTTGCAAATTGGCTGCTGGCTGGGGATGATGGGAGTTGTAGCGCAACACATCTGGAGTGCACCAGGTTGGGGAAGGCTGCTCTAACTGGGACATGAGAGGTGGGACATGAGAGGTGGAGCCAAGGGGTCACGAGAAGCAAAAGGCTGGGTGGTGTCTCTGACCCATAGAACTCCAGAAAACATTCCTTTGAACCCACAGTATCCTGCTCCACCAGCAGCAAGCCACTGCACACCATCCAGCATCCACTTGTTCACACAGGTATACCCACCACGTTTAAGATCATGAGTGCAAGTGGGGGAGGAGAGAATTCACACAGCCACACAAAAGTACACATTTGGACCCATATTCTCTTGCTCCACCAGCTCTCATCGCATAGAGAACCAAGTGCCTTTAAGCTCATGAGTGCAAAACAGTGGGGAAGAATCCTCACACAGCCACACAAGATGATGGTGAGATTCTTAGAGCCGTACAGAAAAGCAGTCTTTGGGATCCAGGAGCAACCCACTGCAAAAGAGGACACTGAGATCACGATGATGATGATGATGCTATCCCAGGCACAGAGGCATCAGCCACTTACTCTCCAGACCTCCTCAAGCAACAACAGAAAGCAGTACACACGCAATATAAAAAATAAGCACATTTTATAGATGCCTATTCTGAAGCCAAAAGGACTGGATTATTCAGGATTAAGTATGGCTAGCATGTTCTGACTGCATCAAAAATCCACCCACCCCACAAGCCAGCCATACACAGATGATGATGATGATGATGATGATGATGATGGTGATGATGGTGATGATGATGATAGGAAAAGAGATGCCAACCCAACCCAACAGGTTTAAAATGGGGTGGGAATTGTTCAAGCAGTGACATCAGATAATGCCTCCTGGGGCAGCACTCCGCAGACGCAATGGAGGCAGCATAGGAATTCTTTTTTACTGCCTTCACCACCACCTGGTAGGCTGAAGATGCAGCTCTAACCTGTGTTCAATCGTCTTTGGAGCGGGATTTATGCCATCAGTGCTCTAGCCTCAGCTCTTGTTTCAGAGCTCACAGCGAAGGAGTGAACCATGGTGCTGTGCGAGCTCTGTTTAGGTGAAGAGGGCGCTTCGGGGTAACTCGGTCTAATGCCCTGGTGATTGCAGCATTCCAGTCGTCCACCAGGGTCTCGACCGAGCTACCGTTTGCGTGCTCCAATTCCCCAAGCGTGTTCAGGAATCCATCCAGATCCATAAGACGCAGGGGGCGGACCATCCTAATAGGTCCCTCACCCCTGTAGGATTTTCACCCCTGCAGAGGGGTTGTGGCACCGAGAAATCCAACCCCCACCAGATTTTTAACATGGATTTTGAATTTTATCTTCGTTTTTTATTGTATGTCAACCTGAGAGCTTTTAGCTCTAATACATTTTAGAAAAAAGGAACAGGGAGGAAGAACAGGGAGGAACAGGGAGGAAGAGAGCCAGTGTGGCGTAGTGGTTAGAGTGTTGGACTGGGACTCAGGAGATCCGGGTTCTATTCCCCGCTCAGCCATGAAACTCACTGGGTCACTTTGGGCCAGTCACTGACTCTCAGCCTAACCTACCTCACAGGGTTGTTGTTGTGAGGATATAATGGAGAGGAGGAGGAGGATTATGTAAGCCGCCTTGGGTTCCTTGCAGGAAAAAAGGTGGGGTATAAATATAATAAATAAATAAATAAATAAAAAGAATTAGTGCAAAATGTGTACTAGGTTACAGACTGGTACCAGCCACAGGGAACACATCTTATTGTCCCATGGGTTTGCCTTCCTCATATGTGACACAATTTCAGAGACAGGCTTTTGTGTGTATATTCAAAGCAGTTGTGTGTTGTTATTATTATGCAGTTTGGGGGCTTTTAGGTTCTATGGAAGGAGTGGGCAACTTGTGGCCCTCCAGATGTTTTGACCTACAACTTCCATCAGCCCTAGCCAGCATAGCCAATGGTAAAGGATGATGGGAATTGTAGACCAAAACATTTTTAAAGTGGGAGGGAGATCTTTAAAACAAGGAGTTTCCTGCACAATGTGGGGAAAGTAGGCTGAAAGTTATGTTTGACTGAAATAATTGCATATTCCTCCCCGGTTTACCCCTTCCTACCATTTGTTGTTGCCTCTATATTACATTTTAGATTGTAAGGTCCTTGGGGCAGGGAACTGTTATCTTATACAGTCATGCCTTGGATTGAGAGCATAATTCATTCCGGAAACGTGCTTGTAATCCCAAACACTCTTATATCAAACCGAAATCCCCCCAAAAAAATTTGTACAGAGATTTTTAATTTAAGCCATACTACAGTACTTGTATTGCAAGACGTCGCTTGTATATCAAGTCAATTTTTTTAAAATTAAATATTTAAAAATGTGCTTGCCTTGCAAAACGCTCTCAAACCAAGTTACTTGCAATCCAAGGTATTGCTATACTCGGTAAAGCACCATGCACATTGCTGGTACAATAATAATAATGACAACAACAGCAATCACCACCATCATCATGGGTCTGGAGATCAAAGTGGCTTCAGAGTGGCCAGAGCCTGTTAGAGCATCCTGGGGTGGGTGGCTAGGGCGTTTTTCTGTTTTCTTTTGTCTTCTAGCTAAAATTCAGCCCATCCAGATCAGGGCCATGGCATTGGGGAGACTTCTGGTCTCCACATTTGTGTCTCTGTGATCTGTTATGGGTTATGAGCTGTTTCAGGTTGGTGATTGACAAGCCAAGTTGATACAAATATACATCAAATAAATAAATAGGCATGCCTAGATGTTCAGCCTTAGTTACCAACACATTGAATTAAAGGATGCATTTCTGCACAAAGAGAAAATTTGTAGTTGAGCCAAATATTATAACATGGCAAATACTTACAATATAATAAGAGATAAGGATAAACATTTAATAACTATAGCATTTTACCTATCATTGCAGGGAAATTTAGGGAGAGGCAGAACATAAGGAGGATCAGAAAAGGAACATATAGATCTAGCATCAGAAAGAAAGTAGTACTTAAAACAGTAGAGTGAAGTTTGAAGGCCTGAGTACAGGATACAGGAGAACAAAGAAAAATACTGAGGGTTCAGCACCAGTCAAGGTTTTTAATTTTCAATTTTGAGATCCAAACCCTGAGAGGGAGGAGAGTCATGGTTACATGACTGTTTGTTTGTAATGAAGACTTTTCACCCACGTATTTATTATTTATTTATTTATTTAATAATAATGTTTATTTTTATAATAATGTATTTATTGTTAATGTTGTGTGTGTGTATACAAACACACACACACACACACACACACACACACACATATATAGTTAGTTGTATTTATTGATTTGGGGTTTTCTTTTTCCCTCAGGCTTCCCTAAATGCAAACCATAAATTCCAAGGTTTCTGTGCTTAAAATACTGCATTTTTGTGTGTTTCCTCTAGTAACGTTTGTACCTGACCATGCCCTTTGGTTGCCTGGCCATACCCTTGGCCACACCCTCATGTTGCCTGGCCACACCCTCTTGATCACACCTTCATGTTGCTTAACCATACCTCTTACAAATTCACATGTGTGTCCTTATTTTCATCTGTGAAATGTTGGAGGGTATGCCATTTATCTGTCTTTTTCCTCATTTCAGAATCCAGAGATCCAGGCTGAGAGAAATCTCTGCCTTCTCTTCCAACAGGAAACAAACAATCTTGCTGTTTATGAGCCAAACCAAAGATTTCTTCCATTCCATTCCTTATCCCCAAAAGGCCTTGTCCCCAGTATTCCTGCACTGCCAAAATAGGACCTCAGTTGATTTTATCCCCACTAGGGAAAAGATACACATATTTTGCAACACTAACTTTTACCCTATACAAGTTTACTCAAAAGTAAATTCTATTTTATATTTATTCATTTATTTAAAATAATTTAAAATAATGTTTAGGTTGCCCTTAAGGGTAGAACTTCTCAAGGTCTTTAAGCCTGGCTGCTACATCTCCTCTGCAAATCAGGACAATCCGCCGCAGGGTCATAGGGTGGCCACTCACGCATCGCCAAAAGAGAGGAAATGCATCACCAACAGACAAGGACAAAAGTGGACAGAGATTTGCATAAAATTTACCTATGCTAATTTATAGGTATAGATGCAAACTGAGAGATAATTATTACAATTTAAATGCACATACATCTCACCAAAGTGGGGAAGACTATGACCAGGTGACCTGTGTGCCTATCTCTACAGTCTGCTGTCCAGGTACTAACTGTGGATGGGCAACTTCATGGTCCCTGCTCTCCCTTCTTATGGTTCCTTATTTATTTATTTATTTATTACATTTCTATACCAACCAATAGCTAAAGCTCCCTTATCTATAGCCCAAAGCGCTCCTTATCTTTAAACAGGAGTTGCTTGGACTGGCCAGCCCTTCAAACAGAGGATGCCTTCAAATAGAGGACAGTTCTCTAGCAGCCCTTCAAACAGAGGACTGTCCTCTATAAAGTAGGACACATGGACACCCTGAGCAGGGAAGTAGCAGGTGGGAGATGTAACCCTTCCCCACCCATTGACTTTCCCCTGCAAACTCTCTGCTAGCTGCTCCTTTCCCCACGCAATAGGAGAAAACAGAGGTTTGGAATCTGAGCTGGAGGGAAAGTAGTGAACAGGACAGGAGACAGTTGCAGGGGAAAAGCAGCGAGTGCCGGAAGGGCCTTCCTTCCATCTGCAGCTTGTCCCCTGCAAATTGCACTACCCTAGCTCAGTTTGCAGAAGAGAAGTAGAAGCCTGGATTTGAACAGTAATTTAAGGCATGAGTGGGTAATATGTGGCCCTCCAGATATTTTGACCTACACTTCCTATCAACCCTAGCCAGCATGGCCAATGGTTAGGGATAATGAGAGTTGTAGGCCAAAACAAGTTGTCCACCCTTATTTAGAGTATCAAGAAATTTAACCTCTTTGTTGTGACTGGAACGTGAATTCACCCAGTCAGTGTGGGGCTAATTGAAGTCACCCATTATTGCAACACATCCTTGTTTGGAGGTGTCATGCCCCTGCCCATGGGCAAAGCGTTTATAGCTATAAGTATGTATGGGGAAGGGGGAGTGTGAGAGGAGTGTGGAATGTTGAGTTGTCTGCTGATTGGCTGAGAGAGTGAGAAGGGTGTGTGTGAAGCCTGTGCGATGATAAACAGTGGGTGGTGTGGCAGAGGGGCCTCTGGCGATAGATGGGGAGAGAGAGAAAAAGAGAGGGGGGGAGTGCTGTTTGAGGAGAGCTGTGGAGTCTGGAGAGGGAGAGGGAGAGGGGGGAGAGAAGTCTGAGTGGAGTTGGGAGCTGCAGCCTTGTCTGGGGGGGGGGTTCACACTTAGGCTATTTGGGTGCATTACACAAACACTTGGAGAAAAGTCGCGACTCTGATTACATTTCTCGGAGTAGAGGCATTAATTGAATTATAGAGAAAGTCTGGACTTTCCGGGAGCAATAAAAGCCTGATGAAGTATAATCTCCAAAACAGGAATATAATCCCTTTTACTCAGCACTGGTTAGGCCTCATCTTGAGTACTGCATCCAGTTCTGGGCACCACACTTAAGAAGGACGTACGTAGAAAACTGGAGAGGGTTCAGAGGATGGGCCAACAAGATGCTAAAGGGACTGGAAACAAGGCCCTGATGAGGAGGAGACTGAAGAAACTGGCATGTTAGCTCAGAAGAGGAGAATGAGGGGAGATATGATCGCACTCTTCCAGTACTTGAAGGGTTGTCACACAGAGGAGGACCAGGATCTCTTCTCGATCATCCCAGTTTGCAGGACACGGAATAATGGGCTCAAGTTACAGGAACCCAGATTCCACCTAAACATCAGGAAAATATTCCTGACTGTCAGAGCAATAAGACAATGGAACCAACTACCTAGGGAGGTGGTGGGCTCTCCCAATCTGGAGGCATTCAAGGCGCAGCTGGACAGCAATCTGTCAGGGATGCTTTGACCTGGATTCCTGCATTGAGCAGGGGGTTGGACTTGATGGCCTTGTAGGCCCCTTCCAACTCTACTTTTCTATGCTTCTATGAACATTATCCATTAATTGTAAATAAATAAACTTGTTTCATTTTTAAAACTTAAAAGGTGTGGTCTGATTTGGTTACCCTGGAGGGGGTTGGTGGCAGCGGAGGAGATTGGGAGAGTATGGAGGTGGGGTCTGACAGGTGGTGGTGAGCGGGTCGTGGGCGTCACAGGTGGTGGCAGTGTCGGGATATGACCGTAGTAAAGCTTCAGGTGCGAATCACAAGGTGGGGGTGAGGGGAGAGACATCACAGGAGGCCTCCCTGATTTTCCATCCCAAGATCACCCTGAGCAATCTTCTTTTTATTTTCCCCAAGAATGACTTAAAACTGTAAAAGGAATCTGAGTGAACATGTTTAGTAATCATGTTTGTGTTTAGTAATGACTTTTAGTTTTAAAAAAAGAAAGAAGTCATGCATGGGTTTAGTAATCTTTGAAACAAGGGACGCTTTTTAGCTGCCTTTTTTTCTCTGTAGATGATCTTTAAAAATGGTCCAAGAAAACAAATGCATTAACAAATATTTATACTTCTTGGCAACAGGATTCTGATGTACCTTCATTCATGGGATATACACTATGAAGATGTGGAGTTGTTTAATGAAGGAGAGAATGAAATGACTCCAACTCGTGGACATAATCCTCAAGGTGAAAACCTGAATTAGCAGCTGAAATAGATTTAGGTGCAGCCTACAAGAAACTGACCCCAAAGTTCCCATCCTTATCAGTGTGGCTTTGGAGTGGGGCAGATCTTTGTGGTTTATGTCCCTGTCTTCAGTACAACCGGTGCCTTCTAAAGAATAAAAAGATGGACTGACATAATTATATTTGCCATGTACTGGGAGACATACCTAAGTCCAGAACCCTGAATATGTTCTGACCCCTAATGTGCAAATGGAGTTTCTATACATACAGCAAAACCCATTAATTTCAGTGGAAAGCAAAGGGCCACCCACACACAAAGGGATGCACAAGGCACTTTCCTGTTGAATTGAAACTTGAAGGAGACTTGTGTGAAGATAATAACCTCTGCACAGTCTACAAATTTGCTGGAGCAAGATATTTAATTTTTCTCATTAAGGCCTTTACCACTATTTAATATTCATTCATAATATCAAGACTGCTTCTTTAACAGATTTTTAAATGCACCCTGAAAATTACTGCATTAAGCAAACCAAAACATTATTGTTTATAGTTTCCTGAAGTATGTGGTTCTTATGGGTTGGATCCAGAGGACATCAGTCATGCTTTAGTCCCATTTGGAACTAAAGTGTGACTAATGTTTTCTGGATCCAGCTCTATATCTTTACAATTTTTTTTTCTTGTATTAGGTTGTGACTTCTAAAAGAGAATTTTACAGTTTCATATATTTCATAGATTATAGAGTTGGAAGGGGCCTACAAGGCTATCAAGTCCAACCCCCTGCCCTGCTTAATGCAGGAAACTAGAGAGGGGTCTCTCATCAAGTAATAACCAGGCTTGGCCCTGCTTAGCTTTTCACACTCAGACAAGCTGAGTCAGCATAAGCCACAGGTTCTGTTACTGTTGTTGTTATTATGTAGTAGTATTTCAAGATAGCAAAACAATGCTAGAAATACAGGACTGGCTAAATATTATTTGATCTGGGCATCAGATTTTTTTTTTAAAAAATATATCCACTACCCATGCAGCTGGGAGTAAGCCTCATTGTACTCAACAGGACTTACTGAGTAAACTTGTATAGGATTGCACTCTTACAGTGCAATCCTCTACATGTCTACACAAAAGAAAGTCCCACTCCGTTCAATGGGACTTACTCCCAGATAAGTAGATGTACCACTACAGCCTTAGGCTGCAATCCTATACCCATTTACCTGGGAGTAAATTCCATTGAACTCAGTGGGGCTTACTTCTGAGTCGACATGCACAGGATTACTCTGTAAATCTCTTTCCTCACACACACACACACACACACACACCCCGTAATGGATACCTTCTCGAAAATCAGGGGAAACCACTTGAAAGTGGGGGGAAATATTTCATCTGCTAAATTGTGCTGTAATAAAAATAAACCAATAAACTGGAGCTTTAGCATCTAGCAGTCGACATACCACCTGGGAAGGAGAGAGCATATTCCATAACAGACATGTGACTGTTTCCAGCATCACTTTTTCCATTCAAAATGACCCAAACATTTTCTCCACTAAGTTGTAATTATGCCAAGGCATGAGTGAATGTGTGCATATTGCCAACAATTTGGAAAAGGGGAAGTATACACATATGGAGTAGTAGCCTTTTTGGCAGTTTATCTCTGCAAAGGCAAAAAAAAAAATCAGCCTAAAAAGCCTTTGATGAGTAAGAATTCATCCAATAAAGTTACGCAATCATTCTGTGGATTGTGAACCTGCTGCAACCCTAGAGCTCAGCCTTCCCTAACCTGGTGCCCTCCAGATGTGTTGGGCTACAACTCCCATTATGCTGGGTGGGGGTGATGGGAATTTTAATCCAACACATCTGGAGGGCACCAGGTTGGGGAAGGTTACTATAGCTTATCTCTGTTTTCTAGAACTCATTCCCTCCACTGCTCTAATCAATGCACAAACCCTCATAACCACACAGGAAGAAATGCTCAACCCAGACAGCCACACAGGCCTGCTACTATAGTTCCATTCTGTTTTGTTTAGCTGCAGCAGGAACACCAAAAGTTGGTGACTGTAGCTTAGTCATATGGTTATGTTTTTAAAGGGGGGGGGCATATTTTTAATAGAGCAAAGACTGTGAAGGGCCAGCAACATTAACTCCACCCACTGGGCTGGTTCGCACGATCAAGACAAGCTGCTGTGGCTTAAACAAAACGGAAGAGAGAAAAAATCTCAGGTGCCTACTGAAATATTTGTTGCCCAATGCGTCAGGGGCAAAAAAAAATTCAAGTGCTGCTCGAAACGGAATGCTTCAGCTAATCTCGTGAGTAAACATTTTAGGAAAGCATGACTGCGTATCCCAGGCTATCCATCAAACAGCACAGAAATTTGCCATGACAAGAAGGTAATGTGAAAATGAGTAATAGTTGGGACTTGCAACACGATCTTGCAGGGTAGAGCACTCTATTCAGGCTTCCAGTCAGCCAGCCTTGTCCTCTGCTAGGGTACTCCATTACATTTTCCCTCTCTTCCAGTTTTCAGCTTTCCCCTCAATGGTCAGCTAGCATTACATGCTCACTAAGCATGTTCCATCATTATTGGGCTTTTTTGGGTGTTCCCCCCCTCCCGCTCCTTAGGGGTTTGCTTCTAAAAGTTCTTTTCTTATTATTTGTTTTTGGTACTTCTGCAAACCTTGGGTTTCATCCAAGCCTGATGATACTTGGATGATACATCCAAGGCAAGCGTCTTGTAGTGAGAATGACACCATTTTGGCTACATAAGGATTCATGTTTGGAAAATGAGTTCCCTATTACTAGATGATTATTTTCAAGGGTAGTTCTGGGAAGTTTTTAAATGTGATCAAGGCCAGTCCTACCATTAGACAAGAAGTTGGTCAAATCCACCTTAGGTGGCAGATTTTGGATAGTATTAAAAGCAGATAAAAACCACAGGTAATTCTGCTGGTCCATTAACAGGAAAAATCCAAAAGCAACAGCGGTATATTATCTTTTGTTAGGTTCAACTAAAAGGTCAAACAGTAGTGAGCAAGCTTTCAAGTTCTCCAGATTTATTTTCTAGGCTAGATGTTTGTTTTTTAAAAAAATGGAGTGGGGGAGGAGAAATAAGCTGTATTTCAGGGTGTCATAGGAAAGCCCCAAAGCTTGCAGTTTGTGTAATACTCTCAAGAAGGAGTACACAAGGTGTTATGCAGATGTAGGGTGAAATCTTATTCATGTTTACTCAGAAACAAATCCCACTATGCCCCATGCCTTCTATGTGGTGGTACCTAGACTCTAGAAGTTCTTACACAGGAAGCTCACATAGCCATGTCTCAAATCCCAGCCTTCAGAAAGATTCTTAACAGCACAATCCAGTGTGGCCACCCATAACCCTCTGAACTTGGAGGATAACAGGCATCTGTAGCGGACAGGACCCCTCCTCCACACCTCACACCCTCAATGTGTACTTCGCTCTCACCAAGTGCCACCTTGTATTGGTCACTTCAGACTTTAAGCTGTCTTCTTAAGCTGCGTTAGCCGATTATATATCTTAGGCCTTATATGTAGCTGTTCACCCACGTTTGTTTTATTTGAATACTTGGAGTAGGGTGCCCCTACGTTAATTCCCTTCTTACTTTCCTGTCCACCAGTCAGACTCTGGACACTTAGAACTTTGAATAAAAAGGTTGATTTATTGTTCTAACAAAGTCTCTAAACTGATATTCAACTCAGGCACAGATAACTTGGATTTTCAACAGTTAATTCAAACTTGTTCTTTGCTTAGATTCAGGTTAAAGGCAGGCAGATGTTATACAGTGTTCTTTGTATCAACTTGGCTTGGTTACTTGAAGTTACAGTATCAGACCAGGGAACTTAACTGTCCCTCTCACTAGTCCAGAGCTTCACCTTCTTCCTCAGACAGAAGGTCCTTCACTCCCTAAGCGGAAACTCCTGTGAACTGTTCTCTACTAACACCTTCACGTTTGCTTTCTCACAACTTAGTACTAGATTTCCTGTCTGAACTCTTCTTTTCAGTACCACCTTTCCTTACCTACTCTTCTAACCTCCCACTCCCTCTCTCACTCCAACCCACTCTCTCCCCAACTGACAACCTACTCCCCTTAACTGCCAACTCCCTGGGGTTCTATGCTCTCTGCTTCAACCAATCAGAGCCTCTGGAATGTTCAGGTTGGCCCCTCCCCGGGCTTCTGCCTGTTACTCTGCCACAGCATCCTATCGAGGGTGGAAAGAGCGCAGAAGCGAAGGTTGCCTCCGTACTTCTCCCTCCTTGCAAAAGACTTAGACAGCTGATTTCGGGACTCCAGAGTCCAGCCTCTCCTATGGAGGTCCAGCCAGCATCTAGCCGCAGTAGGATTGTACCCTAAAACTATTTTGTTTAAACACACGTTTGAAGTTGCTTGGTCCCCAGGGCCGATTATGGTCCATCCATCTGCTGTTTTAGTATTCTGTTGTTTTAACTGATGTTTTACCCTTTAGACTGTTATGCTTTGATTCTGTTTGCAGGCTGCTTTGGGCCCCCCAAAGCAGAACATCTACTATATAAATAAAAGCCACTGAGCCCTTGGCAAAATGCCATTTCCTTATGGGCATATTGTGTGTGGGGGGGCACCAGTACTGTAATCTGCAGTAGGCAACTGCCCATGTGGGGGCTGCCATCTAAAAAGTCCCACAATGCCCTCGAGCAGAGCAGGGATGAGTGAGCATTTCATTTCAATTTGGTTTCGATAAGAATTTACCAAAATTCACTTTTCTCTCTCTCTTCATATTCTGGAAGGAAAGAACATGATATCTATCTATCTATCTATCTAAATTGAATGTGGAAGAAACAAAAACCGAAGATTTGTCCATCCAGGCTCAGGGCTGTGAGTGCTTTGCTCCTATATGTCTGGGTTTAAATCCCTGTGCATTCAACCATGTTAGTTAGTGCTGAAGAAGGATTTGCCACCCCTTTTTTTTCTGACAAGCCCCTCATCTTTAACAGTGTTGTGGCTGGAGGAGGGAACAATGGGAAATTCTCCTTGCCGGGAATAGCGATACCTGTCGAATTTGGACCGTGCAGATGGGTGAGGAATTTGTTTCAGTTTGGGGTTTTATTTAATAACAATTCACCAACATTCACAAATGTTTTCAAATGTGGGACAGAAAGAACTTGAGATTTATTTATTTATTTATTTATTTATTTATTTATTTTAATGACTGCAGGAGAAAGTGAACCTGGCAGATTTGTCCCTCCCTCCCTGGAAGGCTGCTCTGTCAGGGGCACTGAGGGAAATTAAAATGGCAGGCAGCTTACACGCCCAGCTGCCTGGAGCAGTGTGGGCCCTGGCAGTAAGTTGGGGCCCTGGCAGCTGGCTGCTGACGCTGCCTCTGAACTGAGTAACTAGCTACAAAGGCGGGCACGGCTCTTATACCATTCATAATTGTGTACAAAAAGGCATTTTAGCAAGTCATGCAGGTGTGAGGAAATGCTGCACCCACCGAGATTACTTTGATGATGCAACTGTTAAAGGTTCAGGTGTCTCCTCCTCCTTTGCCTCTCTGTTCACCTGTAGACAAATTATTTCATAGGGATCTGTTCAGTGTGGAACTATTTATTTCTAGTTGTTTTGGAATGCCTGAGCAGTGAATGGGATTTTGGGAGTTCTTTTATTGCTGCGTTATCTAACTGTGCTAACCCCCCCCCCCCCACACACACACACACACATTGTACTTTAAAATTATTATCCGTTTGAGGCTGCCAAGATATTGGGCATGCCGTTTGGCTAGATAGGCTCTGTCTGTGGTAGCAACTACTGTATGTTGTTCAAAGCAGGGCAAATGCTGAGACTTGGGAATTACACACATAAGTGCTGTTTATGTGTGACTCACTAGGGTTGCGGCCAGGACCAGCCTGAGATATTTTTTCCTGCAAAGGAAAAAATGGCATCCTCCTCTGCATTCCACATACAGAAGCCACCTGGACTGGTAGTAGCAGAATCTTACTTCAACACTGGCAATGGGATAGGGCCCCCTCTTCCACAGGCTAGTTTAGAGCAGTGTTCTCCAATCTTGGGTCCCCAGATGTTTTTGGCCTACAACTCCCAGCATGCCCGAGCCAGCTACTGATCAAGGTAAATGATCAAGGGGCTGGAGCAACTCCCCTGCGAGGAAAGGTTACAGCAGCTGGGATTGCTTAAAAAAAAGGGTGAGTAAGGGGAAAAATGATAGATGTGTACAAAATTATGCATTGTGTGGAGAAAGTGGATAGGGAGACATTTTTCTCCCTTTCTTGTAATACTAGAACCCAGGGGGGGTCCTCCCATGAAGCTGATTGGTGGGAGGGTCAGGACAGATAAAGGGAAGTACTTCTTCACACACGGCATAGTTAAACTATGGAATTCACTTCCACAAAATGTAGTGATGGCCACCAATTTGGAGGGCTTTAAAAGGGGACTGGACAAATTCATGAAGGAGAACGCAATCAATGGGTACTAGTCCTGATGGCTATATGCTACCTCCAGGATCAAAGGCAGTGGGCCGGTTCACAGTTCACATGACCCGGGCAGCGAGCGGGGGAGGCACCACGGGGCCACTGGCGGGGTCCGGCGGGGCGCCGCAGACGACCTGCGCCCCGCACGCGTGGGCGGACCCCGGTGGAGCCAGCAGTTCCCGCACCACAGCGCGGGCCTCCCAGCGCTAGGGGGCGCTAGCTCGGGATGTCCAGTGGGGCCATTTGCCCCTACAGGCCGGAGCGGCCGCTCTGGGCTGCCGCATCTCCGGCTGCTCTGGGCTGCCGCCTCTGTGTGGCCACGGGAGGCCCCTGCGGGACAGCCGCCCGCTATTCGCATGGCAGGGTGGCCACACGCGGTAGGGGCTTACCCCTTTACTGCCCATGGTAACTTTCCGTGCTTCCCGCACGCGGCCGTCCTGCCGGGGCGCCCCCAGCTGGCGTTTGCACGACATGGGAGTCGCGGAGGGCTTCTGCTCCCCCGTGGTTCCCATGTCGTGTGAACCGGCCCAGTATGCCTATGTACACCAGGCCAGCTGCGGGGGAACATGGGTGGGAAGGTCCTGTTACACTCATATCCTGCTTTTGGGATCCTGTGGGCAGCTGGTTGACCACTGTGTGAACAGAATGCTGGACTAGATAGACCCCTGGCCTGCCCTGATCTAGCATGGCTCTTCCTATGTTCTTATCATTCTGCCTCTGATACTGGAGGTAGCATATAGCCAATCAGGGCTAGTAGCCACTGATAGCCTTCTCCTTCAGGAATGTGTCCAATCCCTTTTTAAAGCCCTCCAAATTGGTGTCCGTCACTACATCTTGTGGAAGTGAATTGCCATAGTTTAACTATGCAGTGTGTGAAGTCCTTCCTTTTATCTGTCCTAACCCTCCCACCAGTCAGCTTCATGGGAGGACCCCCCATGGGTTCTAGTATTAGGAGGGAGGGAGTAAAATGTCTCCCTATCCACTTTCTCCACACCATGCATATGGACAGTGACCCAGTATAACTCAGCGTCCTGTGTTTCCCAAACATTCAGTTGAATTGTCCACTAATATGGACATGTGGTTGTGCTAACCAGCCCTGCAAACCTGGGCACATGTGCACAAGCAAGCAACCTCATGCAAGCAGGGCTTTGACACAATCTGCCTATGGCAAAAAAAAGGGGGGGCGAAGTGGGGCGGGGGTTGATACCATCCCTGATGGAGATTGCAGATTTTATTTTTAGGTCAAGTATTTGTTCCTAGAATACATACTAGAGCCGCTGCACCAAAATATAGCAGCATGGGGGGGGGGGGGGATGCCTACATCAAGGATATATAATCTAAAACTGGGAACGAGCTAATGAAAAATCCTTGAAACTTGGCTGAATTCGCTGAAGTCAAGTGCAAGAATAGATGGGGATGGGGAACCAGCTCCAAACATCTGCTCTGCAGACTTCAGAAAACAATTCCTTTTAAAACTGGGGTAGGTGGGGACCTAACGGGATCATGCATTTGTTTGTAAACTGGACTGTGGAGAAGAGAGAGACATCCTCCCCAAAACTGATCCCTGCCAGGGTTGCGTATACTATAGCCTGCCTGGAAATCGGCGCCGCGGCCTTCCCCAGCCCTGCAAAGCAACGGACGACGGACGTGACCTGCGGTGACTTAGAGTGGAATCAAGGTGCCCCCTCCGCACGCGCGCAGAGGCGCTGCCGGCTGCCAAGAGGCTGAGCCTCGCCCGTGGAAAACGGGCTTGGGGAAGCAGCCGCGCCCGCGCCCTGGAAGCAGCCGCCTGAAAATGCCTTCGGGCGCGGGGGGGGGGGGGGAGAAAAAGCGCCGGGAGGCGGGGAAGTGGTACCTGCCGCCAGACAGCTGCCTGAGCGCGCCTCTCTGGGAACCGCCGCCCCGTCCGCAGACCGGAGAAGGGAGTCGCGGGGGCGGGGGCCGCGCGGCTACAAAAGCGCCGCCGAAGGCGAGGCGGGAGCGCAGAATGCGAGAGGCGGCGAGCGGGAAGGAAGCAGGTTCCCTCGGCAGCGCCGCAGCCTCTTCGTTCCCCCGATCCCGGACGAGACGCGCCAGCCCCGACGGCTGCTGCTGCTGCTGCTCCGCGCCATGGGCTGGTTCTTCACTGTAGTCTTGCTCAACCTTCTGCTGGGGCTGCTGCTGCTGCTGCTGGCATCTCGCCTCCGGTGGCCTCGGTGAGTGAAACAGGCTTTGAATTACACGCACACACTCCATACACGCGCGCGCACGGCGCACCACACGCCCTGTTCCCCTGGCAAGTTCCTATGAAGGTGGGTCGTTGGGACCCCAGACGAAGATCGGTCTTGGACTAAGCCAAGGATAGACGGGGTGGTCTATTATTATTTACAGCAAACAGAGGAAGGCAGAGATAGAGAGAGCTTTTGGGCGCAATCCTATGCATGTTTACACGCACGCACACTCCTGCAACTCCCAACATTCCCCAGTTACTGAAAAATCCCTGAAAAAGTAGGACCCTTTTCCTGTCTAAACATGGATAGGATCTTTCATTTGGAGCCCTGAAATCTCTGGGAGGTCACCTGTCCCACCACCTGCTGTCCAGGGGCACTTGCTGAAATAAAGGTGCAGAGGCCCTGATGATCTCTGTTGCATCTGATCCCCCTGGACTAGCTGGCTTTTTGCCCACATGTGCTTCCTCTCCTGCTGCCCCCCAACCTTGAATCTTACTGCCTGAGGTTTTTTTCTGAAAGCAAATAATTCTAAGAGCAATTCAACTGGGGTGGGTGGGTGGAGTGTTTACCGAGTTAATAGAATTTCCCTTCTTGGATGTTATTAAGGAAGTTCTGGATAGGCATATGCCAGAGGAGATTTCAGGGATGGGGACTCGGACTCGAGGACTCGACTCGTGAGTCGGACTGAGTCCCCCCTCTGACTCGACTCGGACTCGAGTCCCAATATTTTTAATGGGACTCGAGACTCGACTCGGGACTCGAGACCAAGGACTCGTCAACATCCCTGCTTGATGCCACCTGAAGGTGCTGCCTGGACCCAGTTGCAGTAACAATCCAAGTTTATTTCTTAAAATCATTTCCCTAAAATGCAACCTTTCAGACATTTTGGGTTTGGCTGCCTCTGCCTGCCTGCTTGGGGTTCCCAGCCTCCTCTGCCTGCCTGGTCTCTTCTTAACCAGTTCCACAGTTTGAATTGTCCAAGACAAAGGCCTCTGCCTGCCTGCTTTGGGGTTCCCCGCCTCCTCTGCCTGCCTGGTTATTTTGGGTTTGTCTGCCTGGTCTGTTCTTGTCAAAATCAGTGGCAGAGTTTTGAGATAAAAGGGCACACTTGTGCCTAGAATTTATTTAAGCCACACATCTGGCCTTATTTTGTTGGGGAAGAACCCCATTGATTTTAATAGGGACTCGTGGAGTCAGCTTTGGGAGTGACTCGGGACTCAGGACTCGTGAGTCACCATTTTGGACCAAGGACTTGGACTCGGACTCGAGACTCGGGTCCAAAGACTCGTGACTCGACTCGTGACTCGAGACCAAGGACTCTTCAACATCCCTGGGAGATTTAGACAGGGGCATGTATTTTCTTACTCTGTAAAGTGTCATTTATTTATTTATATTGTTTATTGAATGTATTTTTGAATTGCCGTTTGTGGCGTAACCCCACAATTCAGTTCCCTGGTGTATGTCTGCATTAGTATGTTTAGGGTCACTCCATGTAAAATCAACCAGTGAATTTACCTGACTGTCACCAATTTTGAAAAAACTTGGTGAACTTGTTTGGTCTGCTGAGAAAATAAGCTGCTCCAAAAATTAGACTTCTGGAACAAAAGCTTTTGGAGATATGGCAATCAAAAATTTGAAGAAAAATGTTAATTTTTGTGTGTTGGACAACATTAAAATTACAGTAATTCCAGTTCTACAGAACCTAGAAAGTTAATCATGGTGTTGATGGAAAGCCTTTGAAATGCTCTTTCATTTGATATGTAACATAAGTGGTTATTTGGAATAAATATATATTCAAGGTCAAATAGTAAAATTTGACCTTGAATTCTGCAAAAACTAAAAAAAAATTCTCCATGATTTTTGTTTTATTATTTCATCTGACAGTGCTTAATACATGTACCAATTTTCAAAATGGGGTTCTTAACAGAAAACGAGTTACATCTTTTGGGGCGCTCTGTGTGTATGCGCCACAGTTCATATGAATTGCCATCTCACTG
The DNA here is from genome assembly GCA_021292165.1 of Shinisaurus crocodilurus. Taxonomy (NCBI): domain Eukaryota; kingdom Metazoa; phylum Chordata; class Lepidosauria; order Squamata; family Shinisauridae; genus Shinisaurus; species Shinisaurus crocodilurus. The sequence continues at coordinate 273,591 of JAHFWL010000435.1, forward strand.
TACGAATCTTAAGAAAATATGCATTATCACTTAGGTTTTGAATAAAACATTGTGCACAAGTACAAGCTACCCTGTCATAATTGTGCAGCTCTGAATTAGGTATTCTTCTTCACAATAGCATATTTCTGACATTTTGTGTAGAATAATGATACTTCCTCTGGGTGGTCATTCTGGTATGAAATCAATCAAAGAATATTTCCAACTGAAAGCAAATTGCTTAAGATTTGGTGAACTTGTTCTGCTTATTAAAAAATAAGTTGCAGGGCATATTGTTTTCAGAAGAATGATATTTAAAATATGTACTTTAAAAAAGGTACTCACCAGTATGCTTGGGGAAAATAGGTTCATTTTATTTTTTTCAAATAAATATACAGAAGTTTGACCTTGAATAATGACAAAAAACTCCTTTTGTTTTAAATAACGTTTAACATCCCTGGAAACATGTACTTGATTTCAAAATGGGACTCTTACTAGCATAGTTATTTTGATTTACTTAGATGTGGGCTTGAAAAACCATTATTGTGCATAGATGAGATTTTCCATTTTACTTTTATATATGCTGATCAGATTTTATGCAGTTCAAATATTACTTGCTAACATTTTGTTAACAAGTCCTAAATTAAGGACCTTTTCATAACAGTAGTTTCTAGTCTTGAAGTTGCTGCATGACACTCTTTGTCTGTTAGTGTATAGAAGTGCCCTGTTGGGCAACAAGGATCAGCTTTTGTCAAAACATCTGAAGATGGTATCCATAGGACATCTTGTTTATCTGGATACATAAATGATTTTGCTGGTCCAGCTGGATGAAGAAAGCTCACTAACACTTCTGCTCTCTGATCATCTGTTTGTAGAACACAACCTAACCACCATTGTGAGATATAAACGCATGTAACAAATCCTCGTATTTCTTGCAATTCCAGTTCTCCTTCTTTAATAGTCACTGTCTCTTTTCTGGATTCGCATTGAAATGAGTATCTTTTAGTAGCAACAGTGTGTTTTGTGGAATTACAGCGTGAATTTTCTGTGTCCCAGGAATCGTCTTGAATTCTCGAAGCGATGTTTCAGAAGCTTTTCTTCCAGTTCATAATCTTTACTTGTGGTGTATTGAAATGCAACCTGTGTGATGTTCTCCTTTGCCCATTCAAAGAGCTGACGAGGGGTCATGATTTGTTTTTCATACGGATGCTGGAAACTTGCTCAAGCAGCTAACTTTTTCACAGTGCCACCCAAACCATCACAAGGCCAATTTCCATGCGATGTGGCAAAGAAGTGCCATTCTGCATCGATACCGAAATCTGACTTATGCTTACTTAAAGTTGTTGAAGTTTTTACCGTTTTTATACTGTGCTGCTGCACCATCAGGGAAATAATAGATCTTAGTTATGCTACCTGTAGAAATGGTGTGCAGGAATTCAACAATTTGAGAAGTCATGAACACATTGCAGCAGAAGTGGGGTCGGCACTTGTCACGGCTTCAGGCCTGCCTTTTTCTTTCTTATCAGAATCTGTGAATAAAGCTTGATTTAATGTAGACATCCAAAGAGATATATCTCTGTGAAGGTTTGAGGCCTACCCATGCCTGGTTTGGTTTCAGCCTGAAGGCTTCGGAAGGGAGGGGGCGGGCTTAAGTTTAATTTCCCTCCAAAAAAATTCTGTTTTAAGTGTGTATAAGGGGGTGAAGTTATTGTAGGGAGGTACTGTGCATGTATAAGAACATTCACATCTTCTGAACTATTCAGTACCCCGTTCTGGAAATCGGTACATATACTCAAGGTAAACATGGGTTATCTGAGGAAAAAATCAGCAAAAAAAAAACATTTGGTTTTTTTGGAATTCAAGGTCAAATTAAAGAAACTATGACCTTGAATATTTTATTTCACATGCATGCTTCATGTTACATATCAAATAAAAGGGTAGTTCGAGAGCTTTCATATGACACCATGATTTACTTTCTAGGTCAATTCTGAAGGAAGTTATGATACTTTTTGTGTAGTCACAAACGCTGAAAAATCGTGTTTTCGGCATTTTTTGAGCACACTGTACTTTTGAACCGTGAGGTATAATGACCTATAATTTGGTGTATGTTCATTTCTCATGCTGGTCTACCAGTATGCCAGTATTTTTTTAAAAAAAATCACAGATGGTGAGGTAAATTTTTCAAATTTTTTGGTTGATTTTACATGGAATGACCCTTCAGTGCATATAGAATGTTGAACTGAGTGGGTGTGGTTTGTGATGTCTTGGAAAGGGTGGGGGGGAGGAGTATATAAGGAGTGGTTGAGTGTTGAGGTTGGGGTTGGGAGTTAGTGTGTTGGGAGTGGGTTAGTTGGGTCTTGTCTGTCAGGAGTTTTGAGAGAAATCAGTGCTTGTATGAGGAGTGAAAGTATTTGGAGTTATAGGGACTTAGGTTAATTACAAAGTGTTTGGGGATAGGCAGGTTTAAAGTTATTTTCTGGAACTAAGATTTTGAGAATTAAAATAAACTTATTTTTATTTTGTTTGCTACCCAAATCCTACGTGTCAGCTTGGCGTTATTAACCTGCATTACTTTCAAATCTACACACACACCTTTGTACCCAGGCCACAGTATCATAAATTTAAGCTTGATCCTTAATAACCAGTATTAATCTTTTCCCTCATTAGCAGGGGAAAGGTTTTCATTTGACCCTCCCCTCAGGTTTTTAAGTGTAGATGCTTAGCCTGAGAAGGGTTTATGCACCTGGTTCTAAAGTGTAAGGGACCGTGTCGTCACACCTTTCCACTCAATGTGTGTTTGAGGTGATTTACAATAAAACATAAAGTACAGCAATTTTTTAAAACAACAACAACCCTAAAACAAGCAGATAAAATGCATACATTATGATAAAACAGGGGGAATCCACTAAAATCAAAGAATGACATTAAACACTAAAAGCTTGGTGGCACAGAATAATTTTTACCCGATGTCTAAAGGCTGATAATGAGGGAGCCAACCCAACAACTGGGTTCCGACAACACAATAACCCACACTCAAGGGTTGAGTATGGGTTGGGTGTGGGTTGTCATTGAACCACAGTTTGTTGAAACATGAGTTATCGTGTTGCCTGAATCCAGCCGAGATAACAAACCATTCCATGGTGAACAACCCACAGTTCACAACCCTGCAACAAACCATGGGTTCTCCTCCTGGGTTGTTCATGGTTAACAAGCCATGCAGCTGGGTTCAGACAATATGAAAAGCCATGTTCAGACAATATGAAGAGCCAGTGTAGTGTAGTGGTGAGAGTGTTGGACTGGCACTCGGAAGATCCGGGTTCTAGTCCCCGCTCTGCCATGAAACTCACTGGGTGACTTTGGGCCAGTCACTGACTCTCAGCCTAACCTACCTCACAGGGTTGTTGTGAGGATAAAATGGAGAGGAGGAGGATTATGTAAGCCGTCTTGGGTTCCTTGAAGGAAAAAAGGTGGGGTATAAATATAATAAATAAAAAAAATAAATGTTTCAAGGACAACCCACTCAATGCATACCCAACGCATACTTCCTTGAGTTTGGGTTATTGTGTTGTCTGAACTCAGTCACTGTCTCTGTTTAGGGAGGTTAGCTGGCATGATATAAATTAATAATAATCCTTCATTAAAGCAAAAAAAAAAAAGACTTATGACATATTTAAGACTATTGGCTTTATTTATTGTAACAGATTAAACACTGTCACACCTCTGGAACTGTGTTTTTAAATTTTTTTTTATAAAAGGCATTTTTTTGCTTTCTTCCATTTTTTCTTTATTAAAGAAGCATGGTTCATATACTCAACATAATGCTATGCATGTATTCTCTGAAGTAGGTCCCACTGAGTTCAGTGGGTCTCACTGCCCAGTTAAGTATATATAAGTATGTTCAGTTTAGAGATGGAGGAATGAGGGTGTAATCCTATACATAACTTCCCTGGAAGCAAGCTCCATTGAACCGAGCAGGACTTATTTCTGAGTAGACGGATGTAGGATTTGGCTGTAAATCAATAATGAATAATGGTTAAAAGGTGACGGCAACAGCATAAATGATCACCCATTAAATAGCTCAGGATAACAATTTTTTAGGAGCTTGTTCTTTTTAAAGAATACATCACCTATTTGGTGGTATGATGATTATAGTTAATTATTAGTATAATTTTGGTGATTATAATAATCATAATAAATATAATGATGATTATAATTAATTAACTAACAGTAATCGTGTGTAACAGGCTACACTTCAAGGTTGAGCCAAGCTGTTATTGACATGCTCCAACGTCAAACAAACAGGGTGTGTGTTGACACTCCATCTGCTCAAAAGATGTTTATGTTGGCACAAGTCTATTTCTGTCATTGTGAAAGAAGTCCGGGTTAAGGAAGACCTGAGAGCTAATGGGGAACCAAGTCCAGTATCAGAGATGGCAAGGTGGGATCTTGCTCGGCCCCACAAAGCCAGCGAGTGACTCACTGACCTAACTGGGCCACTAGATTTCCTTTGCATAGGGCGTCTGAGAAGTTGAGAAACAGCATAAAAAGAATGATCAGTTTGCATGATCTGTGTCTTACAGATTAATAAAGGAGATGGGGTTGGAGGGTGAGGAAGCCCTATAGAAAATGGTGGCCTTTCAGGGCCAAACAACATGGGAGATTCATGATATGATTTCCCATCATCATCATCATCATCATCATCATCATCATCATTATTATTTTAAGATCAGCAATATGTGTGTGGGTCAGGTGGGGGATAGATCAGTGCTGTAGCATTAAACCTGTATTAAAAGAACTGCACTGGGTGCTTTTAGGTACCGAGTCATGTTCAGGGTTTTGTTGCTGAAATTCAAAGCCCTAAACAACTCGGAACCAGGATACCTAGCAAATAGTCTGCCCCTATATATACCAAATTGGCCCCCTAAGATCTTCCAAGGAGGCCTTTTTGGCCGTTGCACAACCAACAGCATGTCATCATGTAACGGCATGTTGCAACAATATGAAAGAACTGCTAGATTTGGGCCTGGTTCGGGTGTGCTTCCTAGGAGGAACCAGGAAGTATCTGAGGGTACTCCCACTGCTTCTGGCCTGAGGAGAGAGAGGCCACAGCCTGAGAGAGCTCTGTAGAGGGACTTTTGTTTAAATAAAACATGGACGTTTGTTAATAAAGCAGTCTGTTTGGTTGCGTGTGGGTGCAATCCACCAGCTTTGAAACACACGTAAGCGAGCCTTCTTGGTAGTGGCACCCACCCCCTGGAACGCTCTCCCACATGGGGTCCAAGAGGAGGAAACTGTGGCAAACAGGGTGGATTTGATTTAAATCAATTTGATTTAAATCATGATTTAAATCACAATTTAAGTAACTACTCAGAAAGACTCTATTTAATCATGTGATCCCCCCAAAAATGCACTATTCCTTGCTATAACCTTAATATATATTAAGGGGCAGTTAAAACAGGTTACTTAGGAATGGGATCCAAAAGCTTTGGAAAAAAGAAAAGTTTTCAACTGAGCCTTAAAAACTGAAATAGATGAAACAGTCCACAAGTGAACTGGAAGGGAATTCCAGAGATAAGGAGCAGCTAAAGAAAATGGGCAAATTGGAGCAGGGGAGCAGATGACCCTTAGGCAGGTCAGCAACATAATACCAGAAGAGCAAAGATCCCTGGAGGGAGTATAATGGGAAATCAGAGCAGAGAGATAGATCGTGTAACACTTTAAAAGTTAGTACAAGAAGCTTCTACAGTATCATATAGAAAATAGGAAGCTAGAAGAGACTCCAACAATGGAGTGACATGATTTTATTTAACTAAAACAACACTGTATTGTGGATTTTTGTTTCTCAATAGTAAATATATAATATTTAACAAGCATATGGTTTTGTTTTTTTTTAATTGAAAATGTAGTAAACATTTAAGTTTTTTCCAGATATTTTGAGATCTAGTTGATTTTTAAATTGTTTTTTATTTTTTTAAAAACCCCAAAATTAAATAGAGGGTGTCAGGTATTCTGCTCATATTGTTTCCCTTTCGTTTCTGTTGCCTGCCCTTCCATTCTTGCATTTATCTCCAGGCTTCTTCTCCTTGCCCAGATTGACTCCTCTCCCAATAATCCTCTATTCATTGATACTTTCAATGACACTTTCAGTGTCTGCAAGTGTGCAGTTTCAGAGAGAGTGTTAAAGGCTTGACTTTGTCTGCACAAAGTTGCAGAGGGACAGTAGCTAGGGTTGCCACTCTAAAGGAATCAGCATCACTCAAGGAAACTATTGAAAGCAATCCTGGAGTTTTACATAGGGCTTCTAAGAATTCCCAACATTATTTTATATCATGTTGGTGGGGGGGGGAGGGGGAAGCTCCAGGTTTGGAATAACTTCACTCAGAGTTGGAAAATGGGGCTGATCAGATCTGTTATTTCTCATATCTATATATTGCTGTTAACAAGTTTATATCTCTGGAGACACAAACCCAGTTTGAGAACTGCAAAATTTTCTGATGGTATCTTCTAGACTAGACTATCTTCTAGGATTTATTTATTTATTACATTTATACCCCGCCTTTTTTCCTACAAGGAACCTAAGGTGGCTTACATAGTCCTCCTCTCCCTTTTATCCTCACAACAACCCTGTGAGGTAGGTTAGGCTGAGAGTCCGTGACTGGCCCAAAGTCACCCAGTGAGCTTCATGGCTGAGCGGGGACTAGAACCCGGATCTCCCGCGTTCCAGTCCAACACTCTCACCACTACCCCACACTGGCTCACACTGCACCTGTTTACTTAGGCTTTCCCTGGTGTGTAATTACACTGCTGTGTTTTATTGTTTCTATAATGTTTTCATGAATTTATTGTTTTATATTGGTTTATAAATCAGGTTTCATATTGTATTTTATGTATTTCTTATGTAAACTGCTTATATATCCAGCAGTATATAAGTAGTTTAAATGAATAAAGTACTGGGAGAGAGGGAGTTAAACCTCCCCTCCCTTCCCCATGCCGTTTCCTATCTCTAAATTGCACTCATGTGCGCACTCTCCAAATCTGCTGCTGGACTTGGAAAAACATAGGAGGAGAAAAATTAATAAAAAGAAAACAAATTTGTGAGAAATGCTTAAAAAAAAGAAAAAGACATTACCATGAAAGGTAATATTATCGGCACATACAAAGTGCCTTTATGCATCAGCCCAACCCTTCAGAACTGTGTGTTGATCTTGGATTGAACAGAAATGTCACTGGCTAGGAGAAATAACCAGCTAGCTAACTTTAGCTAATTGCACTGCACTGCAATACCGTGTATGTTTACTCGAAAAAGCAAGTTCCTAAACTTACTCCCTAACAAGAGTGTTTAGGATCGCAGCATTAAATATAGGGTACCCACTTACACATCACCAAAAAAAAAAGGAGGACACCCAATTTGCATATTCTAATTTATATGTATATATGCAAATTTAGAAAGAATAACTATAACGTAAATAGAAATACAATACATCTCACCTAGTGGGGATTGGGGAAGACCTGCATGAATGTTTAGCCTGCTTCTCCAGGGGCTAATTGTTGTTGGGCAACTTCAGGGCCCCTCCTCTCTCTTGTTATGGTTCTCTATCTTTATACCAGACTTGGCCCGGACAACCCTTCAAATAGAAGACACCTTCAAATAGAGGACTGTCCTCTCTTAAGTAGGACACCTGGCCACCCTATTTAAATACAAGATTCCCTAGAATTTGTTTTAGTTATTGTAGTATTGCCATTTTCATTATTTTGTTTCGATATCTTCGAATTTGATTAGTTGTACAATGCTTTAACTACATATATGTAGAAAAGCAGTCTATAAATGATGTGACATAAATAAATCACATATACTCTTCTTGGAGAACGTGCCATTGCTTATGCTGCCAAACAGTACAACGCACGCAGAGGAGGGAAGTGTCACCAGACTTGTGGGAACCCTGAGGTTTGTGCATGATGACGTACCAAAAAACCTTTAGAAAAATATGAGGAGGAAAGCACCTGAAACAGCCCAGTGAAGACTGACAGGGCCCAGCTACTGTGAAATGCTGACTGACCAGAGATGGGGGACAGAAAACAAGGTGGGATGAAGAATGAAAGAAGTATTGTGGAAGAGGATATGGCTGACTGACAAACAGTAAAAAGGAGCACTCCACACTGCAACATCTTGTTGCAGGACCCATTGTAAAATATGTATTTTAAAAACATCGGTGGAGCCATGGTTGGCTTAGGATAGTTTGATGTCATAAGAAGAGCCATGCTAGATCAGATCAAGGGTCCATCTAGTCCAGCATCCTGTTCACACAGTGGCCAACCAACTGCCCACGGGATCCCACAAGCAGGACATGAGTGCAACAGCACCCTTCTGCCCATGTTCCCCAGCAACTGGTGTACATAGGCATACTGCCTTTGATACTGGAGGTAGCGTATAGCCATCAGGACTAGTAGCTATCGATAGCCTTCTCCTCCAGGAATTTGTCCAACCCCCTTTTAAAGCCATCCAAAGTGGTGGCCATCACTACCAATTTGGCATTGCTAATGCCAGCTACCAAGGCCAGCTCAAGCTATTGTGTTGCACAGCCATTTGGGACAGCAAAACCTGAGAGGTGCACCATAGGATCTCTTGCAATGCATATGGAACACTGAGGCATAACTTCTGGATTCTGCTCAGCTGTGCCTATTCTGCATTCTAGGCCGGCATCCTTTCCACCATGCTGTGGGGTCCTTGGACAGACGCCTAAGTTGAAACACTATTCCATTGCAACCCTAAATATTTTTCTGCATTCAGTGACCAGCTAGGGTTGCTTTTGCAGCTGGATTGGCCCGGTCATAAGCAAAATGCTTAACACCCTGTTCATAAACACACCTTTACTTTGAAGCAAAGACAATTGATTTCACTGAGACTTTGGCTGGGGACCCAATTATGTCAGTAGGTGGTGCCTTGTCCCTGATGTCATGGATAAGGTCCCACCTGCCACTGGCACCATCTGACCCACGAGGGTCTGGGGATCAATCCAGTCCCCACACCCAAGTAAGTTCCCTACCCCTGGTCTAGGGCATTACGGCACTGAAACAGGCCACCAGCTAATGCATGATGGCCTCCGAGGCACTTGAAATGCTCCCTGTTTTTGCAGTCTGAGGCAGATGGGAGGAAACAGGATTTCTACTGGTGCCTGTGGCTTGTGGTTTACGCTTCACTTGGCAAGGTACAAGTTTGTGCATGCTTGGATTAATATATCCTCACCTCTTACTATTGTAATGCAACTCCTTATAAAATCAATACAATGATAAATTGAGAAATAATTTCTTCCCACCTCTTGTTTTCCTTTTATCTTCTATATCTTGTTTCTTACATTTCTACTTATCTGACAGAAAACAGAAGACTGGGTTTTTAATAATTACACAGCAGCCCAAGACTGCAACAATGGAGACATGAAACTCAACTATTAGTAACTTTTCCTCCAGATAGTTTGGGACTTGAGATTTTTGGGTTCTAATTTTAATTATAATACTTCTTCATTGCTAGTATATATTGTTATGGATAATGAAAAATCTTACTGAGCTACTGATGGTGGTGGTGGGCTTTCACAAAAGCTATTTCCCCCCCCCCCCAATACTCTATTCACATTGACTAATATATAAATTCCATCAATCATATTTGCTCACTAAGAGGACAGAAGGAAATGTTGTCCTACATTGACTTGTATAGTAGAAACCAGGGGCAGGGAGGTACGGCTAGTGGGCTGCAATGCGTGCAGGTGGCCATTTTGAATATTCAACCCCTGGGGGGGAGTTACCATGGTTTGTCGTGTTGTCTAAACCTGGGTGGCAGGGGTTGTTTGAGGATTAAACAACCCTCAAATAATCCATGGTCGGTTGTATGGTTATTTGAGAATTGTTGTTTGATAGTTAGGAGTTGTCATTCTGGAAGTATCCTTGGGAATCTTGTAACCTCCCCACATACATATAGGACTCTCTCAAGCTCTCCTTAGACAGGACTTCCATGCAAAGCAAATGTGTGGCGGATGGATCTGGGCTGCATTTCCTGCCCTCACCTCCAACACTAATAGCGCCAAGGGAGTGGCTGGCTGCTCACACATGGTTGGGGGTGGCGTCTTTGTGACTGTAAGATGGGCCAGCCAATCAGCACAGCTGTCTCCTGCACTGCAGCCTTTCCCAACCTTGGGTCACAAGATGTTGGATGACAACGCCTGTCATTCCTGAGCATTGGCCATGCTGGCTGGGGATGATGGAGTTGTAGTCCAGAGACATCTGGGGATTCCAGGTTGGAAAGGGCTGTGCTAGAAATGCAAAGAACAAGTTGCTCCTGAGCTTGATGCTCTTAGGAAAATTGTATGCCCTACCAAAAATAGGATCCACGTCACTCCAGAAATGTGCTTGGCCTTAACAAAAAGGGGGAGCAGCATCCAATGTATTTTTCAAAGGGCAAGCATAAGACTGAAAAGGCCTGATCTGCTTTCAAATCTCACTGAAATAATAAACATCCTTTGTAATATATTTTTTAACTTTTTTGTTTTGAAACTGCAGGAAGGCTTTGGAGCCAAGATGTCACCCTGCCTGTCCATTGGAAGAGATTAGCCCAGAATTTACGTAAATTAAGCAGTGGGTCAGCAACAAAATCCCGTATGGCCTGCTACTTTTTGGCTATCAGAAAAGCAGATTTCCATTCCTGTTTAGCTCTATTAATTCAACAAATCGCTGCAGCACCAGACACAGGAAATTAAGATTGGCTTGTGGTATCTTATATGACCCCCTTGCAGGTTAAAAAACAATGGACACACTGATTAGGCACTGATGATGTGCTCTTTGTGGACTGCTCTGTATAGAGCAGTGTTCTCCAACCTTGGGTCCCCAGGTGTTTTTGGCCTACAACTCCCAGCATGCCTCAGCCAGCATAGCTGGTCATAGTAGGTCAAAAACATCAGGGGACCCAAGGTTGGAGAACACTGGTATAGAGCATGAAAGATGTTTCACCCCAGTATTTGGCATAACATGATACTGTCACATTAAGGAGTTCAGTCTGGCACCCAATATAGAAATGACCCTGGAGTGCTCACATCTCCGGCTGAATATAAATGTACTTGGCAAGCGATGTTGTCATGTGGTCATTCGATTTTTGTTATGATGACTAGTCTATAGCAGCCTTCTCCAACCTGTCTCCTTTCAGATGTATTGGACTACAACTCCCAGCATGGAGGGCGCTAGGCTGGGGGAGGCTGGACTATAGTAAATTGTGGTTTTCTTGCCGTGGTTATACCATTAACTTCAGTGCTATGAGTGCAGGATAAACACTTTTTAAAAAATGGAAGAATTATAGAATGATTAAGCAACAATATAGTTAAACATTTATATATATATTGTTGTTGTTTCCAGGCGACCAGATGAACCTCCTCTCGATAAAGGTCTCATTCCTTGGCTTGGGCATGCTCTGGAATTTGGCAACGATGCTGCCAGCTTCCTGTCTGGCATGAGGAAGAAGCATGGTGATATTTTCACAGTGAGTATCTACAGTTACCATCTGAGGGGTGCCATGGTTAATCTCCTGTATGATTCACCTTTGATTCTATGGGTGCTTCCAGATGAGGCTTTTATTGTGTACCTTGCTTCTTTGTGGACTTTTACAGGGGATCCAGATGTCATCATGGTCTTCCATTTGTAACCCTCCTGAGTTTTCCCAGTGTATTTATTTAAAATTATTTTTAGGTTGCCTTTATGGGTAAAACCCTCTCAAGGTGGCATACAAATTTAAACCCATACGAAACAGATGCAATAAAATTCAGTAACTACCAGGGATGTTGAAGAGTCCTTGGTCTCGAGTCACGAGTCGAGTCACGAGTCTTTGGACCCGAGTCTCGAGTCCGAGTCCGAGTCCTTGGTCCAAAATGGAGTCACGAGTCCTGAGTCACTCCCAAAACTGACTCCACGAGTCCCTATTAAAATCAATGGGTTTTTTTCCCAACAAAATAAGGCTACTTCAGATGTGTGGCTTAAATAAATTCTAGGCACAAGTGTGCCTTTTTATCTCAAAACTCTGCCACTGATTTTGACAAGAACAGACCAGGCAGACAAACCCAAAATAACCAGGCAGGGAACCCCAAAACAGGCAGGCAGAGGCCTTTCTCTTGGACAATTCAAACTGTGGAACTGGTTAAGAAGAGACCAGGCAGGCAGAGGAGGCAGGGAACCCCAAACAGGCAGGCAGAGGCAGCCAAACCCAAAATGCCTGAAAGGTTACATTAGTAAAATGATTTAAAAAAATAAACTTGGATTGTTACTGCAACTAGGTCCAGACAGCACCTGCAGGTGGCATCAAGCAGGGATGTTGATTAGTCCTTGGTCTCGAGTCCCGAGTCGAGTCTCGAGTCCCATTAAAAATATTGGGACTCGAGTCCGAGTCGAGTCAGAGGGGGGACTCAGTCCGACTCACGAGTCGAGTCCTCGAGTCCGAGTCCCCATCCCTGGTAACTACGTATTCACTAAAAGTTTAATAAAAACAAAGGTTAGTGATAAAAAATATATCAATAAAAACAGAAGTTACCTAGAACCACCAGCCCATGAAGTTATAGAATGGCCAGCAAAAACAGGTGGATCTTCCAAGCTTGAGAAGATGCCTGATGAACCCCCAATGGAAGCTAATTCCAGAGTTGTGGGGGGCCCACTGGGAAGGCCCTCTCTTTTGTACTCACCAGCCTAACTGCCCTTGGTGGTGGGCAAGTGAGAAGGGCCTCTGCTTGATGACCTCTGAAAGGCATGGGAAAAGGTGATCCTTCAAGTTATTTATGCAGTTACAATATTTCTAGACTGCCTTGCGGCAAAAATGTCCACTAGGCAGTTTACAAAAAAAATAAGATTACCAGTATAAAAAGTATAAAACAATAATTTAAACTACATAAAAGCAACAGGAAAAATATTCAGATTATTCCCAAGTGTCTTTTGAAATAAAGATATCAGGGAAGAAAATGCATGGACTTCTCAAGGGAGCATCTATGGTATGTTAAAATGTACATGCCACTTTTGAAGAATCCAAGCAGCTAACACTAAGAATTCTTAAATACCAAAAAATCAAAATACAAAAGCAGCCCCAAATACTACATCCCATGATTTTAACAGACAATCACCAATAAGGTTTCAATTCTCACTATTTTAAAAAGGAAGTAGGGTTCTTCAAATCCCCACTCAGCAATGCACCTCAGTGGGCTACCTTGAACCAATTCCCCTGAAAGCATGAGAAATACACAGGTGTATCACAAGGTTATTAACCAACACTTGGTGCTTCAGGTGTAACTATGACTTCTCTAGGGATTTAAGATCTGCCAGTGAGACCCTGCCAGGCCCAGGGCTGGCCCAAGACATTTTTCTGCCAGAGGCAAAAACAAGATGGTGCCTCTCCCCATTCTAGTAAAGAAGTTGACCGGACTGGCAGTGGAATTACTTCAACACTGGAGACAGGGCAGCCTCCAGCACACCTGAGGGTAGCAGACTAACCTAGGGGGTACAGGTCAGGCTGCACAGCACACACAGTTCTGTCTTCCAACACCTTGCCACACTCTCCACCCCTCAGCATCTGTAGCCTGAGGCAGTTGCCTCACTCTGGCCCTGGATCCTATTCTTCGCTGTCTCCTCTCTGTAGGTAAGATTGTAATCTACTGAGAGAAGGGTCTTTCTTGTGGTGGCCCCAGAGTTACAGAATATTTTTGTGATTTGCTTGCTTTGTTTTTATTTAAGGTTCAAGCTGCAGGGAAGTTTGTCACACTCTTATTGGATCCCCATTCTTATGATGCAGTACTTTGGGAATCCCGCTGCAAGTTGGACTTTGGCCAATATGCACGCATTTTAATGGACCGAATGTTTGATGTCAAGCTCCCAGATTATGACCCCAATGTGGAGAAAGTCATGATGAGAACGTAAGTGCAACTTTTAGATGGAAAGTTATTTGCGATGAGAAAGCCATGCCAATGTGCCATGGACGATGTATTATTAGTACCCAGTTCAAGGATACCGCAATGTTTATCAGTGTCTTCTTTTAAGGATTGACATTGGAAGAAGGAAGGTGAATTCAAATGCTCATCTACAATGCTAAATGCTTTGGGGTTTGTATGTACTATATATGTGTGTGTGCTGTTCTACTGCCAGGTGCTTAGATCTTCTTGTCTACACATATGGCAAAATGAAATGCAGAGGTGCTGGAGCCCCAAATCTTTCATTTGGAGCCCCGAATCTCCGGGAGGCCATCTGCCCTACCACCCCGCTGTCAATGGGCACTTGCTGAAATAAAGGTACAAGGACCCTGATGATCTCTGTTGCATCCTGATCCTCCTGGAACAGCTGGCTTTTTGCCCACATGTGCTCCACCTCCTGCTGTCCACCCCTTGAATCTTTCTGTGTGAGGTTTTTTTTCCTGAAAACAAATGCCCTCCTCTGCCCTGTCCATACACCCCCTTTTACAAACAGGGGTAGGAGATAGGGTCCTTTAAAACACACACATACAGACTTTAGAGCATATGTAAATTAGTTAGCATATGCAAATTTGTGCTTTTTTTTTTTTTTTTTTTTTAATCCTGTGGGTCTGAGCCCCAAAGCTTTTTTGGTATCTAGCACCGCCCCTGATGAGGTGATAGAATCCTGAAGTGATGCAGTAGAGCTGTATTCAGGCCAAGTGAATTAATTGTGTACTGTCCCCTTAAGTACAGCCCAGTGTCTAATCTCCACACACACACCCACACACTTCTCTTGACCTAAGAGAAATGCTGCTGCTCACACTTAGCCCCTGGACAAGCAGACTGAGCAGGCACACAGGACACCTGGTCACCGTCTTCCATGGTGAGATATATAATCATGATGTCTAAATGTGCATATAAGTTAGCACATGCAAATTTTGTGGAAATCAGTGACCTCTTTTATCCTTTCTTTGTTTTGGCCTGTGTGCAAGTGGTCAGTTTTTAATAGTGGGAATTGTGGCATAACCCCACAATTCAGTTCCCTGGTGTATGTCTGTGTTAGTATGTTTAGTGTGTCTAGAATGTTGAACCGAGTGGGTGTGGTTTGTGATGTCTTGGAAAGGGTGGGGGGAGGAGTATATAAGGAGTGGTTGAGTGAGTGGAGGGAGTTGGTTGTAGTGTGTTGGGAGTGTTCGAGAGTTTTGGAGTTAGGTTAGTTGGGTTATTCGTGTCTTGTCTGTCAGGAGTTTTGAGAGAAATCAGTGCTTGTATGAGGAGTGAAAGTATTTGGAGTTATAGGGACTTAGGTTAATTACAAAGTGTTTGGGGTAGGCAGGTTTAAAGTTATTTTCTGGAACTAAGATTTTGAGAATTAAAATAAACTTATTTTTATTTTGTTTGCTACCCAAATCCTATGTGTCAGCTTGGCGTTATTAACCTGCATTACTTTTAAATCTACACACACACCTTTGTACCCACAGTATCATAGATTTAAAATAGATCCTTTATAACCAGTATTAATCTTTTCCCTCATTAGTAGGGGAAAGGTTTCATTTGACCCTCCCCTCAGGTTTTTAAGTGTTGGTGCTTAGCCTGAGAAGGGTTTATGCGCCTGGTCCTGAAGTGTAAGGGACCGTGTTGTCGCAGGAATATATTTGTTTTTTCCCCCAATTTTGATCCATCAGAAGGTTTTGTTTTTGTTTCTTTTCTGTTATAAAAAGATTACAAAAATAATTTCTGTCTGGGATTTCACACAAACCAGGTAGCCTAAGATTCATATACCGGGTAGATCCCATTCATCAGGGGGAAGGGTAGATCAGAATCTGTATCTGTGATATATGAGCAAAGTGTTTTTGAAGCGGGTAACATTCAATTATGCAATTCTTATCTGCACTCTAAAGTGGTATGGACTGGGCGGGGTGCAGCACCACATTACCTACACTTTCAGAAATATGCAATGGGAATGCTTTGCCTGGGCCTGGGCCAAATGATATTTCTGAAAGTGTTGTGTGGTTCTAATTGTATCACACATCCTCTAAAGCTCCTTATAATAAGGAATTAATAAGCAGCTCAGCTTTGTCACTATTGGGGTGCAATCCTATGTGGGTTGAGACAGAAAAAAGGCCTACAACTCCCAGCATGCCCCAGCCAGCATAGCTGGCTGGGGCATGCTGGGAGTTGTAGGCCTTTTTTTCTGTCTCAACCCGCATAGGACTGCTCTCTAAAAGAGTCTTTCTCTAGAATCTCTCTCTCTCTCTTTAAAAAAGGGTGCCTGGTTTTATTCTCTCCTATTTGTAAAATCTCTGGCATCGCCATAAGCTACTTTCAACCCTTTAAAATGGTGCGGGGGCGAGGAAGCCATTTCAGAGCATAAATAGCCAGACCACAGAGTTAACTTTGGCAAATGAAAGGAAAACAAAACCATGCTGGAGAAATGCACTTTTTGATGGAACTGGAACTGTATGACAGGAAGCACCAGATAATTGTGGTTACAGCTCCAATGGTACCATTGGCTGTGTGTGTGTGTGTGTGTGTGTGGGGGGGGGGGATGATGTTGTTGTGCATGCCTGGCAACAATACCCCAGTAAACCTGTACCCCCATTGTTCTCTGCACCAATGCCTGCGATCCTGGGGCTCACCTCTTAGACCTTACAGGATTCTGCTACTTGGGACAGCTCCAAGATGACGCTTTTGTTGACAGAGGTCTGATAAACACTGGCTCTTCAGGACCAAACTAAAAGTACGGTAAATCCAATCACGCATAGCAGCGTGATTGGATTATTTACTTTAGTGTAAGCGCACGTAGCGCTGATGCGGATCGGGAATGTGGAACTGTGAGAGGAGGGATTTCAGCTTTCCCCCTCCCAGTTTCATCCTGAAATTCTCCCCCATCCCAAGAATTATATTTTTCCTTTATTTACCGGCCCCCACGTACGTGTGTGTGTGTGTGAAATTTCAGGATGCAAATGGGAGGGAGAAAGCTTAAGTCTCCCCTTCCCAGAGTGCCACAGTCCCAATCTAAATTGGGGCCGTGCACGCTTACACTAAAGTAAATAATCCAATCACGCATAGTTTTGCTATGCATGATTGGATGAACGTTTACTTTGGCCGTCAGTCACATCTTTCCCCTCCAGTCTGTACCTTTTCAGATCCTGGAAGGGCTAGCTCAATTCATTGCATGAGCTCATGCAATTTGAAAAAGAATAATTATATTTAATATTTGTATAGCACTTGCAAAAAGTGGCAAGAACAAATAGGGTTGCATCTAGACTTAGACATACCATTGAAATGAATGGACCTTAAGATATTAATTAATTAATTACATTTCTATACCGCTAAATAGCTGAAGCTCTCTGGGCAGTTCACAACAATTAAAACCACAAAATGCAACATTAAATACAGTATATATAAAAAAATAAAATTTAAAACTACAGTATAAAATAGGAATAAAGCCAAAATAAAACCTAGCAGCAGTACAGAGAGTTAAAATACAGTAAAAGATTTAAAACAGCGGAGACTAAAAGACTGAAATTCCTGGGAAAATAAGGCCTCCATCTGGTGCTGGAAACACCAGTGAGCCCCTGGACACTTTTCTTGGCATCCCTCAAGTTGTCCTACCTACCCCTCCCACTTATTTTCATTTTTTATTAACCCATTTGCTTACCAGCAGCTGGGATTGTTGTGAAATAGGTTTCTGTTGGTGTCAAAGAAATTGTTCAGTGTGTTGTGACTCAGATCCCACCTCTGCCTTGTGCTCGGTCTTTTGGGGCAGGCTACTTGTCCTTTGCCGTGCCTCCCATGGCAGCCATTTTGCAGTGGTACCCAGGATAGTTTCTCAATTGCCAAATGTGCCACTGGCCCAAAAAGGTTGCCTACTACCCCTGACCTAGTGTGCTTGTGGCAGAGGGAAGACTTTCTGATTCACAGCTTGGTCTCCTAGCTACTATGTGACACTAGGGGCTTTTCTAGACGAGGCATTGACTGTGCGCTTGGGATTCCTTACTCACAGTTGTTTACAGGCCCTTTAGATGACGTTGTGATCCTCCAGTTTTGCTTCTGTTTTTTCAGAGCGTTTTCCCAGGCTTTTCTAGAACGGGGAAATGAGCTATTAATTTACAATGGGGAAAATGGCGCTCTATACCACTATAGCACAGCTCCGCCTTGAGTAGCAAAAAAGCAGGAAAGGAAGAGCCCTTTGTGCAGAGCTCAGATCTCAGTGTGTGATGAAACCAAAAGTAGATACCACGATTAACAGCACAATAAATGCCTCATGTAGAAAAAGCCTAGCTGATTATTCCTGTGTGTGAAGGCATTATGCCTAGGAGTCCTGTTGCATCTGGTCACTTCCGATATTAATGGTCAGTAGCATTCTTCTTACCGCAGCCCAATTGGAAGGATCCCAAAGTCTTGGGAAGATGGCCTCCTTAAGTAAGGGAGTCTGAAGAGGAAATTGAGTTAGTGTCAGTGAAGATAAACAAGCAGAATTTCTTCTCTGAGGGGGTGGAGGCACTCCTCTGCAAGTTCCTTGTGAAACCTCAACTTGTGGAAGTTTCCTGCTGACTGAACATGCCAAGAAAAACAGATTACAACTAGTCCCTTAGGGCGTTGCTGGAGTAGCACTCAAAGAAGCCATTGATGGAGTTTTGGTTAATCATAGAATCATAGAATCATAGAAAAGTAGAGTTGGAAGGGGCCTACAAGGCCATCAAGTCCAACCCCCTGCTCAATGCAGGAATCCAGGTCAAAGCATCCCTGACAGATGACTGTCCAGCCGCACCTTGAATGCCTCCAGAGTGGGAGAGCTCACCACCTCCCTAGGTAGTAGGTTCCATTTTCTTATTGCTCTGACCGTCAGGAAATTTTTCCTGATATTTAGGTGGAATCTGGGTTCCTGTAATTTGAGCCCATTATTCCGTGTCCTGCAAACTGGGATGATTGAGAAGAGATTCTGGCCCTCCTCTGTGTGACAACCCTTCAAGTACAAATGAAGTGGCTCACGCTAGCTCAGCTTGTCTGAGCGTGGAAAGCTAAGCAGGGTCAGTCCTGGTTATTACTTGGATAGGAGACTACTCCTCTCGTTTCCTGCATTGCGCAGGGGGTTGGACTCGATAGCCTTGCAGGCTCCTTCCAACCCTATAATCTATGAAATCTATGAAAGCCAGTGTGGCACAACGACATAGAGTGATTAGGCTTGGAATGAATGAGGAGTCCCGAGTTCAAATGCCCTATTCAGAAACGAAGCCTCTCTTCAACCTTAGGGCCGGACACCTTCTCTTGGTCTAACCTACCTTGCTGGGTTGTTGTGAGGATAAAATTGGAAGGCAATGCAAGCATGCTGTGTGGAAGGGTGGGATGCAAATGTGACAGATACATAAATAGAAGATAGTGGCTGTGGCTGCTCCGACAGGCAATGATCCATAGAACAGGGGGCCCCAACCTTCTTGGACCCGTGGGCACATTTGGGAATTTGAGAAACTGCTGTGGGCACCACCACAAAATGGCTCCCATTGAGGAGGTGGCTTGTCACATAATTGCTGCCGTGGGGGGCTGGCTAGTCAAGAAGTAGTGGGGCGGGGGGAGAAATAGGGAGGCTAGAGGCTGGGAGTGGGGAACGGGGAAATGGGAAGAGTTGCTTCCTGGCCTGCCCAATGTTCTTCTGTCCACACAGACCTTTCCCCTTTGTGCTTGCTCTGTCTGTCTCTCTCCATTCCCAGCCTTGCTATTTCTCACACTTCTCTGTCTCTCGCCTTGTTCTTTCTCTCCCACTCACCCCCGTATCCTGTTGTTTCTCCCCTCTGTTTTTGTTCCTGACCTAGCTAACATTTAAATTTCCCACAGTGCTCCTGACTTGGCGTTGCTCTGGGACATTGTGGAAAATCAGAAGGGTGGCTAAGCCCTGCCACCTAGCACTGCTTAGACTGCTGCCACCACAGCCATGTTGGCCTGCCAGGGCCCACTGACGGAAAAGGGGGCCCACCAGCAGACACTTTGCCTCAGACCTAGAGCTGAGGTCCTGTCTCCAATTAAAACAAACGGTCACATTCATCCCTTTTTACACTGGCCTTTCTCCCCTGTTCTTCTTTCCTGTCAAAATCTGGTCTGTAAGCTTCTCAGGGGAGGGACCTATCTTTCTGGCTCATGTCAAGAGAACCATGGATAGCACTGTATAAATCAGGGGTGGGGAAACTCAGGCCCCGGGGACAAATCTGGGATTCCAATCCAGCCCTCTGGGGTTCCCCAGAAAGCTGCCCCCTTTCCCCCAACCACTGACTCTTTTCTGGTTTCCCGGCTTTTGTGCCATACCCCCCCCCCCATTCCTAAGCTTAAGCTTCCCAAGGCTAAGTTATTGGAGGTAAAAAACTTTAAGCTACAACATGCTGATTTTTTCTGGATCTTGGGCCTCACCCTCTTTGCCTTCAGCCTTGCCTACCACTGGAATGTGTGGACCGTGAGAACTTTTCTGAAATGGACTTCGGCCCTCGAGGTGAAAAAGGTTCCCCACCCCTGGTATAAAGAAACAATAGGCAGCACCCCAGGGAATTCATACACTGTGACATCATGCTTCCCCCTAAGGCACACTAGATCTGTCCAAATGCCAGATTTTTGTTCTAAAGATGACAGATAAATCTTTGTTAGTTACAGTATTTTTCCATGTATAAGACTTTCCTTTTTCCTAAAATTGTTAGACTGAAAATTGAGGGTCGTCTTATACACGGAAGTAAGCCGAGGAGAGAACCGCGCGGTTGCGAAACTGCCCAGTGGGGGGCGTCTTATACACGGAAAAATACGGTAGTTTTCTCCCCCCAGTGTCATAAAATAAGATACAGTGATACCTTGGACTGCAAGCATAACTCGTTCCGGAACCGTGCTTGTAATCCAAAACACTCTTATATCAAAGCGAGTCTCTGGCGAGTGTAAGCGGGGCCGATTTCGGCCCGCTACGCCAGCTCGAGGCGATTGGTTACATCCCCATAAAAAAAAACTTGTATTGCAAGACGTCGCTTGTTTATCAAGTCAAATTTTATTTTAAAAAATTGCTTGTCTTGCAAAACGCTCTCAGACCAAGTTACTTGCAATCCAAGGTATTACCGTACCTTGGCTGGGAGAGTCTCGATCCTAGGTTCTACTCTCTATCAAATGCATCTATTCATTCCGAAGCACCTGATGCAAAGGGACACCAGGATGTGGCAAGCTGTGTTTGGATGGAGAACACGGAATGCAACAGAAAGGTGTAAGGAACTGCAGAAAAAATGTCCGTAGGCATCCCTCCCATGGGGTTATTGGGATATGGGATACCAGGGGTGGGGAACCATGGGAGAAACTAGCAGCAACATTGTTCTCCCAGCATGGTGCAATGGGGAACATGTCCATACTGCATCAATTCTGTGATCACTCCAGTTCATAATACCACAGATGAGTGCCTGTTAGAAGCAGGGCACTGTGAAACTGGATATGGGACTGGATATGCCCTGGAACTATTAGGCCCGTGTATGGATTTGTTCCTGTGCAGACATGTCCTAATGCAGCCCTTCCCCCACCCTGGCACCCTCCAGGTGTCTAGGACTTCAACTTCCATCAGCCCCAGACAATGGTTAGGAGCTGACAGCCAAAACATCTGGAGAACACCAAGTTGGGGAAGGATGCCCTAATGTTAATGCAACAGTCTTCAAACTTTCTGATCTCGCAGAACACTTTGCACATCAACTTGTCTATCAAGGTTGGAACCCCTGTGAATTCTAGAGGACTCTAGACAGTATTTTAAACTTTCTATAGCTCCATTCCTCTAGGTCGCAGGCAGGGTTGTTGCCGGTTCGCCATTATTCTGCATGAACTAAGAATGGAACCCAAAGCACGACACGGCACTCCCCAGCAGTTGTTGCAGTGGAAGGCCAATAGTGGTGGGCAAGCACCTTTTAAGGAAGTGTCTCTGCTGCTATTACCGGTAACTCTCTCTAAGTCCGCCAGAGCTCAGTTTGAAACTCACTGTCCCTGGTCACTTTGCCACTAGCGCTTTTCTCTGGAATTGCTATCCTTTCTGCTTTCCCATTTTACAAAGAATCCAGATGATCCATTGTCAAATTGTTGCAAAAGAGTTTTGTCCTCCTGTATTTTTTGCAGACCTGATCTGGTATGTCAATTTGGGCAGCAGGTGTGTGTGTGTGTGCATGTGCGTGTGTGTGTGTGCGTGTGTGTGTGTGCGTGTTTGCAATGCAACGTAATGGCAGCACAGTCAAAGCACTATTGGTGTTTTCCAGCTATATTTGTACCTTTAAAAGTTTTCTGTTTGCAGGTTCTGTTTCTTTGATTGATTATGGCTGTGGGATATGATGAAAAACCTCTTAATTTCCCCTTGAATAGCTTCTCATAGGCTGCAATCCTATGCACACTTACATGGGAGTAAGTCCCATTGAAGTCAACGGGGCTTACTTCTGAGTAGACATGTATAGGATTGCACTGTTAACTGTCCCAATGTCCATTTTTCTTCCCGTGAGGGGGAGCTTTAATGGCTGCATTCGGAAGAGGAAATAGCTCTTCCCACTCTGATGATGGTTTTGTGGGTCGCCCTTCAAGAACTCACAGTGTGTACATCGTTGATACATGGATGTCACAGCTGCAAGTGTCGTTTAGTTTTCAATGGGCATTTCATAAATCCCAATTCTGGAAGTGCAGGTGAGAAGCAGGAAGGGTTTTTCATAAAGCAACTTTTGTTTCCACAGGACTCTGCAAAACAAGAATCTCCCCTCCCTCACGCAGGCGATGTCCTTCAATCTAAGAACCATTCTGCTTTCTGACCCAAGTAAAATCAGTAGGCAGTGGAAAGAGGAAGGCCTTTTTCACCTCTCCTACAGTACGATGCTCAGGTGGGTGTGACGTTTCTAAGTTCTTTTCCTCTGAAATGCAGAGGGGACAATAAGGTCTGCCCAGCACTGGCATCAGGGGTTGACATCACTGGGCACTTACTGAGGCCCATGTCCCAACAAGGGAAGGGACCCAATGCCTAATGCTGTCCCCTGGCGGCCCCCTGGCCTTGCTCCTCTGTGCTACCTGTTCACCTGTCCCTGTTAAGCAACTGAGCACTAACAGGAGCAAGGAGGAAGAGGAAGAGGCTCCATTTGCCTTGGTGACAGAGCAAATGTGGAGAGAGAGACAGACGCAAGGGAGGAATCAGAGAGAAAGCCAAGGCCTTTTTGCCTGGTCAATACGATGGATGGAGATGTTGTCGATAGATGAGGAGGGTGACCATGGAGAGGAAGGCCTGGGAAGAAAGATGAGCAGCTCATTCTTGGATGGACAGAGTTTGGGACAACTAAGAACAAATATCAGGACAGCAGTTGTAGATCCAATATTGGATAGAGCTGCCTTTGCCAACCTGGCACCCTCCTGACACATTGGACTTAGGGATGTATGGATTTTGTTAAATCTGTTCCATCTGTGTTTTCTGGATTGTCGTTCCATTATCTGTTCATTGACGGGATCAGATTTTTTAACCCAGAATTTTGTTCTACTTTTGCTAGTTCTGATGATCTCTAATTCGCATTAGCCCCAATTCATATTAGCGCCAATGTGCAATTGTGCAAATATGCAAATGTACACTTGCACAGATCTGCTAATACTTATTAGATTCTGCAGCGGAACAGCTTTTTCCGAGTCACGTGGATTCCGCAGATTTGCAGACTAGTTTTCCACTTTTGGGTGGAGGATTTGCACTAATGCACATTAACTAGTGCAGATCAGTGCATTTGCACAAGTGTGTATTTGCACAAGTGCGAATTAGTGCAAATCCCACCCCAAAATGGAAAAACCGGTCCCCAGATCTGCCAGATCCACGTGACTTGGAAAAAGCCGGTCCGCTGCGGAATCCACAGATCAGGTTCATAGAAATCTGAACTCATTTGAATCCACTGCAGTTTTCTCCAACATCCCTAGTTAGACTACCTCTCCCATCACCCCCAGCTGGCGGAGATGATGGGAGTTGTAGTCCCACACTGGGAAGGCAGCAGATTGCCAAAGGCTGGAACAGAGGATGGAAGAGGTAGAGATGGCAGTGAAAGCCATGGGATTTAATGTATCTATTCAAGAGGACTATGATATTCATATTGTAAAATGAAGCTATATATATATATGTATATATATATTGCCCTCCACTCCCACTACACAGAGCTGGATACCTGACACTGTATGGCAATGAAAGCAAGAATTACGAAGATGCCTTTAGTCAAGCTAAAGACCAGGCTCACTCTCTGGAAGTATATCAAGGGTTTTATGAATTGGACCGACTTTTGATGAGAGCTGCCCGCTCCACGTTGAGTGCAGGTTGGTGTTCAGTGGTCAAGAAAGATCACTTTCAAGATTCTGGGGATTGGTAGATGGAAAGTGGGGTGTGCATTATTAGAATCTTTAAAGGAGGTTAAAAACACACACACACACCACACCCCCAAACCTGGAGATTCTTGATATAATTCACCTCTCAGTCTTCGCCATGGCTGCTTATTTCTAGTGTGCTTTTACTTCCCCTATGGATGTAACTGGAGGGGTAGCTGTGTGAGTCTGTCTCAGCAAAACCTGGAACAAGTCTTGTGGCACTTTAAATACTAACTGGTTCATTATGGCATACGTTTTTGTGGACTCCAGCATGCCTGTCAACACCAGTTGCTGGGGAACATGAGAAAGGAGGTGCTGTTGCCCTCCTGTCTTGCCTGTGGGCTTCCCAGGAGCATCTGTTGGGCCACTGAACAGAGTGCTGGACTAGATCGGTCTTTGGTCTGATCCAGCAGGGCTCTTCATGTGTTTTTATGCCCTCCGGATGTGTTGGACTACATCTCCCATCATTCCCAGACAGCATGATAGCATGCTGGCTGGAGATGATGGGACTTTTAATCTGACACACCTGGAGGGCACAGGTTGAGGACGGCTGGACTACAGCCTTGCAAGTGTGTGAACAGTTTATTGGGAAGGAGGAACTTATGAGCAGTAGATGGCACCATTGTGTCACCTTTCAGTTCTGTTTGCCTGTTCAAAAACAAACAGCCCTGAATTTTATCAAGAATCTCCAGGTTTGAGGGTGTTTTTTTTGTTTTTGTTTTTTAACCTCCTTTAAAGATTCTGTTTGCCTGTCCATTAGACTGGTACTGGCAGAGAAAATACAATAACTTTATGAAGACCAAGCCAAGTTCACAATGTAAATGTTTCAACTCAAGTTGCACATGCTCGATGTTTACAGTGGGGGAAGGTGCTGGTAAGGCCCGCCTGTAGTTCGTTTCAGCCTTAAGACTATAAAGCAGTGTTCTCCAACCTTGGGTCCCCAGATGTTTTTGGCCTACAACTCCCAGCATGCCCCAGCCAGCATAGCTGGCTGGGGCATGCTGGGAGTTGTAGGCCAAAAACATCTGGGGACCCAAGGTTGGAGAACACTGCTATAAAGACACCATTCAATGATTACGGGCATCCAGTGGAAGACCGCAGAAGCGCAGAGGCAAAGATTGCCTCCGTGCTCCCCTTGCCCTTCAAGACATTTAGATGGCCTGTTTCAGCCATCTAAATGTTTCCCCCCTGCCCCTGCTCATGAGGAGGAGGAGGAGGGGCTGAGGCACTGCCTGGATTCTTCGGAGGACGGCAGTGCCTTGCTCCTCCCCTCCCCGCATCCCAGAATGCCCCCCCCCCAGCACCTGCTCCGAAGATGGTCTTCCGTCTTTGGAACTGAAGCCGGCACGGACAGAAGCACACCGGCTGCAAGGGCAGAGGGAGGGCCCTCTGAAGGCAGAGTCCCCGCTGCGACCTCAAGAGGGCTTTTACAAGGCCAGAGCAGGGACTCCGCCTTTCCCTGTGGTCAGCCAGATAGTGTCTACCGGCCATAGGATTGCGTGCTAAGGTTACTAAGTAGAACTGTGCCTTTTACAAAGAAAAAAGAAATATCTAGGAAGAGGCATGCCGGAACAGAGGAATAAATGGAGACCGTCCCTCAGGAAATGCAAAGACAAGCAGTTGTAAGAGTAGCACCATCAGTAACATGTAGGTCCCTCTTAGGTGCAGAACAGAAGTACAGAAAAATCTGATTATCCTGATATCATTTAAGCTGGACATTAAATTTAGAACAATGGCGGTCACTTCTGCTATCTAAGGGCCAATGGGAGCTTCCCTTGAAATGCAAATAGCACTAATTTCATTTCGTTTATTTCATTTCTACACCACCCAATAACTAAAGCTCTGTGAGCAGTTCACAAAAATTAAGACACAATATAATAAAACATAATATAAAATCTTTAACATACACAAATTTAAAACAATCTAAAACCGCTATAAAGAATTAAAAATAAAATACCAGAACCCAACAAGTGACATCAAAAAAGAGCTGACATACGATGGCCTCATCATATGCCATCAGATGTCTGGGAGTAGAGGAAAGCCTTAACTTAGCACTGAAAAGATGACAAATGTGGGCACCAGGTGAAACTCAGTGGGGGCAGCATTCCACAATTGGGGGGCCACCACCGAGAAGGCCCTCTCCCTTGTTGTCATCCCCCGAACCTCCCTCAGAGCATGCACTTGGAGGAGGGCCTCAGATGTTGATCGTACTGTACAGGTAGGTTCATAGCAACTTCGGAGAGGTGATTTTCATTGGGACCTTGGCAGGGAGAGAAAGAGTTAACCCAACCCCCGAACCCCCGAACCCCAGGTTCCAAAGCCTGCCCAGGCTTCCCCATAGCTGCTATTTCCATAACAAAAAAGAATATGCATGTTGATTGACAAACCTTATGTCAGGTTTGGCCCCAAGGCAGAGAGTGCTGCTAGGTTCAGCCAAGCCTGGCTCCAGAGAGGAATGAAGTCCAGCCTGTGCCAGAGACCACCTTCCTAGCACTACCATTCAGAGTACAGATTCCCCAAGGAGAGTCAGAGGCAGGGTGGGAGAATCCTTAGGTTGCATCCCTTTGTTCTTTCAAAATCCTGGATCCATCCCAAAGGGCAGTATGCAGTGGTGCCGCTCCACCTCCGCTGGTTCCACTGCACTCGCGGGACCCACTGCTTGTGCAACAGGAAGTGGCAGTTCTAAAAATAACCATCTCCAGAACAGGGCTGGTCAGTCCGCTGATCTGCACGCTTCTAGCAATTAGCATTTTGGCTTACTTCTGGTTACTTCAGGAACCGCTAGGGTCCTATTGCGCTAGCAGGTCCTAGTAGCGCAGGGGCAGTGTTGGATGCTGCCCAATAAATCTAATACAATACAAAAATAGTAATAAAAATCTGACAGTATACCTACCTCACAGGGTTATTGTCACAATAAAATGAGATAGCCCCCCATGCATGCTGCAATGGATTCCTTGGAAAAGGGGCAGAATATTGGATCACCATATTTATATCTCTGACCTTTCTATATTGCAGCGGAAAAGAAGAAATTTGACAGCCGCAAGAAGATTCTCTGGAAGTTACTTTCTGTGAGAAGGCTGGAGAGCAGGGCAAACCGAAGCGTTTGGCTGGACAGCTATAAACAGCACTTGGTGGACCTGGGAGTGGATGAAGATATGCAAACTAGAGCCATGCTGTTGCAGCTCTGGAGTACCCAGGTAGAAAATACAATCTCACATTCTCAGTGAATACGTTTCTTTCGGGATTCTGACTCAACCTCCACACTCTGACACAAGTAAGAGTTAGTGAACGGCTTCCCAGCAGTATGGATCATGAAGCACTGAAGTTAGGGACACAAACTTTTATACTCCCCCCCCCCACGCTATTTTAAATGCAAATATAGCAAGTGAATCTAATGGCTGCATCTGTGCATAGGTTCTCTGATACTTACTTTATGACTACATGCATGCATCTGCCAACCAGCTATTAGTATCTTGACAGTGCAAACCATCTGTTAAAGGGGGCGGGGAGGAGAGACTGGATCCAGTCCTCCCCACCCAACTGCCAAAGTACTGACTGACATGCTCAAAATTGATCTGATCAATACTACACACGTGGTCTGAATCCAGCACTGGGATTTGTGTTTGCAGAATTCTTTTGGGAGAATGGACTGTGGCTCAGTGGTAGAGCACATGTTTTGCATGCAGAGGGTCCCAGGATCCATCCCTGGGATCTCCAAGCAGGGCTGGGAAGGAAGCCTGTCTGAAACCCCAGAGAGCTGCTGCCAGTCGGTGTCGACAATTCTGGCCCAGATGAACCTATGGTCTGATGCAGTATAAGGCTGTTTCCTATGTTCCTAGGATCTTCTTATGTTCTTAGGATGGGCAGTGCCCCTATGCACACCAGTTGCTGGGGATCTTGGCCGGGAGGGTGCTGTTGCACTCATGTCCTGCTTGTGGGATCCCATGGGCAGCTGTTTGGCCACTGTGTGAACAGAATGCTGGACTAGACGACGGACCCTTGGTCTGATCCAGCAGGGCTCTTCTTAGGATGTGACTCAAGAGTGGGATCCACATGTGGAAATCTGTCCCCACATGCAGATTGCTCTGACTGGCTCAGAGTGACTTAAATCCATGGCCCCCAACACACTCAGAGAGCAATCCCATGGCCTCCTAGACAGGGGGCCATAGGATATTTCAGATTCCCAAATCTGAGGTCAGAGACAGAGCTCCACACTCAGAGCTGGGCATCCGCACTACGATCCCCCTCCCCGCTCTCACAGCCAGTCACTGTGGAAAAACTGCACCAGCTGCCTCTGCAAGTTCAGGAACTTGACCTTGGAGAGAGGGCAGGGAGGGGAGAAGAGTGCAGAGGCCAGGGTATGATGTATCCTGTGTCCTCTGTAGCCTCCTTCCCTCCCCCTCTGAAGTGCCACAGCTAGATGGCCGAAAATGGCCATCTAGCAGAAATGCAGAGCGGGAGGAGCAGGGAGGCGAAGATCACTTCTGCCACTCCTCCCACTCTGCATAGGATACTCATAATCCTCTGAGTCCAGAGGCTTATGGACATCGGGATTGGACTGTGCCCTTAGGTGCTTAAATTTTGCTTAAGCCCTTTGGAAATGTCTGGCCCCAAGATCCATACAGCAGATAAGAAAGTTGTGTACGTAAGAAGATAACTCTTGGACCTAGAGGTGTGCCTCAGATTCGGCTGAATCTTAGACTTAATCAGGTTGATTTGGAGAGAACCAGGAAATGTCTGAATAGAAGTGGGGCTTCTCCGAAGTGGACCAAATCTGAATGTGAATCCTCCTGAAGTTTTGTTAGTGATTCAGATTCAGTGGGACCCAGAGACCCTGATGGTGTTTCTGCAAAAATTGATACATTTCTCCCCATGCTCTCCACATAAGGAAAACACCAGAGAAGGGGGTTAAGTTTTGTGACTGGCAGCTCTAGCTTCTAATAAATGTGGGTGGCTTTATCAGGGCTCTCCAATCCCACTGTTTTGAAGCAGGGATGATGAAGTAATATATCACAACACTGTTGCAGTGTTCAGTCAGTGCTCTTTGCTAGTTCTCTCCCTGGAGCAGGAAGGTTAAAAGAGTTTTTGTGGCATCTATGGGATATGGGAGGGTGTAGCATTGGGTAGTACTTGCTTGAAAAATGCTGGATGGTCAAGTCCTTCTGCCTGTGCCACTGTATGCTCCACATCCATCAACAACCCCAGCCGTATTGCACTTTCTGTGACTTTGGTACCAATAGAGCAGAAAACAAAACAAAAAAACACAAACTGTTTTTCATTCACCGTAACTCCGTAGCCCCTGCAACTATTTTTCTAAACTTTTGCAGGTTTCCTGACTAGGAACACCACAGAGGGGGGCGGGGGGCAGGCATGAGAAATGAATTACTCCTTCCACCCCTCAAATTTTAAAACTTCCCCTTCCACAAACACCACTGCACCTACCCTTCCAAAACTGGGCTGGTTTCTTAGCTAGGGCCACCTCTATGTTGTCTGCCATTGTCATAACCGTTGCCCATGAATAACATAGGGGGATGAGTACATCCTTTTTTGGAAACCCTGAACTGTAAAGGTTGCTCTTCTAGAACTTATTCATCTGAAACTTGGCAAGTTTGATCCCCTCAGAAGGGACAGCAACTACGCCTGCAATTTTCATCCAGTTATGCTGAGAAATTAAAAGGTACCGGAGTGGCAGCTCACAGTTTGAAAACCACTGCTTTAGAATATCTGATTCTAAATATCTGTTGACCTTCTGTTTCTTCGCCCCCACCTCCATCAAAAATAAATATCCCACTTGCACTAGTGAGTTTGCCCCAAATGACATTTCCCTCTTCTGTTACCCTGCATTGCAAAGCGGCTTGTGTGGCAGATCCAAGGGTTTTCTGGGATGCAGTCCCCAAAGAGGCAAAGGAGACTTCATTCCCCCACCCCACAGAGAATGAATAAACCCATTTGCTCGCAACATGAATAATGAAAGCCTGCGTGCACTTTGTTTTCCCCCCTTTAAATGCTGGCACTTTAATTAAAAGAGCAGCCACCCTTCTTGAAAAGTTGAGCAGAATAAACTCGCATTTCCCCCCCTTCTGAAAAACACACACAAAAACCCAGCATGAATTATTTATGCCCTGTACTCCTCTCCATTGGATTTAATGTACTGCCAATGCACTTGCTATCAACAGTGATGCTATATTGCATTTCACTTAATCATCACAATTTTTAAAAGAAAGGCATAGAAAAGTATACAGTGCTGGCCCATCAAATATTTCTTTTACCCTTGATTTGGCATGGAGTCTGTTTCCCAGATTTGAAAATAGCTCTGTCACCCTGGGTGCAATAGGTGGGGATGAATTCCCTCGGCAGATGCCTCCTATTCCCATAATTAGGACACGTTCAGTTGTCCCCCAGAACCAAGTGTCCATGTTGCATTGATGGACACTTGGGAGGACACGGATGGGCACTTGCTCTCCGGGTTCAACGTATCCAGAAAGCAGCATCAAAGAAGCATTGATTTCTTTCCTACTGTTTCCCAACATGTACCTTGCATGCAAAAGGTCCCCAATTCAATCCCTGGCATCTCCAGGGCTGGGAGACCTCTGTTTGAAACCCTGGAGAGCCACTGCTGCCAGTCAGTGTGGACAATATTGAGCTAGATGGATCAGTGGCCTGACTTTGTATAAGGCAGCTTCCTATGTTCCTAAGGCAGGAGTAAGGACATAAGAATCATAGAATCATAGAAAAGTAGAGTTGGAAGGGGCCTACAAGGCCATCGAGTCCAACCCCCTGCTCAATGCAGGAATCCAGGTCAAAGCATCTCTGACAGATGTCTGTCCAGCCGCACCTTGAATGCCTCCAGACTGGGAGAGCCCACCACCTCCCTAGGTAGTTGATTCCATTGTCTTATTGCTCTGACAGTCAGGAAATTTTTCCTGATGTTTAGGTGGAATCTAGGTTCCTGTAACTTGAGCCCATTATTCCGTGTCCTGCAAACTGGGATGAACGAGAAGAGATCTTTGCCCTCCTCTGTGTGACATCCCTTCAAATACTGGAAGAGTGCGATCATATCTCCCCTCAGTCTCCTCTTCTGAAGGCTAAACATGCCCAGTTCTTTCAGTCTCTCCTCATAGGGCCTTGTTTCCAGTCCCTTTATCATCCTTGTTGCCCTCCTCTGAACCCTCTCCAGTTTGTCTATGTCCTTCTTAAAGTGTGGTGCCCAGAACTGGATGCAGTACTCAAGATGAGGCCTAACCAGTGCCGAGTAAAGGGGAATTATCACTTCCCGCGATTTGGAAGCTATACTTCTATTAATACAGCCCAAAATTGCATTTGCCTTCTTTGCAGCCACGTCGCATTGCTGGCTCATATTCAGTTTGTGATCTACCACAATTCCAAGATCCTTCTCACTTGTAGTATTGTTGAGCCAAGTGTCCCCCATTCTGTAACTCTGCATTTGGTTTCCTCTCCCTAGGTGCAGCACTTGGCATTTATCCCTGTTAAATTTCATTCTGTTGTTTTCGGCCCAGTGCTCCAGCCTATCGAGGTCACTTTGAATTTTGTTTCTGTCTTCCAGAGTATTAGCTGTTCCACCCAACTTTGTGTCATCTGCAAATTTGATAAGCATTCCCTGTACCTCCTCATCCAAGTCATTAATAAAAATGTTGAAGAGCACCGGGCCCAGGACCGAGCCCTGTGGTACCCCGCTCGTTACCTCTCCCCAGTTTGAGAAGGAACCATTGATAAGCACTCTTTGAGTCCGATTCTTTAGCCAATTGTGGATCCACCTGATAGTTGTTCCATCTAGCCCACTCTTAGCTAGCTTACTAATCAGGATATCATGAGGCACTTTGTCGAAAGCTTTGCTGAAGTCCAGGTATATAATGTCCACAGCATTCCCACAGTCCACAAGGGAGGTTACCCGATCAAAAAATGAGATCAGATTAGTCTGACAGGATTTGTTCTTGACAAATCCATGCTGGCTTCTAGTAATCACTGCATTGTTTTCAAGGTGCTTGCAGACTGACTTCTTTATAATCTGCTCAAAAATCTTCCCGGGGATTGATGTCAGACTGACTGGCCTATAGTTCCCAGGTTCCTCCTTCTTGCCCTTTTTGAAGATGGGAACAACATTTGCCCTCCTCCAGTCATCTGGCACTTCACCTGTCCTCCACGATTTCTCAAAGATAATAGATAGTGGTTCTGAGAGTTCTTCTGCCAGTTCCTTTATTACTCTAGGATGCAGCTCATCAGGCCCTGGAGATTTAAACTCGTTCAGAGTAATCAGGTGCTCCTTGACCATTTGCCTATCAATCTCAAGCTGCAATTCTGCCCCTTCAGTCTGCACTTCAGGTTTGCCAGGGGGGTCATAGACCCTCTTTTGGGAGAAGACCGAGCCGAAGTAGGAATTGAACACTTCTGCCTTTTCTTTGTCTTCCGTTATCAATTTGCCATTCTCATTGCGTAGTTGAACCACCAGTTCTTTCTTCTGTCTTTTACTGTGCATGTATCTGAAGAAAGCTTTTTTGTTGCTTTTAGCATTCCTCGCTAACCTTAGCTCATTCTCAGCTTTAGCCTTCCTGACACTATTCCTGCAGTTCTGTGCTACCTGCCTGTACTCTTCCCCTGTAGCCTGTCCTTCCTTCCACTTCCTATACGTGTCCTTTTTTGTTTTCAGGTCATCTTTGAGTTTATTGTGAAGCCACATTGGCTTGTTCTGTTGCCCTCTGCCTTTTTTCCTTGTGGGAATTGTTTGCAATTGTGCCTTTAAAATTTCCTTTTTTAAAAACTCCCACCCCTCCTGGGCTCCCTTTCTCGTGAGAGTCACTTGCCATGGGATCTTACTAATCATTGTTCTGAGTTTGTTAAAATTGGCTTTCCTAAAATCCAGGGTACGTGTTTGGCTACACTCAGCTTTTGCTTCTGTTAGAATCAAGAACTCAAGTATAACATGGTCACTTTCCCCCAGAGTTCCCGAAACTGCCACTTTATCCACTAACTCGTCTCTGTTGGTTAGAATCAGGTCAAGGATAGCCGATCCTCTAGTTCCTTCCTCCACTTTCTGTAGGAGGAAGTTAGCAGCACAGCTCAGGAATTTCTTGGAGGGGCTATGTTTGGCTGAATAAGTCTCCCAACAGATATCAGGGAAATTGAAGTCTCCCATTACTACCACATCGTGCCTCCTTGAAACACTGGCAATTTGCTTTTCAAAAGTTCCATCCTCGTCTTCTCCTTGATTGGGTGGTCGGTAGTAGACTCCAACCGCCATGTTCGCTTTATTCTTTGCCCCCTTTATTTTAACCCAGATGCTCTCAATGGGGCTGCCAAGCTCCTCTTCCTGTATCTCTGTGCAGAGATACGTATTTTTAACATACAGTGCAACTCCACCTCCCTTTCTGTTGCTTCTGTTCCTTTTGAACAAGTTATACCCTTCAATGGCTGTATTCCAGTCATGGGAGTCATCCCACCAGGTTTCATTTATCCCTATCAAGTCGTACTTGCCCTCATGTATCAAGAGTTCAAGAGCCATGCTGGGTCAGACCGAGGGTCCATCTAGTCCAGCAGCATTCTGTTCACACAGTGGCCAACCGGCTGCCCATGGGAAACCCACAAGCAAGATATGAGTGCACAGAACCCTCCCGCCCATGTTCCCCAGCAACTGGTGTGCATAAGCATACTGCCTCTGATACTGGAGACAGTATATACCATATTTTTCCGTCTATAAGACGCTCCCATGTATAAGACGCCCCCCACTGGGCAGTTTTGCAACCGCGTGGTTCTCTCCTCTGCTTACTTCCGTGTATAAGACGACCCTCAATTTTTAGTCTAGCGATTTTAGGAAAAAGTATAGTCTTATACATGGAAAAATACTGTAGCCATCCCTTTTTAAAGCCATCCAAAGTGGTAGCCAACACTACATCTTGTGGAAGTTAATTCCATAGTTTAACTATGCGCTGTTTGAAGAAGTGTGCCCTTCAACCTGTCCTGAATCTCCCACCAATCAGCTTCATGGGATGACCTTGGGTTCTAGTATTATGAGAGGCAGAAAAATTTCTCCCTATCCACTTTCTCCACATGATGCATAATTTTGTAGGCCTCTATCACGTCTCCCTTTACTCGCCCTTTTTCCAAGCTAAACAATCCCAGATGTTGTAAGCTTTCCTCATAGGGGAGTTGCTCCAGCCCCTTGATCATTTGTAGGACTTCAAGCCTGGAGCTTAAATCTGGCCCTCTGGGGTTGCCCCAGACCACCTCTCCCCCTTCCCTTGGACCCCAACCACTTCCACCAACCATTGGTCATTTGGGGGCTTCCCGGTTTTTGTGTATTTTTTTCCCATTCTAAAAGGTTGACATGCATCTCCTAAGGCAGGGGCAGATAACTGGTGGCCCTCCAGATGTTTTGGCCTACAACTCCCATGATCCCTCACCATTGGCTATGCTGCCTAGGACTGATGGGAGCTGTAGGCTAAACCATTTGGAGGGCCACAAGTTGTCCACCCTATCCTAATGCTTAGTTCCTGGCAGTAAGAACTTGAAGGTATAACATGCTGATATTTTGGCCCTGCCTCTTTTGCCTTTGGCCCTGCCCACCACTAGAATGCCGCCTCCAAATGTTTATCTGAAATTAAATATGGCCCTTGGGCTGAAAGAACCTTTTCACCCCTGTCCTAAGGTTTGCATTTTGCAATGGCATAGGCAAAGCTGCTGTATTTGCACAGGGAGCCGTTGAATATGCCCATCTTGCTGTATGATGAAGTAGCAAATGTTTGACAGGAAGCAATTTAAAGTCATCTCCACACGGCCCCTTGTTTTTGGATGTATGCTGGCTGCACCAAATATGCTCAATTTTTAAATTATCTTTTAGAAACAAATCCACAATTTTGGGTGAATAGTTTTTCCTCAAAACTCTCAGAACGTGCATCCACCCCTGGAAGTTGGGGGGGGGGGGCGGTTTCAGTTTTCTTCTTCGCTACGGTGGCTCTATAATCTATATCCATATCTATATTTCCAGAGGGCTGAAGGTGATATCATAGAAGTATAGTTTCTAGTGGCAGCGTTCACATCTATTTCTTTTAAGCTGTTATCCCCTTTGGTCAAACTGGTGTTTCAGGTTTTTGAAGCGCTACTGCAAATCCTGGGAACAGAGATAACAGAAGCCCTGTTCAGGCATTTTCCTAGGATTTGTGGAGGGAGGAGCGAGGCTCCATGCACTAGGCTGACCCCAATGCATGGAAGGAGGAGCGGGGCTCCATGTGCCTGACCCCAATGCGTGGAGGAAGGACCGGAGCTCCATGCGCTAGCCCAGTGCCCTTGTCCCCAGCAGCCGCAGCCTCAGACCTTCCCATGTTGAGTGGGAACTCTGAAGGAGAAATTTTCCTGGACACACTTAGGATTCTCCACATGGCTGGGAAGCCCAGTTGTTCAGGTTCTCTATAGCAGTGTTCTCCAACCTTGGGTCCCCAGATGTTTTTGGCCTTCAACTCCCAGCATGCCCCAGCCAGCATAGCCAAAAACATCTGGGGACCCAAGGTTGGAGAACATTGCTCTATAGCATGGAGGTTTCCAAGCATATACAGCCTAATGCACGGATGTATTTCGACTTCAGACCTTCCACTCCATGCATGAAGGTCTGAGGCTGCAGCTAGGAATGAGGATTTGGGGGCAGGGTTAGCACATGCATCTCTGCCACTGTCCATCCCACCCACCCCATGCAGTCTGAGAATGCACAGAGTGTGATGAGTAATGCATACACCACACAAGCAATGATGCCTCTATTGTACCACATCCGAATCTTTGGTGTAAAAAATTATAGTCTTTTTCTAGGCTATGGTTTTATTTTTCTACTGCAGGTTTTGGTTTGGATGCATGTCTAAATTCATAGTGCATGACTAATTTCCTTCTGCTTTTGCCCAATCCTTCCAGAGCTGTTCTGTTGTTAATTTACTGAGCTGCCAGCAGAGACATTTCATGTTGTGTATGAAAAAGGTACTCTTTTCTAATGAAAATTATATTTACATGGGCTTGTGTTTTGCTTCCATGCGGACGGACATAGTGGATATTTTGCATGTACATGTGGCAATTAAAGGGGGGGGGAACTCCACTGATTTGTTGTTGTTTTTATTTTTAGAGTAATGCGGGGCCTGCAGTTTTTTGGCTTCTCCTGTTTCTTTTAAAATACCCTTCAGCCATGGCAGCAGTTCAAGGGGAAATGGAAAGAATTTTGAAAAGCAGAAATCAAACAACTGGACAAGTGGACTGGATCAGCCAAGAGATTTTGGACAGCACACCCATTTTTGGTTAGTACTCTCTCATTCAGAGCCAGCCTCAGGCAATTTGGCATCTTCAGTGGAAGAGTTAAATATCTCCCACCACCACTGGAGCGGTGATCCTGGAGCACTTATTTATGCATCCCAACTGCCCATTTGCCATCCAGATTCCCTTCACTTGTGGATCTGGGGCTGCCGGATTCTCCATCAGCCCCCCATTTCTTGGTCATAGCTGCTGTTTCCAGCTGTCACTATCATGGGAATAGCTATCTCCATGTCTAGTTTCTCCATCTTTGTGAACTTCAGTATGCAATCGCATGGAGAAAGTAAGTGGGCCGTGCATGGGATAGGCTGGTCCTCAGGGTGTTTAGCAAACCTTGAGAGAAAATCCCAAAGACGAGCAATTCCTTCCTTCCTATATCGTTTCCTTCCATATACACCTGTCCAGACCCTAAGATCACCTTCAGCAGTCCTTCTCCGGGAGCCCCTGCCAAAGGAAGTGAGGTGGGTGGCTACTAAAAGGAGGGCCTTTCCTGTTGTGGCACCCTGGTTGTGGAATGAGCTTCCCAGAGAGGCTTTCCTGGGGCCTACATAGTGGTCTTTTCGGCACCAGGTGAAGACCTTTTAATTTTCCTAGGCATTTTAGTTTTTCAGTTTCTCTTGTTTTAAATCTGTTACTGCATTTTAAATCTTTGCACTGCTTCTAGGTTCTATTTGGTTATTATTTTTATTTTTATTATATTTATTTTAAACTTTTATATTGTGTTTTATCATGTTGTATTTTATGGTTTTAATTGTGAACTGACCAGAGAGCTTCGGCTATTGGGCAGTATAAAAATGTAATAACTGAATGAATGCTCTTGCCTTAGGAACTGGCATATAGATTATATACTTTGGGGACAGCTTCAAATGTAACAGAATACCTACAGGGAAAGTACGTCTGTGTAGGAAATAGTGTGTAACTCTCACATGAAAGTGGCATGTTCAAGCATTCCACTTGTGTGTATGTGTCCTGTATCAGCTAGCTGGGAACTTACAAGACTGAAGACGATGATGACCATTTACATTTCTATACCGCCCAACAGCTAAAGTTCTCTGTGTGGTTCACAAAACAAAACTTAAAACCATAAAATACAACAACATAATCAAATAGAATATAATAACCTTATGTTTAAAGCAGAATAAAACCACAGTAAATGCCAGCAGCAGTGCAAAGATCTAAAAATGCATGAACACATTTAAAAGGAACTAAAGGACTAAAAGGCCTGGGAAAATAAAAGGGTCTTCACCTGCCACCAAAAAGACCACAACGTGGACACCAGGCAGAACTCTCTGGGGAGGACACTCCACAACTGTGGTGCTATCACCGAAAAGACCCTCTCTTTAGTAGCCACCTGCCTCACCGCATTTGGCATGGGTACCCGGAGAAGGGAGATGATTTGGAAAAGCTGATGTTGAATAGAAGCTGGTGTGAGTGTTAGGCTTCACAGGTCCTTGGGGAGCTCCTAGGATCAGCATTCCCCAATGTGCCTGCCTGTCCTCTAGATGTGTTGGACATGCTGGCTGGGGGATGCTGGGAGTTGTATCCGTATCCGGCACATCTGGAGGGCATCAGATTGGAGAAGGCTGGGGCAGATGCATTACTTACTTCAACAATGCTTAGGGCCCAGATGAGCTCCCAAGTAGTGGTACAAATCATCTGCATCTTCTGAAACAACCCTAATGTGGAAATCTGCATCCCAACATTGCTGTATGTCCTACTGGTGGTGTATCCTCTGACATCTCAGCAAGGAGATTAGAGGGGCTTGGGTGAGTTGGTGGAGCTGTGCACTGGAGGAGTCTGAGACTGCTTCTAGTGCAGAATCAGATATCAAAGCCTCCTACTCAAGGTGACCCATGGAGTGCTATTCATTACTAAGCCTCAGGCAGGCATGGAGACTTGCAGGGTCCCTGAAGTAGACTTTTGCTGACACAGATCTCTACAGGCCTCCTCTGTCCAGGAATCAATATCTGGAGTGTAATGAGTTGTTTGGCCCTTAATGCCTCTTACTCTCCCCCCCCCCCAATTGCTCTGTAATGCAAAGCTAAGATGCTGCTGAGCTTCTCCTGCAATATTCATGCGAATGAGTGGTTATTGTTCATTTGAGCTAGAAAGATGGTAGCAAAGTATTCATGAATTAGACTGACCAATGTAGGAATCCAACAGGAGATGATATAATCACTACAGACAAATCCCATGAGCTTTGCCCCCTCCCCAAAACAGTTTTCAAAGAGGGTTTTTATTCTTGTTGGCGGTGTGATCCAGCCAGTCAGGGATCATGTAGCCAGCATGACACCATGGTGTCACATACCCAGTCAGAATTGACTGCATGATATTGTCACAAAACCAATGAGAAGGACAGCTATGCCTCCTGCCTTCACTTTGAATGAAAAATTGTCAATAAATTGACAAAATATGATGGGGGTGGTTTGTCATTTTTGCAGGCCCTCAAACTAACACAGCCTCCCCATTTCATTTCAGTCCTACACAAGAAATGTTTGCAAAATGTAGTGGGGGGGACCCATAGACCATGGTGACCTTTTCATTGGAGGATTTCTTAGGCACAACCATTATTTTAAGTCATTACATCTAGTTCCAAACAATATAACTCCTACATTAGCACAACAGCCTCCTTGCCATCAATCAAGTCTAGTTAAAGAAAATGCTCATTAGCTGTGTTCAGAACTGCTATTAAAACCGGGTTGATTTGTCCCAGCAGTGACACATTTTCACACTATTCTTCCTCTTAAAGATCAGCATATGCCATGCAAGGACCTTTTATGGATGCTAGAAGAGATGGCCAATAAACCTGTTAAACCCAAGAGAACTCTTGTGAAGGCTAAGACTGTTAGTCCCAAGGACAAGTGTTTGAAAGTAAGATGCCCTCTTGACAAACAGACTGCCACATGGTGAATGTGTTCCTGGGCTGGAGATGCAAGTGGAGATTGCATAAATGAATGCATGAAATGAATGCATTTTTCCCCTATGAAAGAAAAATGCCGACACATAGAAACATAGTTTATCAGGATACTAACTTTGTTTTTGTCCTTGCAATCTAATTTTCTATAAGTAGGGATTACAACAACAACACTTGGGTGAGCATTCAGTCATTCAACCCTTCCCCACCTGCAGACTTCAGTGGTACAGTACGGGAATAACTTGACCTAGACAAGCTGTTTCTCTAAAAAGCTTCCAAATTCGAACGGAAGTAGTAGAATGTGCCCACATAAGTGCATTTACAAATGGTGGCACAAGCCTCATTTCCCAAGCTATACAAGGGATAACAAAACCTCAGAAGTATTTGACTTTTGAAAGTAGGCTCTGATACAAAAAAAAATTGCTCTCTCACTCTCCCTAGACTCCTTTATTTTCTCATAGCATTTTACATTCCACTTATTTTCAGTTTTGCGATTAGTTATCAACCTTCCCCAAACTGGTGCCCTCCTGATCTTTTAGACAACAACTTCCAGCATTCCTGACCATTAGCCATTATGGCTGGGGCTGATGGGAGTTGAAGACCAAAGCACCTGGAGGGCACCAAGTTTGGGAAAGCTGACATAGCGGCTTCCCTATAACTTTCCCTGGGTGTGTACTGGTTTGTTTTTGTTTTACTTTGTTAGAAAACCACATCTTGTCTGGGCCCTACATGCTTAAGAAACTGTTTCCCAATCTCATCATATCTTATATACGTTCAGTAAATAAAAGCACAGGGGATTCGTGGTCCTTTTTTCCTTGCTTCTGTTGTACTGTAGGAAAAAATGAGCGATGGGGCTCCCAGAATGCCTGGAGTAGCCTTCCCTGACCCGATGTCCTCCAGATATGCTGGACTACGACTCACCCGGCTGTTTCCCCTTTTTCTAATGGAGAAGGCGAGGGCTGCTTCATACTTTATGCTGCCTTTGCCAAAGGTCCATCGGTGTTACACATGGGTTTCCCCACAGCAAACATGCAAGGAAAGAATCATGGGTGTGTCTTTTAAAACACCTGTGTGCACATACTGGGAGATCACGTCTTTCTCCCCTTCCATTTTTATCATCACAAGAACCCTGTGAGGTAGGTCATCCAGTGAGCTCCATGGCTGAGCAGGGAGTTGTGCCCACGTCTACCTGGTCCTAGTCTTTACAGTCTCACAGTTAGACCTCACTGTCTCTCCAAACTGTGTTTAAGAACACCCACCTCTTATTCACACTTCGTTTTTGCAGCAAGAAGCAGCGGTGTAACTGCGACTGACCTCTGGCAAATGTAATCTAGGCCCTTTTCTCAGAGCCCGAAACACAGGGCCAGAGTTCATTTCTTGCTTTTCCTTTGCTGCTGGTTCAGTTTCTCAGGAAATGGTAGAAGATCTTGCATCTTCTAAAGGCTTTTTTTTTTTTTTGGTAAGCCACTGCATGGTGCAATTTTGTGAAGCAACTGCATTGTGGGAAATGGAGCCATCTCCTTCTTTGTGCATAGATGTAAAGGCAGCCACCCGCACCTTTGCTCTTGCGTTTGGATGCAATAATTGTCCCCCTTTGGTTCTCCTGTTTCTACAGACAGCGTATTGAATGAAACACTGCGTTTGACAGCAGCTCCTTTTATCAGCAGAGAAGTGCTTCAAGACATGTCCCTGAAACTAGCCGATGGCAGAGAGTACCACCTGAGAAAGGGAGATAGGCTGTGCCTCTTCCCTTTTGTATGCCCCCAAATGGACCCCGAAATCTATGAGGAGCCAGAGGTAATGCCATGCTGAATCATGTTCCATATGATAGTTTCCTCTGCAGATTCTTTTTGCTTTTTGGTTAGGCTAAACCCACCGAGTTGAGAATTGTGATAATGCAGTGTTCAGCCCCTTTGCCCTTGTTGTGGGCACAAGCCCATAATGTAAAATCAAAACTGCGCAATATTGGCACAGTACCACAATGCCCTAAAAACAAAGCAGCACTACTATGTGCTGCTAAATCTAAAAAAATGCAATATAAACATCGAAAACTGGGAAGCTCTGGCCCATGAACGATCTAAATGGAGGTTGGCCTTTCACAAAGGTTCCATGGACTTTGAAGAAGCCCGAGTGCAAGGTGAAAGGGAGAAACGTGCTAAGCGAAAAGCACGTCAAATGAATCCTTTACAGGACCATCTTCTATCTGGTAACCTGTGTCCTCACTGTGGGAAGCTGTGTGGATCTAGAATTGGCCTCCACAGTCACTTACGGACCCATCGCTAGAGTCTACACAATCTTCTTTAGAATCTCCTCCTTTTATCCCGGAAGACAATCTTACTCGGTCACGAGTGATCGCCTGATGATGATGATGATGATGACTACTATGAGCAAAACGATGTGTATTCCGGGATTCTTCACAACACACCACTGGCCCTTCAGCCTGCTTTTTAAAGAAACAGGTTTCTAGCCCTCAAGGCTAGGCTAGATGAAATCTCAGAAGGGGTGGGGGTAGGGAGACTGTGCAAGATTTCCAGTAGTCAGGAAAGAAGGCTTGGGTGTTCTGCAGAGCTATTTTGCCCATCCCATGGCTAGCAGAACCAGGATCAATTCTGCAAAACTATGCAAACTCGTACCTAGTAACTTTAAGCATGGCCTGTATAAAAAGGGATGATAGAAAACAATGCCAGTAGAGATACAGAAAAACAACAAGAGGAATGCTCCACTGTGGCCCATCATTTTGACTTTCTGATCTTGTGAATCTCCCAGTCTGCCATTTGGACTAGTGGGGAATGACACAGGGACAGGTAGGGCTGGAAGAGAAATCCATTCAGTTTTCATTCTCATGCAGACTTACCGAATTTCACAATTTCAAACCAATAATAATAATAATAATAATAATAATAATAATAAAAAAGAAAAAAGCTTAGTGGGGATGATTAAAGATAAGAGGGGTAAAGAATATAATCTAGTATAGGATAAATTGAAAATTTTTCATGAATATTATACGGAGTTATATAAGGCAGGAAAATGGTCGGAAGCTGAGAGTAGAAGATATATCGAGAAAAATTTAAAAATAAAAATCCAGGATGAAGATAGAGAGAAAATGGAGCAACCATTCACAGAAATTGAAATAGAAAGTGCTATAAATAAATTAAAACAGGGGAAAACGCCAGGACTGGATGGTCTGGGGGCGGAATATTATAAAGTCTTTAAAAAAATGTTAATTCCGAAGTTAAAACGGTTGTTTAATGATATTTTACAGGGGGGAGAGATCCCCCCGTCATGGAAACAGTCCTTGACTATTTTAATCCCGAAACCAAGGAAGGATTTAGCAGAACCAGGTTCT
Source organism: Shinisaurus crocodilurus (assembly GCA_021292165.1). Taxonomy (NCBI): domain Eukaryota; kingdom Metazoa; phylum Chordata; class Lepidosauria; order Squamata; family Shinisauridae; genus Shinisaurus; species Shinisaurus crocodilurus. The sequence continues at coordinate 316,444 of JAHFWL010000435.1, forward strand.
TATAGACCAATATCATTAATTAATCAAGATGCTAAACTATTGACAGCAATTTTAGCTAGAAGAATGAATAGTTTTCTAAATAAGTATATAGGGATAGATCAATGTGGGTTCATTCAAGGAAGACAAATGGCAGATTTAACAAGAAGGGTTCTGAATATAATTTATTTAATAAAGAAAAATAATTTGAAAGCGGGGGTTCTTGCATTGGATATTTTTAAAGCCTTTGATTGTGTGGAATGGCCTGCATTAAAGATGTTAATAAAAACTATGGGGTTTGGAGAAAAATTTATAGGTATTACTAACCAATTATATACTCATAATGTCACGTCGGTAATTGTAAACGATGGAATAACAGAAACTATTAGCCTAGGCCGGGGAACTAGACAGGGTTGTCCCCTTTCCCCAGTATTATTTGTGTTAGTTATGGAATTGTTAGCAAATTCGATAAGACAGGAGAAGAAATTACTGGGGATAGGAATAGAGACCAAATGTAAGATAAACCTTTTTGCAGATGATATCTTGTTAACATTAGAATGGCCTATAGAAAATTGGGATTGGATAGAGAAACATTTAGATGAATTTAGAGAAGTAACAGGGTTAAAAGTTAATTGGGATAAATCGGAGATAATGACATTTAATTATAGTAAACTGGAGGAAAGGGGATTTAAACAAAGGAGAGTGGATATAAAGATAAAAATTATAATTAAATATTTAGGTATTGATATATTAAAATATATGGATAAAATAGGGGAATGTAATTTTAAAAAATTAAAAGATGAAGTTAAAAATCAAATAGAGGATTATAAAAAATTGGGATTATCGTGGTTTGGTAGGATAGCTTTGATTAAAATGAAGATTTTACCGAAGTTTAATTTTTTATTTAGAATGATACCATATAAGATATCAGAGAAAGAAATTAAAGAGTGGCAAGTAATGTTAAATAGCTATTGTAATGGGGGGAAAAAATCAAGGATTACTAAGAATAGATGGTATAAAGCTCAAAAAATAGGGGGACTTGGTCTCCCTAATTTAAAATGGTATTATATAGCTAATCAACTTAGATATATCATGGATGTTATTGTTAGAAAAGATTTTATGTGGTGGGAAATAGAAGCATTTGAATTGGGTAATAGGGTGGATAAATTCTTATTTATAAAACAAGGACATATTATGACAAAAAGATTAGAAAATCCCTTTTTAAAAAATATGTTAGAAATTTGGGGTAGAAATAAGGAAATATTTTTACCAGGTATATCCCCGCTTACTCCAGTGGTGGTTATGGAAGATTTTCCCGAGAATGTTAGACATTTAGAACGAATTTTTAGAGAGAAAAAGGTGATAACTTTAATGGATTGGCTGGAAAAAATGGAGACAAGACAGCAAATAATTGATAGGGTTGGGGCAGGAAGAATTTCTTGGTTAAATTTAATTCAATTAGTACAATGGGGTAAGAAATGGAAGAGGAGACATGAGCATGAAAGGGATTTCACTGCATTTGAGCAGGTGGTTATGTCTAGAGAACTTGTAGAAGGAAATGCATCAGCTAGGGGTCTTACAAAGATGTTATATAAAATGTTGCAGAAATCAGAAGAGCAAGCAGAAAATCTTAAAATAGTTTGGGATACAGAGTTTGAAGAGGAAATATCAAAGGATGAGTGGAATAAGATTTGGGATAGGCGAATATTGAAAAATATGTCTATAAGAATTAAAGAGAATTTTTATAAGCTAATTTGGAGATGGTATTTGACTCCAGTGAGATTAAATAGAATAGATAATAAATGTTCTCCAATGTGTTGGCGAGGATGTCAGGAATTGGGTACATATGCTCATATGTGGTGGAGTTGTAAAAATGTAATGGATTTTTGGAAAATGATTTTTGAGGAAATATCAGAAATTGGTGGAGTTGATTTAGAGGTATGCCCTAAACTAGCTTTGCTAACAATAACGGAAAAGGTGATCGGTTCTCAAAATGTTAAAGAATTAATCATAAATTTGTTAACGGCAGGTAGACTAATGATAGCAAGGAAATGGAAAATCCAGCAAGTTTTCACTATTACTGAATGGTATAAGGAAGTATGGGATATGGCTTTGAATGATATGTTGACTTGTAATATTAAATGCAAAAGGGGTCAATTAAAGAAAAATAATTTTAAGGATATTTGGGGTTTATTTTTGGAATATGTGTTTAAAAGGGGGAAAGGGAGTTTACCCTGTCAAGATATGTTGTATTTTTGGAATAATGAACAATTATAGAGTTATTGGATTGTTTGGTCCCATGGTGATGGGAGCACAATATTAGTTATGTGTGTATGTTATTTTCTTTGTATTGTTTTAAAATTTAATAAAATATTTAAAAATAATAATAATAATAATAATAATAATAATAATAATAATAATATGCAAACCAAAACTCAATTATTTGTCAAAATTTGCCCTTTTCTGGAATTTTGCAGAGGAGCTCTCCAATCTTATGCTGACTCAGCTTGTCTGAGCGTGGAAAGCTAAGCAGGGTCAGGCCTGGTTATTACTTGGATGGGAGACCCCTCCACTAGTTTCCTGCACTGAGCAGGGGGTTGGACTCGATGGCCTTGTAGGCTCCTTCCAACTCTGTGATCTATGAAATCTATGAAATCAAAAAATCTGTACAAAAATGCACAGATTAGAGAAACGTGCACACAAAAATGCAGATATCGATGGAAATAACATTAAGAATGCATTGAATTAGGAAAATTGCTTGCAAAAAATTGTAGTGCATATAAAAGTGCATTTATTAGGAGAAATGTGCACAAAAACATGTAAACATTTTCATACAAACTTTTCTTAGTGATATTTTCAAAGTTCAGGATGACTGAACGCAAGACTGGAAAAATGTGAAAGTGAAACTGGTAGATTTAATTTTGGCCATCCCTAGCAGGCAGCATTGCCTATTCTGGATATCACATATGCGCTGTATCAGCTTGACTGATTCTTCAGAAATCTTCCTTATCCCAAAGAGCCTGAACTGTGATCATCAGTACCCATCTGGTTCACCTGGAGATGCCTTTTGACATTCCACTCTTGGGAAAGCTCCCTAAAGTGCTCTTGCGAGCAAAATCTTAATGGACCCATACAGCCATTTAAATGTTGCAAATCGGATATAAATTTGCTGAGAAGCCATTAACGATTATGTCTGAATCCCAAAAAGCTCGTTCACACTTTGCTTGGGCTTGCTATGCTTGATTAGTCTGCACTTAGGGAGTGGCTGCTGAATGGGTGAACTGATTCCGTTGGAAAACATTGTGTTGAATGATGCAAAAGGTCTGTCTGTGCTGTTAGATCTGTGATGATTCGTTCAGACAAGACTTGGTGTTACACTCATGTGTGAGCCACTCATGGAATTTTTTCCCCACCAGATTGGATCTCAAGAGCTTTCTCTGGAGCAAATTTAATAATTCTCTGGATTTATATGTAAGTCCTAGAAATAGAATTATGTAAAGTAGCCTTCCCCAACCTGTTAGGGGAGGCTGGTGTCTTCTATGTCAGTGGGGCTCCTCATCCATTGCAGCTTTTATTATGAGCTTTAGAGGAGTTATCTATGGTGCTGTACTCCACCCCCCAAACTAGGTTCACTACCATGGAGCACGATGGGTAGCTGCAATGGATAATCAGCCCCACTGACATAGGAGTCACCAGCCTCCCCTGTGCTGTTACCCTCTTGAAGTGTTGGACTACAACTCCCATCATTCCCAGCCAGTATGGCTATGGCAGTAGCCATGCTGGCAGGTAATGATGGACTTGCAGTCCGACCAACACATCCAGAGAATACCAAGTTGGGAAGTCATTTGTAGCAGGCAATAGTAAATGAAGACTGGTACTGATTTATTATGATGAGTGGAATTCCTAATTGGCCGTTGCTGTGACAACATAATGCTCTTTAAAAATATATATCAATGTGGTTTCCCCTTCTTTGTGTTCCTAACCTGCCTCGCCCATCCCACCCCATTAATTTTATTTTATTAAGAAAGAATCAAACTGAGATCTCTTCTGCTTACAAACAGCTTCCCAGGGACCATAATGGCAGAAATGATGCTGATATTATTGTAACACAAGTCTCATTAAATTATTGTTTGCAAGGTTACATGATGCCCACCTGTGTCCCAGTAAGCAAGTAAATTCCTGTGTTCTATTCCTGGACAAAAACTGTTTTAAATCCTGTTTGGTTTTTCATTTTATTTTAATGTTCAGTAAAGCCTTGTTGCTGGTTTAATTTGGAGTGGGGTAGAATCTCTGAAAAAGATTAGGAAAAAGGAAGATTGTCCTCTAAATTTCAATTAAATGTTCCACGTTTACATGCTAAGCTTTGATTAGCGAGCATACATGTATCCAGTCCCAAAACACTTTTATCTCGAGCCCTCGCTAAAGGATCCAGGTGCAAATTCTGTATGAGCAAAGGGAGCGGTCATGGAACGTACAGCTAAAGCATCCTAGAAATTATATGAAGGCTGGTGCAGTGGCCCAGTGGAATGATGAAGAAGAGTACATTCTGAAGTGTTTTTTCCACTCCTTCCCTCCCCCGCCACAAACACCACCTCACCCACCTCACATTTGAGCGAAAGAGACTTACACTGAACATCAATATAGATTTCATAGATCATACAGTTGGAAGGAGCCTACAAGGCTATCAAGTCAAATAAACCCCCTGCTCAATGCAGGAAACTAGAGGAGGGGTCTCCCATCCAAGTAATAACCAGGCCTGACCCTGCTTAGCTTTCCACGCTCAGACAAGCTGAGCCAGCGTAAGCCACAGGCCTGTATGACTACACAATGCCAAGTTCCAGATGTTTATCTCCTTGTCATAAGGAGCTGTCAAACAAACATAAGGCAATAATCTAGTTATGGGGAAATAATGTGTTAATGATGCTCACAAATGGGCTATATCCTCTGCTGCCAGTGTGCCAGCAGGACCCACCGGTAGCGCAACCGGGAGATAGCGGTTTTTGAAGCATCAGGAAATGAGTGGAAACGCTCGTTTCTGGAACGGGGCTGGTCAGCGGAGCTTGCAGAATGGAGGTCCGCTGACTTGTCCTGATCCAGAAATGAGCATTTTCCGCTCATTTCCGGGCTTGTTTTAGGCAGCGCTAACTCCCCCTTGTGCTATTGGGTGGGTCCCACAGGCGCAACGGAACGAGTAGAAGCGCAGCAGCAGCAGTACTGGATACTGCCCAATGGATCCCCTGTTCATTTCAATGGAGTTTGCAGAGGAAAACGTACTGTGAATCTATGTGGTTGTTCCCATCTTGAGGCAAACGAGACCTCTGGGCCTGCTCCAGCTGGATTTCCCCCCACTTGGGGCCATCTGTTGCCAACTGTCCTGTTGGAAGTATGGCAGAAAGGAGAGAGGTAGGCAAAGAAGACTGCAGGACCTGCTCCACCCAAACTTCTCCCACCCCACAACATGAGACACGCATGCATGGGGCCATCTGCTACCATAAACATCTCCATGGGAAGGATTCCCAGAGAAAGGGACTCACCCTACCCCTTGGCCATCTTCCACCAATTGCCCTGCAGTGCCCTCCAGTTGATTTTTTAAAAATGTCAATATTGGTTGTGATTTTATTATTTTAATGCTATTTTTAAGCTGCCTTGGTTGCATTTACGTCCTGAAAGGCAGCATGTAAATAATTGTAATAAATAATTAGGCAAATTTTAAAAAACCAAATCCAGGACAGGTGTGTAAACACTGCAAGTTGTTTTCAGATTTAGACTCACACTTAAGACAGATGGAGTGAAATCAATGTGCCTTAAGTCAGACTAATGTAAGCCCTACTGATTTCAGTGGGTCTACCTGGAGTATGACTAATTTTGAATCCTATGCCTTGTTACATGCCCATCTTTTTTTTTTACTCTCCCACCCCAAACATCCAGACGGAGTCCTGCATAACTTAAAATCTTGCACCCTGCATTTAAACACTGGTTGGCTCAAGCTAAAATCAACTCTTGTCTCACCCTGAGCTTTTTGTTTTTCAGAAATTCAAATATGACCGGTTCCTCAATCCAGATGGCACAGAAAAAATGGACTTCTATAAAGGAGGACAAAAGCTCAAGTATTACACCATGCCATGGGGAGCAGGACTAAACGTCTGTATTGGAAAGTCCTTTGCAGTCAATAGCATCAAGCAGTGAGTGAACATATTAACATCAATTTAATGCCCATCTCTAACTATAATATTTTATTTATTTTTATTTACAACATTTATATACCGCTCCACATCTAAACGGATTGACAATAAAAAGATAAAGCAGAATAAGAATAAAACAATATGTTAAAAATGGGATATCAATAAAACCATGGCTGGTCCAGTCAAGGACGGCTTCCTGAGATAAAGATGTTTTCAGGAGGTGCACGCAGTGTTGGTGCCTGCCTGACCTCTGGAGGCAGGGAGTTCCATAGCAATGGAGCCGCTACACTAATGGCTCTTCTCCGGGTGGACTCCAGTCAGGCCATGGGTCTATGTGGCACCACCAGGAGCATGCCATCTGATTACCTCGGTGTGAATGTTGTTTAACCCTCAAATAACCCATGGTGTCCAGGTTTGGATGACATGCCACAACCCAGTTGTGGCTTGCATATTCATAATGGCAGCTGCACGCGCCTGGCACATACTGCGGGTCATTGTGGGTTAAATAACCCATTGTGAGCCAAGTGTGTTGTGCAAACCAGGTCACTGAATTAGACCCTTGGTCCATCTAGTCCAGTATTGTCAACACTGACTGGCAGCAATGGCTGTCTAGCATCAGGCAGGCTCTCAGGCAGGTATGTTTCCTGCCCTACCTGGAAAGGCCAGCGATCGAACCTGTGACCATCTGCACGCAAAGCATGTGCTCTACCACTAAGCTACGGCCTCTCCCATAATGACCCATTAGCTTTACAAGAGACCTGCTCCAGGAGGAGATGGGAAGGGCTAGAATTGGTTTGTTGATATGGATCAACACCACTGCCTACATTTTTGGACTCTCCTGGGGACATGGCTATGGACACTGTCATGATGAGTGCTTGCACAACAGCAGTGCCATCAAGCTGAGCTAGATGTAGTCTACCAGCAGTGTCCAGCCAGATCCTTGACCACAGTGCGCCTGCCCTTATTTTGCAGTCCTAGGCAGGCTGCAAAAACCAGGTGTATCAAACCCCTGGTGGACTATCCTACGTGACTGGTGGGCTGCACTCAGTTTGGCAGGTGATAAGTTGTGCAGGCTTGCCCGAGGTAGCAAAAACTCAAATCTGCATTTAGGAATAAACTCTTGCTAAACTGTCCCTTGCCGACAAGATCTGTATAACAGCGCATCCATTATTTATCATGCGTGCTTTTCTTTGGAGGAATTTAGAGCGGCTGACATGCTTGTTCCTAGGCAATTTACAGGGCCTGTCCTGCTTCACTTTAGCAAAAGAAATGCAGCGCATGCCTTCAAACCCATCTCAAGCACTTTACCAACTTAGGGCGCAGTCCTATGTGTGTTTGGACAGAAAACGAAGACGATCGAACACGGGTTAGAGCTGTATCTTCAGCCTACCGGGTGGCGGTGAAGGCAGCAAAAAAGAATTTCTATGCTGCCTCCATTGCGTCTGCAGAGTGCTGCCCCAGGAGGCTGTTCCAAGTGGTCCGGAGTCTGGTCGGTCCAGTCGCTCCGGACCCACTGGAACAGTCAAAAGCCTCCTGTGAGGCTTTAGCGAAGCACTTCGCAGATAAAATCGATCGGATTAGGAGTGGGATAACATACGTCGTGGACACAGGGAGTGAGCGGGAGGAGGCCAATGGCAGACCGGTTTTGTGGGATCGGTTTTGGCTTCTTCCTTCTGATGAAGTGGACAAGGTGCTTTCATCTGTGAGGCCGACCACCTGCTTGTGTGATCCTTGCCCGTCCTGGCTCATCATGAGCTGTAGGGCGAGACTGGGTGAGGGGATCAAGGTGGTGGTGAATGCCTCCCTCGAGGAGGGAGTGATGCCATCAGCCCTCAAGGAGGCAGTAATAAGACCGCTTCTAAAGAAGCCCTCCTTGGATCCCCAGGATTTAAACAACTTTCGCCCAGTCTCCAATTTACCATTTCTGGGCAAGGTGATCGAGCGGGTGGTGGGTGCTCAGTTGAAGGCACACTTGGATGAAGCCGATTATTTAGATCCATGCCAGTCGGGCTTCAGGTCTGGACATGGGACGGAGACGACCTTGGTTGCCTTGGTGGATGATATGAGGAGGGCTTTGGATAGGGGCGAATGCTCCTTTCTAGTCCTCCTCGATCTCTCAGCGGCTTTTGATACCGTTGACCACGGTATCCTCCTGGACCGTCTGGAGGGCTTGGGCTTGGGAGGCACTGTATTGCAGTGGTTCCGGTCCTTCCTCTCTGGAAGGTATCAGAGGGTAGTTCTCGGGGAAGAGGCTTCGGACCCTTGGCTGCTCACTTGTGGAGTGCCGCAGGGTTCCATCCTCTCCCCGATGTTATTCAACATCTACCCCAAGCCGCTGGGAGCTATCATCAGGAGGTTTGGGGTGCAGTGTCATCAGTATGCGGATGACACGCAGCTCTACCTCTGTTTTAAGTCCTCACCGAGGTTGGCCGTTGAGACCCTGTCCAAGTGCCTGGAGTCAGTGGCTGGCTGGATGGGAAGGAACATGCTGAAACTGAACCCCGACAAGACCGAGGTACTTCTGGTGGGGGACAAGGGAAGGTTAGGGGATGTTGACCTGGTGCTGAATGGGGTACATCTACCCCTGAAGGACCAGGTCCGCAGCTTGGGGGTCATTCTAGACTCCCAGCTGTCCATGGAGGCTCAGGTGGCAGCTATGAGCCGGGCGGCGCTGTATCAACTCCATCTGATACGGCAGCTGCACCCCTACCTTCCTAATCACCTGCTCCCATCAGTGGTTCATGCCTTGGTCTCCTCTCGCCTAGACTACTGTAATGCGCTCTACGTGGGGTTACCCTTGAAGACGGTCCGGAAGCTTCAGCTGGTACAGAATGCGGCGGCTCGCCTGATTAAGGGCAGCCGCCGGCGTGATCACATCACGCCAGTGCTTAATGAGTTGCACGGGCTACCAGTTGCTTGCCGAGCCGAATTCAAGGTGTTGGTTTTGACCTTTAAAACCCTACACGGCTCCGGCCCAGCTTATCTCAAGGAGCGCCTCCAGCAACATCAAGTAGGCCGCTCAACAAGGTCTGCCACGGACGGCCTTCTCCTTATCCCATCAGCCAGAGCAGCCAGGCTGGTGGGGACTAGGAAGAGGGCCTTCTCTGTGGCGGCCCCCACATTATGGAACTCCCTCCCTAGTGACCTTCGCCATGCCCCCTCCGTGATGAGCTTCCACCGTGCATTAAAAACATGGCTGTTCAGGCGGGAATATGGGGTGGGTTAGGTTTTTAATAAGAATTTTTAATATTGTTTTAATCATTATATATTATTGTGTTTTACTGTATTTTAATTGTACATCGCCCAGGGTGGCCGGGTGACCGGCCAGATGGGCGATTAATAAATATAATAAATAAATAAATAATAAATAAATAAATAAATAAATAAAAGAAGTCCTGTAACTCCCAGCATTACTGAGCCAGCCATGTTTACCCAGTGGTGTCGGTGCTGGTCTTCCAGTTGGTGCCAGGCAGCTGCCATTCTAATTTCCCAATGTCACGTGATGTCACTCGAGGAGATTGTGAGAAGTATAAATGAGACAGCTCTCTAGGTGCCCAGCACTGAGCATCAAAACAAAAATGGTGTGTGGGGGGTGTTCAAGGGCAGGTTTCAGCAGTGGGCTGTGCCAGGGTGCTTGGCCCCAGCAGCTGCCTGAGAATGCTGCGTGAGAGACTAGACATGGCAACCTGTATTTCCCCAGTGTTTGGGCCCATTCTGTGATTCCAGGTTTCAATGGCAAAAATGGCACTTGGCATTACAGTAATACCTTGCATTGCAAGTAACTTGGTTTGAGAGCATTTTGCAAGACAAGCAAATTTTTAAATATTTATTTAATTTTTTTTTTTAACTTGATATACAAGCGACGTCTTGCAATACAAGTACTGTAGTACGGCTTAAATTAAAAATCTCTGTACAATTTTTTTGGGGGGGATTTCATTTTGATATAAGAGTGTTTTGGATTACAAGCACGTTTCCGGAACGAATTATGCTCTCAATCCAAGGCATGACTGTAGTTGCAATATGGACACTTTGGTTTTCAAGTGGAGTTTGCTTCTGATGAGCCACCTTTCAGCCCATGGCTACAATCCTGCACAGGATTGCATAAATACATACGTAAGTCCATTAGAATAAGCAGGCTCACTTATTTCAATGGAAAAGAAGAATGCATAGGATTGTATGGCTGGCCTGCAATTTCCGTTAGAACTGAGCTACAGCCTCTTCCATAAAGACACATTAGCTTTACAAGAGATCTGCTCCAGGTGGAGATGGAAAGTGCTAGAACTGGTTTGTTGATATGGATCAACACTGCTGCCTGCACTTTTGGACTCTCCTTGGGGACATGGCTATGGGCACTGTCAAGATGAGGGCTTGCACTTAGGGATATATGAGGAATCCAATAGGGTGTGAAAATCCAACGGATTTTCATGATTTGGCCCCCTGGATTCTGGCTCGCCAGCCCTGCGCTAGTGCCGACTCGCTATGGTGTGAGTCAAGCTAGCTCGTGGACTTATGTCTCTAAGACAGGCTGCAGTTTGTGCATTTTTTAAAAAAAACGTCTAAAGAAATATTTGCACAATTTGCATAATTTTACACAATTTGCATAACTTTACACAATTTGTGTAATTCACGGTATTTTGCATGTTTTACGCAAATCAGCACCCAAAAAGCACATGGATCTAGCGCGATTTGTGCAAATCGGCTGATTTTATGCAAATCGCTATAGATCCACGTCCTTTTTGGGTGCTGATTTGTGCAAAATACAATTACGCAAGTTATGTAAATTGCGTCAAGTTACATAAATTGCGCAAATAGCACAAATTTCCTAAGCAATTTTTTAAAATGCGCAAACCGTGGCCTGTCTTAGAGACGGAAGTCCGCGGAAGCCCCTCCCCCCCGACTCAGACTGCTACCAATCATCAGGTCAGAAGTGGGCAGGAAGTCTGTTGAGCTCACACAAGCTGGACATCCCAGCGTCAGCACATTCCCTGCTTGCACTACACCAGTGCCATCACGCTGAGCTGAATATAGTCCGCCAGCAATGTCCATTATTAAGCCATTGTAGATAGCAGCTTTGTAGGATCGCCAGATGCAAAAGAGGACAGTCCTCCTGCACCTTTAACAGTGGTATAGAAGAGAAAATTTCAGCAGGTGTAACTTTGCTGTGCAATTCCCTAATCAGCACAACTATTAAAAGTGCAGGAGCCCTGGCATTTTTTTGGTATCTGGCCACCCCACTGCTATGGATGAATTAAGTCAGGAGTGGGTAGAAGCTGGACCAGGATCTACTAGTAGATCTCTGGATGACTGGCAGTACTTCAGCAAGGATTTCTTACTTCCAGTTGTTTAACAATATGAACAACAAATTCACTTCCCCCCTCTGCACTTAAATTATACTGCTAAAATGAAGAAAGCTTGGGGTAACCAGGAATGAAAAGAACGTGAGCTCAGCTCAGTGCTGGTACTCAGCAGATGCTCAGAGGCACCATGTTCTTTAATTCTAAGTATATGACTTTTGCAGCTGGTTCCAGTTGGTGGGTTTGGGGATTCTAGTAAAACACAAAGTCAAGCCTGAAGTCTGCCCTCCCCTGAATTAAGTCATACAAGCTGAACATCTATACAAGCCAAATGGGTTTGTCTGTTGAGTTTCTCCTTTTAAAAATGGACTTGTATAGACAGGCCCCAGTTTGGCTAAAGTCAGTTCTGATCAAAGCCTACTGTAACCAACGAAAATAAGTTAGCAGTGACTCTTAAATGCCATTGCTTTCCATGAGACTTAAGTGTACATCAGATGGCACCCTATCTAGGAGTAAGCCCCTCTGAACTCAGTGAGACTCACTTCTGAGCAAACCTGCATAGGATTCTACTGCTGGGCTGCAATTTCCATTAAACAACTCCCATAGAAAAAAATATAACTTTCTTCTATGGTAAACGTGCATATGATCACAACTGACTTTAGCAGGATGGGGGCCAGTAGTGGAAACTAGCATCCTACACAGTCTGAATTTAGATTTGTTTAAGTATATCCAACATTTTATATTCAACCTCTGTATAGGTATTTGAATCAGTTTTAGATTAAAACACCAAAATTAGTCAGGATCTTAGGCTCTGCTGACCTGATTCTTTTATCGTTTCAGGTGTGTTTTCCTCCTCCTAAGCTCTTTTGATTTGGAGCTCAAAGATCCCAAGGCAAAGATCCCAGGCTTTGACAAGGAAAGATATGGCTTTGGAATGGTGCAGCCAGAAAAGGAGGTCATCGTTCGATATAAATTGAAAGACCAGTAAAATGGTGCCTTTCTTCTCCTGATCGAGTTATTCTGGCTACTGTGTTGTGTGATCTGCAAGAAAACAGTGCTTCATTTGCTGCAGCAGAACTTTATTTTGACATGATATCGCTAAGGGTTGGTTTATGTTATAGCCACAAGGAATTGCTCTCTGCAGGCTGATCATATGTAAAGACTCACCATATGGGTTTGGCAGTTTACACCATGCTACTGCAAGACAATGACCCAGTTTGCACGTATGGCAGCAATTCCTAGGTTGAGTCTGGAAAAAAATAATAAACTGGCTTATAATTAATTTGAGAGTCTGGAAAAAATAATAAACTGGCTTATAATTAATTTGAGCATCTGGAAAAAAATAATAAACTGGCTTATAATTAATTTGTGCGTCTGGAAAAATAATAAACTGGCTTATAACGCATTTGCACAATGTTATGTCTTAAGTGCACACCCAAATGTGCACTTCCCCCACCACAGACTAAAGTGTGAAATGTGATCATTATTTTTAATCACATTTTTAAATTGCAAATTTTTCTAAAGTATGCATTTTGTGGACATCATCACAGGCTCGGGAATGCGAGCTTATAAAACTGTTCCTGTTCACGTTCGCATTCAGGGTTGAATTATTTGAATTAAAAGTGCATCAAAACCAAATTCTTGTACATTCCTGTCTCAAACAACATTACAAATAAATATAGCACAAAGTGTCTGGAATAATTTCTAAGTAGATATTGGTACCCAAAGATAGGAAGAGGGGAACATAAGGCCAGTATTTGAGGATTTGGCTAATTAATACATAAATTGAACCTTACCTGACTAGCTCCACCTGAGTAGAATGTTTGGCATAATTGGGGTTCTGTAGATATTCTTTTCCCTAAGACTTTAAAATTACAGTTAATTATGAGCCAGGGTGGCCAACCTCTGGCCCTCCAGACGTTTTGGCCTACATCTCCCATCAGCCCTAGCCAGTATAGCCAATGGCGAGGGATGATGGGAGTTGTAGGCCAAAACATTTGGTGGAACCTAAGTCCCTCCTCTGGCCCCTGATAAGCTACAATTATTTACACAATAGTAATGAACAGCAGCCTCCTGTGACTTGCAAGTTCTTAGCATAGGCAGTGTTAAGGAGCGGCCCACTAGGACTGGAGCCCCAAATCTCTGGGATGCCATCTCCCCCATCCTCCTGCTGTCCATGGGCTCCTGCTGAAATAAAGGTACAGGGGCCCTGATGATCTCTTGTTGTATCTGATCCCCCTGGATTAACTGGCTTTTTCACCTGCTGCTGCCCCCAGCCTTGGATCTTTCTTCCTGAAGTTTTTTTTCTGAAATCAAATGCCCTTCTCTCCCCCGTCCAGGCATCCCTAAGGTGTCCTTAGGAGACAGGGTCCTATAAAGACAGACAGAGAGAGAGACTTTAGAGCATAAGTAAATTAGCATATGCAAGTTTGTGCTGTGCTTTTGTTGTTGTTGTTGTTGTTGTCCTGTGGGCCTGTGCCCCAGATGTTTCTGGTACCTAGCAGTGCCCCTGGCTCTTAGCTTTAATGTACCTGAGACTTGTTATGATGGAAGAGCTACACTTTATTCTCAGTGATTTGGGATTTGTACCTTTAAAAGAAGACGCCAAGTCTTCATTTAAAAAACCTGTTTGCACTAAAAAAAAAAAATGTAGCCTCAGTGCCAGAGATGATGTGTATTTCATAATTCAATAAAAGCTCAAAAACCAAAAAGCTGCAGAACTGGAGAGGCAGTGTGTGAAGGCGCGTGAGTGACAACAGAGCCCCGCTTGTGCTGGATGGGAGATTTAAAATCTTGTCTGTGCATAGAGGCCCATTATTCCACACACAGATCTTTCAGATCTCACCCCCCTCTGCGCAGCGTGCAGCGTGTCGGTTTGAAGCTGCCAGCCAGCTTGCCTGTAATCCGACACCAGCTTCTAGCTTTCCCGGTCTGCAGACTAATCCAAGTAGCAAGTAGCAAGGAAACACTCTGTAACACCACAGGTCTATTTCTACCTGTTTATTCACTTAGCAAGTAAAGTTCTACAGAGTATACATTTCCTAGTTACAGTCCATGTGCAGAGTGCAATGCATAGCAAGCATTAATTCCAGTGGAGTAGATTGAGCTTCACTCCACTTCAGCAAAGATGTTACATTGTTGCAAAGTCCAGCAAGCAATAGCCAGAAGAGAGAAAGAAGAGAGAAAGCAGTCCTGCTCTTCTCTAAAATGGCTTCAGACAGAAAAACAAGTTAGCACGTCATCAGAACATACAAACCATGTGACTAGCTCATAATGATCCCAGGATCTAGCTTTCCCATGAGAAAGAACACGGGAAAGTAGAAAGACACAACATACTTGTTTACCGCCATTCTGTTCCTCTCCATGTGTAAACGCTGTGCTACAGCTGGTCAATGTGATTCATATCACAACATCCCCCCACAAGCTGTAGTACATCTTGTTTATACTTACTCAATGAGGCCTAGTGCCGTCATTAGTTTCCTGTGTCTTACTACAGGCAATGGTTTTGTGAAAAGATCTGCCACCATTTCCCCTGTTGCACAGTATTTGAGTATTACCCATCCTTTCTGCACACAGTCCTTTACATGAGAGTAACGAACATCAATGTGCTTGGTTCTTGGCTTACATTTTTCATTTTGTGCCATGCTTATGCAAGCTTGGTTGTCCTCAAAAATTGTAACAGCCTTGCCTACTGGTAATTGCAGATCAGTAAACAATTGCTTGAACCATTCAATCTCATTGCATGCTTGAGATAAACTGATGAATTCAGATTCTGCGCTAGATACAGCCACACAAGATTATTTACGTGTGTACCAGTCAATTAGACTGTTGTCATACATGAGCACAGTCCCACTTGTGGACTTTCTATCTGTTGCAGACCCCCAATCAACATCAGTGTACACACAAAAACCTCCCTCTGTGTGTGATGACAATTTCAGTTTGCAATTCATGGAACCTTTTAAATACCTTAACACACGTTTCACAGCTAGCCAATCATACATAGAAGGATTTTGGGTTTTCCTGCTAAGTATGTTTACAGCATTGCTGATGTCTGGCCTACTCACATTTGCCAAATATAGCAGGCTTCCAATAACACTTTGATATTTTCCAATATCCTCAAATTCAGTGTTATCTGTGTGTTTCTGATATTCAAGAGTCATTGGAGTGGTAACTGGGTTACAATTTTCCAATCCATGAATTTCCAGCAATTTCTGAATTTTTCCACTTTGTTCAACCAAGAAAGAACCTTCCTCATCCTGGGATAATTGCATTCCAAGATAGTGTTTCACCAAACTTAGATCTTTCAGTTCAAAGTGTGCTTGCAATTCTTTTGCAATTTTGTCTTTCTGACTTACTGATTCTGTTATCAGCAATATATCATCAACAAAGACTAACAAATACACCCAATGTCCCAGTTCTGTGTCATTTGTGTACAGACAGTGATCAGCCTTGCTTTGTTTGAATCCCAAACTAATCAAAACTCTGTCCAGTTTTTGGTTCCAGCATCAAGCTGCTTGTTTTAACCCATATATGGACTTGTGCAGACGACATACAAGACTGGGATTTTCTACAAAACCTTTTGGTTGCACCATGTAGATTTCCTCTTGTAAATCACCATATAGGAAAGCAGTTTTTACATCAAAATGAAATGCCATCATTTTTCTTTGTGCTGCCAATTTCAACAACAATCTGATAGTTGCATACCTTGTTGTTGGTGCAAACATGGAATCAAAATCTACCCCATGTTTTTGTGCAAACCCTCTTGCCACGAGTCTTGCCCTGTACCTTTCCACCTGCCCCTGGTGATTTGTTTTCACCTTGTACACCCATTTACAGGTGATGGCCTTGCGCCCTACAGGTAAAGATACCAGACACCATGTTTTGTTATCATGCATTGCATTGATTTCATCCTGCATGGCTTCAAACCAATCATTCTTCACTTCTGGTTCCATGCTTTGGATTTCTTCAAAGTTTTGAGGTTCTAAAACTATTTTAAGAGCTTTATGTACAACAGTTTTCCCACTTTGGAATTCATCCTGATATCTAACAGGTATTTTACGTTCTCGGGTTGAACGCCTTAGAGATTGTTCACCTCCCTCCTGTTCCCCAGATATCTGCCCAGTGGCCTGTTCTGTTTCAGAAACTTCCTGCTGTGTTTCAGTCATTGCATGCATTGGCAATTCCACCAGCTGTTTCTGTTCATGTGTTTGCTCATGAAAAATCACATCCCTGCTCAGAATTACCTTGTTGTGTTGCGGTGACCACAACCTGTAACCTTTTGTTTGTGCATCATATCCCAGCAGAAAACATTCAAAGCTTCTAGCCTGTATTTGAACAAAACATTTACACCCAAAAATTTGCACGTGTGCTATCTTTGGCTTCCTCCCATGAAACATTTCATATGGAGTTTTCACAGTTGTGGTGTTGGGTAATCTGTTCAGCAGATAATTGGCATTTGACAGTGCATCCCCCCAGAAACGGTTTCCCACCTGTGAGTCAGCTAATTGAGCCCTCATCATTTCCTGGAGTGTTCTGTTGTGACTTTCAGCTACACCAGTTGAGTTTTGGGCCGTGACTTTGTGCCCAATGCCCTCACTTTCCAAGAATTTCTTGAATTTTGTACTCATGTACTCTCCCCCACCATCTGTGAGCAATTCACCTATTGGGTATTGTTTGAATCAGTTACCAGCAGGGCCGGCGCCACCACTAGGCCAACTAGGCAGCTGCCTAGGGCGCATGGCGAAAGGGGGCGCAGACCCACACAGACACTCGCCCTTCTCTTCCTCCTCCTCCAGGAACGGACGAGGAAGGGAGGGCGCGGGGCTGCGCTCCTTTCCGCGACCTGTGTACGGAAGAGGAGGAGGAAGACGGGAGCGAGCAAGCCTGATTTCTTGGCGGTGGCAGCGGCAGCAGGAGCGCGCGAGGCGTCAGGCAGCCGGGGCTCGCTGCGCTTGGCACGGATCTGGGCAAGGAAGCCGAGGAGCGTGGCCGGGCGGGCATGGGGCAGCAGCAGCTGCGCCCGTGAAGGCAGCTCCGCGCGGGGCCGCTCGCTTGGTACCGAATCCCTAATGCCGCTCCTCCTCCTCCGCCTTCTCCTCCGGGCTCCCCCTCCCTCCCGCCCTTGTTCCTCCAGGCAGAATCCAATGGGACACCGCAGGAGCAACAAGCCCCCTGTCCCTCCCTGCCGTGATGCAGAGCTGTTTTTGGCTCACCGCAGCTTTTTTCTCACTTTAAATTTTTTGTGGATAGCTACTGCCAGGTAGAGTAGCTCGCCTCTGTCCACCAGGGCGCAGCTGGAGCAGCTGGTGGCTGCTGATCCACCTCAGCTTGGCGCCTCTTCTCGCCTTCCTTCGTCCCTTCCCGGGCCGGAGGCCAGCGGCGGCGGCAGCAGCAGGAAGCTCGCTCGTTCGGGCGACTCTTCCTCGCCGCTGCTGGGACTGCCGCCGCCGAGGGAGGGAGGGAGGGGGGGGGCGCAAAATATTTTATTTTGCCTAGGGCGCTAAACTTCCTTGCACCGGTCCTGGTTACCAGCCCATTTCACAAATGATTCAAATCTCTCTTGAACCTGAGATTTGTGCTGCAGAAGATAAACAAATCCAAATCTAGAAAAGTCATCAATCAGAGTCATGTAGTACCTATTTCCCCCATAGCTTTCCTCAAATGGTCCAGCAACATCAGAGTGTACCAGCTCAAATATTCTTGTGCTCACTCTATCACTGTGTTTCTGAATGTTAGTTCTGTGTGACTTTGCCTTACTACATACTTCACATTCCACATAATTAGAACAAGGTTTCATTTTCATACCCTCACACAGACCCGGCATCTTCTCAATGCTCCTGTAGTTGGCATGTCCAAAACGTTTGTGGAAAATATGTAAACAATTATCATGGGGTTTACAATTTGCATACTTTGCACTCTCATCATGTGTTACAAATGGATTTATAACATACAGAGAATTCTGCAAATCACCTTTTGCACAGACTGTCCCTTCACATGAAATCACACATTTGCTGTCTGAAAAACACATTTCAAAACCATTTTGAGCTAATTGAGAAATACTCATCAGGTTTGTGTCCAATTCCTGAACAAGCAGTGCCCTCTGCTGACCCAAAGTAGCAAAGTCAATTGTTCCTGTTGCTGAAACTTGTATCCGTTTCCCATCAGCTAATTCCACATGCTGATTTGTACATCCATCTTCTTCCAGAAATTGAAATATGTCTCTGGAGTTAGTCATGTGGTGTGAGGCCCCAGAATCAAGAACCCAAACATTATTATTAGAAACTCCCACCCTAGCAATCAAAATTTTGCCCATTTTAATTGCCTACTCAGATGCATTTGTAGTTTCCTGTTTGTTTCATTTCTTTTTCTGTTTGACCTTACAGTCTTTTTTCAGATGATTTGTAGATCCACAAGAAAAACATTTTTTCACTTTTAAAGCTGTAGCTTTAACTCCCAGCTTGTTGCTACTCCCAGCTTGGCTGTGCCCCGCGTCAGCCGAGCTGTCTGCTGATTTACGTCCAGCATTGTTTTTCTTCCCTTGCCGCTTCTCCCACTCAGAGAGAAGTTTGCCTGACACATATTCCATTGTCAGGTTCTGATCTGGTTGCCCTTCCATCAATGTTACAATTGTATCATATGATGAGTCCAGACTAGATAACAGAATGGAAACTTGATGTAAGGGATCAATTGTCATCCCTTGTGCTCTCAATCTGTTAAACAAGTCCCGGACAGTACTAAAAATGCTCTGGCATAGACCCACCTGGTTGCAAGCTCAATTTGTACAGCTTACGTGCAAGCAGAATTCTACTTCCCGCCGTTTGCATCTGATACATGTCTCTCAAGGTATCCAGGGCCGGATTAAGATAGGGGCTATTGGAGCGGCAAAAATAGGCCCACCAATAGGGACGCGCGGTGCCGGGGGGGGGGAAATGAGGGTCACCTCGCTCAGAGCGAGGTGACGTCGTCCAGTCGCTCACCTGTCCTGCCTGCGGGGCATTGCCGGAGCGAGGCGAGCACGCCAAGCGGTTGCCATTTCCCACGCTCACGCTGAGGCTCTGTCTGAGCTAACTGGGCTGCTGCAAAACGCTTGCCTACCCCTGGTGTACTGTATACCATCCTGAGCTCCTTGGAAGAAGGGTAGGATAAACTTTTTTCTTTCTTTCAAATAATTGGAGGTTATTATTGTGTTCTGCACCTTTAAATAAGACGGGATCGCGTTCTCTCCCTGTCCAAGTCTGCCTTTCATTTGGTCCAGATCCAGCAAAACCATAAAGCAAACGCTTAATTGTGACCGCAAATTGGAGAGGAATCTCATCTGCTTTCAATTAATTGTTGCATCCCTAGATGCAATTTACAAGGGTTACGACTCCGGCTGTCTCCTCCCTCCTTTCTTCTCAAAGCCTTTTTCACGAGCTGGAGCGCCTCGAGCGAGGTGCGCGCGCCACGCCCTCCTCCTCCTCCTCCTCCTCCTCCTCCGCTTGGACGCGGGGGGGGCGGGGACCTGAGCCTGCTCCCCAGAGCCGCCTCGCCCCGGAGCCTTTCTCGCCGCCGCCCTCCAAGTTTATCCATTTACGTCTCCCTCTCTTTTTGCCTCAGTTTCCCTCAATGTTTGTCCAGTTTCCCTGAGGGAAACCGAGGCAAAAAGGAAAGCAAGGCTGGCACAAAATGCCCCCCCACACACACAGACACTTCCGTTCTCTTTCTCCTGTTTCAGCTTCCCCCAAAGCACCTTCCTTCCTGCCTCAGTTTCCCTCAAAGTTTGCATACAGTTTCCTCAAAGTTTGAGGGAAACAAGCAAAAAAGAAAGGCAGGCAGGCACAAAGTGGGTCCCCCCCTTCTATTCCCTTTCTCCTTCCATTTCTGCCTCAGCTTCCTTCAAAGTACTCTCCCTCCTTCCCGGCATCTGCCTCAGTTTCCCTCAGAGTGCCCTCTTTCCTGCCTGCCCACCTGTTTCCCATACAGGCGCTGCTGCCTTTTCACATTTATTTTATTTAGTTATTTTATTTGTTATATTTATACCCCACCTTTTTTCCTGCAAGGAACCCAAGGCGACTTACATAGTCCTCCTCCTCCTCCTCCTCCTCCTCCTCCTCCTCCTCCTCCTCCTCCTCCTCCATTTTATCCACACAACAACCCTGTGAGGTAGGTTAGGCTGAGAGTCAGGGACTCTTTCATAATGTATTTCAGTTTACCCCACACAAAGCACTCACACACAGAGAGCAGCCAGACAAAAGCAAAACACGCTTATAATTTGTAGGTAGCCTTTTATAATGTAATTCAATTTTAGACAGCAAAAAAGGTAGTACATTCTTATTTTTTAAACCCACTTTTGCCATCAAAATAAAATTCCATCCTCCATTTAATCATTTATTATTTATTTATTTATTTATTGCATTTATAGCCCGCTCTTCAGCCAGAAAAGGCTCTCAGAGCGGCTTACACAGATTAATAATAAGACATTCCCTGCCCTCAGGCTCACAATCTAAAAGACATGACACAAAAGGAAAAGGGATTGGGAGGGAGGAGGAAGAATGCCAAACTCAGGCACCAATATAATGTTTGGCATTCTTCCTCCTCCCCCCCAATCCCTTTTCCTTTTGTGTCACGTCTTTTAGATTGTGAGCCTGAGGGTAGGGAATGTCTTATTATTACCGGTAATCTGTGTAAACCGCTCTGAGAGCCTTTTCTGGCTGAAGAGCGGGGTATAAATGGAATAAATAAATAATCATTAATTTCTACCCACTTTTGCCATCAAAATAACATTCCATCCTCCATTTAATCACTTGTTAACATTATAATTAATTTATAATAACTTTCCATTTAAGAAAAAAAAATTCACCCCTATCAAGTGAAAAAAAATGACCCAGGTCCTTTTTTTTTACTTGATCCATTCATTCTTTTCTTTTTTTTAAACTATAGTCCGGTCCCCCAACAGTCTGAGAGACAATGAACTGGCCCCCTGTTTAAAAAGTTTGAGGACCCCTGTTGTAATCCTTACATCAACCCTGTAAGGCAGGTCAATAGCATTCTCTCCATACAGCACGTGGGGGGGGGGCAGCTGAGTAAGAGCTCGGTTCGTGTACATTGTTGCCTAACAGTCTGCATAATTCCCGAAGGGGTGGGCTGTGTTAGTCTATTGCAGCAAGAACAACAAGAGAGTCTTGTGGTACCCTAAAGACCAACACATTCATTCTGACATAAGCTTTCAAGGACACTGCCCACTTCCATCAGGTTTTATTGAGTTAACAAGCTTATTGTTTACAAAAAAAGAAATATTTTCAATATGTTTCTGTTTTGGCACTTTAATGGTAATTAAAATATTTAATTTGTTTTAATATAAAATTGCGTCTTCATTTTATTTATTTCCATAAAAAGGCCCACCAAAATCCTCAGCACCAGGCCCATAATGCTCTTAATTCGGCCTTGAAGGTATCCCAGATCTGTTTTGCAGTGTTTTCAAACTGGATAAATGGCACTTGTGAACTTTCAACAGATATACACAAAATTGCCTTGGCTTTATCGTCTCGTTCCTTCCATTCATTATAAGCTTGATCCCCCACTGCAACTGCATCCTGTGTTACAACATTCCAGAGTCCCGCATGGGTCAAATAATGCTGCATTTGGAAATTCCACAACACATAGTTCGAGCCAGACAGTTTTTCTACTATCTGTGAGTTCAGAGATGGTGCCGCCGCCATTTCTGTGACCAGGGGATTTTCTGCCTCCTCCCCTCCAGAAACTTCGGCTTCGCTTTTGAGCTTTCGGCCTTGAACAGAGCCTGCAAGCGTTCAGCGAACACCTCCCACTCTTCCCCCTCCTTACCGGACGAAGGCCCAGGAGATTTTTTCTTCTCCTTTGATGTCTTTCTTCTCTGCCATTAATCATCGCAATCCTGGATTCGAAGTTGTTGACATAGCTGTTGGAAAACAGATCCTGCTGCTGGTGCTGGCGTTGACTTTCAGCCTGGTACCGAACTGGTTCCGTTCGGTTCTGGTCCAAGTCTCTGGTACTGGTTCTGGTCCCGATTCCTGGGCCCATAACCTTGAAGGCACGTGAGTGACAGCAGAGCCCCGCTTGTGCTGGATGGGAGATTTAAAATCCTGTCTGTGCATAGAGGCCCATTATTCCACACACAGATCTTCCAGATCTCACCCCCCTCTGCGCAGCGTGCAGCGTGTCGGTTTGAAGCTGCCAGCCAGCTTGCCTGTAATCCGACACCAGCTTCTAGCTTCCCCGGTCTGCAGACTAATCCAAGTAGCAAGTAGCAAGGAAACACTCTGTAACACCACAGGTCTATTTCTACCTGTTTATTCACTTAGCAAGTAAAGTTCTACAGAGTATACATTTCCTAGTTACAGTCCATGTGCAGAGTACAATGCATAGCAAGCATTAATTCCAGTGGAGTAGATTGAGCTTCACTCCACTTCAGCAAAGACGTTACATTGTTGCAAAGTCCAGCAAGCAATAGCCAGAAGAGAGAAAGAAGAGAGAACGCAGTCCTGCTCTTCTCTAAAATGGCTTCAGACAGAAAAACAAGTTAGCATGTCATCAGAACATACAAACCATGTGACTAGCTCATAATGATCCCAGGATCTAGCTTTCCCATGAGAAAGAACACGGGAAAGTAGAAAGACACAACATACTTGTTTACCGCCATTCTGTTCCTCTCCATGTGTAAACACTGTGCTACAGCTGGTCAATGTGATTCATATCACAACAGTGTGGTGTATTGGTTAGAGTAGATCTGAACAGCCAGCTGGAGGGGCGGGCAAGGTTGTCTCGCCCCATTGCTGCTTGCTTTTAGACAGGCTATTCCAGTGAATTCATACAGATTCCCATCTTTAAATTGTTTTTATGCTGCTACTGCTTTTTAATCCTATTTAGATTGTTTCTGTGGTTTTATTGATATTTTTGTTCCTTTTATTATTGTGTATCTTTATTGTACATATCCTGAATATTTTATAGAAAGGCCAGATACAAATCTCAAAAATAAACAATAAAGAATTCAACATCCTGAGTACAACATTCAACATCCTGAGAATCTCAGCTTTCATTCTTTTAATGAGCCATGCTTCTAGCGCTTGGTTTTTAAAAACATATGAGGATTGCTTGGTCAAATCTCCAGGGAGGTTAATAGGGTTTATCTTGGCCTGGTGGTTGTGCCTTTGGTGTCTTACAAAGCTTGCTGCCCTTCACCATGGCTATCAGCAGCAGAGTAAAAGGAAACCGAAAAATTCTGTGAGTTTCTTAATATGCATAATGTATTCCGGTTGCAGAATCCAGTTTTTCTTCTTGGCACAGAATTTGGATTGTTTTGGGGCAGGGAACACATGGACCTGGTTCGCATGATCACCACAGCTCACTGTGGCCATGGCACTCATGAGTGCCAAGTTGCCTATTCAAGCCCCGGCCGAGCTTGTCATGTCATCCGAACCTGGGCAGGCAGCATGGCTTTTTTGGAGGGGAAAACAACTCTCCAATAACCCATGAGTTGTTGTAGGGTTATTAGAGGGTTGTTTCCCCCTCCATCAAGCTATGCTGCCCGGATTCGGATGACACAGCAAACCATGACAACCCCCGCCAGGGTTGAATATTCAAAATGGCCACCAGCACGCACCACAACCCACCGTGGCTTTAATAACCCATGCTGGCCTGCGGTGATCATGTGGACCAGCCCATTGTTGTCTTGTTTTTACAGTGGAGATTGATTTAAATTTAAATTCAGACACACACCTGAGATTTCCTATTTTGCTATTATTTAACTAATAGGTAGATCTTGCTATCAGAGCTGGGTTTCACTACCCGCCCCCTACACACACACTTAGAATGTATTTGTCCCCACCACTACCCCTCAGCCCAATTCATGCTTTATAGCTATTCTGGGAATAGACACATTAGCAAATGCCCTTTGCGTCCCTATAATCATCTCTTTGAATCTGCATGAAAAGCCTAGGCTTCTGGTATTTCTAACAGCTGTAGCAGTGAACCTTTAAATTACAACTGCAAATGGCAATTTAACAGATCTCTAAATTTCTCCATTAATAAGTAAGTGGAATGTTCAAATCGTTTTGCAAGGGGAGGCTCACGGTGAACGTGAAGCCCCAGAATAATCAGACATTGGCATACGTCAGCGTCACCCAGCCTGCTGCCTTCCAGATATGTTGGATGGTAACAGCCACCATTCCAAGTCAGCATGACCAGTACATGGCTGGCAGAAGTGATGGAGCCAAAGCTGGGGGGGATTAGGCCCAGAGATCCTGCCTGCTGTGGTTTTAAGAGCAGTAGGCTACCAAGCTGTGGTGTTTTCTATCCAGCTCAGAGCTCAAATAGTCTATTCACCAATTTCTCTCTCTGTGTGTGTATATATGTTACACACACACACACACGCACACTTGCCATAAAAAGGATAAATCTAGTTGCTCAAGCAGTGGAGTAGGGGGTGCTGTTGTTGCTGCCACACTGCCATTCAGATTAGAATCAGTCTGCCCCTGGATTTCCTGAGTTGTTACGGGCAGAGTAAGATGGCCACTTACACTTTGCCAAGAAAGGGGGCACAAGAGGACACAGATTTCCATAATATTTACATATGTTAATGTATAGCAGTGTTCTCCAACCTTGGGTCCCCAGATGTTTTTGGCCTACAACTCCCAGCATGCCCCAGCCAGCATAGCTGGCTCCCAGTGTAGCATGCTGGGAGTTGTAGGCCAAAAACATCTGGGGACCCAAGATTGGAGAACACTGATGTACAGGTATAGATGCAACTTTAGAAATACTATCCTTTAAATAGCAATAGAATACATTACACCATAGGAGGAAAGACTGTGAGCAGGTGCCCCTTCCTTCTGCTGTTCAGTGTGTTTGTTGATGGGTAACTTCAAGGCCCCTGCTCTGGTTCTTGATCTTTAGGCAGGACATGAACTGGGTAGCTCTTCAATAGAGGGTAATGCCTTCAAAAAGAGGACTATCCTCAGTAAAGTAGAACACAAGGCCACCCTTGGGCAGAGGCAAATGGCCAGGGCCTCTCACATTTGAGAATCTCCTGCCTTGAAAACAGTGCTACGGAGACAAGCTACAAATCATTAAAAAGATAATCAGGATCCAGGCCTGCATTTGCTTGAACAGCTAAAGGCCACTTGATAGGGGGCTGGTTCACACGATCACTGCAGCCCACCATGGCCATTTTGAATATTCAAGCTGCAGTGGGCAATCCCCGTAAAATGTGATGTCTTTGGCTGTGACTGTGGCCTGGTTTGCATGATTGCCACAGCCTACTATGGCTTATTTAAGCCAAGATGGGTTGTGGAGCATGTCGATGGCCATTGTGAATATTCAAACTGTGGTGGGCAGTCACCGTGGCTTGTCGTGACGTCCAAACCCACCGAGGGTGGGTTCTCACTGTGGTTAACAAACCACCCACAACCCATAGGCTGTTTTTGGATTGTGGGTAGTTTCTTAACCACAGCAACAACCTATCCTGTGCCAGGTTCAGACATCAGGATAAGCCATGGTGACTGCTTGAATATTCACAATGTCCGCGGGCACTCGGTTGGCGTGCAGTGGGCTGTGGCAATCATGCGAACCAGGCCACAATCTTGGCTCAAGAGATCAGATTTTCCTGCCTGAATAGGGTAACCATTTATGAATCTCCCCAAAAGAGGAAACGCATCACCCAAAAGATGACAAGAGAGAATTTGCGTAAGATTTGCATATGCTAATTGATATGTATAGCTGCACATTTAGAAACAATTACTGTAATTTAAATAGAAATCCAGTACATCTCACCATTCTGCAGAAGACTGACCAGGTGACCTGTGTGCCTTGCTGGACAGTCTGCTGTCCAGGTGCTGTGGAAGGGGCAACTTCAAGGCCCAGCTCTCCCTTCCTATGGTTCATTATCTTTAAACTGGACTTGGACTGGACTGTCCTACAAGCAAAGAATGTCTTCAAAATAGAGGACAGTCCTCTGGCAGCCCTTCAAATAGAGGACTGTCCTCTGTAAAAGAGACACCTGACCACCTTATGCCTGAAGTGAAGTCCAAATGTCCTTCATCTATCCATCCAACACTGCCCCTGCCCCCGGTGCTGCCTGAAGCAGGTGAATTCACTTTGTTGCATGGCACTGCTGGCCTTGACTTGATTTGTTACCTTTTGAACTTGGGAATTAGCTTCAGATTACGAAACATAAAGAAACCACATCCCTTTTGAAAGGTGTGCATGTGTATAAGTTGTCTCATCACAGCTCAGTGGTAGAGCACGTTTCATATGGAGAAGGTCTTATGTTCAGTCCCTACTAATCGACAGTTAAAAGGATAAGGTATCTTTTCAAGACATTGTGAGTATTATAGCCCAGAAACATTAAAAGAGAGAGAGATGCCACCATATGTTCTCCCCTGAAATTAATTAGTATTTTACAATAACCATCTCGGGGGGGGGGGGATGTTATGCTTCAAATAACAAACAGAATCATAAATAAATGATGGCAATTTTATGAAGTTTGGCCCTAAAAGGATGCTTGTATTGTAACTTCATTCTGGGTAGGATTACATCTGTTAGGCTTCAAAATATCTGAATCATTTTGTGAACAAATTATTTTGCGCAGGCCTTCCTTTGTACAGGAGTATGTATGTGTTCTAAGCACAAAGATGGGATGCAGATGTGATGTGACAGTGAACAAATGTGCTTTACCAATTAAGACTTTTTATAAGTTTTGATGTTTTGGTGAGAAAGAATGCCAGTAATAGATACATTGGGTTGAATTGAGGCTAAAGCTGCCACTTCCCTGGGAGAGAACTCACTGACTGGGTTCAGACAACACAATAGCCCACACTCAAGGGTTGTTGAACTGTGAGTTGTTGTTGAAACATGGGTTATCGTGTTGTCTGAACCCAGCTGTGCTAATAAGCCATGGCTTGTTAACCACGAACAACCCATGAAGAGAACCCATGGTTTGTTGTTGGGTTGTGAACTATGGGTTATTCACCATGGTTTGTTATCTCAACTGGGTTCAGACAACACGATAACCCACGTTTCAGCAACAACCCACAGTTCAATGACAACCCACACTCAACCCTGAGTGTGGGTTATCGTGTTGCCTGAAGTCAGTCAGTGGAGCCTGCTTCTGAGTAGATATGTATCAGATTACACTGGCCATGTTAGCAGAATCACAGTGGGGAAAATAAGCCACATGGGCTTATTTCCCCCGCCGCATGTGTCAGGGGATTAGCATAATTACCCTTCACAGTGTGGCTTCCTGTGTCATGCAAACTGGGCCAGGGTGGCTTGTTGCCGTGGTTAACATGCCACCCCAGAACCCTGCAGCAGCCCATTGTTTCTGGGTGGCTTATTAACCATGGGAACCAGGCACCCTGGCTGGGTTCGCATGACACAGGAAGTTGTGCTTATGAGGGTAATTATGTAAAAAAAACAAAAACCCGTATGCAACCAGCACACGCAGGGTGGTTAACAAGCTGTGGTGACTTACTAACCACCCTGCGATTGTGCGAATTGGGTCACTATGTTAGTTGAACTTCGTTCCTATTGAAACCAATGGGACTTAAGTCATGACTAAATTGCCCCACTGATTTTGATGGAACAAGTTCAACTGATTCACAAATTACTATCTATATCTGTCAAATCAGAAGAAGTACATCTGCTTTCAGTGGAGCTTACTTGCAGGTAAGTGTGTGTATAAGATTGCAGTCATTGTCTGGTTCCAAACCACTATATTTAATGGCATCTAGGAAGTACAGGCGACTAGACATATTTTCAAGGGCATCTCATTTGTAACAAATGATCAGCATACATCCACTGCAAACCTTAACACCACCCCTTTTAGCTTAAGAAAAATAAGACTTTAAAAAACGCTTGTGAGCATGCTTTCCCCCCTTTAAGTAGATCAGCTAATGAAGGCAAGTGTCACACCCAATTCCACCTCAATCATGTTATGCTAGATCAGTTATGAACACCTTCTTCTTCTTCTTCTTCTTCTTCTTCTTCTTCTTCTTCTTCTTCTTCTTCTTCTTCTTCTTCTCCTCCTCCTCCTCCTCCTCCTCCTCCTCCTCCTCCTCCTCCAGTGTTGGACAAGTTAAGTGCAACTTACTGTGTCGTGACAGTCTATGCATGCATATTGGGGATGCATGCATATGCACTTCTATCCCTGCTTGCCTTGTGCAATTTTGCTTCTCTTCTCTTGCAGGAAGTTCCTGGAAGTAGCGCAGTGCTAGAGAGACAGCCAGATACAGGCCTGACTCTGTGTGATAGCCAGACCTGCAAGTCCTGCTGCTGCTCCTCTACAGGAGTGCCACAAATCCATGCTGCCTAAGCTCCTGCCCTAGATTCAGCCATAGTGTGGCCGTGGGTACATTTATGGTACATCTGCCTGGCAGTTTTTGAGGGGAGCAAGTACAAAGTTAGTGCATGATGGCCTCCCTCTGTGGTGTGTGTGTGTGTGTGTGTTTTCATTCATTCATTCATTCCTGGTATCAGCTAGCGAAACTCTGGCTACACAGGCCACACCATTGCCCAGGTCTTCCACCTGGATGATGAACCCAGGTTCCAGTCAATGAATTGATAGGCACCTTTGCCTTCTTGGCTCTAAATATCCCTTTGAGAGCCTTGAATACCCATGAAGGCATGAAGTTTAGAAATATAATAATAAACAAACAAACAAACAAATGTTGTAGAATAAAATAAAATTTTGACTTGCAAGCTCTAAGATTTATTATTCCCCCGAACATGTGAGGGCTTAAACAGGGTAGGGGGGTGAGGCCGTGAATGCTGGCTCATCCCCCTATGCCCCCATGTGCACCAGCCCCTTCCCCCTCTGTCCCTGACCTTGCCATGCCGAGGGGAAAGGTCTGAAGACATTCTACTCACATCTGCTTGAATGTGAGTAGAACTTTCTGTGTGATTGTGGACCCTGCTTTATTAGAGTCCCCGACTGTGTGGAGAGTTCTCTCTGAGTTCACTTGTATGCAAGTAGGACACCCATTCAGACCTTCCTTTTAAACAGGAAGTTGGGAACTGAGGAGGCTTGGGCTGGCATGCATGGGAACATAACAGGCGGGGTCAAGATGGGCGGGACCGCATCCCACTAACTAGTTTAAGCCCCCACGCATTCAGGCACATGAACAGGGCTAATGAGTATAGCTACACATAGAAAGAGGGTGCACTGCATGCATGCACACATGCACGTGCGTGCGTGCGTGCGTGCACCCCCCCCCCCTTAAAAAGAGATGCCCAGTATAATAAAAGTCTAGCGCAAACTCCGGGTGTATTTCTACTTTCTGATGCACTTCAGAACTCTGATGAATTCCACTGCAACTCGGGCCTGCAAACAAATTAGCAATCACTCCAGTCAATATGCTTCAAGCCACAGGCCTCCTTTTTCCTGTGGAGCTCTTCCTTCTGCTGCTGCTGACTGGGCTGGCTGAGACATTTGCCTCCTGTTGCCGACAGTAATATGGAAGCAGCTTATGCACTGAATGGGGCATGTTCCATGACTTCATTGCTCTTTCATGCAGACTGACGGAGTCATTTCCCAAACTCCTCTCCCGCCGCTCCCCAACTTCAGTAAGGAAAGTAACTTGGGGGCCCATTCATAGGAGAGGTGCTTTCTGCATCCATGAAGCAGACAGCCTTTTTAGAACATAAGAAGAGCCATGCTGGATCAGACCAAAGGTCCATCTAGTCCAGCATGCTGTCTACACAGTGGCCAACCAGCTGCCCACAGGAAACCCACAAGCAGGACATGGGTGCAACAGCACCCTCCCATCCATGTTCCCCAGCAAGTGGTGTACATAAGCATACTGTCTCTGACACTGGAGGCAGCACATAGCCAATCAGGACTAGTAGCCATTGATAGCCTTCTCCTCCATGAATTTGCCCAGTCCCCTTTTAAAGCCTTCCAAATTGGTGGCCCTCACTACAACTTGTGGAACTGAATTCCATAGTGTAACTATGCGCTGTGGTGGTGACCCGACTTCAGAATACCCTCCTGAGGTATGACTGGCACCAACATTGTATTCCTTTCAGTCAAAACATCTTCATTTGACACAACATTGTAAATTGATTGCCTAATTTTAACTGGGTGAGTATGGTAGTTCTTGTTTATTAACTCACCATTTCATTGCCATGATGTTTAATTGTTATTGCTGCTTGGATATTGTATGGATAACTAGGATTTTTATGTATACATCCCTGGAATCCATTTTTGGATGAAGGTGCAGTTTAGAAAATGTTAAAATAAATCAGGAAATAAATATATATGTCATGGATAGCCAGCTATCTTAAAAACCCGTGGGTTACAGCAGCCAACTGGTGTCCTCCAGATGTGCTGGAGTGCATCTCCCTATGCTGGCTGGCAATGATAGGGGTTGTAGTCCAACCCATCTGGAAGTCACCAGTTTGGAGGAAGGTTGTGTTACGCTGTGCTTTCAGCATGCATGGTTCCCTGGTTGGCCTCCACTTAAGACTGGGCGGGGAGTAGGGTGGCCACTTATATATCTCCAAAAGAGAGGACTTGCATCACCAAAGAAGAGAACAAAAGAAGACATTGATTTGCATAACAGTTGTGTATGCTGATTGATATGTATAGATGCAAATTTAGAAAGAATTACTATAACTTGAATAGAAAAACAATACATCTCACCTAGTGGGGAAGACTATGACCAGTTGAGCTGTGTGCCTGCTCAGTTGGTTATCCAGGTGCTGCCAACTGTTGATGGACCACTTCAAGGACCGTGTTCTCCCGACTTCTTAGGATCCTTTAAACTAGACTTGGACTGGACAGCTTTTCAAATAGAGGACGCCTTCAAACAGAGGATTGTCCCCTGACTGCACTTAAAATTCTGTGAAGTAGGACACGGGCCACCCTAACAATTCCTGTGGCATTGTAGGCTATGCTTTCTGCAACCTATTCCATAGTCCTACCTCACGGTTTTCCTATACATAACTGAGGGCTATGGAAAAGGAAAACCTAGTTTTTTCAGCCCCAAGAAGTATATTTCCATGTACATGCTCAATGCTCAAGAAGATACTCCCTTGCTCAAGAAGATTCTCCCTTTATAAAACATACCGTTTTTGCTTATATTGATACTCCATCTTTGAAGTATTAAATAGGTTCAAGGTTAGCTAATGCGAAATCCAGCTTTCCCAAAGAGCCAAACGGTTCTCAATGAAGTCCTTTGACGGTTTGACACACAGCAGGATCCATTGGTCTTTTAGTCTGAATAAGCCATCAAGGCAACAAATGCACCCATTTGGGGTCTGTGGTCTGGAGTTAATGTATCCAATTACCAAAACAGCCTCTGCAATGCTTCCCCCCCCCCCCGCCCCACGGACATGCCTCTGGCTCTGGGTAACTTTTGCTATTTTGTCTGTAAGTTAGTGGTGGCATCATTAAATATTTACCTAGAATTACAGTTTGCATTTATTACTTTTCAGCACTTGGCATTAAATTTCACAAACCGCAAGTAGGTATTATATTACTACTGAAGAACACCAGGGGAAGGCAAATGTCATGAAAATCGGACAGTAAAAACTCTTCCACCCCTGCATCTCAGAGCAGGGTGCCTGTAGAGTAGCGAAGTCCACAAGAATCACACTCTCTAGGTGTGATTTACAGCAGAACGTCCACTGCTAAGTCCTTAAGAGTCTGAAGTTCTTAAGCGCACGCACGGCCTCGGCTTCTTCAGGACCGGTTTAACAGAATGTCAGTGGTAATCAAGATACCTTGAGTTCTTAAGCCCTCATGACAATCTGACAATCCCAGTTGGGCAATATATTTTCCATTTGAATGCTAAATGCTTTATAAGCAGGCTACTATTTGAAGGGGGAGGTACTGTAGCTCTGTAACAGCACACAGGCTTTGCATTCAGAAGGTCTCAGGCTAAATTGCTTGCATCGCCAGTTAGGAAAATCAGGTAGCAGGTGATGGAAAGACCTCTTGCCTGAGATCCTGGAAAGCTTCTGTTTTAGGGGTGTATGGATCTTGTTCAATCTGTCCTGTCTGTGTTTGGCGGACTGTCAGGCATCTTTTGTTCTGTTGTCCACTCATTGACAGAATCGGATTTTTAAAAACCAGAATTTTGTTCTACTTGCGCTAATGTGCATTAGTGCAAGTGTGCATCCGTGCTAATGTGGATTTGCGCTAATTAGCAGCCTGGTTTTTAATTAGTGCTAATTAGTGCTAATTAGCAAATTAGTGTTAATGCGAATTAGCACTAATGCGAATTAGCACAAATCCTCCCCCAAAGTGAAAAACCAGGCTGCGAGTCCGCGGAATCCACGTGACTCGGAAAAAGCCAGTCCGCGGCAGAATCCGCAGGTTGGATTCATAGAAATCTGAACTCATTTGAATCCGCTGTGGATTTATCTGACATCCCTAGTAAGAGTAGACAATAATGCACACGATGGATAAGTATTCTGACCTGGTATAAGGCAGCTCCCTAAGGGGCGCGATCCAATGGGGATGTCTGTAAGCCTCCGGACTCGGAGGATTACGGGCGTCTTATGGAGTGCGGGAGGAGTGCGGAGGTGAAGATCGCACCCACGTTCCTCCCACCCTGCAAATCTAGCTGCAGCACTTCAGACAGGGAGGGAAGGAGGCTGGGGCACTGCCAGGACACATCATATCTTGGCAGTCCCAGTCTCCTCCCCTTCCTCCCCCCAGAACACCCTCTTCACCCCTTCTCTGAGGTCACTCTTACGATCTCGGAGAAGCAGCCAATGCAGTTCTTTCCATGCTGGCTGGGGGGGGGGGCGATTTGAGCGCAGAGCGTGGATCTCTGACCTCAGAGCTGGGTCTCCAGAAAATCCTATGGCCCTTTAGAGGCTGTCTAGGAGCCATATAGGATTGCTCTGTAATATAAAAGATCTGCCAGTGTAACCAATTCTTTTCTTCATATAACTGAAACCTAGACTTAGTCTACACACATGCAGCAGAACGAGGTGGAAGAATCCTGGGGCAGGAGAGTGGATTGTACCACTTTAATCTGTGGGTTGTGGTGCCATTTTTTGAATGCTGCTCTATGTAAAAAATGCCCTGCCTCCCCCCGAGAGGAAGAGAGGTTCTATACCAGCCCTCACTACTGTGCTAGTTTTCTACTTGCAGGGATATTTTAATTTAAAAAACAAAAACAAAAACCCATAGCAGGAGAGCATTCAAACATTGAATTTGCCCAGTTGAAGTCTGGAGTGGTGCAATCCATTCTAACACCACAGGAGTCTGCACCTCATTCCCACCATATTCTGCTAACGTACGTAGCCCAAGGCTTAGGGTTCATTTAAATGCTACAAGAAGGGTTCTCCACATATAATGCACCGTTGCAATTCCTACCAGGGATCCATTTGGGTTGAGAAGCACAGATAGGGCTGCAAGCCTGCAGTACTGATAGCTGCAATCATGGGTGCCCATTTTTTTCAACCCAAGCGGGGCAACGAGGTAATTTTAGGTAACCCTGGACTTAATGGTTTTACCAGGACAGGTGGGGGAGGGGGAGCTTTAGCGGGCTGTGTGCATCATTTCAGTTATGAAGCACACAACCAACATTTCTTTCCTCCCTTCCCACCACCATTCCATCCTTTGCAACTGTTTCTACATTCCTGATACATTAAAGAAAAAGAAAAAAAGGGTGGGAAAAGGCCCTGGGATGTAAAAAAAAACAAAACAACAACAACAAAATACTCTGAGCATGTGCAGTTTTGCATTTCAAACACATTTAAATCACAGCACCATCAATGACTACCAGGAATAAAACGGGGTTGCTTCTGCTGCCCTGCTGCTAAAGATTAGTATTTACTTGGGGGGGGGGGGGAAGCACCATTTTAGTTTAGAAAAGGACGATATATATTTTAAGGTTAAAATAATAAAATGAGTATCTGTAACTGGCCACCCCTGATTTATAAAATGTTTCAAATGACAAGACAAAAGGATGCTGTGGTGAGCAGAGTAAGTCCAGGGGGGCAGCATACCCATGCTGGCCCAAGTGCTGATCCCAGGCTTGTTTGCTCTGGGTCAGTGTTCTCCAACCTTGGGTCCCCAGATGTTTTTGGCCTACAGCTCCCAGCATGCCCCAGCCAGCAGCTGTCTGGGGCATGCTGGGAGTTGTAGGCCAAAAACATCTGGGGACCCACGGTTGGAGAACACTGGTCTGGGTCATTTGTCTCCCTCCCTGCCCCTGCTGTGGAGCTCTGAAGTTCGGCCCCGAGGCCTAGCCTTAGCTGCACCACTGTTTCAATCATTGTAAGTGCAGAATCATGGTCAAAAAGCTGTTGCTGTATTGGTGAAAGTTCACCTCTACGGAGCAACTGTGGTTTTCCATGCAATTGTAGCCTACATCATATGCATTTTGTAATGTGACAACCAGCTCATAGCTAGTTTTCCATTCCGACAGACAGAATTCTGTGTGTAAATTGAAAGTTTCATGCTCCCATATAAGATAAAATTGGACTGACTCCGGGGATCAAGTTTTACCCCATACCTAAACTCTGTACAAAGCTGGTGTAGCATATTGGATACAAGAATAAGCTGTAAGCTGAGCCATCATGGTTGTTGTTGTTGTTGTTATTATTATTATTATTATTATTATTATTATTATTATTAATATTAATATACCGCCCAACAGCCGAAGCTCTCTGGGCAGTTCACAATAATCCATAAAAACACACAATATACAATAAAAACATTATACAAAATTTAAAAACCAGATTTAAAAATGACATACAGTAATACCTTCGATTGCAAGTAACTTGGTTCGAGAATGTTTTGCAAGACAAGCAAATTTTTAAATATTTATTTAATTTTTTTTTATTTGATATGCAAGCGACATCTTCCAATAAAAGTACTGTAGTACGGCTTAAATTGAAAATCTCTGTACAAATTTTTTTGGGGGAATTTCGTTTTGATATAAGAGTGTTTTGGATCACAAGCACGTTTCCGGAACGAATTATGCTCTCAATCCAAGGCATGACTGTATAGAGAAATGTTGCCTTATTCCTGACCTCAATGGATGGCCTTAGGGACGATGATGGTGGTGGTGGTGGTGGTGGTGGTGGCAGCCCACCTCACAGGGTTGTGGTTGTAAACACTTCAGAAAAGGCTACATAAATTTTCAGCATTATCCCTATGGTTAGATCTAGTCTTCATTCTTTGAGCATCTCCAAGGAAAGAGATTCCTTTGCAGCATGCTTCTTTTCTTGACTGTCCTCATGCAAGCTGAGGTGTGCCCTTGTAGCCGTAGCAGTTCAGTGTTTTGTTCTGGCCCAGAATTCAAGTGCTGTCTAAGCTCCAATATAATGGTGCAGATTTACACATAGAGCTGCTCTGATGGTGTTTTTCAACATTTAAGAACCATTAGTGCTCCAGATTCATCTTCATTAGTGACACTAAATACAAGGGGCCTCTCTCAACTTTTCCTAGGAATGGAAACCACAGTGGGTTTGTGTGAATGAGCACATGATGCTGAAGTGGCATTAACAGTGCAATCCTATACATGTCTACTCAAAAATAAGGCCCACTTAAATCAGTGGAGCTTACTCCCAGGTAAGTGTGTACAGGATTGCAATCTTAATTGATTTGGGCTACATATTGAGGGCGGGGGACCGGGAAGTCTTTAAATATTTCTGGAACTGCAAAGATTTGCAGCCTTAATGTATGTCTAAGAAGTCACATCAGTAGTGGGGCTGGGTTTTGTCCTTTGCTCTTGTTTTTAATGTTTTCCGGTAACTCCAATTCTTCTGCTTCTGCTTCTTCCTACTCAACTGGGATTTCTTTTCAGATACAGGCCAAAGAAATCAGGTTACAAAACCAATAAAAAATATTTTCCCGATGAACTAAATTCAAGTACTGTTTCACTTCTTAATGGGTTGTGTGATGATGAGAGGGAGGGAGGAGCACTGGAGGCTGGTGGTTCCAATGATCAGTGGGGAGGTGTATCCACTCCGGGTTCCAGTCTGAGCTTTGAAGGAGCTATCCATGGTGCTGAACCTAGTTTGGGGGCTAGGGTTCAGTACCACAGATATTTCCTTTAAAAGCTCTGACTGGAACCTGGAATGGATACATGTCCCCACTGATATTGGAGCCATCAGCCTCCACTGGGGGGTGGGGTGGAGGGAGAGCGAGAGCGAGAGCGAGATCTCCTGTGGGTGAAATCAGTAGGTGCCCTTGACTCTCTCTCAGCCAAACCAACCTCACAGGATTTTTGTGAGGATGAGGTACCCCCATCCGTATAAGCCACCAGTAGTGTAGTGAACCCAAGACTCATAGGGATACAGCACCGGCACTTTTTATTAGCAGGGTTGCTGACATCATCTGCCACTCCCTTCAGAATTCCCTCTTCCCCCTGAGCAATCCTCACAGGAGCTGGAAGGAAATGATCCCCCCCCCCCCGTGACAATATATGGCCAGTGCCGGTGCAAGCTCTCCTCCTGCCACCGGACAGTCATTCACCCCGCCTCATGGGGAAAGCTGCTCCTGAATATTGTTCTTGTTGCAATGGAAATTTTGGAAAGTATTTTGCAGGTGACCTGGTCTTGAATGGGCAATTCAGACCACTTACAAAAGACCTGCTCCTAGCAGAGGAAAACATCTAGCCCTGATTTGTGGATATGGATCAACACAGCCACGTGCAATTGATCCTCTCCTGGGGGGCGGGGTGGAGGTGTGGTTATAGGGGCTGCACCTGCACTTCAAAATTTACCCCACACCCCCACTGTACACCACCTGTAGCTGTAGAGGTGATGTGAACATAAACAACATCTTGCTGTTCACAAAGCAAACACAGCAGCATTTGAGATTATTAATTTTATTTGTTACATTTCTATACTGCCCAATAGCCGAAGCTCTGGTCTCTAGGACTGCAATCCTAAGCCTTGGCATCCTTATGTCAGTGCCAGCTCCAGGTGTTGGAGGGCCCTCGGGCAAGACACCCTCCACGGGCCCCCTCCCTCAGTGAGTCTCTCTTCGCACCACCCTTGTCACCAGCTGCTGTTGCTCCTCACCCTCTTTCTCATCGCCGGCAGCACTTGCTTGCTTGGCAGGCAGAGAGCCAGTGAGCAAGCAGGCAGTGGCATGTGCCGTTTCTCCCTCTCACCACCACCGTGGTCTGGGCCAGAGCGAGAGGCAGGAGAGCAAGCAGGTTGCAATGGCGAAGGGGAGCGGCAGCTCCAGGGGGCTCTTGTCACTGGGCCCCTGCTGGTACGTGGGTCCCTTGGCAGGTGCCCAACCATGCCTGCTCTTAATGCCAGCCCTTCCTTATGTAGAAGCAATGCCCTATTCACATTTAGCCGTTGTAGGATTCTCTTTCCCACAGAAAGAGAGCCAGCATGGCATAGTGGTGAGAGTGTTGGACTGGGACTCGGGAGATCCGGGTTCTAGTCCCCGCTCGGCCATGAAACTCACTGGGTGACTTTGGGCCAGTCACGGACTCTCAGCCTAACCTACCTCACAGGGTTGTTGTGAGGATAAAATGGAGAGGAGGAGGAGGATTATGTAAGCCGCCTTGAGTTCCTTTCAGGAAAAAAGGCAGGGTATAAATATAATAAATAAATAAATAAATAAATAAAAATAAGATTCCTCGGTGCTTTAGTACATGATTTCTGAATATAATAGGACCCATTTGGGCAAATCCAATTCAGTGGGCCCTTCCCACATGGTTATCAGGGAATCCTGGGTTCAAATCCCCAACAAGTTATGAAGCTCACCGTGTAGCACCCATCTCCTTGGCCTAGCCCACCCGATGGGGTTGTTGTGAGGATAAAATGGGGAAAGGGAACCTCATATATACTGCTCTGAGCTCCTTGGAGGAAGGGTGGATACCGATGCAAAATAAATAATTAGTTCCATTATTATTTCTTGTATTCATTTCATTTTAATATGTATACCCAGCCTTTCCATTTTCATTGGAACACCCAAAGCAGCTAACAACAACGACAAAACCAGTTAAGATACAATTAAAAAACACAGACAGGGGAAGCAGAGAGAAATAACAAGAGTGAGAGAGACAGAAATAATAAATTCAGGGACCTGTCTGGCTATAGAGCTGCCAGAAGAAAGAAACAAAAGCTTTATCAGGCATTGGAACACAAACTGGGAGGGAGCCAGATGGATCTTCTCGGGCAAGGAGTTCCTCAGTCTGGGTGCCACAACAGAGAAGGCCCTTACAAGAGGAGATAGGATGACCAAAAGGGCCTCTCCAGCTGACCTAAGTGGATGGACAGGATCTTATGAGAGAAGACAGACCTTTAAGTGTCCTGGTCAAAAGGCATAATTGGGGTTTTAATCACCAGGACATCAAACTGAATCCTAACCCTAACCCTAACCGAACCCTGGAGATGGACCAGCAACCAGTGAAGTCAATATAGGGAGGGGAGCATCTGGGTGGAGAATGTTGGAAGTTGTAGTCCAACACATCTGGAGGGCACTAGGTTGGGGAAGTCTGCTTTAATGGCTTAATTTTGCAACGGCTGAAGTTCCTGGATGTTTTTCAAGGGCATCCCCATACAGAACACACTGATTGCAAGGTGTGTGTGTGTGACCAAGGCCAGGTCTGCCTTCTCCACAGCTAACAAACCATCTTTAAGTTGGGCAAATGCACTCCTGGTGGCCACAGCATCCACTGGGAGCAAAGCTGGGTACAGGAACACTCTCAGACTGGGGGATTTCTACACTGATGCTGTTGAATGCCACATGTGTCCAGAAACCATCACGAATGAATGTTGTTAGTGTGGTATCAGAAATGAGAGGCATTTAAAAAATCAAATGTAATTGACATAGCTTTTTCGTTCTATTTACAGATGAAGGGAATGGGGGGGCAAGGAAAACTGACTTAAGCACCATGTTTGTGAAAACTGTCTCATATATGGATGCTGGCATCTTTAAATCTGACTATAGTGGAAATTGCACATTGCAGTCCCTTTTGCCACCAGCCATTAAGAAATACCGGTAATAGTATGACATAAAATACATGATTGAGGAAGAGTATCTTGGGCATTTTTATAGGTTTCATTTCCAAAGTACTCAGATGGTTGACTCTCTAGAACAGAGCCATTTCAGGGAGACTAGCACTGCAGGTAGATGTATTTTTCATTAGAAAAAAATAAATAAAAGGAAACAGTAGGGTAACAAGTAGGACCTGTAGCAAAAAGGTTGCAGTGTGGAGTGCTCCTGTTTAGCTTTCCAGCCAGCCATGCCCACTTCCAGGATATTCCATTCCATTCCCCCCACCCTCTAGCAGTCTGTAGCCACAGACCAAGCTCAGTCCTCACTGCGCTGTTTTTGGGGTTCCCTCTTAGGGTTTTTTTGAACTTCTGCCAACTTTGGCATTACTCCAAGCCTGCTTGCACCTCCTGTTTGTGTGTGGAAGGATGGTGCCATTTTGGCTACATAAGAACTGGCACTCAGAGACAAGTAAGGACAAGTAGGCAGGCTTGCCTTGCTTACCTGTGAGTACACATATGCCTCATGCTTACTTCTGAGCAGACATGCAAAGGCTTGTCCTGCTTACTTCTGAGTAGGTTTTAAATCAGTAGGAATCATATCTGGCCCCACCCATTTTGCCTATGGCCACGCCCACTTACATTTGGCCCTGCCCAACAATGGAACGAACCCCTGAGACCTTTCCCAGATTGGAATTTGGCCCTTGGATTGAAAAAGATTCCATAATCTTCGGGAACTCTTTATCTTCTATTGAAGGGGCAAGTTTGTTATCATCTTTGGTTGTCTGGAATACAGTGATACCTTGGATTGCAAGTAACTTGGTTTGAGAGCGTTTTGCAAGACAAGCTAATTTTTAAATATTTATTTTAAAAAATTTGACTTGATATACAAGCAACGTCTTGCAATACAAGTACTGTAGTACGGCTTAAATTAAAAATCTCTGTACAAATTTTTTTGGGGGGATTTCGTTTTGATATAAGAGTGTTTTGGATTACAAGCACGTTTCCGGAACGAATTATGCTCTCAATCCAAGGCATGACTGTACTGTGTTCCCAAGAGTGCATACTTGTTCCTGTTGCAGGGATATTTCTGCATAGTTGGGCTGTTACAACTGAGTACACTCTTGAGCAGAGATTTTCTTTGACTAAGAAGCGCTCGTGGCATGGTTTGAAGTGCGAAGCTCATCCATTCTCTAACACATCTCTTGCAAAGGTACCCACACTGTCTGGTCTGCACACTCAATCTATGCAGACCTTGCCCACTACGGCCCATCCAAGATCAAGTCTTTGTGCATATGGGGCATCATGTGGGCCATTATGCTGTTAGCGAACCTTGTGGACTCTCAACATGTCTCTGCCAAGTAGTAGGAGGATTTGAGCCAGTGGTGGGATGTATCTGGCTAGATACCTCAGGTGAGGATGGTGGAGTGCAGCGTTTGGTGTAGGCATTTCATTTCTGTTGTTTGGTAGTTGGTTGCACTCTATTAGTGTGGGGAGCAGAAGCTTGATGCTGCTATCTGCAGGCTCTATTATGTAGCCATTTGCTCTTCTTCCTGCTGTCTCTACCAAACCTGAACACGTTTTTAGTGTGTATGGAGAATCGTCCCCGTGAAGACCAAATAAAGAATTCTGATTTAGCCAGCGACCTGGCTAAATCATCTATGATGGCATACATCTTTACTGCCTTTGCAGCCTGTCCTTTGGGGAATACTTTAACTAAGCATATTTTTTAGCAGGACCTCCCCCCGTAGTCTTTTCCACAAACCTGGGTGCATTGGGATGTGATGTCAGATTGTGATTTTCCTTCTCCACCATGTTTCAGGGCAGGAGAGGAAGGCTTGGGAGGGTTAGGTTTAAAAAAAGTCTGGATGGAGAGCGGTGATGTGCTTGCCACTGCTACATTCCCCACATTCA
This sequence comes from Shinisaurus crocodilurus, assembly GCA_021292165.1. Taxonomy (NCBI): domain Eukaryota; kingdom Metazoa; phylum Chordata; class Lepidosauria; order Squamata; family Shinisauridae; genus Shinisaurus; species Shinisaurus crocodilurus. The sequence goes on from JAHFWL010000435.1 coordinate 357,743, forward strand.
ATGGGGTTCTTGCAATCACTAGCAGAGTGATCTGTGGAAGAGCAGCATCTGAAACAAATCCCAAAATTCTTCAGTAGGTTTCTGCATTCTTCTAGAGCAGGGCTCTCTAATCTTGGGTCCCCAGATGTTGCTGGACTACAGCTCCCAGAATCCCTTGCCACTAGCCATGCTGGCTGGGTATGCTGGGAGCTGTAGGCCAGCAACATCTGGGGACCCAAGGTTGGAGAGCCCTGTTCTAGAGGCTTCTCTCTAAAGCCCCAACATTTATTTAGAGGATGAGGTTTCTTGTATAGAGGGCACTGCTTGTCTGGGTCCTCTATCTTCTTAGGCTTGGGTGTGGTAAGAGTCACATCTGTTTTGAGGACTGACACAGGAGCTCTAAACTTCCCATCTCTTGCGACTGGCTTTTCATTCTTGAGGTAGGTCGTATTGGCTGTACTGGCTGTTCCCAGTCTTTCTTGACCTTGGCCATGGCACAGATGAACTTTGAGAAAAATGAGAAAGGAGGAAAAATTCTTCTTTATATTTTGCGCCTAGTGAGATCCATGTCTCTTGTAAGTTGTGTGACAATTTCTCCATGACAGGGTTTATTCCATGAGCTGTGCCTAGATAGCTGAGTTCTGTTAGGTATGGGTCAGCATTGGCTGACTCAAGTTCCAACAACAGGTCTCCCAGTTCTCATAATTTGAGATTGTCCTTGTTTGAGATCTTAGAATCATGACACCCCAAACCTGCTGCCTGAGGCATCCACATCCCTCTGCCTAATGGTAGGGCTGGCCTTGACTCTCTGCATGTTTCTGTTTTAAACTTTCAAGGCATGGGTTCATAATCCCTCACAGTCCCTCTCTACTTTTTTGAGGAGTGCATCCTCAATCACCTCAGTTCTGCCATAACACTCCTCCAGCATTTCCCACACTGCTTTCAGAGCGGCTGCGGGGTTGCTCGCATGTGCCGACCAGAGCCTCTTTGTGTGGATTGAGGACTCGTTACCTAACCATTTGCCCAGCAGATCGAGCTCCTCATCTGCAGTGATATCTAGGTCTCTGGTAGCATTCTGGAATGTGGACCGCCATGCTCTATAGTTTTCAGGATGGCCATCAAGCTTGGCAAGTCCTGTACTGACAAGTTCATGACAGATCAAATATTTAGCAAGATTTGTCATACTGGAATCCTGAGACTGAATTTGTTGAGGTGTTTGCCTCATACTGTGGTGTGGCACAGTGGTTTGTAGATGGCTTGGAGAGTCAGGATTGGACAGCAGAGCAGAGTTCTGCTGATGAGACATGTAGGAATGATGTAGGGAGTGCATGCCTGATGCCTTTAGTGGTGGTACTTTAGCAGCTGTGTGTTCAACTTGATTTTCACAGATGATTTGAGTCTGAGCCCAAGGCAGAGCATCTTCCCGTGCATGCATGCTTGGATCGCAAATCAGTTGTGGTGCTTCTGTATGCATACATGCATCTGGATCACCGTAGGAATGATTTGCATCTGCAGTGAAGCATACGTTGGGCTTGTCTACGTTACGGGTGTACACGATGCTGTGGTTGAACACATAGTCTGTTATGTGTTGGGTAGAAACTTCTTAATCAGTTCCATTCAGCTGACTCTCCCTGCCATCCTGTCCTGCAGCTGCTTCAAGAACCTTGGCTTGGGCCTCAGCCACCACTGTTTTCCTTTCCAGATGCAGGGCTTCTAGGTTGGCTTCCAGCTCGGCCTTCCTGCATGCTGCATTAGTGGTGGGAGCAGCAGCAGCAGCAGCCGTCGCAACTTCTGCCTTCATGGTTGCCTCTGCCTGTGGCTCACGCTGGCTCAGCTTGTCTGAGCGTGGAAAGCTAAGCAGGGTCAGGCCTGGTTATTACTTGGATGGGAGACCTCTCCTCTAGTTTCCTGCATTGAGCAGGGGGTTGGACTCGATAGCCTTGTAGGCTCCTTCCAACTCTATAAAGATCTATGAGATCTTCTTTGCCATAAGAGACCCATGCCCGCGCAGCTTCTGCTTCTGCTTCAGCCTGTGCTTTGGTGGCAGCTATGCTGACTGAAGATAAATCTGAATGTACAGATCCCGTTGACCTGGTAGAGTGCCCGGAGGAGCGAGAGCAATGAGAACCTGTTTCTTGAAAATGGCTGGCTCTACTCTCTGGTCTCTGCTTCTGCCATAGCTCTTTTTACAATGTTGTCTCAGTCCTTGAATATATATTGTCCTGCTTTGTCCCAGGCCTTCTCTGCCTTCTCCTGGTACTGATCTTTCTCAGCTTCATATGCTTCCTGGGCCTTTTGGGTCTGTCCCCTTCTAGGGCTTGTGTAGTCCCAGCAGAAGCTCCATCCATGGACTTGGGTTCTGCCATGATACTGTAGTCTGTGCTCTGGATCTTGCCCTGGCTGGAAGTCTGAAGCGTGGCTGAAAAATGAGGCCTAACTGTAAGGATATAACACAGGGTGTGGCCTGAGTCACTGGGCTGCTGGATGACTGCTGTTTTTTCACTGTTCTGGCCTCAACACACACACGGGGCTGTGTGTCTATCCAGGCAGTTACAGTCACATGCAATCCACTTCTGTATAACTCAAAACGTTTTCTTTATTGAAACCCAACATAGACCATAAACAACTAATAAATACAGGATCCATACTTAATGATAGAAGGTTGAGGAATAGATGATCTGGATGAGATGAGATGAAATGGACTGATGAGGTGAAAAAATAATACAAGGCCAGGCCTCTTCCTCCTGCTGCTGCTGCTGCTGCCGTCACCCCTCTCTCACCAGACCATTGCGACTGGAGGAAGCCACACAAGGAGCAGAGAGGGAGGGAGAGCAAGCCGGCACCTGCCTCCGCCTGGGACCTGGGCGGGGTTCCATCTGCCGGCCTTTCATCTGCCGGCGCAGCCCAAGAAGGCGGCCTTGGGCGACGCCAAAGGGCATCACCCGTTCGGCGCCCATTCGGCGCCTATTTGGTGCTGGTGCCGGGCTCCTTGTCGGAGCCAAGAGAGGATGAAATGAGACAAGCTGCCTGAAGCAGGAGCGGCTGCCTGGGGCACCACGTACACCCCACCCCTCGGGGGGGGGATTTGAAGGCACTCTGAAGTAAACTGGGTACAATGTGTGAGGGAGCAGCGATATGTGTTGTGCGGGGCAGAGGGAGATATGGCGATGGCAGGGTGAAGTTCCGTTACAGGAGAAGGAGAGATACGTAGATTCATAATACCCATCTTACCTTCCAATCACCCTGCCAACCAAGGGAACTTGGAGAACAAACCAGACCACCCGCAGAAAAGTGTCAGGCCTGGTTATTACCTTTAAAGCCCTACATGGTTTGGGTCCAGGTTACCTTCAGGATCGCCTTCTCCCGTACAATCCGCCCCACACACTTAGATCCTCTGGGAGGAATTTACGCCAGTCAGTCAAGACTAGGCTGGCGAGTACTACCTAGAGGACCTTCTCTTCTGCTGCTCCCAGACTGTGGAATGGCCTGTCAGAGGAGACTCGTCAACTAGATAGTCTCTTGGCTTTTAAAAAGGCCATAATAAAGACTGACCTCTTCCGACAGGCCTACCCAGTGGAATTTTAAGAGTTTTTAGGATACTTTTAAAGGTTTTAAAGAATATTTTAATAATATTTACTATGTTTTTAACTAGTTATGTATTTTATATTTATGGTTGTTCCCCGCCTCTATCTGAGTGGAGAGGCGGGTAAGAAATAAATAATAATAATAATAATAATTATTATTATTATTATTATTCAAGCTGCAACCAAGAGCAGTAGCAGAGAACCAAGCCCAAGGGAGGTTTCTTCCAAACCGAGGAAGAACTGGCACAAACTGGATAAGAAATCTTCCTAGGGACAACTCATCAATGCATGGCATCAAGGCCCGATCAATTGCTAACAGATACATAAAGAATAAACTGGAGCAATTATAAATGCAAAGCCTAGGGGGCAACATAACAAAATATCATAATGCCCAATTGGGGCAGAGCAACCTTGTTTACTTTGGTTTGTAGATTGCATTTATGTACATATAGAAATCAGGTTAGGTGATACTTTTTATTAGTGTTTTCTGCTGGCAGAAAGAGAATGCAAGAATAGGACCCTGGTTATATGGTGAAGTTCTCTGACACCATCACCTCCAATAAAGTTCAGCCTTTCCTCCATTTCATTGAAGAGGAAAGTGGAAGAATCCACAGTCCCTTTCTCCTTTATTATATTATTATTATCATCATCGTTATCATTTATCATTTTTACCCTACTCTTTAGTTCAAAAGGCTCAGAGAGTGGCTTACAAACAACAAGTTAAGGATGCAGCCCTATGCATGTTTAGACAGAAAAAAGTCCTACAACTCCCAGCATTCCCCAGTCAGCCATGCATAGGATTGCGTCCTTAATCGAGTCCCAGTATTGGGGAAAAGGCGGGATATAAATATAATCATCATCATCTGACAATTTGCTACCCTTTCATGCCTGTGGCTCATGCTGGCTCAGCTTGTCTGAGTGTGGAAAGCTAAACAGGGTCAGGCCTGGTTATTACTTGGATGGGAGACCCCTCCTCTAGTTTCCTGCATTGAGCAGGGGTTGGACTCGATAGCCTTGTAGGCTCCTTCCAACTCTATGATCTATGAATCTATGAAACCTGAACTGATACACCCCAAACCTGCTGCCTGAGGCATCCACATCCCTCTGCCTAATGGCAGGGCCGGCCTTGACTCTCTGCATTTTTCTGTTTTAAACTTTCAAGGCATGAGTTCATAATCCCTCACAGTCCCAGTTCATAGGAAGAAGGCTGCCTTAGGCCCAGCCAGACTGTTTGCCTATCTAGCTCACTATTGTATACTCTGCCTGGCAGCGCCTCGCCAGGGTGATAGATGGGGAAAGTGTTTGTCATCACCTGTCACTTGATCTTTTTAGCTGGAGATCTCAGGGATTTTACCTGCAGCCTTCTGCATGCCAGGCAGGTGCTCTTCCACCCCTCTATGCAATCCGAGACTTGAGAATCCAACTACATTAATGGAAGGCAACATGTGGCTCTCCATATGTTTTGGCCTACAATTCCCATCAGTCCTTGCCAGCATAGCCAATGGTGAGGGATGAGGGCAGCGGTAGGCCAAAACATCGGGAGGACTATACCCCCCCCCAACTACATGCTTAACCTCCTGTTGAAAAAGTTACTCTGCCATTTCCCTCTTTCCATCATCTGTGGACGCCTCAAAAAGAGCGTATTTCTTCCGGTCTCCTCTTCCTCTTTCCTTTCAGCCGGGGAGAGCCAAGTGTTCACTCTGCCTGTAATGCCGCATCCGAACTCAAGGTGGAGCCGTTTTCTTCTTCTCGTCTTCCTTCCTTCCTCCTCCTCCTCCATCTAACTTCCAATTCTCTCTTCTCCAAACTCCGGGACAGAATTGCAGGGGAAAGCCAGAGGCGAAGACTGGACTTGTTGATCTCCAGAAGAAGCAAAAGCGAGAAAGAGCGAGAGAACGAGAGGCGTTTTCATTTAGTGGTGTCCTGTCCTTTTATTCCCACGGGGTCTGAGCCCCATTTTGGGATTCGGCGGATTTGAAGGTGGGGCTTGGGGTATTAGAGAGAGACAGAGAGAAAGATCCATATATGAGGCCCTTGGAGAAGCTTCTTGCAAAAATTAAATCTAGCCCTGGAACGACTTGCAGTTTCTAAGCGCTTTGGACCGCCGTGCTCCTCTTCTCGGCCTCCCCTTCCAGCAGTGGGGTGCTTGGCCATCCTGGAATTTCATTTCTGGGAGGATTCTCTCTCTTCCGCTCGCCCCCCCCGCCCCCCGAGCGGTTTGCAAGAAAAGATGCCAGTGACGCCTCGCCTGCCTGCTGATCACCCTCGCCTCGCCTGAAGCGTGATGTAGCTATCCAGCCGATGCCCTCGTCTCCGCCGAAAGCTCCTTTCGGCGTCTCCCTGGGATCGTGGCTAAGGAAGTAAGTGGAGGAATTGAGGGAGCGGGGACACGGAGGAAGAGGGGTGCGGTGGTGCTGGTGGAGGAGGAGGGGGGGTGTCTCCGAGCAAGCCCAAGATCGCTTGACACGGACTTCGTCGCTCCATGATCGCCTCCGCCTGAGCAGCTTTTTGGCTTGCTGTGTATGATTGTGTATGATTGTGTGCAGGCTTGATTCGGGGAGTGGGTGGGTGCGTGCCGGAGGGTCCTGCTCCTCAAATGGATTTATTTGATCCCGCTGAGAGCTGATCCCCACCACACACACACACACACACACACACACCGCCGAAATCCTGGTAGGATCGTAGGCGAGCAAGTACACACAGCGTGGAAGACGGAAGGAACCGTTCCGCTTCTTCTTCGCTGGGATTGGCTTCAAATGCCATCTTGTATAAGCAACAGTGCGAGGAAGGCTGCTAGCGAGGCAGCTGTTTCTGTTGGCTGCATTTTTCTTTTCTTTTCTTTCTTTTGGTGGTGGTGGGGTGGTTGTTGTTATGACGGCCCCCTGTTAGTTATGGGAGGAAAGAAAGGAGGAATCAACTTCAACACGCCCCACACCGTTAAAACGAAGAATTGGAACCAAACGCGATGATTGTTTCCCCTCCGTTAGGTTAAACTCCGCTTCTCGAGCTCACCACCGTTCACACATGCACACGCATCGGTGTAGTCCCTGGGTTCTTCCAAACAAGGCTTTTAGTGGGCAATTGCCTTGTCCCCTTCACGAAATGTTACAGAGGGTCCGGACGACGTTGGCTTCTGTTTGTTACCCTCCAGTCTTTTCTCCGGTTGTTTCTTCAGCGGTGGGTTTGTTGTTGTTGTTTTGCTTATCAGAACTAAACAAACAAACAAACACGTTAAGGAAAAAAAGACGGAATAGCTGGACAGTGCATTTTGATTGTTAGCTCTAGGAGCCCTCCTCCATCTGGAAGCACCCTCTCGCTTTCTCATAGATTTAAAGCAGTGTGGCACCGTTGGCCCAGTGTGAGCTGCTGAAAAGAATTGAACTAACAATTGTACAGCCTCAGCCCCCCCCCCCCATTTGATTAGAGACATTTACAAGTCTGGAACTGATTAAGAGCCCACTTTGCACGCTTCCCCCTGCCCCGAACACTCCACGGATGCTGTCTCTAATGGACTTAAATTGGGTGGTTCAGACTTTGCTTCCCTCACCCCCAGCACCTTACAGAAATAAATTGAAATAAGTCTGTCTTTCCCTCACTCATTCATTGCACCAGAGATCTATATAAGGCAAGAGTTATTAACTCCCCTCCTTCCTCAAGACCCGTACTGATGTAATCTCTTCTAGTATGAGATCACTGTAGGCCCATTGACCCATGCATAGACCACCCTGGTAAGTGATCATTTAACCGTCCCAAAGTGACCATTTTTCACTCTGTCCTCTGGTGTATCGGCATCTTCGGGGCTTAGCAGAGGAGGAAGGTTTCCATTAAAAGGTTTGTTTCACCTGTAACTAGTCTGCCATTGCTTTGAAGAAGCTCTCACTTTGAGGGTACAGGAATATTATGCTGCCAGTGTAATTTGGCTTTGCTCTCCCCTCGACTATCCCTCTGCAGAAGGCTGTGCATTCCAATGCAGGATGCCTAATCAGGTGTCCACATGTGAAGTATTCAGCCTGTACCCCTGACATCCTTGAGTTAAATGTATAAATAGGGAACAGATGAGAAGCACACACGAGGGGCCTAGAGTAGAAATATTCATATGTCTCTGAATACCTCAGAAATAATACAGTATGTTTGCTCTTTCAAAGATCACATAGTTCAACCCCTCGGCAGAAGAGAGAAAGCCAGGGGAATGTAGCTAAAGAGCACATAAAACAAGGAATGCTTTGATAGTTTAGGGACAGTGGATAAAATTACACACTGATGTTCCAGGCATAAAATGCACACTTAAAGCAGATCTATTGAGATCAATGGGGCTAAAATAAGTCATGAGTAAGTTAAGTCCCATTGATTTTCAATAGGTCTACTCTAAGTATGACTAAGTCTGGATCCAAGCCATTGATTTCAGTTGAATTTACTTCAAAACATTGAGTTCCTGGGGAGCCCACCTTCATTTATGTGAAATTTGTATGAGCATCTTCTTTTTCTTAAAATGCATACAAAAATGTGATGCATTATATTAATTTCCCACGTGTTCCTCTTGCAACCTCCCCTCTCCCACACACAGCACTGTGTGTAGCATGTCTTATTAGAAGAATGTACGGTATATGAAAGGCTCATGCTTGTGTCAAAAAGTGAGCCTCTTGCTAAGTGTGCACTTGACTTCTCCGTTTATGTTTGATGCTCGCAGTTCATGTGGAAAGTGGTTTTCAAGTTTACTTAGCCTTTCTAATTGAAACAGTGGCTAGAGGCTTCTCAGTACCATGAAGGATCAGTTGCTTTAACCTGGAGGGGGGAGTACATAGATCTAATTTCCCACCTACTCCTTTTCCAAAATCTGAAGCCTATTATGGTAGTATAAAACGATCCATTTGTTTTGTGTAGGGACATTCTCACCACACCAAAAATCAGGCCTCTAGCCAGGACGTGTGTGTGTGTGTGTGTGTGTGTGTGTGTGTGTGTGTGTTCTACCTTAAAAAAACCCCAAACTCTCAATTCTCCAAAGTATTTGAAACACCACTTTTTCGTAAATAAGCAAGCATTTAGGGTTTTGTATGACTGGTCAATGTAACACATTCCAAACTGTTTAGATCAGTGGTAGGCAACCTTATGGCCTCCAGATGTTTTGGACTGTAATACCCATCAGTCCCAGCCAGCAATTATCATGGATTATGGAAGTTGTTGCCCAAAACATCTGGAGGGCACCATGTTGTCTACCCCTGGCTTAGAGGGATCTGTTGAGAAAACCCCAATCAACAATATATATCAACAAACCCAAGTAAAAATTTAGACGAAATGGAAGGTGGGTAGAGGTGAGGAGAATATGGAATACACATGTTCCTGAAAGGAGGTCAAAATGAATTAAAATTGATGCGGCCCACGTGCAGATTTGCTAGGGTCTGCCAGCTGCCATCACAAACACAGCTACTGCCTACGGGTTGGAAGCATTAGGGAATTTTCTTCAGCAATTTTCTGAATTTTCTTCAGGTATGGAAAGTGCTCAGGGTCCCCTTCCATTACAATGAGTTCTTCCCAGGTACGGATCTGGCAAAGACTGCACTCAAGTCTTGTTAGCCCAGTGGCAAAAAAGCTAGCAGCATCAAACTCCACCCACCCCTATCACTTCCCTCGACTAACTTACCCTTATGACTCTCTATTCAGTTTCAGCACCATGAAACTGAACAGCGACCTGCAGTCTTGCTGTTCCTGCAGCTCCTTCTCCAGGCAGGCCAACAGAGCTGTTTGTATGTCCGGCTCCGCCTGATTAATTGATCAAGCAGGCAGTGCACAAACAAAGGAAGAGGTTCTCCTTTGATTCTCGGAAGTCACCAGTGGTTCTCTGGATTCCTTCTCTTGCAGGCATGGAGGAGACGGAGAATAGATGAAGAAATCCAGCTCAGAAGCGTGAATACCCTGGAAGCGTCCATCACCCTGTTCTGGCCTTATAGAGACAAGCAATGCCTGTGGGAATGAATAAGAATGGATCTCGATCTACTACCTCTTTGCCTCCAGATCCCATGGAGATTGTCAGGAGCAAGGCCTGCTCCAGAAGGGTCAAGCTTAACGTGGGTGGCTTGGCCCATGAGGTTTTATGGAGGACCTTGGACAGGTTACCGCGGACTAGATTGGGCAAGCTCCGAGACTGCAACACCCACGAATCCCTGATGGATATATGTGATGACTACAACTTGGAGGAGAATGAGTATTTCTTCGATAGGCACCCTGGGGCATTTACTTCTATTTTGAACTTTTACCGCACGGGCAAGCTTCACATGATGGAGGAAATGTGTGCCTTGTCCTTCAGCCAAGAACTGGACTATTGGGGGATCGATGAGATCTATCTGGAGTCCTGTTGCCAGGCAAGGTACCACCAGAAAAAAGAGCAGATGAACGAGGAGCTCAAGAGGGAAGCGGAAACGATGCGGGAGAGGGAAGGAGAGGAATTTGACAACACCTGCTGTGCCGAGAAGAGGAAAAAACTCTGGGACCTTCTGGAGAAGCCCAATTCTTCTGTAGCGGCCAAGGTAATATTGAAACTACAAGTTCTATCTCAGTCGTGGATAGATACCGGTATGTGTATATAGATCAGAGGGGAAGGAATATGGTGCTTTAAGCTTTTGATCATACTGTCCTGGTTGTCTCTCACCACAGTATTTGGCATCAAACGGGATCGGAAAAACCCAATTGCCAATCAGTTCTATGGGGTCCACTGCTGTTTTCTGTTCTGTACTTACATATTAAGGAGTTGTGATTTGGTATGAGTTTTAAGAGAAAGGGAAATGGATATTGGCAAGCCTTTCTGCATTCCATATATTTTTATTGACACAACAGTAGGGGATTTTCCATAGGGAACTGAAGCAGAGGATGGAAAAATAAAAGAAATGCATACCCTTTAAACAGTACAGATTTTTTCAGTCTTCCCCAACCCAGTGCCCTCCAGATGTATTGGACTACAACACCCATCATCCCTAGCCAGCATGGTCACTGGCTATGCTATCTGGGGATGAAGTTGTAGTCCAACACATCTAGAGGGCATCTGGTTGCAGAAGGCTGGATTATGTGAACACCCCATATAACAAAAGCCAGATGTGAAATATATTTATAAATATACTATTTGATTGGAACTTTGCCAAAATATCTGAATGTATGTACTGTAAATCTACTGTTTGATTGGGCTATTTGATTGGAGCTTTGCCAAATCTCCTAAAACTATTAGGTGTTGTTATACCAGGAAGGATGCCTTTTGGTATGGGTGCAATATAGCAAATTTCAATTCATGTCCTAAAGGTTCATTCTCTTTCTACATGTATATTTTGGGCAATATTATCTTTCCAATCTTCTGTCTTGTTGCATTGGTAGCAGCTAAATTCAGCCCACTTTTTTTAAAAGGAAAGAAAATTGCATGAATTTATTTGGCAATAGCCCTAAATAGACAAATATGTATGGTGATATATGAAAAGTAATATGTCCCCCATTATGCAAACCTCAATTACCTGAAGAACTTCCTTATTTATAACTATCAAGTGTGTTCCTCTTTCCACTCCCCCACTCCTGGACACTGGTGGCTTCCTGAATAGATGTACCAGCCAGCTCTTACATTTCCTGACAGCAGTGTGCTAGCTCTTGTTTAATGATATGTTTCTTCTGTTGTAGTTTCCAGTATTTCTGGCAGATCTGAAAATGTTGGTTTTGCTTTAAGTAGAGTCCACAGCCAGCCTTCAATAACCATGATAAGTCCCCCAAAACACTGCATCTGCACAGATTGTGGTGGGATTCCATAACAGGTATACAGAGTCAGAAGCTTCCTCTCAAAGAGTCCCAGTCCACCTGCTAGCTAAATGCCCACATTCCTCGTGGTCACATGTGAATGATGTGATGACTTGGAGAAGTGTTTCTGTGATAGGCATTCAGGGGCATCTTCTTTTATCTTGATATATGTATTTTTTTTTTCTTGAAGAAGCAAGTGACACATGATAGAGGACATGTCTGAAAATTGTCCTTCAGCCAGGAGTTGGATGATTGAGGGATCGGAGATGTATTTGTACTGCAGGTGCTTCACAATCTGGGTGAAGGCTTGAGAGGAAGTGGGTGACACCTACTGTCATGAGAAGAGGACAGGAGAGTCAGTGGGTATGATCCTTAGTTCAGCAGTAGAACTCTTGCTTCGCATGTAGAAGGTCCCAGGTTCCATCCATGCCATCTACAGATAAAAGGATCTTAGGCAGCAGTGTTATGCAAGATCTCTGCTTAGAGTTGCTGTCAGTCAGAATAGAAAGTACTGGGAAATATGGACCCAACAGTAAAAGGTGATGTCATATGTTCCAAGGAAGTACTCCTTTACCTCCCTTGCTCCAGCCTGACTGGCTGATATCACCTGCTCTATCATCTAGCTGTAAAGCAGTGGGAGGAGGATGGTCCCATGAATATAACAGCAGGTGTGCAACTAACCTGTTGTGTTCTTAGTTTCCTGGAATGAGACCCTTCACTTTTGCTCCTTTATCTTTCCTTGTATGTTTTTATTCACCTTCTCAGTGTGCTATTATTTATAGTCAGTGAGTTGTATCCAATGGCTGTGTGAGCAGAAGGCACCTCGTACAGCCAATCTTTTTCTCCTCCTTTTCCCCCGACAGCCCTTATACAACCCCCCCCCCAAACCTCTCCAGAGGGCTGGTGTATATGTGTGTTCCTAAATAGGGTAGATTGTGTCACATGAAACTACAGTGGGAGGGAGGTATTACTCAAAAACTGACAGAGGGATCTTATTTGTTTATTTATTTATTATTATACTTATATCCTGCCTTTATTCCTGTGAGGAACCCAAGGCAGCTTCCTCCTCCTCCTCCTCCTCCTCCTCCTCCTCCTCCTCCTCCTCCTCTCCATTTTTCCATTTTATCCTCACAACAGTCCTGTGAGGTAGGCTAGGCTGAGAGTCAGTGACTGGCCCAAAGTCACCCAGTGAGCTTCATGGCCGAGTGGGGACCAGAACCCGGATCTCCTGAGTCCCAGTCCAACACTCTAACCACTACGCCACACTGGCTCTCCAGTGGAGTGACTGGGGGCACAAGATCCCTCCGTCTGATATTGGGCGATCCCTCTCTCCCACTGCAGTTCCATGTGACACAGGCCACCCTGTTTGGGAGGACCTCCCACCCTCCAAAGTGTGTTTTTTTGGGGGGGTCAAGGGGTTGCAGGGGGTGGAAGGGTAGAGAAAGATTGGTTGCGCAATCTGCCTTCCACTCATGCAACCCCGATGAATGCTGCAGGATTTGAATTTTTGACACTAAGGACAGATCCTTACACTGCTTCCTTAGGCTATGGATACCCAACACAATATACTGATGGCGCGTGAGTGACAGCAGAGCCCCATGTGTGCGAGATGGGAGATTAAAAATCCTGTTCGTGTGTAGAGGCCCATTTATCCACACACAGAAATCCAGATCTTTCTCCCCCTCTCCCTGCGCAGCGTGCAGCGTTTCGGTTGCAATCAGCCAGCCAGCTTTCCAGCATGTAATCCGACTCCAGCAGCCAGCTCCCCCGTTTGCAGATAGCAAGGAAAAAACTCTGTAACTCCACAGGTCTATTCTACCTGCTTATTTACTTAGCAAAGTAATATTCTACAGAGTATACATTTCCTAGTTACAGTCCATGTGCAGAGTACAATGCATAGCAAGCATTTATTCCAGTGGAGCAAGTTGAGCTTTACCCCACCTCAGCAAAGACGTTACAGTGTTGCATAAGTCCAGCAAGCAATAGTCAGAAGAAAAGAGTGAAGAGAGAGAACAGTTCTGCTCCTCTCTAAAATGGCTCCAGACAGACAACAAGTTAATACGTCACGAGAACATACAAACCATGTGACCAGCTCATATTGTTCTCACACTTTAGTAACCCCTGCGAAAACACGAGATTCTAGAGAGACATAATAAACCTGTTTACCCGCCATTCTGTCCCTTCCATGTGTAAACAATGTGCTCCAGCTTGTGAATGTGATACATATCACAACATATACTACATGCACACCAGGGAAGGCTGGTGACCAGTGGGGCTCCTTATCCATTGCAGCTTTTCACTTGAGGTTTATAGGAGCTATCCATGGTGCTGAACTCCAGCCAAAAATAGGTTCAGAACCATGGATAGCTCCTATAAAGCTCAAGTGAAAAGCTGCAATGGATAAGGAGCCCCATGGACATAGGAGTCACCACCAGCCTCCCCTGACGCACTCCACATCACTTGTGAAGCATACAGGGTTGTATAAATCCCCTTTCCATTTAAAATACCCAGAGGTGGTGACTGGGTCCTTTCTCAGGCATTGCCCCCCATGTATTTTAAAGAAAAGTATTGATTGATATATCTTTGTGCAACGGATGTCGTATACATGTCTTTGGTATTTGAGTATCTGTACCTGTCTTCAAAATACAATGTGAAAAGCCAAACTTAAGATCCAGCAGCTTCTCTTCTCTTTTCTTTTTTGTGGGAAGGGCAGGTTATGCACCTTGGAAAGATTAAGGCTAAAAAAACAACAACAACCCAACAACACCATCATACTTGTCAGCTAATTAGATCTTCCACGCTGCTGTATGATCTTGAAGCTTCCGATTTTCTGTTAGCAGCAGCATGCGTGCAAGAAGCTGGGTGCAAGTACGACGGCGAATAAAGTGGCAACATGTGATATTAAAACTGAAGAGCATAAGATGGTCAAATGTGTGTGTGTGTGTGTGTGTGTGTGTGTGGCCTTGTAGCAAAGCAGTGTTTTTCAGACTGAGTTTTGAGGGATCCTGGGGTTACTTGGAAGCTTATCAAGTTTTCCTCAGTGTGAAGATCAGTAATGGGAGGAACTACTATAACATGTTCTACTTCGGGCTGCCTTTGTAGACTGTTCAGAAACTTCAGCCGCTCCAAAATGCTGCAGCCAGACAGTAGTTCAGGGCCAGTTACAGAGGGCATGTGACTCCTTTGTAACAGCAGCTTCACTGGCTGCCGGTCTGTTTCAAAGTGCTAGTTATGACCTATAAAGCCCTATACAGTTTGGGACTAGGCTACCTGAAAGTCTGCCTTCTCCTATATGAGCCTGCCCATGTTTCAAGATTCAGGGGAGGCCCTTCTCTCAGTATATTTCATTTCATTTCAGTATTTCTGTACCGCCCGATACCACTCTCTGGGTGGTTTACAAAGATTAAAACCTTAAAAAATACATTATAAAAACCATATACATACAAACATATAAACATACAACACAGAGAGACACAGACATATAGCTAAAAACAATTTTGAGCAATCAACCACAAGAAAAATTCAAGACCTGATTAAAACCTCATCATCTGCTGCCAAATGCCTGAGAGAAGAAGGTCTTAACCTGGCACCGAAAATATAACAATGTAGGCACCAGGCAGGCCTTATCAGGGAAATCGTTCCATAATTGGGGGACTACCACTGAGAAGGCCCTCTCCCTCATTGCTGCCTTCCAAGCCACCCTCAGAGGAGGCACCTGGAGTAGAGTCTTAAATGATGAACATAGTGCACATGCCGGTATTACCGCCATCTGAAGCATGTTTGGTGGGGATTTTATTTTAATTATTTATTATATTTGTTAATCGCCCATCTGGCTGGTCACCCGGGATGCAAAGGAAGGCCTTCTCAATGGCCTCTCCTAAGTTCTGGAACTCCCTGCCATAGGAGGCTAGGTTGGTCCCTCTCTGTTCTCCTTCCATCAGCAGGCAAAGTCATTTTTATTCAGGCAGGCCTCTGGCATATAAACTGGTCTGTTGCTGAAGGGGTTTTTAATTGAATGAATACAGTTTTTATTGTTACAGCCATAATCAATAAAACTTGTTTGTCATTCTGCCTAGTGGTTTGGAAGTTAGCTCATGTTTAGAAGCTGAAAGGGCGAAGTTCACCATGGTCAATAGGGTCACCATTTTATGGGATGTAATCACATAAAAACACATAAAACATTAAAAACAAGAATTCATAGTCATGAAAACCTGTTTGTCCTTGCCCATAGGGAGTGGAAAGTTAACTCAAATTTTAGAAGCTAAGAGGGCCAAGTTCACCACGGCCAATAGGATTTCCCTTTTATGGGATGTAAACAGAAAATTGGGTGGTGCTGTTTATTTCTTTTATTGTTGTGTTTTTAATTCTGTTTTTAATTTAATGCTTTTTTAATGTTATGTTTTAATTAATTTGTTTTAAGTCTGTATTTTAGTGTTAGCGGCCTTGAGCCCCATTTTTTGGTGTAAAGGCAGGATAGAAATTGATTAAATAAGGGCACAATCCAATCCGTGTTTAGACAGAAAAAAGTCCTACAATACCCAGCATGTAGGTCTAAACATACGTAAGATTGCGCCCTAAATAAACAAACTGGAACTGCCTTACAGCGAGCCAGACCATTGGTCGATATGGCCCAGTACTGTTGACACTGACAGCTGCTCTCCAGGGTTTCAGGCAGGAGATTTTCCCAGGCCTACCAGAAGATGCCAACAATTGGACCTGGGATCTTTTGCATGCAGAGCATATGCTCCATCATTGAGCTACAGCCCGAGCTTGCCTGAGCTTCCTTGAAGTAATAACAGCCTGCTCACCATTATCAATCTTCTGTTGTTTGGCACAGCAAGAGGAGTGTGATGAAGGGTTCATGCTCAGTTGAAATATGGCGATGGTCACATCCAAAAAGCCTTTCCAGTGCCTTGGGTAAAGTGAGTACAACACATCCTAGAATCTTCTGCAGTATGCAAGCTTCTATGGCATATCTTTAGAGGCTTCTCAACAGATAAATCAGTTTAGCCTTTTCTGAAGGGAGAAAGTTTGGAAACCACTGCTATAAAACAAATAGATGTAAAAGGTGGTGGGAGTGGTTGGGTTGTTTCCCTCAACCCCTTCTAATCAGTTATATGTGAACGACACATTCAGCAAAGCCGTCGATATACATAAACCTGGATTCGATTCTGCTGCTTGGGCACGGCAAGTGATAGTAAAAGAAAACAGAGAGTTTCTTTACAGTTCTGGGAAGGCATTGAAAGATTGAAAGATATTTGATGCCGTGTGTCAGGAAAAGGAACATTGCATGGCTTTCAAAAGCCAATTGTCATTTTTATTTCTCAACAGACAGATCCAGGCTGCCTTTTCCTATATTTCAGATGTCACGGTACTGAATGTGAATAATTTATAAGGGTATTTTGGCATGCGTACAGGATCCCAAAACGTCGGCCTCCAGCTTACGCTGTCTGTGGCACCGGATCAAAATCCATTAGAGGCTGTTGATGTTTCATGATTTATTGTATATGAGGATGATTGTCCTTGCCAAAGAAGTGTCTTTTGCAATTTATAAGTCAAATCCAGGTTTGGCTCCTGAAGAAAAAAAAGTCCCATGTAAATGCATTTAACAATTGCAGACATACATACTAATTTAGAGTAGATTGCAGAAGCATGTTGATCTCCCATGTAAGTTTCCACTGTTGGGGTTCTTGGTATTTGCTTGGGTCCCATGTTGCTCTTCTGAGTTAATTCAAGAGGGGATAATTTCTTTCCACCATTTCTGTAGCCCCCTCCTCCAAAGTATCCCAAACAGTGGTGTAGAGCTAAATTTTTAAGTACAGGCACTCATCAACAGCTTAGTTTCCACAGCTATGCCCCTGAGGAGAGTCCGAAAATTCGGGCAGCTGTGTTGATCCATATCAATAAATCAATTCTAAGAGTTTTCATGTCCACCAGGAGAAGGTCTTTTGTAAAGCTAACAGGTCATAATAGCCAATTCAAGACCAAGGCACCCAAAAACACTTTGCATTACAATAGGGAACATTATATTGTTGCTGGGAAAATTCATTTCCCCACAGCTACTCTGAAGATGGCAGCTAAGCTCTGAGGGAGCAGGGAATTCTGAGCGGGCTGGCAGATGACATCAGCATCCCTGCCAGTAAAAAAAAGGGCCAGCGCTGCAGTTTTATGAGCCCTGGCTCCACTATACCACTGATCCCTTACCATTCCCAAGGGTCCTCCAATGCCCAGGGACTGATTTTCAGGAGGTAGAGGGAGCTGCAGAGCAAGGCGGGAGGTGGGAAAGACCTGCTCTGTGAGCGTGAACTCTGTTCCATAACTGTTCCATTACCAGTTCCTAACTCTCCAATGGAAGGAGAGTTAGGAACTGTCTATGGCAAGGAGCTGGAAGGAATGGCTCCAAGGGAGCTGTTAACTCAGCAAAGGTCTGAGAGGATATTGAATGTAATAGATAGATAGATAGATAGATAGATAGATAGATAGCGCATGTTAAAGTGACATGGCCTGGTGATGGACTTATTTGCCATCCCTACATCTGAGCCAAAGCAATGCAAATGGGGCTGTGATATGTCAGTCCTCACATCTTTCAGCAAAACCAGTCTGGTGCTTCTTAACTGTTAGAAAGCAAACTTGTTCATATTTAAGTGACTTAACATACAGAGCTTTCCCTGTCCAATCCCAAATTCCTGTCTGAGACTTTCACTTGAATTCATTAGAATTTGCTGCAATTACTCTTGTGAAATCTTTCCCTGATCTTTACTGGGGGAGGAGGAAATAGTGAACTGTTGACTGTTGAGCTGAGATTAAATCCAGACAAGACTTGGTCAGCAGAAAGCCTGGCTCCGGTCGGGAACTGGGATTCAACCTCTTCTGGATGGGGTTGCATTCCCCCTGAAAGATCCGGTTTGTCGCTTGGGAGCATTCCTGGATCCTATGCTGTCCCTGGATCGTGACGTGACAGTGGCGGCAAGGAGTACATTCGTACAGCTGTGTCTAGTATGCCAGCTGCTGCTGTTTCTGATTCAGTCTGATCTGGCAACAACTATCCATGCCTTAGTGACTCCATGGCTAGACTATTGCAATGCGCTCTATGTGGGACTACTTTGAAGAGTACCCGGAATCTTCAGTTGGTGCAAAACATGGCAGCTAGGCTGCTCACCGGTGGATCATATCATCCCGGTACTGAAACATCTGCATCGGTTGCCAGTTGTTTTCTGGGCTCAATTCAAGGTGTTGGCTTGAAACTTTGAGACTCTAACCAGCTTAGGGCCTGGCTACTTGAGAGACCGGCTATCTCAGTATGAACAGGCTCAGTTATTAAGATCAGCAGGAGAGGCCTTGGGGGCAGGGCAGCATGGGGCAAAAATGGTTAAACACTCCCCTCTCCCAGTGCCGCCATTGCCATCAAATCCAGAATGACCTGCACCCACTTTGTTCTGTTTTGTTCATTTGTTGTTTTAAAGCAGGAGAGCCAATCTCACATCATGTGTGGTTTGGCCCTTTCATAAGGGGTTCATCTCCTGTAAAGGCTGAATATAGATTTTAGGCTCTGTTCTGTAGTTATAACAGCTGTGCCTGATTATAATAATTTGGTGACTGCAATCTGCACACAATTCAAGTTTATCCCAACCCATTGTATGCAACTACTTCATCAATATTATCCTTTGTGTTGAGCAGGTGGCATTGTCTTGTGGCCAAAAGATCGTCTTTCTTGCTTCCTTTCTTAGAAAGGGCCTTTTCTTTTCTTTCTCAGCAACACATCTCGTTCTCCTGGGCAATCCAATGTCCAACCAATCATTAGGAGTAATGCAGGCATTGCTTGAAAAGGATCTCTAGTCAGCGTTACTGAGGCAGCCAGATGAATTCGCTATAGTTGTGACTGTTATCTATACATCTATGATCTGTTCTACTTAAGTTAACCTATAACTACCTGTATCCCACCAACTTCTTATATGTTGTTTCTCTCTCCCCTGTTATTTTTTCTTTTTCTTTTTAAAGAAAACACTTAATTTTTAACATATAAAAATGTGTATATTCTGAGGGGGAAATGCTCAAGTAGTATATTTAAATGCATATTTAACTATTTAGAGTGCAACCCTATGCCTGTTTAGAGAGAAAAGGGGCCTACAACTCCTAGCATGCTGGGAATTGAATGCCTGTTTTCTGTCTAAACAGGCATAGGGTTGCACCCATATTTAAATGCATATTTAAATATGAATTTTCATGAAGATTTTTTTAAAAGCACATTACCGTAATCTGGAAATGTGGGAGAAAGTGAAAGTGACAGATTCGTCCATCCCTAGGGAAGAGAACAAATACAGGCAGTCCCCAGGTTATGAACGAGTTCCGTTCTTAAGAATGTCTTTAAGTTGAATTTGTATGTAAGTCGGAACAGCATAGCGTTCTATATGTTAAAATCTGCATTTACGCAAATTGCGTAAATTACACAAATTGCATAGTATACTACGCTATGTACTCTATGTAAACAATGTAGCACCGGGGAACCCAGAAGTCCGTTCTTAAGTATGGGTTGCCTCTAACTCAGATGTTCTTAACTCGGGGACTGCCTGTAGATGTGTTCATCATGCATTAACATTAAGTCTCAGTTGGCAGCTGGGTTGGAGATTGGGAGGCTACATCACTGCAGAGCCAGAATGGAAGAATGCTCTCCAGAGTAGGAGGTTGCATTCCCACTTTTGGCACACTCCTCAGTCATGTGGCAGCAACACCCAGATCCTAACAGTATTTGTGCTTCACTTCACTCCATGTACAAACTAAACTAAAGTCCTTGTCAAGAGTGACAAAATTTGTGTGACACCCAAATGCATGATCATAGTTCTGATGTAGAGTTGACAGCCATGTGTTCCCGAAGTGCATCGGGCAAACCCTCTCGACCCGAAAACCCGGGCAGCTTTGATTCATAATTGCATGCTGCCAACAATGGCCATTGTCACACTACTTGAAGCCATGAACATGAAAATTGCAGAGATGGAGAAAGTCAGAGTAACAGTGACTCACATCACAAGTCTGAGGCTGTTGTTGGGAGATTGCCATCTCTTTCTTAAGGATCAAAAGCAGGAGCTAGCAATGCTGATAGAAGGCACTTTGTAGTGCTCAGATTTTATTTACATTTATTAATTGGTCCTCATTGAGAAATTAAGCAGCTACTTAGTTTAACTCAATAGGACAACTCATGAGCAATAATCTAAGTATGTTTGTAATATTAATGCACTGACCCCTCTGTATTTAAAGCTGATTAAACACCTGCCGCTGCAACCTTTGCCCTTATCACTTGCATATAACACCTACCAAGGTCTTCAGTGGGCCAGTTTCTTTTATCTGATGATAATATGCTTGCCAAAAGTAATCCCTGTTACGTTGCCCACTGTTCGCTTCTGAGGTGGTTCATTTAGCTCAGCCCTCCCCAACCTTGAGCCCCCCCCAAGGTTGTTGAACTACAACTCCCATCACCCCCAGCCAAAGTTGGCCATGGTTAGGAAGATGGGAGTTGTAGTCTGATAGTATCTGTGGACCCTAGGTCAGGAAAGAAGCTCTTGCTTTAAGAAGGATGTAGACAAACTGGAGAGGGTTCAGAGGAGGGCAACAAAGATGATAAAGGGATTGGAAACAAGGCCCTATGAGGAGAGACTGAAAGAACTGGGCATGTTTAGCCTTCAGAAGAGGAGACTGAGGGGAGATATGATAGCACTCTTCCAGTACTTGAAGGGTTGTCACACAGAGGAGGGCCAGGATCTCTTCTTGATCATCCCAGTTTGCAGGACATGGAATAATGGGCTCAAGTTACAGGAACCCAGATTCCACCTAAACATCAGGAAAAAATTACTGACTATTAGAGCAATAAGACAATGGAACCAACTACCTAGGGAGGTGCAGCTGAACAGCCATCTGTCAGGGATGCTTTGACTTGGATTCCTGCATTGAGCAGGGGGTTGGACTCGATGGCCTTGTAGGCCCCTTCCAACTCTACTTTTCTATGATTCTACTTATCTCTCCAGTGTTCCCAGTTCTCCTTCCCCATTTTTTGACTTCTAGGCTCCACCAACCGCCACGTCTTTCTTAAATCATGCTTGCCTCTATTGTCATTACCTATTGGATTAGGTTTAGCTAGAATAAAAGTTGGTTGTGGATTGTTTCCTAAATGTTCTTTCTTCTCTGTGGAGCATGTGGATTTTCTAGCGGAGGTTTCCTTAAACGTGCTTTGCAATGGTGATTAAGGTTCATTTTCTGTGTTTGCCATTGAGAACACAGTTTAAAAAAAACTCTGATATCACTCTAGAGCTGAAACAAATTTGTTCCAAATATTGTCCTTTGTGAATATTCGTGCTTTATACACACATAGTTAAAATGAAAATACTACAGAGAATAGTCTTTTTATTTCTCTCATTGTCCATCCAAATACCATAAAAATGGCTGAACACATGTCAATCAGAATGGGGGATGTGGGAGAAATCCAGAACAGATTCAGATGAGTTTGGATTTCTAGGAATCTGACCTGCAGATTCTGCAGTGGATCAGTTTTTTTCCAAGTCAAGCAGATTCTGCAGACCTGCAGACCAGTTTTTGTTGTTGTTGTTGTTTTACTTCTGAGGGGTATTTGCACTAATTCGCATTAACGCTAATGACCATTAGTGAATTAACTCAAGTGCGCATCAGCACTAATGTGAATTAGCACATGTAGAATGAAATTCTGGTTAAAAAAAAAAAAAAAAAGCCCAATGAGGAGATGACGGGATGAAAAATGCCTGACAGTCTGCGAAACAGATGGAATGGATTTAACAAAATCCATACATTCCTAGTCAGAACTTAATACATTTAGGGCACAATCTAATGGGGATGTCCATAAGCCTCTGAACTTGGAGGATTGCGGGCATCCTAGGCAGGTCCGGAGGTGATCTTTGCCTCCATGGTCCTTCTGCCTTGCAAATCAGCTAGAGGGCTGATTTCGGCTGTCTAGCTGCGGCACTTCAGACAGGGAGGGAAAGAGGCTGGAGCACTGCCAGAATATGTGATATCCTGGCAGACCCAGTCTCCTCCCCTCCCGGGCCCCGCCCCGCTCTTTATCCCATTTCCAAGGTTGCTTTTACAATCTCAAAGAAGCAGCCAATGCCAGCTGCGAGTGTGGGGAGGACAATCTGAGCACGGATCTCCAGCTCCAAGATCGGAGCTCTTTCCGACCTCGGAGCTGGGAATCTGAAGCATCCTATGACCCTCTCTAGATGCTGTCTAGGAGCCATAGGATTTCTCTGTTATCTGGAATTATAAAGTTCTCAGAATAAAAGCAAAAATTATGCAACGATCAATAGAAAATAGTGAATTAGCATTTCCACATATTGTATATTATTATCCTGCTTCAGTGTTGGTGGCCTAAGATCAATGGTTTCATACCTGTGATAATGCTCCATCTTGGATATTGGAATGGCAAGGGCTTGACATGTCTTTATTTGAATGGATTTGGGATAATAAGCAGGAAAGAAGGACATTATATTCAAATAAAGTAAGAAACACAATTGTAAAAATCTGTGATAAATATAGCTCAATATTGGCCCCGGGTATCGCCCATTTAGTCCCTGTAATTAATGGATATGGATTTAAATAAGCAAAAGAAATGGGAAACGTTGAGGCTTGGATAAGAGGGGGCATTGCTAGATTCAAACTCCAAAAGGAGTTATTATATTGTATGACCAATTAGTATGCAGGTACCCTGAAATTTATTTACCATTTTACCAGTTCCTGCAGTTTTGAAACTATATTCAAACCATGGTAAGAGGCATAAATATATGTATTAGCGCCATTTGAAAAGAATATCCATTCAGGGAAGCAATAAGGACTGTTCTCAGAACTATTTAAGATCTTATTAAAAGCAAGCAATAGGAACATAAATGCTACTCTGAAACAGAATTGGGAAATTTAGTATTAGACT
The DNA here is from genome assembly GCA_021292165.1 of Shinisaurus crocodilurus. Lineage (NCBI taxonomy): Eukaryota > Metazoa > Chordata > Lepidosauria > Squamata > Shinisauridae > Shinisaurus > Shinisaurus crocodilurus. Next base: position 381,011 of record JAHFWL010000435.1, read on the forward strand.
TTCTGATTAAGAGTGGGTATACGTTTGTAAGGAATCTAACACTCTTTTTCTGACATTAAATGGCATTATATGCCAGTTGGACTGGCAAGAATGTATCCCAATTAACCAAATCTGTGCTGGAGATGTGGAAAGGGGAGTGGAACATTTACACATATCTGGTGGGAATGTCCTCAGGTTAAAAAAATATTTGTTAGATATTGTACAAGGAATTAGAGAGATAATAGTTTATGCTATTCCATTGACCCCTTAAGGGCTCAATCCTATGCATGTTTAGACAGATAAAAAGGCCTACAATTCCGAGCATGGCTGACAGGGGCATGCTGGGATTTGTAGAACTTTTTCTGTCTAAAATGCATAGGATTGTGCCTTATTTTTTTAAAGGCACCCTTAGACATGTAAGGAAAGAACATACTGTAATGGTTACATGGTTATTGTGTTATGCATATTATTGGCAAAAGGTTGGAAATCTGTCCACCTACTGTCTCTCAGTCAATGGAGAGGAAAATACAGAATAGTATGATATTAATAAAAACACAGTTTATAAATACTTATGAGAAGAAAGGAATAACACAACGAAGACATTTCAACAGAACTGGGTTTTATTTGTTCAGTTTGGGAACAGGTATAGGCCTTCTGGCTTATCACCAATAGACCTTTTGACAACTTGATTTTAAGAATATATGTTGTACTTTGCAGCTTTGTTTGCAAAGCTGGATTATATAATTACTGTTGAAGTAAATGATTATTTACTTTGTGTCCAATACCAATAAACTTAAAATTAAAAAAATAATATGAACACACACACACTCGATATTCACGGAATATTCAGAATCAGTCAGTAACCAAATATCCTTGAAATAGTGACTGACCACACTATAATTTGGGTGCTGTTTCATATGTTTAGGCTAGTCGCGTGATCATCACTATTATTATAGGACAGAAGTGGGCAACTTGCGGCCCTCCAAATGTTCTGGCCTACAACTCCCATCATCTTTCATCATTGACGATGCTTGCTAGGGCTGATAGGAATGGTAGGCCAAAACATCTGGAGAAGTTGCCCCTGCTGAAGGACCTCGGCCACTCCCCCCCCCCAACAGTTGACACATGATACATATGATGAAAAGTTAGTCCAAACATTTTGTTGTGCAGGAAACCATGCCATCCTGTAACCTATATCTGGCCAATTTGTGATGGCAAGCAAAATTGTCTGCGCTTGCTTGTAACTGCACATAAACTGTTCACCACAGGCTAGGAGAAATGTGTCAAAGAATGTATAGATTGGTTGAGTGATGGGTCAAACTATAAGGTCTACCACGACCTGGTGCCCTCCAGAAGTTTTGGACTACAAATCCCATCATCCCTGAACATTGGCCAGGCTGGCTATATTTATATTTATATTTTTATATTTATACCCCACCTTTTTTTCTGCAAGGAACCCAAGGCGGCTTACATAATCCATTCCTCCTCCACCTCCTCCTCCTCCTCCTCCTCCTCCTCCTCCTCCATTTTATCCTCACAACAACCCTGTGAGGTAGGTTAGGCTGAGAGTCAGTGACTGGCCCAAAGTCACCCAGTGAGTTTCATGGCCGAGCAGGGACTAGAACCTGGATCTCCCAAGTCCCAGTCCAACACTCTCACCACTATGCCACACTGGCTCTAGGGCTGATGGCAGTTGTAGCCCAAAACATGTGGAGGGCACCAGGTTACATGTGAAGGCTGAACTATAAGTTATGAAAAAGCATGCTTTTAAAGAAAATTGTTCTTGAGCTAGCCACTTTTATTCTGAAGAAAAAGCAGCCACAGGGCCACAATCCAGAACATGATCCCAATCTGGATTGGGGTGTGTGTGCTACCATTCCCCCTGCCTCTGGCAGGGGGGAATGTAAACAGTACCTTTGGGGGCAAACAGCAGCCAGGAGTGAGTGAGATGATCCAGCAGAAAATGGCATGGCCTCCTGATTTGAGTTGGGAGCACTTTCTGGATCAGGGTCCCATGGCTGCTTTTTCTTCAAAACAAAACTAGCCAGTTTAAGCACAATTCTGTAAAAGCATGGTTATCATAACATAGGAACATAGGGCACTGCCTTCCACTGAGTCAGACCATTGGTCCTTCTAGCCCAGTATTGTTGACACCGACTGGCAGCAACAGCTCTTCAGGGTTTCAGGCAGGATTATTTTCTAACCCCACCTGGTGATGCCAAGGATGGAACCTGGGACCTTCTGCATGCAAAGCAGGTGCTCTACTACTGAGCTACAGACCCTCCCCAATGTAGATGTACGTAGATTCCTGATCTACATAATAGGTACAGCAGCCCTCAGTATCTATATACAAAAACTCAATCCAGTGTGCAGAGCCAGTGTGGCGTAGTGGTTGGAGTGCTGGACTGGGACAAGGGAGATCCAGGTTCTAGTCCTTACTCAGCCATGAAACTCACTGGGTGACTTTGGGCCAGTCACTGACTCTCACCCTAACCGACATCACAGGGTTGTTGTGAGGATAAAATGAAGAAGAGGAGGGGGATCATGTCAGCTGCCTTGGGTTCCTTACAGGAAAAAAGGCGGGATAAAAATATAAATAACAACAACAACAACAACCCCCCAACCCTGATGGCATGAATTCTTGACAAATCATGCCTTCAGTGATCTCGCCCCCGTGTGCTATTTGCAGTTGACTCACAAAGTATTCCCAGGAGGCTTCTTTGTATGTTTTAAATGGACAGTGCCAACAAACATTTGCCAGGCTATGAGATACTAATGCACATTCTAGTCCAGAGACATTAATTATGTCAGCTGAATGAGAGAGAGAGAAAATACTGAGTCACGTAGTTTTGTTTCTATGGCCTGATTGGAAAACGGTAAGAATAGGCCAGACAGATTGTATGTCCATTGCCCACCACATGAAACATTATTCTCAAGGGGAAAATCATGGATGTAACATTAATTCCTAGATGCTACTCCGAATTAGCTAAATGCTATGCTACACTGTGCATAGTTAAAATATGGAATTCACTTCCACAAGAAGTAGTGATGGCCACCAGTCTGGAGGGCTTTAAAAGGGGATTGAACAAATTCATGGAGGAGAAGGCTATCAGCATCTACAAGTCCTGATTGGCTATATGCTTCCTCCGGTATCAGAGGCAGTATGCGTATGTGCACCAGTTGCTGGGGAACATGGGCGGGAGGGTGCTGTTGCAGTCACGTCCTGCTTGTGGGATCTCGTGGGCAGCTAGTTGGCCACTGTGTGAACAGAATGCTGGACTAGATGGACCCTTGGTCTGATCCAGCAAGGCTCTTCTTATGTTCTTAAATTATGAGAGATACTCAGATGACTCAGGTCACAGAACACGAGTTCGAAATCTAGAAGGAAATGCACAAATAATGTCTCACAAGATTATATTAGCTCTAGCTAGGGAATGGATTTTATTCAAAGTTTTGTTTTGGGAAGGACTCCATCTTGAATTATGGCTAATAATTCAGATGCTATTTATTTTTATCTCATTCTGTTTACTTCCCCCCCCCCCCATTTACCACCCAGTTAGATTTGTGAGAGTTCTCACTGTTATGTAAGTAGGATAAATGCCAAATATACACAGCGATTGATTTCAGTGAGTAAAAATGACACCGCCAAATATATGTTGTTTTTTGCGTAACTTACGTGCTGTATCCGGGCATTTAAAATATTAACTAGTCTATCATAAGAGCAAACTGAAGGGTTGGCCAGAGATTTATTTGCCTGTCTTCAAAGTCTTCTGAAAACATTGGGCTGGTTTAACTAGGTTTATTGTGGATATTTATGAACTATGTGTTCTCTTGCAAGGAACCCAAGGTGGCGTATATAGCCCTCCTCCTCTCCATTTTATCCCCACAGCAACCCTGTGAGGCAGGTTCTGCTGAAAGTCAGTGACTGGCCCAAAGTCACCCAGTGAGCTTCATGGCCGAGTGAGGACTAGAACCCAGATCTCCAGAGTCGCAGTCCAACACTCTAACCTCTACACCACACTGGCTCTCAATTATATTATGCTGTTATAAGCTTTGTTCCATCATTGGAAGAATGTTGACATTGAACACTGCGATTTTCTTTAGTATGGCCGCAATGTTGCACATGGGCTGTTTAAATCACACTGAAGTAAATGAGATTTAAACAGTTCAAGTGCCTTTATTCTGGGCACTTGTCAGGTTGGGAGCCAGAAGCATTGTCAGGCTTCCTCCTGTCATGACATTAGGCGGGTTTGCACGTCATGCTAAGCCACCCTGCGAATAAGCCGCCGTGGGTTGGTTGTTCACTGGACAACCCACGGTACTCCCCACAGACGATCGGGCTTGCTGTGGCTTGTTCTCCAACTCATTCCTCCTCACAGGCCTCTGGCACATATCCCAGGCTGCCTCTGCCTCTGGCACATATCCCAGGCACCTCAGCGGCAGAGCATCCCGCTGCCTCGGTACCTATGTCAACACCCTTTCCGCAATTGGTCCCCTGGGGTTGCTGGCTACTGAGGGAAAACCCCTGCCCCCCCCCCGCATCAGCCTGCCAAAAGGAATTAATTTTATGGGTCTTTATGAACCCCGTAACCCGTTTGCAAGCTCCTTCTTTTTCCCTGGGGACTTTCACTGTTGTGCAAGTCTGCCTCCCCGATATTTAGCCAAGCACCCCCATATTCCCCTAGCAAACACCTTTAAAAATAGAAAAGGTTGCTTCATGTTTCTCTAAAGCAGTGTTCCCCAACCTTGGGTCCCCAGATGTTTTTGGCCTACAACTCCCAGCATGCCCCAGCCAGCGTAGCTGGCTGGGGCATGCTGGGAGTTGTAGGCCAAAAACATCTGGGGACCCAAGGTTGGAGAACACTGCTCCAAAGTTAGCAGCACACTCCCAAAGCAAGAACACTGGCAAAGCACCTTCTCTCCAGCTGCATTTGGTCCCCCCCCCCCATTCCTGCTTGTCCCTTCCCTCCATTGCTAGCAGTCGCATCTTCATATGGGTTACAGAGCAGTGAGCGGGATCGGGAAACATACACAAAAGGCATGGCAAAGCAGGGGGAAATTGTGGAAATGTAAAGGCAGCTGTCAGCTGAGAAGGGATGAGGGAGGAATGGTGGCAGCACGAGTGAGATCGCGAGGAGTCCGTGGCAGGGGTTTTTGCTGCTCTGGCCGGGCTGCTTCTACCCATTCCTGGCATCCCACATTAAAATCACCCTGCCGGGCTCAGACGACACAAGAAGCCACCATGGGTATCAACAGCCCTAAAAGAAGCCATGGGTTTTCCGGGTGGCTTGTTTGTGAAACATAAGCCATCCTGCAGGAACCTCTCTGGGTTCGCATGACACGACAACCCACCATGGCTGATCACCCATGGTGGGCTGTCGTGTCATGTGAACCAGGTCAATATTATGCTTTTCTTACACCTTGACGAACCGGCCCCAACTTGGTGCCCTGCCCTCCAGAATGTGTTGGACTACAACTGCCGTCATCCCCAGCCAGCACAGCCAACAGCCAACATGCTGGCTGGGTTTGATGGCAGTTGTAGTCCAGCACACTCTGGCGGGCACCAGGGTGCGGAAAGCTGCTCTAGAGAATTAAAAACGATAGAGAGAAAAGTGAGTGCCCATGCATTAGGAATCTCTTGGGAGAGGATATATTTTTGAAACACTCATGAGTTCAGACGGTAGACGGCCAACACAAGGCCGAGCAAATACACACTTGAAAAGCACGTGGATCTAGTGCAATTTGTGTAAAATTGGCTGATTTTATGCAAATCACGCTAGGTCCACATGCTTTTCATGTGCTTATTTGTGTAAAACATACAAAATACCCCGATTTATGCAAATTGTGTAAAGTTACGCAAATTGTGCAACTTTATGCAAATTGCGTGACCTTACGCAATTTGCGCAAATTTCCTTAGCACTTAAAAAAAGAGGTGCAAACAGTGGCCTATCTCAGAGACGGAAGTCGGTGAGCTGGCTCAACTCGCTTCACAGTGAGTCGGTGCCAGCGCAGGGCTGGCGAACCAGAATCCGGGGAGGAGATCATGAAAATCCATTGGATTTTCACCCCCCTATTGGATTCCTCATACATCGCTAGCCAAACGAGGCCTTCTTCACACCACTGAGACCTTCTCTGTGGTGATACTAACTCCATGCATCTGCCGTGTGTGTGTGACTGCCACGGAACAACTAGGGTTTCCCCCACTTGCTGAGAATCCTGCTTCCAGTCAGGATTGCCAATTGGGTGGGAAAGACCCATGCGATCAGCTCCACTCAGGGCTGGGCCTATCATTGGGCAGAGTGAGGCAGTTGCCTCAAGTGGCAGATGCTGGGGACATGGCAGCAAAGTGTTGGAGGAGAGAGTTGCTGTGCCACGTAGACTGCCATGTGCCCCCTAAGCTAGCCTACTGCCTTGAGGTGCAGTGGAGGACACTGTCCCATTGTCAGTGTCAAAAACTGGAGTCAGCTGCCTGTCCAGTTAGCTTTTGTATGTGGAATGGGAGCGGGCACCATCTTGTCCATTGCTTCAGGCAGCAAAATGTCCCAGGACATCCCTGGCTCCAGTTATATTTTCATTCTGTATGACACGGTCACAAGATTTCCTCTTGGACCGGAGCGGCCATCACATTCTTCCCCCTCCCGTGGCTGTTTTTGTAGCCACCCCTGCCGCGGCTGTTGAATTTTGCAGTGGCAGCAAAGAAAGCAGCAGTTTTGCATGAAAACAAGGCACGTGGGGAAGGCACTCCTAGAAGCCCCCAGGCTGCATGATTCTGCTTCTAAACAAAGCACATGCTCCCTGGGTGCCTTGTTTTCGTGCTTTTTCTGCCACCTCCCTCATAGCAAATTCTGCCATGGTTGCCATTCTGGCAGTGGCAGCAGAGGGATGCTTTGCAATGCCGCCCCCCAACCCCCAGATGTTGCCCACCTCTGCTCTAAGGAGATGACCAGCCAGATATAAAGCCAATGTGTGAACGTGTTTCAGTGTGAGGCACCCTTGCCTGGCACTGGCAGTGAAGGCACTACCTCAGCCCCTGGAGTTTGGAAGAGTAGTGCTTCTTTCATACCCTATGTCAACCGTACATGTAGGGTATGAATGGAAAATGACTGTGATTTATTCTCCATCTTGTAGAATGCGGGTGCTTCCAGATGAGGCTTTTATTGTGTAATTGCCCTGCCTCACTCACGGAATTTTACAGGGGGTCCAGATGATGATGTCTTCATTGTAACCTTCCCATGTTTTCCTAACAGTCCTTCTGTCTTTTTTCTTACCATTAAGAAAACCCATTAAGGAGGAAAAGACGGAATAGCTGCACTGCACTGTCTTTTGATTGGGTGCGCTGGGAGCTGTCCGTCTGGATGTATGCTTAATTTAAAAGTACCTCCCTTTAAACCAGGGGTGCAGAACCTCTTTCAACCAAAGGGCCAAATTCAATTTTGGGGAAGCTCTCGGGGGCCACATTCCAGTGATGGGTGGGGCCAAAGGCAAAAGGGACGGGGCCAAAATTCCAAAAACCCAGCATAATTTAGCTTAAATTTAGCTTTCTGTGCCACTAACTAAGCCAGTGTTCTCCAACCTTGGGTCCCCAGATGTTTTTGGCCTACAACTCCCAGGGCATGCTGGGAGTTGTAGGCCCAAAACATCTGGGGACCCAAGGTTGGAGAACACTGCACTAAGCCTTAGGAGAGGCATTTCAACTTTTTAGAATGCGGGGGAAATCTGCAAACAAACAAACAAAAGCCAGGAAACCACCAAATGATTGGTGGTTGGAGGAAAGGGGATGGGGCATGGGGAAGGGGTGTGGCCTTCTAGGGAACCCCAGCGGGCTGGATTGGGACCTCCAGAGGATTGGGATTTGGCCCTGGACCCGAGATTCTGCATTAAACAGTGCCTGCTTTAAACAGTGCCTGCTTTAAACAGTGCCTGTTTCTTCTTCTGTACTTGTTCTGTTTTACCTATTTAGAGTGCAGAGTTCTTCATGCAGAAGGAGAAAGAGACCCCCATAGAATGAAAGATTATGTCCCTTACCTATATGGAAGCAGGTTCTGTGTCCAACGGCATCTTATTTTCTGGGGACAACAAAGCTATGAGTCAGCAAATGGCTTTAAATGGCGTGGGACCGGTCTTATTCGCTCCTCACGTTGCCGACGTACTACATTGTTCTAGCAGCAGCAGTGGCTGATGGCTGCAATGTCAGTGGGGGTGGTGTATCCACTCCGGGTTTCAGGCTGAACTTGCAAGGAGCTATGCATAGTGTGGAACCTATTTTGGGGCTAGAGTTCAGCACCATGGGTAGCTCCTTAAAAGTTCAGACTAAAACCCAGAGCGGATACGCCACCCCACTGACATTGGAGCCGCCAGCAGATTCCTGGCCTAGGCTTGGCTGCAACCCAGGGAAACTTGCTTTGGAACAACAGGGTTTCCCTAAGCAGCTGGTGTTGCTTGGCTGGTGGAAGAATCAGGATAGAATCAGCCTGTGGAAATGTAATCCTTGCTCCCCCTGTGGAAACTAGGACTGGATAACTGCTTGGTTTCTATATTGCCATCGTCATATGTGCTCATCACAGATCCTTGCAGCAACTTGTGAGATGGGGAGGTAAAGACTTCAATGATCAGGGACGATGGGAGATGTAGTCCAAAACATCCAGAGGCCATCAAGTTAGGGAAGACTGGTTTAGGGTGATGTCCAAATGCAGTCTATTATTTATTTATTTATTTAATATATTTATCCCCCACCTTTTTTCCTGCAAGGAACCCAAGGCGGTTTACATAATCCTAATCCTCCTCCCCATTTTATCCTCACAACAACCCTGTGAGGTAGGTTAGGTTGAGAGTCCGTGACTGGCCCAAAGTCACCCAGTGAGTTTCATGGCTGACTGGGGACTAGAACCTGGATCTCCCGAGTCCCAGTCCAACACTCTCACCACTACGCCACACTGTCTATATAAGTACTAATGCAAAACTGTTCTTTTTCTCTGCCACACATACACATGGGCAGAACGCTGGTTTCAGGGACCAGCCTGCAGGTGTATTGGGCTTCCTTCACGTTAGCACCCACAGAGGAAACATCAAAAGCCCATCCCTCACCCTTAGCAAACAAAAGATCACTACCCAGCAGCTGCTACACTATATTAAAGAACAGTCCTACATGCTATCGATTGGATTAAATCTACACCATGGCATACACAGTGTTGTTGTTGTTGTTGGTTTTTAATGGAAATTCTCAGGCAGTAGCAAAGCAGGAAATCTTCCCCAAAATAAAGGCTAGCAACAAGAAACCTTGCCTAAAAATAGCTGCTCAAATTGATTGGGAATATTTTTTAGATATATCTTTGCACTTGCCTTTCATTTAAATCTTTTTTTTTTAATCCAATCTACTTATTGCTGTACTATCTCAGTATCAATGTAATTAAACTCGGAGGCATGGGTGAAATATGGAATCTGGGTTTCATTATGATCCAGGAAATGTTGTTGCTGCTGCTGCGAGGGAGAAAAAAAACGGAATTGACACTGGAACATATGCCAAGAGCTTTCTCATTTAAAAAAGAAGTCATCTGGCAGCAGGAGGATTTCCTGTGAGGGGTCTGGAGATCTGGAATGTACTCTCGTCTTTCTCTAAAACCGTCTGGATTTAAAGAACCTTTAAAGAACACTGCAGGATTTATCTGTGCCTCATCCCAATTTTGCTTGGCAAGAGAGGCACCTGCTGTTGTTGGGGACAGGCTGGACTCATGAACAGCTGTACCTGCCTCTGGATGGATGTGGACTCACTCGTAGGCATGTAGGAGAATTTCATTTCAGTTCACAAATTACATGAAAATGCCCCGTTCTCAACCCTGAATGTGAATGTGAGTGCATGTTCTCCAAAAATGTTGGCAGATTCCCTAACGTGTTTGAAATATGTGCACATCAAAAATTGTGCAGTTTTTTTGTTTTTAAAAGCACGCTTTAAGAAAGATGCACACTCTTAACAGTGTGCATTTTCATGCGTTAGTCAATGGAAGAAAAATGCACACTTTTCCCATTTGAAAAATGTGCGCTTTTCCATTTGAACAAATAAAAAAACCAGGTTGCAAACAAGAACGGGAGTGAGCCGGACCAAGTTTTGAAGTTCAGAGAATTTTGGTGAGCTCAAGCATCCCTGGCTCTCCCATGTTCCCCAATGTAGCATCCCCTCAAGATCAGTTGCTAGAGGTTAAAATGCAGCAGGTAATGCTAGTGGCGCAGCCAGGTCATTTTAGATCCTGGGTTTAATGATCTTACAGCCCCAGACAGTGCAGGCACCATTTAGACAGCTGCATGTATTGATTCAGTTTTGAAGCACACAGTTGACATTTCTCTTCTGCACACCACACTGCTATTCCATGCTTTAAAACTGCTTCATTTATTATTATTAATCATTTCATTTATTACATTTCTGTACTGCCCAATAGCCAGAGCTCTCTGGGCAGTTCACAACATCATAACTGGTTCTACATTCCTGATACGTTAGAGCAACAAACAAACAACAAACAGTTTGCCTACCCTGAATATTTAAAAAAGAAAGAAAGAAAGACTCTTAGCATGTGCACTTTTGCATTTTAAAATCATGGCACTAGCACGACTACGGGAATAATATGGAGTTTGCTTCTGCTGCCCTGATGCTAAACACATTTACTTGGGAATAAGCACCATTTTGTTGTACAAAGGAATAATATATATTTAAAGTAAAAAAGAATAAAATGAGCATCTGTAGCCATGTACATGGCCGGCCAGCCACCTGCTGACTGGAAAATCTTTTTTTAAAAACGAGAACGCATGCTGTGACAAGCCCTGTTGGGCCCTGGTATGCCCATGACAGCCCAGGATGCTGATGCCAGGCCTGTTTGTGACTGCCCCAGCACCTGGCACTGTCTTGGAGGTCGTTCAGGGGCTCCTAAGCTGTGGGTCCCTGGACTTTGGCCTTCAGGTCCAGCCCTAGCAGTGCCACTGGATTGATCCGGCAAGGGCAGACAGTCATGATCCCAGTATTTATACCAGGCTTGCCCGGTCCAGGTGCTTCATACAGCCTATATCAGTCATTGCAGCAGGGGGAGCAATGTATCTATGCCCCTCTTCCATCTTGTGCCAGTTGGGCCTGAGTACAAACAGTCTGAGTTTGCTCATTAAGATAGGACAGCCTTCCCCAACCTGGTGCCCTCCAGATGTGTTGGACTACAACTCCCTGTTGGTGCGCGTGTGCATGTGAGCAGCAGAGTGCGTGTGCGCATGGGAGATTTAAAATCCTGTCTGTGTGCTAGCGGAGGCCTGTTATTCCACACACAGACCTTCCAGATCTCAGCTCCCCTCTTTACGCAGCGTGCAGCGTGTTGTGAAGATGCCAGCCCAGCCTGCCTGTAATCCAACTTGCTTCCAGCTTCCCCGTTTGCAGATTAATCCATGGAGTCAGGAAACACTCTGTAACACCACAGGTCTAATTCTACCTGTTTATTCACTTAGCAAGTAAAGTTCTACAGAGTATACATTTCCTAGTTACAGTCCATGTGCAGAGTATAAATGCATAGCAAGCATTACATCCAGTGGAGTAAGTTGAGCTTCACTCCACCTCAGCAAAGAAGTTACATTGTTGCAGTGACAAAGTCCAGCAAGAAGAACAAAGGAGAAGAGAGAAAGCAGTCCTGCCTCTCTCTAAGATGGCTTCAGACAGAAAACAAGTTAGCACGTCATCAGAACATACAAACCATGTGACTAGCTCATAATACTCCCACGGTCTAGGCTTCCCATGCGAAAAACACGAGAACCCAGAAAGACATAACAAACTTGTTTACAGCCATTCTGTTCTTTCCATGTGTAAACAGTGTGCTACAGCTGGTGAATGGCCCTGCTGGCTAGGAGTTGTAGTCCAATACAGCTGGAAGGTGCTGGGTTGGGGGTAGGCTGAGCTAGGGTTTAGCCCAAGGGTAGACAACCTTTTTTCTTGTTGAGGGCCACTTTCCCTCTGTCGGAGGTTGCATGTCGGTGGTGTGCAGTTAGGGATGTGCAACACTGGAAAACTCATTCCGTTTGAGCTCAACAGACTTTCAACACATGTCCGAACTGATGGCCAAAAGCAGGCCGAGTCAGAGGCGGGGTTGGCATCTGTAAAATTGCTCAAAATATTTGCACAAATTTGGAGCCAAGAACTGCATCTCTCTAGTACAATTTGCACAAATTGCAATTTGCGCAAATCGGGGCTGACTCATTAGATTTGAGCCATTGTTGTTGTTCTTGTTGTAGCATTTAACACGAGAAGTATGGAAGCACCCTCCTCTCGCTGCATATGCACACACTCCACCTTGGCCACCTTGAATTTTCCGACAGTTTATTTCAGATTTGTGCAAAATTTGGGCCTCCACCTTGCATTTTGTACAAATTTGCGCAACTTTATGCAAATTGCGCCAATTTGCAGAGCAGACTTTGCACAAATTTCCCCAGTTTAAAAAAAAAAAAGAAAGCAAATCACCACCCGTTTTAAAAACGGAAGTCTGCGTGCTGGCTCAGCTCACATCAGATTGAGTCGGCACCAGCACAGGATGGATGGGATGGAATCCATGGGGCTGAGTCTAGAAAAGCCATCAGATTTTAACCCCCCCTATCGGATTCCTCACACATCCCTAGTCAAAGCTAGTAGTGCATGGGTCACCCCCCCTTCTCCCTCTCTTTCTGCCACTCCTTTCTCTGTCTTTTTTCTCTCTCTGTTTCGGACACACACACACACACACACACACACACATCCTCTCTTCCTCTTTCTTCCCACCCAGTGGGCTCTTGCCAGAGGTCAGAACTGACTGCATGCAGAAGGCTTCTGAAATTAGGCTGAGGGCTGGATGAAATTAAGACAGAGGCCACATGTGGCCCTAGGGCCACAAGTTTTCCCTCCTGGTTTATCCTCAGGTACTGAGAGGTCCTGGTTCAAGGCTCCAGTGTCTCCGATGGGCAGATCCTATCCTGGACATGGCCACTCTCCATAATAGTTGCATCACAGAGAGAATCACAGATGATCTAATTTGTTTGTTTCATTCTGCCCTTCCTACTAGTTTTGGGTGGCAAAAGCTTTTGAGCATTTTAAGACAGAAGGAGCATTGGAGAGATTCTTTGCAACGCATTTGGAGAAAGATAGGCGGTGGCCCCTGTGGAGGGAAAGTCCTTTCCAAAACATGCTGGACCTAATAAGGGTTTTGTGGGGGCACCTGAGAACATGTTCTCTTCTGTTTTGGGACCTGTGTGTGAACAAGCCACAGGGAAAGGACCTTCCGCGCTGCTGCGGGAAAGTATGACAACGTGGGATCAGATCAGGGCCCGCTGATTCCAAACGGGAGCACCTATCCACAGTGATCCAGACGTTTGCCGAGCAAATAGTCCCAGATGACTCAGGAAAGGGAGCCAAGCGCCACACTGCAGGGGAATCAGAGTTACTAGCCAGGCTGGCGGGGGTGGGAATCATTCCATAGCCCCAATTGAATCATCTGTGAAGCAGGATGCATCCATATTTGTACATAACTTGATTTCTCTGCACTTGATTACTGTACGGCTGATGACTGGCAGCTGAGTGCTTGAACCGATTCCACTGAAGAGCATCCAGTGGGAGGGGAAATGAATGTTTTGTCTGTAGAATTAGAACTGTGATGGTGGTCCATTCACACAGGCCAAAAAAAAGTCACCACTGAATGTTGTTATAAAGCAGACCGGTGGCTCCTATTTTGGTAGTGCTCCTAATCCATTGCAGGTTCTATCTGGAGCTTTATAGGAGCTATCCATGGTGCTTCATGGCGGTGTGAATCTATTTTGGGGATGCAGTACAGCACCATGGATAGCTTCAATAAAGCTCCAAATAAAATCTGCAATGGATTAGGAGTCCCACCAACATAGGAGTCACCAGCCTCCCCTGGAAAGGGTGCAGAATATCAGTGCAGAACCTTTCCTGGCTTTTGTGTGGTCCCCCCACCCCATTCCAAAAGGTTGAAATGCTTCTCGTAAGGTGTAGTTACTGGCAGTGAGAGCTTTAAGCTAAAATATGCTGGCAGTATGGGCATTTTGTCCCTACCCTTTTTCCCTTCAACCCCACCCACCACTCGAATACGGCCCCCAAGAGCTTCTCCAAATTTGAATTCTGCCCTTGGGCTGAAAGAGGTTCAACACCCCTGCTATGAAGTGATGAACAGGCATGTGTGAACCAGCCCTTAGACATCCCCCCCCCCAAGTAATCTCAAGAAAGATTGATTGGACACTGTCACCAGCTTGCTGCCTCTAATTCTGAAAGTCCCCATGGAACTGAATAAGCAGATCCTCTTGTTCGTTCTGGGTTGATAGCGAAAGGTTGCCAAAAGCCCTCCACCCTGAACCATGTGGGCATCAGTGCCTCTCGACATTACGGACTGCTTGTCCACTGTTCCGTCTGATGTGCAAACACTCATTACTGCACCACCATATTAATCTTAGGTCATTCAGCATGCAGCTATTCTTACCTGCTCTTTCTCAGGTAACATTCTGGCTAATCACAGCAGGTGCTGCCACATTGAACCACGTACGATCCCCATCACGACACCTGTTACTATTTCAGTACCGAGACAAGAGCTACTCTGTGTTCCCAAGTGTCCTCTAAGTTCTCCTCTATCTACCATTTGCAGTTTGCCAGGATGCCATTATATTAGTATCTCTGGAAAACGTTGACAAGACAGCAACGTTAGGCTGAATTTGGGAAAGGCTCCTTTCCCACATTTCCCATGGGGATTTCTGAGTGAGATGCAGCACTGGAAGTTACAGCATCTCTGGTTTTTGCTGTTGTTGTTGTTGTTGTTGTCGTTGTCATTGGAGCGAGGAAGGTATTGAGAGAGGGCATGAATGAGTGGCTCTAATCCGCTGGGATCATATGGGCTGCTGCGTTGACAAATTAGCAATCCAATCCAATATATTTAGTGGCTTTCATGGAGTGGTCTCGGTTTAATAAATCATGGTTTATTACACCGAGAACAAACATCAGGCCCACACGTGCCCCTAACCAGGAATGGCGTCAAGGGTAGGCACGGTTCAGCACCTGCTGAGGTGAGGTCCCACACCCCAGCAAGGGCCTACCAAAAAGAACTAACTAGACTTGCTCCTCTTTTTCACCATTGCATCCTGTTTGTTCACCTGCCTCTTGCTCTGGCACAGATAATGGTGGTGGTGGTGGGGAGGAGGAGGAGGAGGGGGGGGGGGAGGAGGAGGAGGAGGAGGAGGAGGAGGAGGAGGAGGAGGAGGAGGAGATGTCCACTTGCTCCCTGGCTCCCTGCCTGTCAAGCAAGTGGTAGCAATGATGGGAAAGAGGATAAGGAAGAGCAGCAGCTGTGGTGATAATGGCAGCAAGCAGGTGGACTCATTGATGGAGGGGGCCCATTGAGAGTACCTTGCCCAAAGGCCCTCAAAAAGCTGGAGCTGGCACGGTCCCCCACATTCCTCCCCATCTCCCCCCATGCACCACCTTTGATGCTGATGCTGATAGTTTGTTTAAACTATCGTTTCCCATCGCATCTGAAACAAGAAGTTGTGGTTTGATCTTGGCTTCCTATCCAGGATATTAAAAGCAGGAGCATGTGGGCCTAATGCTTGTCTCAGCTTTAAAAACTATCATTTACTAAGTTAAGATCATTGCATCTGAAGTGGCTTATTGCCAAATATAGATAAGATTCATGCTTAGCTCTCCCACTGAAATGAATGGAACGTAAGTGTTTAAGTTTGGTTGGGTTTTGCTCATGATTAGTAGCAGTGCTTTTTTTCTGGAGAAAAGGGCACCGGAACTCTTGGATTACATTTCCTCGGGAGTAGATGGCGATTAAATTGTAATGCAATTAATAGAAGAAAAGGTGCTGGAACTCAGTTCCGGTGAGTTCCACCAGAAAAAAAGCCCTGATTAGTAGATTTCTGTGTACAGTGTAGACAAGGTCTACCATTGGAATGGCTAGGATTTTTTTTAAGTATAAAAGAAATATTAATAAAATGTAAAGGAACAATTTTTTAATAATGGGATGGCAACTGAAAAGGCATCAGAGCTGAATGGATTTGTTCTAAGCCAGTGTTCATCACTTGACTGACTATCAGTCCATTTGTAGGGTCCTCTTTTTTCACTTTTCCAGGTTAATTGCTACCACATATACCACTAAACATCACGGTATATATAAGAGAAAATGGATTGTCTCAACCAGGGCAAAAGCGCAGGCATAGTAGGCCCCAAATGTGACCATTTTGAAATTGAAATATTTAGTGTTGCGTTTGGACATCTCAAATTCAAATGTATCCCTTTGTTACCTTTGCTACTCCCTTCCTCCACCATCTAATAATGCAGACTTCATAAGTTCTTTGGAACAAGAGACCTGTCTCTTGCTTATATTAGTTAGTAAAGCACCATACACTGCTGACACCATAATTTTGCTACAATAATCTGTAGCAAAAATATGTCTTCACAGGAAGATCAGCTTCTTAACCAACTGGATTGTATCACCAGTTTTACAGGACTGCATATTAATTTTGATTGAGGGGGTCCCAATACTCCCCCAAAAGAAGAGCAATTTGAGGTTGGAGCCTGACCTTTGGGCCTTTGATTATTAGTATCAAAAATTCCCGGTGACAATTTTGGAATGTAAAAAGAACAGAACTCATCTGAGAGCCAGTCCCAGTACACACGGTTCTTGTTTCAAATCTTCTATGCATCCAAGACTTTACTTACAGTTCAAGGTGACCTTGGCTGCTCTCCTTGCCATGAGGATGTATTTCTGTAGCTCTGCAGCATTTGCAAGGCATTTTTTCAGTACCAGACATTACTTTGCTGATGAGCAAAAACACACTGTCCCTGTCTATGTTTACACACACACACACACACACGGTTATTTTATAGGAGTTATTGAAATAACTCCTGACAATCCCACCAAATGCAAAGAAAAATGTGATTGCTTCAGATGGCTAGATTAGTAGCCAGAAAACAACTTTGGAATATTGAATTTGCCTAGAGAAACAGAATGCGTTATGAGAGATGTAACCAGTTAATGATTTCCGTGTGGACTGTTATCCTGCAGTCCTTGCCAATCATTGGGTCAATCTGGTATATGCTTCCCTTCCCATGATGCTCAAGCTACCTCAGATGCACTGTCCATGTGCAGGAGAAACCAAATAATCACTGCAGCCCTCCCAGATCAAATCTGATCTTTTCCACAACCTCTAGTAACCAACACAAAACATATGTGGGTCCGATTTGCATCAAAGGAGGCCTCTCGGCACGTTTGCTTGCCTGATGACCTCTAATCTGCAGCTACTACTCCTCAACGGCAGTTTGATTTGTTTAGTGCTTAATGTTCCAGAGTAGAACAAGGATTTGAGAATTCATCTGTCTTCTCCAAAACATTGCTAGAAAATTGAGTCTTGCCACAGATTCAAGTCTGAGCTGCCTGTGAGGTTGCATTGCATCAATTGGAAGGGGACAGTTGGTATACATACTCCTTCTGTCTGGATTCTGGAAGCTTCAGTTGGTGCAAAATGGAGCAGCAAGGCTGCTAACTAGTGCATGGTGTCGGGACCTTATTACACCTGTCTTGAAAGACTTGCACAGGTTACCAGTTGCTTTCAGACCTCAAGTCAAGGTGTTGGTTCTAACCTTAGGATCTGGCTATATAAGGGACCACCTGTCTCGTTATGAACCTGTCCTGCTATTACAATCTACACGAGAGGCCATCTTGAGGGCACAATTGTCCACAGAGGCCACTTTGTCAGTCACATGTGAAAGATCTTGATCCTGTGTTGCTCCCAAACTGTGGAATGCACTCCCCAAAGAACTACAGTTGGCCCCCAGCTTGTAGAAAGGGTGTGAAGACACATCTTTTAAAGTTAGCCTTTTAAATCATGTACGGTTCTTGTTTTTATTCTTTTACGGTTTTATTTTAAATTGTTGTGCACTGCCTTGATGGGTTTGTAGCAGATATGGAAGTATAGAATAGGTTCTCAAAAATAAAATAAAATGTAAAATTCTGACCCAGTCAAGGTGCACACAACAAAAGGCTGTGAAGCTTCAAGGAAGTTCTTGCCATGTTCCTAGAAATGACTCATGCCCCAGAGTCGGAGATGTAGCCACATGCCAACTTGAGATGTGTGGTTCTAGTTAGGGGAACAGCCACAGTCCAATGGCAGAGTATATGTTTGCATGCAGAAGGTCTGAGGTCCTGTTTCTGTCCTCTCCAGTTCAGCACATTTCCGAGCCCAATTTAAGTGCTGGTTTTGTCCTTTAAAGTCTTAAACAGTTTGGGACCAAATTACTTGAAGGACTGCCTGCCTTCACCCATATCAGCCTGACCGCACTTTAAGTTCAGCAACAGGGGCCCTTCTCACTAGCCCACCTTTGAAGGCAGGTAGGGAAACAAATATTTGAGAGAGGACCTTTTCTGCAGTGGCGACCCCACACCTCTGGAATAGGTTGCTGTTGGGGACCCATAAGGCCCCATCACTGCAGGCTTTTAGGGAGGCTCTGAAGACCCACTTGTTCACTCTGGCCTGGATTATGTTTTGTTGGACTGTTCTGCCCTGTCGCTGCCATTGTATGTTGTAGGTTTTTCATAATGTTTTATTGCTGGTGTTTCTTCTTTTATGAATGTTTGCTGCCTTCTTATTCTATCTTTTTTTATTATATGAATTTTAATATTGTAAGCCACCTTGGGAGGGCTTCTGCCCTGAAAGGCAGCCTAGAAGTATTTTAAATAATAAATAAATGGTGTTGGTACACTGGAAGCTGCCTTAACTCCTGATCAGACCATTGGTCTATCTAGCTCGGTATTGTCTCCACCAGCCTTCCCCACCCTGGTGCTCTCCAGGTGTTTTGGACTACAACTCCTGTCAGCCCCAGCCAGCATGGCCATTGGTCATGGATGATGGGAGTTGTAGTCCAAAACAACTGGAGGGCACCGGGTTGGGGAAGGCTGGTTTACACTGACTGGCAACAGCCCTCTGGGATTTCAGACTGGGGCCTTTCTCAGCTGTACCTGGAGATGCCAGGGATTGAACCTGGAACCTTCTGCATGCCAAGCATATGCTCTGCCACTGAGCTGTCGTCCTTCCCATCATAGACCATGGTAGGCCACGATACTAGACCTGGTACACTATGGTAGACCGTGGTAGGCTGAGACCTTCTGCATGCAAAGCATATGCTCTGCCACTGAGCTTTGGTCCCTCCCATCACAGACCATGGTAGACCTGGGTATTGAACCTGGGCCCTTCTGCATGCAAAGCATGTGCTCTGCCACTGAGAAATTCCCTTTTTTGCCTGAGACCCTGGAGTGCCACTGCCAGTCAATGCTAGACTAGATAGACCAATGGTTTGACTTAATGTAAGGTTACTTCATACACTCATAGTCTTACAGGCATGTTGCGATGGTGGCATCTCTACTAAAGCACCATGAAGGTAAAAGCTAGCCTGTGCTAACCCCAGGAAGCTACTGCTTGATGTGTGCTTGCTTAGTTAGTTTGCTGATCTCCTTTCCCCCCTGTACTCTCCTGCCTCACCTCCATTCTCCTTGCTTCACTGCAGCCAAGTGTTCCCCTCTGAATTGCCCTTCCTGTGTATAGACAGCAGCATAAATCCCTCCCATAAAGGCCACATCTTTGACAACAGGCTTTCAGCTGTGCCAATCCGTCTGCAGTTTTTCATGCTTGAATTCTTTTGGATGCGTCACTTCACCTCAGAGGTATCCAGTCAGCTTTTGCCATCCTTTTATAAGGTCTCTCATGCGACTCAGGGCATGGCAATTTGTAAGATCTGAGACAAGGGTGATCAGTTGAATAAGAAGATGGAGCAGCTCTTGGGTGCTGTGTTGAGTGCCCAGGAGAGCCGCTGGTTTTCTTTGGCAGCTTAAGTATTATTTACTCATTCTGCTCACCTCATTTAAGATGAGTGATTTGGGGCAAAATCTTTCTTTTCGAAGAAGACCAACAAAGGGTGGGGATGTATATGAAATCATGGCCTAGCCAGGACTGAGCACCATCACAGAATGTGGAGGGGGGACGCAGAGTCTTTGTCTGCTTAGTAGTGCAGCTAGGTAACTTTGAACCCTGGTCTTAATGGTCTTACGGGATCAGTCTTGAACAGCCAAGTGTATAATGCACACTTCTACTTGGGAATAAGCAGCATTTTGTTGTAGAAAAGGATAATATATTTTAAAAGTAAAAATAATAAAATGAACATCTCTGACCATGTGCATGCCTGATCAGCAACCCCCTGAGTATTTATTTATTTGATTTGTACCCTGCCTTTCTACCAGAAGATGGCACTCAAAGTGGCTAATGGCACTCAAGGTCATTATAAGTATAAGAACATAAGAAGCGCCATGCTGGGTCAGACCAAGGGTCCATCTAGTCCAGCATTCTCTTCACACAGTGGCCAGCCAGCTGCCTGGGAGAACCCCACAAGCAGGACATGAGTGCAAGAGCACCCTCCCACTCGTGTTCCGCCAGCAACTGGTATACATAGGCATACTGCCTCTGATACTGCAAGTAACATATAGACATCAGAACTAGTAGCCATTGATTGCCTTCTCCTCCATGAATTTGTCCAATCCCCCTTTAGATCCATCCAAAGTGGTGGCCATAACTACATCTTGTGGAAGTGAATTCCATAGTTTAACAATATGCTGTGTGAAGAAGCACTTTCTTTTATCAGTCTTGAATCTCCCACCATTTAAGTTCTTGGGATGACCCCGGGTTCTAATATTATGGGAGAGGGAGAAAAATGTCTTGGTGATTTTGCTTGTGCTTTTCTGCACCTTTTCCAACTCTACAATGTCCTGCCTGGCTAAGAACTGTACACACACAGTATTCCAAGTATACAGTTCTTAGATCATCCATTTGTATAAAAGGAATCATGATACTGGCAGTTTTATTTTCAATTCCTTTCCTAATTACACCCAACATGGAATTTGCCTTTTTCACTGCAGCTGCACATTGGTTCGACATTTTCACTGAGCTGTCTACCCCAAGATCTCTTCCTTGGTCAGCCACCGCCGGCTTGGGTCCCATCACCATATACATGAAGTTGGGGGTTTTCGCCCCAATATGCATCACTTTACACTTGCTTACACTGAACCACACTTGCCATTTTAATGCCCATTCTCCTAGTCTGGAGAGATACTTTTGGAATTCTTTGCAATCCCTTTCTCTTTCAACCACCCTAAACAATTTGGTGTCATCAACCACCTTGGCCCCTTCACTGCTCCCTCCTCCCTCCCTCCATAGATTTCATAGATCATAGAGTTGGAAGGAGCCTGCAAGGCCATCGAGTCCAACCCCCTGCTCAATGCAGGAAACTAGAGGAGGGGTCTCCCATCCAAGTAATAACCAGGCCTGGCCCTGCTTAGCTTTCCACGCTCAGACAAGCTGAGCCAGCCGTGAGCCACAGGCCTGTATTCTGAACTTCTTACTGGTATTCTCCTTCTCCTCCACCCTAGCCAAACAAAACCATTCTGGGGGAGAAATAAAGACTGATAGACATGGAACATTATATGGGGTAGGGGGAATTCTCTACAACCTTTAAAGGGAGATTTGAATCACCGTGTTGGGTTCAGTACCAAAAATGTCAGAGAGCCTTGGACATTGTGTTATAAATAGTCACTGAGTATTGTTAGGTAGACACAATATAGAAGTCAGGAGGAATAACTGTTCAATCTTATGAGTGTTTATTTGGAAATACGTCTCATTAATTTCAGTGGGACTTATTGCCAGGTAAGTGTGCAAATGACTGTAGAATTCAAAGATCACTTCCAGTGCTTTATCCAAGGCTGTGCAAGGCAATGAGGGTATGTATTGTTCTTTAACAAACAGATTGATGCTTCAATGCATTACTGATGTGCCTGAGAGTAAACCCCATTGAACTCAGTTGGACTTCTTTCTGGGTAGACGTGTATTGGATTGTACTATTATTAGGTGAGATTCCTGCTTCTGACAAGGGGTTAGAGTAGCAGACCTGTTTACTCATGAGACACCTTCCTAATCAGTTATTCTGTGATAGGTCTTACGTGGTTTTTGCTTTGCTGGGAACTTGGTGCACGAATGGTTATTTGATCACTGAGGGTGCATCTACTCCACAGACTTAGGGTGCAATCCTATGCAGGTTTAGATAGGAAAAAAGTCTAAAAGAAAATGCTAGGAGATGGAGGACTTTTTCTCTCTCTGCCTAAACATGCATTGGATTGCATCCTTATACTGATTTAATAGTCAGTCCCACTCCTCAGGGCATCTTGGGAATTGTAGTTCTACAACAGGAACAGGGGATTTCTAAACTACATTAGCAATGGTCTAATCTGTCAATTTCCCTTTCCCTCAGTTTATCATTTTTCCAGTCTTAAATTCAATGCATCTCTAACTTTGAGATTTTTTGGAGTTCACATGAAAATTTGTGCACATATATGTGCGCATTTCTCCTAATACATCCATTTTTGTACATGATTTTGCCTAACATACACCTAAATTTGCCTAGATTTTTGCCAGCAATTTCCCCTAATATAATGCATTATAATGTTATTTTCACAAATGTACACATTTTTGTGTTCACTTTATTTATTTATTTATTTATTTGTTGTATTTATGGATCTGGGCGATATACAACATGATAAAATATAAAGTACATATAAAACAATATAAAATTTTAAAATCTTAACCCACCCCATATTCTCGCCTGAATAGCCATGTTTTTAGTGAGTGGCAGAAGCTCAGCAGAGAGGGGGCATGGTGGAGGTCACTAGGGAGAGAGTTCCACAGTGTGGGGGCCACACTGAGTCAGCTCTGGTAATATTCCCTGGGGTCCTATGGATGTGATCTCAGTTGCTTTGGACTTCTTGGGATCTCCCGCATGGATTCTCTGGTGCTCATTCAGGCATGATTTCACACGGAATCTCTTCCCGCAGACCCCACACTCATAGGGTTTCTCTCCTGTGTGGATCCTGTAGTGTCCATGGAGGTGGGATTTGATGGTAAATCTTTTCCCACAGTTAGGGCATCTGTACGGCTTCTCTCCTGCATGGAGTCTCATATGGACATTGAGGTTGGATTTCTGGTTGAAGCATTTTCCACATTCAGTACAGGAATACGGTTTCTCTCCAGTGTGGACCCTGTGGTGTTTAATTAAGTTTGGACGGCGCTCAAAACTTTTCCCGCACTCAAAGCAGGCATGATTTCTTTTTGAGTTGGTGATTTCTATTTTCCCCTAATATAAACCTAATATTATATATTAGTGTGTGTGTATATATATATATATATATATATATATATATATACACCTTTCCCCTAATATAAACCTGTTTCGATTTGAGAACTCCATTGTAAAATTTGGAGAAGTGCAGATTTTGAAGGGCAGACAGGTCTTGGTTCATGTATTGGTTCGAAAGTGCAAAATCTCCCCCCCCCCCCGCCGCAACTACAGTTCCCCTAATGCTTTGAGTAAAGCCATGGCATGATATAAACTGCCAAGAGAGCTTCGGCTATTGGACGGTATATAAATGAAATTAATAAAAAAAAAAAAATAAAACCAAGTTTGCAGTGTAGAGAGGGCCCAGCCCAGGTCACTAATGAGAAGCCTCATCCCTTAGTCGTCCCATAATGATTGGCTCCTCAACGTGTTCTGTTGATGTAATACTTTCACTGCAAAGCAAAGGCAAGTTTGCCCAGGCATCAGTGTGGCAGTCTTTGTACCTGTTTGTATTATACCGTTTATTTTCTTTCATTAGCTGTCTGCTAAATTCTGGCATGAAATGGATTAAGAGGTCTAATGAAGACGGATTACTTCCTATCTTCCCCCCCCCCCTCCATTTAGTAAATCCGTAAGGGGAAAAAGGGGGATTATGGATTTGTCAGGTGTTGAGAACAGATTGCTTTTTTAAAAATCCCCAAAGTGCTAATATTAAAATGGGCAGATAGGGTGTATTTGATC
Source organism: Shinisaurus crocodilurus (assembly GCA_021292165.1). Classification (NCBI taxonomy): domain Eukaryota; kingdom Metazoa; phylum Chordata; class Lepidosauria; order Squamata; family Shinisauridae; genus Shinisaurus; species Shinisaurus crocodilurus. Next base: position 404,934 of record JAHFWL010000435.1, read on the forward strand.
TTATCTTTGTACTCAACATGTACGTGTTATTCAGACTCCATCTGCCTCCGAAATGGAGGCTCTTATCAGACTTGATTAAAAGAACTTTTTGCTAAAGATCCTGATTTAGCAACACTCCAAAGCATGCTTGAGAGCCTCAAAGATGTACACTTTTAGGGGAACAGACGTTGTCTGAATCTGAGATGTATCCACAACTGTGATTATTTCTCTCCCTGCACTGAAGTTGCAGATTGGTTTGGTTCACTGTACCACAACTGGGAATGCCAGGACGTAGCTCAGCCTTCCTTAACCTGGTGCCCTCCATGTGTGTTGGGCTAATTTAATGCCAGAAGCCCCCTGCAGGCAGTCAGTTCAGACCTCTGACACGTGCAGTCTGTCCCTCTCTTGGCAGCTTGCTTGGTGGGGAGGAAGCAGGTGGCAGAAAGAGAGAGAGAGAGAGAGAGAGGGTGGCAGAATGAGAATGAGAGAGAGAAAAGGAGGGACAGAAAGAGGGAGAGAGAAAAGGGCTGGCAGAGAGAGAGGGGAGGAAAAGGGAAAGAGAGAAGAGCTGGCAGAGAGAGCGAGAGAGCAAAAGAGCAAGAGAAGGATTGGCAGAAAGAAAGAAAGAAAGAAAGAAAGAGGCAGAATGAAAATGAGAGAGAGAAAAGGGGCTGCCAGAGGGAGAGGGGAGGAGGGGATGACCCGCTCACTTTTGTTTTTGGCTCCACCCATTGCCTACATGCAGCCCCTGACATATCCACCCATGCTCTTCAGGGCAGAGATGGAGGAGCCTGGTACAACAGTGGTGTCTCTGGGAAGCTGCTGAGCAATCACTGATGGATGTTCTGTTGCCTGGCTGTGTGCTTCTTAATATCTTCCCCCCAGGACTGGAGTCTTTTCATGTCCAAGGGCAGTCCAGCAGCTGTGGCTCACCTGGGAATGTCCCATTGAATTTGCCAGTATAGTGCTTAGAATGTTGGACTAGGACTGGGGCAACCAAGGTTAAAATCCCCACTCAGTTATGAAGCCCACTGATTGATCCTTGACTAGTTGCCATCTTTCAGCCTAACCTACAGCACAGGGCTGTTATTAGGATAAAATATGTGTGAGGGGGAGGTATGTGACCTTTACTTGCCTGGAGAGAGGGGAAGCTAAAATGTAATAAATAAACCACTTTAGTGTATCCCTTTCATAATCTTGAAAATCAGTGTTCGGCTAGGGTGGGGGAGAAGGAGAATACCAGTAAGAAGTTCAGAATACAGGCCTGTGGCTCACGGCTGGCTCAGCTTGTCCAGCTGTTGGCAGACAGCACTATATCTTGTGGTAGTGAGTTCCATAGTTTAACCATGAGCTGTGTGAAAAAGTACTTCCTTTCATTTGTCCTGAATCTACTACTTATTTGATGACCGCAGGTGCCAATATTATGAGAGAGAGAGAAAAATGACTCCCTATCCACTTTCTGCACACCATGCATAATTTTACACACCTCTCTCATATCCCTCCTTACTTGCCTTCTTCACAGGGGAATTATTCCAGCCCCTTGATAATTTTGGTTGTCCTCTTCTGCACCTTTCCCAGGTCTATAATATCCTTTTTGAGATGAAGTGACTGGAACTGGACACAGTATTCCAAGTGCGGTCACACCATAGACTTGTATAAAAGGCATTATGGTGTTGGCAGTTTTACCTTTGATTCCTTTCCTGACTATCCTTTCCTAACGATGGGGTCACACACAGAGGGGGGCGGAGAGCGAGAGCGAGAGCGAGAGAGAGAGAGAGCTATGCAGTCATACAATATTGCAAACACTGCACACTTTGTGCCTGAGCTCTGCTCACCATTGGCTTTGCCCCCTCCAATCCCAATAGACTTCATAGCAGAAAGGATCCCCATTCCTGGCATAGACAATCCAGGACTAGATGGAAATATGATCTGACTCAGTATAAGTTGTATGTTTGCACAGCTCCGGCCTGCAATTTCTGTAACTGTCTTTGCATAGGCTGTGCATAGCTGGATAGCTCTCCTGCATTTACAAAGCACCAAATGCTGCTTTAGCTGTGACACAAGCCAGTGTTTGCACCACTGTGGCAAATGTGGATCAAACTGCCAATCACATTAGCCGAAAGGACTGCAAAACAAACAAACAAATAAATAAATAATCTTAGCACAAATTATAGTGGGAAGCGTAGCACAAGAATTCTATAGATTGCATGGGAAAACAGAAGCCGCAGTTGAACAAGTCAATAAATGCCACATTGATAGAGTGATTATTTCTTGCTAAGGGGGAAATATAATTGTTGGCTTTACAGCAGAGTGGGTTTGCCTGCACAGAGAGCAGGCTTTCATCCTTACAGAATAAAAACAAAATTACAGATGTATGAGAAAGTTACATTATCCAGAAGGAAAACAGTGTGCATTGAATATTAATCTCTTGTGGCACGGAGCCCAGATGAGGTCTTCTGCTCCATAATCAAGTGATACATCTGTCCAAATAGGATTTGGAGCCAGTCCTCCTTGTTTATATTATGGAATTTTTATGAGCATGTGATTCTTCATCTGCAGAAGAACTGTGTCTTGATGCAGCCAATTAATGATGGGAATGATCATTTGGGGGTAAAATGGCCTCCAGGTATTGAATTAAGACCATCCATGCCCACCACATAAAAAGTAACTAACTCCTTGATGAATGATTGTGCTGTGTTTTTGCAATCTGGCATACAGAGTAACAAAATGTACGGGCTAAATAAAGGTAATCTTCGTAAATCTCTTTCAAATAAATAAGTCCTAGACTATTCAAACATGTATTGTCCATATTTGCTTATACTTGGCAGAGAGGGATCAGACTTAGATGGTGCCCTGGTTTTTGGAAATGGTATTAGTGTTTGGTATTCTGACATCTTCCAGATCATCTCTCTAGTTTGACCTGTTCCACCTCATGGCCATTTTGGAAGATGCAGCTGTATATCCACAGTATGTAAAATATAGATCCTTATTTCCCCATCTTAAAAAACAGATTCTTCTACTCCAGTCTTTTGCTGGGACTCCAATGTTTGTCTCTACAATCTAGTTTGCAGTGCAAATTACTTAGACTCTTAGAAATAAAGTGAAATAATTAATATGGGCTCCATGTTTTACTTGCTTTGCTTGGTGATCTTTTAGTATATGTTGGCATCATGCTTGAAACATGTATGCAATCATAAGGCCTAGAAACTTACGAGGAAACACAAAAAACCTGGAGAGCACCAGGTTGGAGAAGGCAATGTAGTAGCTAGGAGACTGAGTTGTGAACCAGCAACAGATCTGGCTTTACCATGCTGCATCTTTAGTGCAGCTTTTGTTCCAGTGCCCTGGCAAGCCCCAACACCAATGCCTGCCCTTTCACTTGTTGTTTTTCTGGTGCTCAGCAGCACCAGGCTGTCATTATTTACTTTTTGCACAATGCCCCTGACATGGCATTGTTCCAGGGCATTTAATTTCCCACAATGCCTTGAACCAATGCTTCATGGGAGGCACTGGGGAAATTAAAATGGTGGCAACCCAGCTCTGTTCAGCAGATCGCCGTTGATGGGTAAGCCCGTCGGGAGGGATTCACTGGTGTAGAAGGAGGCCCACCAGAAGGCACTGTGCCAAGCCTGGAGCCAGTCCTGGGGCGGCCAGGTAGCCACTTTTCTACTGGACTGCCTGGTATTTCAAGGGCTGCCAGGCGAACTGCCCAGTTCCCATGTGCCCAATACAGGAGATGAGATGAGGTGGTGGCCGGCAACTCCAGTTCTGATCCTGCTGTCGGGTTGTTGGTCCCCTCTAGCCTTTCTCCCTATGGGTTAACAAGCACAAGAAAGAAACCGCTTTGGACATGCTGGGTGCTGGAGTTCTCTCTCCTCTTTCCCCGTCCCTCTATGCTTCTCTCTCACTTCCAAACTGCAAATCCCAGTAAGTGCAGCGCAGGGGTGAGGAGGGCCTGTTGAACAATGGAAGGGAACTTTACAGGGAAGAGAAGAGGTGCCATGCTGCTGCTTCTTAACTTGCAACGGTAGGGGAGGTGGCGAAGCCCTGCAGTCTCGCAGCTCTCTGCCTGCCCTGTGGCTGCCCGTGCAGGCAGTGGCAAGTGTGCAGTGTGTGTGACACACTGTGAATGTGTAGAGATGGTGGATGAATGGTGAGTTTGTGTGAGGGGGCGGGTAGGGGAGTGTATGGAGAGAGAGAGAGAGAGGGAGGGAGGGAGGGAGGGAGGCTGTTGGGATAATGGCAGGTAGGAAGGGAAATATTTCACTCTGAAACACACATTACAAAGCTATTAAATAAATAAAGGGGGGGAGTCTGCTCCTTTTGTTTGAGGAGTAACAAATGAATGGTGGGGGGTGAGCCACACAAAGAGAAGAATTTACAAGTATGAATAACAAGACGGGATTTATCAAACCCTAGCCTTGCTTAAAACATAATAAAAGAATTTAAGTGTAACGTTGTGTAGCCTTTGTATAAAAATCAGACAAATAAAAATGGTCCAGTTAGTCTTCAGTGCTATATACACATACCTAGGAGTATGTCCCATTGAACTGAATGGAGTTTATTGGTAGCCCCTCATCACCAGAAGGGAATTGAGATGTGAATCCTACCTGTTAATGATGAATTTGATTTGATTTGGAGGCAGGGGTGGTGGTAATGATCACATTATTGAGTCAAGGGGGTAATTATAACTGAAGGGAAATTGATTTTACATCATGTGGGAGTAAACTAACTGAATAAGAGAACTGATTTGGGTGATCTGGAGTGGGGTGCAAATTAATGTAATTAATGTTTGTGGGGTGATTTGGATGGGGAATTAACTGGTTTGCTTTCTGTAAAATGTAAATAGTAGTAATTTTCTTTGGATGTCCATATATACCCCCCAAAAGGCATATGCAAATTGTATGCAAATTTGCCCTAGGTAGTGCATGCCCTCTATTTTATCAGTGCACAGGTGATGCCCTTTGTCCAGATTATGAGCTAGTTGCTCCAAACTGTATATGTACAACAAAATATCCTGTAAAAATACCATTTTGGTAGCAGTGAATACAAAACAGATGTTGGTTGGTGAGTATCTGAATGTGGGGGAGGGTTCTTAAAACTCAGTTGCTCATTATAAGCACATGTAGAGATATGAAGGACTGGAGGGAAAAAATGGGGGGGAACAGATTTTTTAAAAACTGTTTCCCCCCATTTTTTTTCCCAAGGACAAACAAGTCCCTGGAAGAAATAGGTTTTTAAAAAATATTTTGGGTTTCCCCCAACTTTTCCCGAGGTTTCACATCTCTAACAACCTGAGGGTCATTACTAAGTATGCAAGCAAGTGAATATAAGAACATAGGAAGCTGCCTTATACTGAGTCAGACCATTGGTCCATCTAGTCCAGTACTGTCAACACTGACTGGCAGCGGCTCTCCAGGGTTTCAGGCAGTATTCTTTCCAAGCCCTACCTGGAGGCCAGGGATCGAACCTGGGACCTTCTGCATGCAAAGCATGTGCTCTGTCACACTGAGCTATGGTCCCTCCCTACGGCACCTGGTATTCCGAGGCAGTCACCCATCCAAGTACTAACCAGGCCCGACCCTGCTTAGCTTCCGAGGTCAGACGGGATTGGGGTGCCTTTCTCCAGTGTTGATGGTGTCTGGACATGTGCTGCCTTGTAGGCCAGCTTTCATTCCTGAAGGACTAGAAAAGTTTCCTTATCATTTTTTCTAGATGGGACCATGACATGGGGCATGGATATAGTATAATACAAACAGAGAGGTTTTATTTCAATGTGCTTCCCACTATGAAAAATAGTGGAGGACATTTTTATCCAAATGCTGAGCTGAGGAGATGCTCCTTCTGTCAACACAGCTACAACCCATATGTATACAGTCATGCCTTAGATTGAGAGCATAATTCGTTCCGGAAATGTGCTTGTAATCCAAAACACTCTTATATCAAAACGAAATTCCCCCCCAAAAAAATTGTACAGAGATTTTTAATTTAAGCCGTACTACAGTACTTGTATTGCAAGACGTCGCTTGTATATCAAGTCAAATTTTTTAAAATAAATATTTAAAAATTTGCTTGTCTTGCAAAACACTCTCAAACCAAGTTACTTGCAATCCAAGGTATCACTGTAATGGCAATTGTATCTCTTTGTATGTATCTAACGTTTGTAACCTGTCCTACTGCATTAAGTAGGATTCATAACAACCAAAAGCCCTAGGATTCAGGTCTGGAAGATCCCAGAAAATCCATCCTGGCATGCCAAGAAGCATGGGAAATGTAGCTTCCATGTTCCCAGCATCAATGGACACAGTTGCAAGCAGGCACAACAGCACATTCATTGACACTGGGAAGCATGGAAACTACATTTCCCATGCTTCCTAGTACACATGCTCATGTCTGTTGACATTGGGAAGCTTGGGAATGTTCTTCGAAGTAATTTATTTTGGCCCATTCTGATTCAGGATGAAGGGAGAGGAGTTTGCCCATTACTAACTGAATTTCAGTAAGAGTTGTTTAAATCTAATATATGGGATTTCTAAGGTGAGAAAGAAGTGATACTGTGAAGGACTGCGAAGAATCGTCTTGGATTCTAGACGAGAGATCAGACACTGCAAGCTGCCAGCCTCGATTCTGCCATCCCTGAATCACCTCACTTTGAACCCGGCCCCGGCCTCAGACACTGGAATTAGCACGGAACCGGCAGAGACACTATATACACACACACACACCCTGTAGGGCAGTGATGGCGAACCTTTTTGAGCCCGAGTGCCCAAACTGCAACACAAAACCAACTTATTTATTTAAAAGTGCCAACACTGCAATTAAACCTGAATACCAAGGTTTTAGTTCTAGAAAAACAACTCATACAGTTGTCCGAACTAATTAACATCTTTTGTCTTTAAAGAAAAACACAATAACAGAGCTTTCAATGATACAAACAGTTTTTTGTTGGAAAAAAAATCAACTCAAAAAATGATTATAGTACTACATTGAACACATAGCCTGAAGGGAATTTATACAAACTTTTTAAATAATTAGGCACATGTATTTTTGGATAAGGGATTCTCAACTTGTAATATGATTATATGCCAGACTGAAATTGTATGGGGCAAGCTTTACCCCGGGTCCTTTCCCTGCTTCTACAGATGTCGGATTAGTAAAAGTAAAAGTCAACCTGTACTAGGATGAGCAAGATAAACAAGAAAACTAAACGTGCTTAACACATTTTAAACACTTTATGTCTTGGACTGCAAACACTGCATTAGGTAAAAGTTTGCATTGGGCATGCTTTTGCACAATTCATGTGATTTTTGCTATTGCATGCATGCTGATAATTTGTCAAACCTTGGCTCATACTCCATTAGTTTGAGAGCAACACATGCAGCACTCAGGTCAACTGTTAGGGCTTTACATCCAAGCCATGCTCTGTGCATCATTCTTCAAAATCTTTTAAATGTGATAACAATGTAGAAAAGAATTCTGTAACAGGAATTCTAGAATAAAATCATTCTGTTCCACACTGTGATAAAGAATAAAATCATTAGTGTTTTGCAGAAGGGGACAGTCTTTTCGCGATCTGGTGACCAATGGCTCGAGTGCCCACAGAGAGGTCCCTGCGTGCCAGCTGTGGCACCCGTGCCATAGGTTCACCATCACTGCTGTAGGAGAAAGTGAAAGAAAGTTTATTTTGGGTTAGTTAGTCACAAATTAGGTCGAAGATAAGGGGATGAAATTGACAGAATGGAATACCTTTGCTACACACAGTCAGAGCTACAAAACAACAAAGCTAAATCTCCCGCTAGAGTACCCAGGCACTTACACATTTGCTTCGGGGTTGTTCTTCCCAGGACTTGCCTCAGCCACAGTCCCCTGCTTCATGCTTCCTCGCGTCCAGAACAACAACAAAACCCAGAAGCCACAGCTGACCGTATCGATTTCCTCCGGCCCCTCCCTTCGATAGCCCCACTGTCACTTAGCCAATCAAGATTAATTTCATCTGGGCTAGGCAGGAGAGGGGTGTGGCTCCTAGGTGTCAGAAGGGTGAATTCCTGGCCATACCTGGAGTGCTTGGGGGACGTTTGCATGTGAATACGTCATAGACTCTGAGGCGACCCAGAGCCATCAAGAGAAACTATGTACATTCACAGGAGATTCTCAGCCTCCAGTTGGGATTACACTTATTTACAGTAATAGCTTGGATTGCAAGCATAATTCATTCCGGAACTGTGCTTGTAATCCAAAACACTCTTATATCAAAGCGAGTTTCTAGGCAGGTGTGAGCGGGGCCAATTTCGGCCCGCTCGAGGCGAGCGGTTACATCCCTACCTTGTATTGCAAGACGTCGCTTGTTTATCAAGTCAAAATTTATTTTAATAATTTGCTTGTCTTGCAAAACACTCTCAGACCAAGTTACTTGCAATCCAAGGTATTACTGTACATGTATTTGGCAAGGCAGGATGCGGAGACACCGTAAGCTTTTCTTCACAGATACATTATTTCCTTTTACTTGCAGAATACTCTTCCTTTTCTCTCTCACACACAAATATTGGGGAAAGCAGTATGCCAGATGTCTTTTATAGCCACTGAAAAGGCATTTGAGCCAAACTTGATGATAGATTGCAGACGTGTGTGTGTGATGTATGTATTTCTGAAGCTTGGGAAGATTTTCTGCAGCACAGGTGTAGCTGCAGGTTATTGGAAGTGAGTAACACATGCTGCATTAAAAATGACCCACTTGATCTAATTATAGAACCGGCATCTGTGTTATAATTGATGTTTTCAAGCTTCGGCAGATCCGCCAGGCTGTGAGAATTGGGAGAAAAACTGAAAAGCGTTTCCATATTTTGCAGCTATGGAGGAAGCAACGTCTTGCATTAGCAGTCAGGATAAAGTGTCAAGGTCACAGATAACACAGGGATGTTTCAAAGCAGGCTCTGATTACTAGATACCCTCCTAATGTTGTACATCTGCCCTCTTGTCAGTCTATCCTTTTTGGCAACCTGCATGCTTTGTGCATTATTCATTTATTTCTTTTGGTGTGTTTCCCTTTTCCTTCTCATTTTTCAGCTTTCAAGAACATGAAAGTTAAATGCAATGGAAAGAATACTAATATATCTTTCCCTTTTTTAGAAGCATGTGGTCTTCATAACACCCTTATTAGAAATATAATAATGTATAGATATTTAGACTTTTTTTTTGTTGAGAGGGGCTAAAGCAGCCTTCCCCAACCTGGTCCCCTTCAGATTTGTTGGAGTACAACTCCCAGCATCCCCCAGCCAGCATGGGGATTGTATTCCAACACATCTGCATGGCACCAGGTTGGGGAAGGCTGGGCTAGAGTGCAGTAGTACAGCTCATGTATAGAAATGTTTCAGGCACTGGGGTGGCCATGTGTTCTACTTTACAAAGGTAAAGGATGGTCCTCTATTTGAAGGGCCATCAGAAGACAGTCCTCTAGTTGAAGTTATCCTCTATTTGAAGGTTTGCTGAATCCAAATCCAGTTTAAAAATCAAGAACCATAAGAAGGGAGAGCAGGGGCCTTGAGGTTGCCCACCAACAGTTATTTATTTAAAGCATTTATTATTATTGTTGTTGTTATTTGTTTGTTTGTTTGTTTATTTATTTCATTTCATTTAATTTAATTTCATTTCATTTCTATACTGCCCAGTAGCCGAAGCTCTCTGGGCGGTTAACAGCAATTCATACAAGACAATGAAATACAATATAAAATACAAATATAATAAAAACAGCATAAAATTTCCATGCAAAATTGAAAACAGAATTTAAAACAATTTGAACAACTAAAACAAGTGGACTAGATGGAACAACTATCAGGTGGATCCACAATTGGCTACAGAATCGGACTCAAAGAGTTGCTTATCAATGGTTCCTTCTCAAACTGGGGAGAGGTAACGAGCGGGGTACCACAGGGCTCGGTCCTGGGCCCGGTGCTTTTCAACATTTTTATTAATGACTTGGATCAGGAGGTACAGGGAAAGCTTATCAGATTTGCAGATGACACAAAGTTGGGTGGAACAGCTAATACTCTGGAAGAAAGAAACAAAATTCAAAGTGATCTCGATAGGCTGGAGCACTGGGCCGAAAACAACAGAATGACATTTAATAGGGATAAATGCCAAGTGCTGCACCTAGGGAAAGGAAACCAAGTGCAGAGTTACAGAATGGGGGACACTTGGCTCAACAATACCACAAGTGAGAAGGATCTTGGAATTGTGGTAGATCACAAACTGAATATGAGCCAGCAATGCGATGTGGCTGCAAAGAAGGCAAATGCTATTTTGGGCTGCATTAATAGAAGTATGGCTTCCAAATCGCGGGAAGTGATAATTCCCCTTTACTCAGCACTGGTTAGGCCTCATCTTGAGTACTGCGTCCAGTTCTGGGCACCACACTTTAAGAAGGATGTAGACAAACTGGAGAGGGTTCAGAGGAGGGCAACAAGGATGATAAAGGGACTGGAAACAAGGCCCTATGAGGAGAGACTGAAAGAACTGGGCATGTTTAGCCTTCAGAAGAGGAGACTGAGGGGAGATATGATAGCACTCTTCCAGTACTTGAAGGGTTGTCACACAGAGGAGGGCCAGGATCTCTTCTCGATCATCCCAGTTTGCAGGACACAGAATAATGGGCTCAAGTTACAGGAACCTAGATTCCACCTAAACACCAGGAAAAATTTCCTGACTGTCAGAGCAATAAGACAATGGAATCAACTACCTAGGGAGGTGGTGGGCTCTCCCACTCTGGAGGCATTCAAGGTGCAGCTGGACAGCCATCTGTTAGGGATGCTTTGACCTGGATTCCTGCATTGAGCAGGGGGTTGGACTCGATGGCCTTGTGGGCCCCTTCCAACTCTACTTTTCTATGATTCTATGATTCCTAGACCTGTTAAAAGAAAAAGCAGCTGGACTAAGCACCACCCCATATGCGATGAAAAGCCATTAAATGCCTTGTCACAGAGGCATTTTTTTTACCCTGCTCTTTAGTCAAAACGACTCCCAGATTTAGCCCCGGGACAGCAGGCTGAGCCAGGCACACAGGTCACCTGCTCAGAGTCTTCTCTGGTATATATAAGGTGGGTGTATTGTGTTTCTGTTTACACAATAGCAATTAATTCTACATTTTCATACATGCATATAAATTGGCATGTGCAAATTGTATGCAGATCCGTGCCCTCTTTGTTCACTTTTTGGGGGATGCTTAAGTGGCTGCCTCACTTACGCCCAAGCAACTCCATTTCACAGATCTCAAAGAGCAGGACTGGAAAACATCTCCATCAGAGACTCTGGAGAGATTCTCCCAGTCAAGGTAGACTGTGTTGAGCTAGACGGCCCAATGGGCTAACCCAGCATGAGGCAGCTTCACATCCTCATGAATGTAAATATGGTTGCCATTTGAAATTCTCTGTGTACAATATTGGTATCTGGCACAGAATTTGGATTGCAGAGGAGTTCCAGTTTAATTTAAAACCATATTTCAAGTCTTCATTGCAGTGAGTATCACACATTTGAGAATATGTTGGCATTGGCAGCCTTTGTACTACATAGCCATTGTTCAAAGGAGGAACATACTTAGGCCCTACATGGTTGTTTCCCTTTTGGGGAAAACTGGAATGGGTTCTACCCTTAAAGATGGCCTAAAAATAATTTTAAATACATAAAATGTATGTATTTAATGTATGTATGTATGAGAGCCAGTGTGGTGTAGTGGTGAGAGTGTTGGACTGGGACTCGGGAGATCCAGGTTCTAGTCCCACTCAGCCATGAAACTCACTGGGTGACTTTGGGCCAGTCACTGACTCTCAGCCTAACCTACCTCACAGGGTTGTTGTGAGGATAAAATGGAGAGGAGGAGGAGGATTATGTAAGCCGCCTTGGGTTCCTTGCAGGAAAAAAGGCGGGGTATAAATATAATAAATAAAAATAAATAAATAAATTCTAGAAAGGAAGCAGAATTAAACCAGATCCTGGTTCCATAACCTAGTTTTTAAACAGAGATTAAACCACAGTTTCCTGGTTCAGATGTAACGGGAGCCTGTGGTTTAATAAACCATGGTAGAGCAGCCATAGCCAGTCACACAGGGCAGGAGGGGAGGGGGAGGACAGAGTGCATAAGTGCAAGACCATTATTGCTTCATTGATCAATACTGATGGAGACTGTTACATCTGAGCCGGCCTGTATGTGTGTGTACATGCATACTCAAGTGTGTGTGGCTGCAATCTAAGAATTAGGTGTGTGTGTGTGTGTGTGTCAGAGCCAGCATCAAGGGCATGATTGGGCACCTGCCAAGGGCCCAGCAGGGGCCCACTGACAAGAGCTCCCTGGACTTTCTCCTTTTCACCATCGCAACCTGCTTGCTCACCTGCCTCTCGCTCTGGCTCACACAGTGCCGGTGGTGTGAAGGAAGGAGGAGCAGTAGATGATGATGCCTACTTGCTCACTGGCTGCCTGCCTGCCATGCAAGCGAGTGGTGGCAATTACGAGAAGAAGGGTGAGGAGCCATAGCAGCTGGTGACAGTGAGGAGCGTAGACTCACTGAGGGTGTCTTGACCGAGGGCCTGCAAAAACCTGGAACCGGCACTGGTGTGTGTGTGTGTGTGTGTGTTCCCCATCAGCCTCTTCTCCAATTTATGGCATCCCTCAACCTCACAGCCTACCAAGTATTGACTAAGTGACCCATAGGGCTAGTCCTCTCTCCCATGCCCTACACAGACATTCCTATAGCCCCTTGTGCATTCTATTCCCCTGTCACTGATGGGGAGGGGTGTAACATTCTGTAAGGACTCATAGAATCGGTTGTGAATAAAACATGCCACTTACTTGGAAAAGAAACACACCTGCTTAAATGTTGATTCTCATGATTTATTGTGAGCACAGCATTCAAGCTTTTCTCTTTCTTTTCCTGATGAGAATGGCTACATAAAGGCTTGCCGCAGGATGGAGAATAGTAACAGGATACATAGAAATAATATAATCCCAGGATGTGAATCGGTCACAGAAGTGGTATGACATCATCACTTGGCCTAAACATTCCTGAAATAGTTATGCATGCTGTCAGTCTGTCATTATTTATATTCTCTAATCTGGGTAATAAGGCTTTTAAAATATAGAGTGGATAAAGTGATTTGCTCTAAGCATGCCTGGCTGTATTGTATTATGCTATGCACATATGTGCTTCTGAAAATGTAATCCCAAACGACTTAACATCCCAATCCTAGTACCTGCTGTGACAGCAAGTATTTAGGATGGGCCATGCTAAGCCCTGCACCCCACAGTGGCATGAGCCACAATGCTACACCATGTCTGCTGAAACAGGGAGAGGGACAACTTACTTCAATAATATACCCATCATGGGCCCAAAGCTCAGGAGCTGACCAAGAGGCTGCTTCTGGTGATGTCCCCTCACTCTGCATGGGGCAAGAGAGGGATGCCAGCCAGTAGAGTAGAAAAAGGCAGCAGATGTGGTGGAGGAAAGAATCTACCTCCAACTAAAGACAGCTACTAGTCATGATGGCTATATGTTCCCTCCAGTAATAAAGGCTGTACTGTATGCAATAACAGTTGCTGGAAAACCCAAACACGAGGGTGCTATTGCGCTCATGTCCTTCTTCTGGGCTTCGCATTGGGGCATCTGGTTGGCCACTGTGGGAACAGAATGCTGAACTAGATAGGCCTTTGGTCTGATCCAGCATGGCTCTTTTCATGTTCTTATTGGTCCTGGAATGTTGTGGTCCTGAATAAAGATACCAGAGTCTTGACCTTTGGTTTAAACCAGGTGTACTTCTGGTACCTCCAGAACCTTACCTTCTTAGCGGTGGGTGCCGGGATCTTACAAGCAAGCTGTTTGGATCACAGCCTATATTCATTCGATACAGCTCAGCACAAAAGGTAATAGGGCTTTGCATCTCTGCAATGGCAGTATCCCAAGTAAAAGTTTGATTGATGTGCCCCCTTAGATCTGATCTAGATGTTACACACTAACATCATAAGAGCTTATGAAAAAGCTCTTACTCGTGCTGAAACTATCCATAAAGGTTGTAATGTTGTTCTGAAGCACAATTCAAAGTGCTGCTGGAATTGCCCTTTAAAGTCCTCCATGGGTTGGAATCAGGGTACCTGTAGGATTGCCTGTCTCCGTAAGGGTCTATGCATTCCCTGTGGTCATCGCCAGAGGTTGTCCTCTGAGTACTCCTGCTGGACAAGATCAGGCAGGTGGTGGTCCTTTTTGGTGGTGGTGGTGCCCCATCTGTGGAACGGTCTCGCCAGGGAAGCTTGCTTTGCACCTATGTTGTCACCCTTTCAGCATCAGGAAAGATGTTTAATTTTTTCCAGGCCTTTTTTGCAACCTTTAGTCCTAAACAGATTGGATTTTATGCTGCTTTTACATGCTGTTTAGTTGGGGGGGGGGGAGGTTGTTTTTAATTATCTGCGATACTGTTCTGATATTATACCACCACCACTAAGGCCACTGCAGACAGACCTAGGCAATGCACACTGAGGGCTGCAAACAAGACAACTCAGGAGGCGTTTCATGTTTCTGTGATGCATGTAGCTTCAGCTTTAGTAAGGGCTCCCTACAAACTGTACGGGATGTGTAACATCTAAGCAGGCCCTTGCTTAAAAGGTTTGAGAGTCATTTACATTTCCTCATTGGGCTCATCTGCCTTCCACATTATTATAGTATTTTGTTTTTCTTAAAGATCAGCACTTGTTCTATCACTGTTACTGGTGGTTTATTTTTGATAGCTACATTTACTAGCAGTCTAACAGCAAGATAATCCTTGTGAACAAAATGACACTTTTTTCTCTTTCTGGATGCTTTCCCCCTGCTTTCCGGCTTCGTAATCTTGAAGTAGGATTGATTGGCTTCATTTACACCTTCTGTCAAATATATAAAAATGCCTCTTTTTGTTTCTCTGCTGTCAGACTTTTTCTTTTTTTTAAAAGGGCATTTTCTTTCATTTTTATTTTTTTGAAAGGCAGGTGCATACATTATGACAAAAACGATGTGAGGGAGAGGAAAACTCTTTAGTCTGAAAACCGCTGACGGATTACGGAGACTGGAAAGTATGAGTCATAAGATGGTTTCTTCATTTAGACTTGGCTAATGCAGCAGCATCAGGCAGCTCTTGGAAAAGTACTCTGGAGGGAATGATTGCGCTTTCTCTCACTGTCACATACTCTCCCGTTTTATAAAAAATGCAGCTTTTAGACACTAGTAACTCTTGTCAGAGTTTCGGTAAGGTCAAAGGGAGACATTTTCTAATCATTTTTAAACTCCGGGTAGTGTTTCTCTTCTCAGAGCATATTTTGCTGGGATAAGGTGGCACAGTTCCACCAAAGCCAGTGTGAAGTCATATGGTGGTGGTGGTGGTGGTGGTGGTGGTGGTGACAGAGAAGCCAGAGAATGACCAGGGAGCAGGGCTTACCTCTTAAAGGGACCAGCCATAAACCTAGAGATTTTGCTGTCCTTCCTTCCCCAAGCAGTCCAGCTGAAATGGCACAATCTTACATACTGGATTCTAGCTTCCCTTCTGGGAAAGGACGTAGAGGCCTGGATTATCCCTGAAGGCCCCCCAATAATTCAATGCTTGATGCAGAGGGAGGAGAGATCTGGTGAATGCCTGTGGTTTTCAGCTGGGGGAGCATGGGCTTTGAACGTTGTCTTCCCAGTGCTTAGAATTCTAGTTGCAAATCAATACAGCACACAGTCATGGTCACAAATTAAGACTGCAGTTTCACCCTTTCGGGGAGGGCCGCAGGATCGGTCCGTCCTCTTGTTTGTGACACTGGCTTAAGGTGACCATATGTACTGGTTTTACCAGTACAGTACTGGTTTTTTGGACATTGTCCTGGTTAGTCGTGAGATGTAACCAGTACAGTTTAGCACTACAAAATCAAAAAATATTAATTTATCAAAAGATTGAGTACCTCAAATCAATCCTTGGTAAACCAGCCTAAATCAATTTTATTAATTCATCCTAGTTTTAGTTTTAGTTTACACGACGGTTCTCGTCGTTGGATCTCAGCAATACTCGGCATTCAGCACATGCACTCTCATTATATTGTGGCCGCAGGCGACTCTTTGATAATAATCCCACGCAGTACATACAGCCCGACCGTGGGAACTCGATGATGACGTCATCACACAGAGCCCGCCAAAATCGACCAATTCGGTGTTAGCTTCGGACTATAGAAGGCCCTCCGCAGCACAAAACAGGCACCAGTGATCTGGCATCTTCGGACCGTGACACTGGCCCTCAGAGCTCCACGCTCTCTCGGTTACTCGAGCTTTTCGCTCCGCCGTTTTCACGGCACACCTTGCTGCTTCGCCAGGACTAGGCTGACCATACGTACCATTTTAAAAGGGACAGTCCCTTTTTTTCTGTATTTCCTGACCGTCCCTTCTTTTTAATATAAATGTCAATTTTGTCCCATTTTTAGTAAACTATATATAGTTTTTAATTTTTTGTAAAAAACTGAACGCGGCTTGTTTATTTCTTATAAGACTCTCCGCGTTAAGAAACCTCGGGGGGGGGGGTGAGCCAAGCCCCATGCGGAGCTGCTCCCGCGCTCTCCTTAGCCCTTAGACAGGGCAACTACTGACGTAGTCTAGAGCACCGTGTGAGCCACGCCGAAGAAAGGGAACTTCATGGCGATGGGCCAGAGCCCGGAGCCGTTGTTGTCTTGCTGCGGGGTAGCTGCATCCCCCTGCGCAAGCCTGAAGGGGTAGAAATCAGGCAGGGACACAGTGCCCTTCGCCCGCAGCCGGAGCCAGCTGCCGAGTGCCAGCAGCACCATCCAGCCAGACAGGCCCTGCATTTCTCTGGCGGGCACCGAACCCCAGGCAAGCAGGCGAGACGGCGGAGCTGACACACGGGTGGGTGGCAAGAGGCAGCGCGGAGATGGGCGGGCGCATGAAGACCCGGGCAGGCACCGAAGGGACACAAAGCCCTGCTCTGCGGCAGGACCACGCCAGAACGCGAGACGGGGGTCTGCCGGTGGGGGCGACGGCGGAGGCAGCTGAGAGGAGACCCACATGCACACTGAGGCTCTCTGCATGGCGGCGAGGGAGGGGACAGCGGCTCATTCACACAGGTCAGGGCATACATATTCATGCCCTGGTCAGCCAATTAGGACGGGACCTGAAGGAGGCGGGCCGTGGAGGTTAGGGGCGGGCTTAGGAGGATCAGCCTTTTCTTAAAGCGCTAAGAAGACTGGACGGGGAGAGCGAAGCCGTGCAGCTCACACTAAGGAGGAGGCGCAGTGTGTGGCAGGCAGCCGGAGGAGCAGGCGAGCTCAGAGCACATCGGACTGCAGGCAAAGCTAAGACACGCTTGTCGCTAGCGCAGCCGTTCGCAACCTCTGGATGCGTCGGACTACAAGTCCCAGCACCCCCAACCAGCCAGCTGGCTGGGGAATGCTGGGAGTTGTAGTCCCACATATCTGGAGCGCACTAGGTTGGAGAAGGCTGTAGTAAGGAGTTAGTTAGCCCTATTGAAGCCAGTGGGAGTCACTTTCCAGTACAAACCCTATCAGATCCCTCTGCAAGCCACTGAGTGCTCTTTCCTTCTGGATTAATACACTGACTAGGTTCAGACAACATGATAACCCACACTCAGGGCTGAGTAAGGGTTGTCGTTGAACTGTGGGTTGTCGTTGAACCGTGGGTTGTCATCTGAACCCAGCTGAGATAAGAAACCATGGTGAACAACCCACAGTTCACAGCCCAATAACAACCATGGGTTCTTTTCGTGGTTAAGAAGCCATGGCTTGTTAGTGCAGGTGGGTTCAGACAACCCGATAACCCACGTTTCAGCAACAACCCACGTTTCAGCAACAACCCACACTCAACCCATAATCAACCCCTGAGTGTGGGTTATCATGTTGCTTGAACCCAGTCATTGCGGATAACCATCAGTCCCCACCATGGTCTTTAGGCCATTGTCCCCATGATCCACTTTGGCTGAGTGCAGGCCTAGCTGTGGAGTTACAGAGTGGCAAGGGAAAGGCGCTGTGTGTGTAGCCAGTGATAACTTCCTCCTTATTAGTACAGTACTACTTAATGGTAGTTCAGTACTAAATTTTGAAGTGCAGGTGCTCATCATTACAGCCCCAATGACCATACCCCAAGGACAACACAAAATGCAGGCAGCTGTGTTGATCCATTATAGATAGATACCCCCAAAGAAAATCAGTCCATAGCATACTAGCTAATTTATTAGGATCAGCTGAAAAAAGTGCCAGAGATCTGGGACCCAGTGTTCCCACTCTACTGCACCATGGCTTCTTTATCAGAGGGGAGGGGGCCATTGCTCAATGGCAGAGCACCCATCTTGCATGCAAAAGGTCCTGGGTTTCATCCTTGGTATCTCCAGGTGAGACTGGGAAAGACTCCTGTGTAAACCCCTGGAGAGCCACTGCCAGTCAGTGTGTAGGCAACAATGAGCTAGATCAAGTGTGGGGAACCTATGACCCTCCAGATCTTGTTGGACTACTGTGAAGGATTGAGGCCTACCCAGGCTTGAGTTAGGTTGATGCCTGAAGGCCCAAATATCTCCTGATGGGAGGTGGCATTTGTGACTTTGGGGGTGCCACAAGGGCAGTGCCCCTAACACTGCTATTTGTTGCTCGGTGCCCTTGGTGGGGGGGATTGTTTTTCCCTGTCTAGGGCCTGAACATGTGCCTTGGAGGGGAGTCATGGGGCCAAGTGGGGGGTTCTGTGGGGGCCCCAATTAGTGTAGTGACGGGTAGAGGGAGATATGGCATTGGGAGGAGGACTAGCCAGGTAAGTGGAACACGGCCCAGACACTTAATGGCTGTGCCTTGTTCCGGTCCTCCTTGCACCTGCAGGTTTGGTGGTTGCCCTATCAGCCTGCCCTCGGGTCTCCGGATGCTGCTTCTAAATGCCAGATTGGTACAAAATAAAACCTCGCTCATCCATGATTTTAATAGTGGATGAGGCGGCCGATCTGGCATGCATTACCGAGACCTTTTGTGGGAGAACAGGGAGGGGTTAGTCTCTCCCAGCTTTGCCCACCGGGGTACTTGGTGCAGCATCAGGGTAGACCTGAGGGCCGGGGAGGGGGGGTTGCCGTGGTCTATATGAATTCTCTCTCTCTCTCCAGGCTCCCTGTCCGTCTGACTACTGGTCTGGAGTGTTTGCACCTTTTGTTGGACCAGCGGGACAGATTAGGGATTCTGTTGGTATACCGCCCACCCCACTGCTCAGCAGACTCCCTGGCTGAGCTGACGGAGGTGGTCTTGCTGGCGATGCTGAGGTCCCCCAGGCTGCTGGTCCTGGGGGATGTTAACATATACAGGCCTGTGGCTCATGCTGGCTCAGCTTGTCTGAGCGTGGAAAGCTAAGCAGGGTCAGGCCTGGTTATTACTTGGATGGGAGACCCCTCCTCTAGTTTCCTGCATTGAGCAGGGGGTTGGACTCGATAGCCTTGTAAGCTCCTTCCAACTCTATGATCTATGAAATCTATGAAACATCCATGCTGAGGGCACCTTGTCTGGTGTGGCTCAGGAATTCATGGACTCCATGACAACCATGGGACTGTCCCAACATGTCATCGGCCCAACACATGTAGCCCAACACATCTAGGGCACACTCTAGACCTGGTTTTTTCAGCCGAGCATGGAGATGGTGATCTGAAAGTGGGGGAATTTGAATCGGTCCCCTTGTCATGGTCAGATCACTACCTGACCATTTAGGCTAACAGCAGCTTTCCCCCTCTGCAAGGGTGGGGGACCTATTAAGATGGTCCGCCCCTGGAAGCTGATGGATCCGGATGGTTTCCAGAGGGCCCTTGGAGGGTTTCCAGCTGATATGGCTGGCGGTCCTGTCGAATCCCTGGTTGATCTCTGGAATAGAGAGATGACCCGGGCGGTTGACACGATCGCTCCTGAGCTCCCTTTCTGTAGTAGAGCTCGTACGGCTCCGTGGTATACCCCAGAGCTGAGAGTGATGAAGCAAAACAGGAGACGGCTTGAGTGCAGGTGGAAGAAAACTCCTAGTGGATGCAATCGAGCCCTGGTACGTGCCTATAGCCAGGTATACCTAGAGGCAGTGAGGGTGGCAAAGAGACAACATCTCACTGCCTCTATCCAATCATCTCTTTGCCGCCCAGCGGAGCCCTTTAGGGTCATCCGGGGCGTGTTATACGCTGGCCCCAGGGACATCATCGACCCATCTGATGCCCGCTGCAATATATTCGCTAGGCACTTCCAGGAAAAAATCTCTTGCATCCGCAGGGACTTAGACTCCAATGTTACAGCAGTAGAATCAGGAGAGGTACCCAGAGCACAGCCTGGTCTAGTTATTTTGGATGAGTTTCAGTTGGTACAGCTCGAGGATGTTGACAAGGTGCTTGGATGGGTTCGTGCAACCACGTCTGTTCTGGATCCTTGCCCCTCTTGACTTATAAAAACTAGCAGGGAGGGAACGGCCGGCTGGGCCAGAGAGGTGATCAATGCCTCCTTGCGAGAGGGAGTGGTCCCATGCCACCTGAAACAGGCGGTGGTGAGACCACTTCTGAAGAAACCTTCTCTGGACCCGGAAGATCTTAACAACTTTAGGCCGGTGGTGAATGTTCCTTTCCTGGGCAAGATCCTTGAGTGGGTGGTGGCCAAGCAGCTCCAGGCGCTCTTGGATGAGACTGATTATCTGGATCCATTTCAGTTGGGGTTCAGGCCTGGTTTTGGCACAGAAACAGCTTTGGTCACCCTGTATGATGACCTATGTCGGGAGAGAGACAGGGGGAGTCTGACCCTGTTGATACTCTCTCTCAGCGGCTTTCAATACCATCGACCATGGTATCCTTCTGGAGCGGCTGTCTGAGTTGGGCGTGGGGGGCACTGCATTGCAGTGGTTCCGCTCCTTCTTGGATGGCCGGCTCCAGAGGGTGGTGCTTGGGGAATGTTGCTCGGACCCATGGACTCTCCAATACGGGGTTCCTCAGGGGTCGGTCTTATCCCCCATGCTATTTAACATCTACATGAAACCCCTGAGTGGGGTCATCCAGAGTTTTGGGGTACATTGCCATCAGTACGCTGATGACACACAGCTCTATTTCTCCTTTTCATCTTCAGCAGGTGAGGCTGTGGATGTGCTGAACCGGTGCCTGGCTGCGACAATGGACTGGATGAGGGCTAACAAACTGAGGCTCAATCCAGACAAGACTGAGATGCTGTTAGTGGGTGGTTCCTCTGACCGGATGGAGGGTGTTCAGCCTGTTCTGGATGGGGTTGCACTTCCCTTGAAGGAGAAGGTTCGTAGCTTGGGGGTGCTCCTGGAGCCATCTTTGTCACTTGAGGCTCAAGTGGCCTCAGTGGCAAGGAGTGCCTTCTACCAACTTCGGCTGGTGGCCCAGCTGTGCCCCTATCTGGACAGGGATAACCTGGTCTCAGTAATCCACACCCTGGTAATCTCTAAACTAGACTACTACAATGCACTCTATGTGGGGCTGCCTTTGAAGACTGTTCGGAAGCTGCAGCTTGTGCAAAATGCAGCAGCCAGGCTTATTGTGAGGTTCAGAAGGTCTGAGCACATTACACCAGTTCTGGCCCGTTTGCACTGGCTGCCAATATGCTTCCGAGCCGAATTCAAGGTGCTGGTTCTAACCTATAAAGCCCTACATGGCTTAGGACCACAATACCTGATGGAACGTCTCGTCTCTCCCAACCGCAATCTACCCAGACACTACGCTCAACATCTGGGGCCCTCCTCCAAGAGGGGCTCGGTTGGTAGCAACAAGGAGGAGGGCCTTCTCAGTGGTAGCCCCCCAATTATGGAATAAGCTCCCCACTGAGGCCCGCCTGGCGCCAACCTTACTATCTTTTCGGCGCCAGGTTAAGACTTCCCTCTATGCCAAGGCATTCAATAGTTAAGAGCTCAAAATAGCACGGGGGGGGGGGGAATTGTCACCTGTAGACTTAGTTTTATTAACTTTTGGGTTGTATTTTAAACTGTGCTTTTTAATTTGGTTTCTAATCTTTTTAACTATTTTGTATGTTTTTATTGTTGTTTTTATGTACAAACTGTTGTGAACCGCCCAGAGAGCTTCGGCTGTGGGGCAGTATAGAAATAAAATAAATAAATAAATGTCCTGGTTTAAATTTGAAAAAAATGGTCACCTTACACTGGCTGGGTTCTGACAACACAACAACCCACACTCAAGGGTTGAGTGTGTGTTGTCATTGAACTGTGAGTTGTTGTTGTTGAATTGTGGGTTATCGTGTTGTCTGAACCCAGACGTGCTAACAAGCCATGGCTTGTTAACCACAAACAACTCATGAAGAGAACCCATGGTTTTTTGTTGGTTTGTGAACTGTGGGTTGTTTTCAACATGGTTTGTTATCTTGGCTGGGTTCAGACAACACAATAACCCACATTTTGGCAACAACCCACGGTTCAATGACAACCCACACTCAACCCTTGAGTATGGGTTATTGTGTTGGCTGAACCCAGACACTTTGTCCCTGTTTCGGGTTCTTAAAGAGCCCACGTGTAAAAAAAAATTAAAAAATAAAAATTTAATCCTCCCGCTGAGTCTGATTGCTTAGGACAGAAGTCCATGGTAGGAACCCTAATCATTGAAGATGAGGAAGGTTGCATTTGGAAGATGCATTTGTTCTTCATAGTCTGGCCCTGTCATGAGCCACACTGAGCCCCTTGTCTCAGGTGGTGGCTTGGGAGGGGCGGTGGAATTAGCCCCATGCTGCCACCTGCCCAAACCCAGTGCATGTCCCCAGCAGCCACGGCTGCTCTACTCAAGTTCCCACTGCCAGCAGCTGCCTGGCCAGGCCCTCTGTGGCCAGGCTGGAACCCTGCCACTGCCATGCTGCCGGAGCCCCTGCCACTGCTGTCCGCTGCCTGGCCAGATGCTCCACAGCCAGGCTCACACCTTGCTGGCAGTCTGTGGAATGTCACTGATGGGTTGCTTTCTCTTCTGATTGATGTGCAGCAGCTGCTGCGCTTGAAGCGGAAGAGAAAGTGTGTGGCGGCGGCTCTCTGGTCAGCATTCCATGGCCGGTGGCAGCTTTGGTGGGCAGGTGTCCTACTTTACAGAGGACAGTCCTCTATCTGAAGGGCTGTCAGAGGGCAGGCCTCTGTTTGGAAGTGTCCTCTGTTTGAAGGGCTTTCCAGTCTAAGCCTGGTTTAAAGATGGAGAAACTTGTTTGCTCTCAACATATAAAGGAACTAATTGTAAATTTGTTAACCGCGGGGAGATTAATGATAGCAAAGAAATGGAAAGTTCAACATCAGTTTTCAATTATTGATTGGTATAAAGAGGTGTGGGATATCACCTTAAATGATAAATTAACTTCTAGTATGAAATGTAAAAAGGGACAATTAAAGAAAAATAACTTCAAGGATATTTGGGGACTATTCCTAGACTATGTTTTAGTAAAGGGAAAGGGGAGAGTAAGCCATGTCAAGATATGATGTATTTTTTTGGAATATTGAATAATAATGGATTATTATGATAGAAATTATTTCTTGGTCCCGTGGTGATGGGTGCACCTTAGTAGTTATGTGTATTTTTAAAATTTGTTTTATATATAATGTTTGAAATAAAGTTAAATAAAAAATATTTTAAAAGATTTTAAAAAATCATAAGAAGGGAGAAGAAGAGCCTTGAAGATGCCAATCACGTTAGCCCCTGGACAGCAGACTTGGCACACAAGTCACCTGGTCACAGGATGAGATCTATTGTATTTCAACTGAAATTATAGCAATTATGTTTACATTTGCATCTATACATACAAATTAGTATATACGCCTTTTATGCAAATCATAAAATTATGTCCTCTCTTGTCCTATTTTTGGGTGATGTGTCAATGGCCACCCTACCAGCAGTTAGGCCAGCCAGCAGCTTGGGCACCAGATCGGGCAGCAGTTGCCACAGTCTGAAGCCGGGTCACGTGGAGGAGAGAGACCTTGCCTGCCCAAGTCCCATGAGACATAGTGAAAACCTCGCAAGACAGAACAAAAGCCTCACGAGACTTTGTGGAGGTCTCTCGCGGTACTTTGCCACAGGCTTGGGGAAGTCTTCGCGGGACTTCGGGTGGTTCTCTATAATGCCGACAGTAAGTAGAGGTTGCTGGTGATGCGGGGAGAGGAAGCAGGGGCAAGTCCTGCCTTTGCCTCAAAATTTGTATCCACATAGAATCATGTTGGAAGGGGCCATTGCGGCCATCCAGTGCAACCCCCTGCTCAGTGCAGGAATCCAATTTAAAGCATCCCTGACAGATGGCTGTCCAGTCTCTGCTTGAATACCTCCAGCAATGGAGAGCCCAGCACTTCCCATGGCAGTTAGTAGTTACATTGACCACTCTGAGCACTGGGAAGTTTTTCTTGATGTTCAACCAAAATCTGCCTTCCTGTTACCAGTTCAGTATAGAGAGTTTAAGAATCAAAATGGAGAAGCCTGGAAAAGGGAATATTAAGGGGAGACTATAGTTGCAAGATTCCTGCATTAAGTGGAAGATTGGACTACATAACCACCAAGGTCACTTCTAACTCAAACATTTTATGAGTAGTAGTAGTAGTAAGATTTATTACGGTCATATGACACACACGCACACCCAAAAAAGAAGAAGAAAAAAGAACCAACCACAACGTTTACACATAACCCACATTTTATGATTCTGTCAGGGGCGGTGCTAGTGCACAAATTTGCATATGCTAATTTATATGCTCTAAAGTCAGTGTCTGTGTCTTGAAAGGACCCTGTCTCCTAAGGACACCCTTATTTGTAAACAGGGATGTATGGACAGGGGAGAGGAGGGCATTTGATTTCAGAAAAAAAAAAATTCAGGCAGAAAGATTCAGGGAGGGACAGGAGGAGGTGAAGCAAATGTGGGCAAAAAGCCAGCTGATCCAGGGGGATCAGATGCGACAGAGATCATCAGGGCCCCTGTACCTTTATTTCAGCAAGTGCCCATGTTGGTGAACCTATTCTGGGGATGGAGTTCAGCACCATCGATTGCTCCTATAAAGCTCCAAATGAAACCTGCAATGGATTAGGAGCCCCACCGAAACAGGAGTCCTGCTCAGGAGGCCTTATTCACCCATAAGCATGCTTTTCAGTGGCTATCCTTTCCTTGCCTTTTCCATTGGAAAGCTTAAGGGTGGAGCAGGGGAGATGTATTCTGTCATGGTGTGTCGGGTGTGTAGAGTGGCCACTTCCACATTGCCACAAAAAAAAAGATGCCAATTTGCATGATATTTGCATGTGTTGATTTATAGGTCTAGTCTGATGCACATTTAGAAATAAAGTCTACAATTTAAAGAGAAATACAATCCATCTCACCATATTGAGGAAGACTGTGACCGGGGGACCTGTGTCCCTGCATAGTCTTCTATCCAGGGCAGTGTTCTCCAACCTTGGGTCCCCAGATGGTTTTGGCCTACAACTCCCAGCATGCCCCAGCCAGCATAGCTGGCTGGGGCATGCTGAGAGTTGTAGGCCAAAATCATCTGGGGGGCCAAGATTGGAGAACACTGATCTAGGGACTGAATCGGGGAGCCATTTTGGCTAAAGAGAAGTTAAAAATGCAACATCCCACATGTTGCAGAGGTACATCTGTTCTTATTATCATGCTAGCATTGGTGGGTTTGCTTCTGGACAGCTATAATCAGTGCATTTAAAATCAGAAGATCCATTGCTACAGTAACAGCTAAAATATCTTTGGGCACAACAACCCACAGTTCAGTGCTGTTCATCCTCACTGATTTCAATAGGAGAACTTCTGGCACGTGCTTAACTCTCCCATTGAAAATTTGACCATCATGTGTTTATGTTTTGCTGAATCATCCCCCTGCCATATTGACTGCGTGTGTACATATTTGTACAGTGGAGCAAGAGGGAAGCTCCCCAAACAAGCACGGTAAAAAAACAATCCATAAAAGGATGCAGAGACAAACTTAGTCATTCATTAGATGGAAACAAAATATTCTCTGCTTCTGATTTTTAATGTCAAAACTAGCAAATTTTGGAGCAAGAATAACGGCACCTGTTTGGTGCCGTTATTTCCCCTGGCGGCGGCTGCTTCTTTGTTGCTATCATCATCACCCACCCACCTGCTTCTTCTTCCTACTTCTTGGATTAGTCACACAGGTAATCCCACCCAGTGAAGGATCATGTAGCAAATGGAATGGTGTCACTCACGACCCTATGTACCCAATTGGATTTGGATGTCCAGTGGCATGACTGAGGGCAAGTGAGGGCAATTGAGAACAAAGCCAAATGAGGAAAGCTATTGAAAACATTTCTTTTTCTAGCAGTGTCACCCACAAAAATTGAAAAGGGGAAGGGTGTTCTTTTCAGCACTGCTGAACATGTTCTTAGAAAAAAGTGAGTTGCTTCAGTTCAGACCTGTTGATTGCGCTGCGCCACTGCACCCCCGCCAGGAGGGCCCACCGCCACAGCCTCCCCGTGGGTGCTCTGGAGAGCACCGCCAGCTGCTCTCCCGCTGTGGCATTTGCCGCAATGACAGGGTGGCCAGCCGGGCTCTCTCGAGCAGCCGCCCACCCTCTCCTTCCCTTGTCACACACAGCCGGAAGGAACAGTGGTGGAGCTCTCACAAGAGCTCTCCCTGGTCTCATGAGTCACACTTAAACACCTGTGAGAGCCCCGTGAGGTCTCATGAGAGACCCCCATGGCTGCTTCTTCCAGCCACACGGCTCTCCGTAGAGCTGACATGGAGGCAAAGGGAAAGGGTGGGGTGGGCGCATGAAGGGGATGGGGGGGGGTTGCAGCAGCGTTATGCTGCACAATGCAGTGGCACATCTTCTCTCTTGCCTCAAGTGGTGAGAGACCTTGCACCGGGCCTGATAAATAGCATGCTTATACAAGACTGCACCTGCAAAACACACACACACACACACACACACACACACACACACAATTTCCCGTAATGACGGGCCATTTGTGGCTCAAAATGCGTTGGGCTTTTTTTTAATTAATCAACAATTTTGCTTCTGCATCCTTCTTCAGATTGTTTTGTGTGCACAGAAACAAAGAGAAAGAGCAAAGAGGAAAGGGAAGAAAGGGAGAGGGATGGGAATAGGGAGAAATCGTAATGGTGTCGGCTTAGGACACACATTCAGTTCAAGTGTTCCCATCTCAATCAGCCTGGGAATTACTCAGAGTGACTGGTGTTCCACTTTGCATTACTAAAAGACCACCAAAAGCCCTACAACAATGTAGGAGAATCAATCCCAGACAGGATGCTTTGTTGAGTTTTCCATCTCATTGAATGTGTAGCTGTTATTGATCTTGCTGGGATGGTGATAGTAGGTGGCTGATAGTAGGCCCTTATAAAAGAAATGCTTTCTGGTTTATGCATCCACTTACCGTATCCATAAGGCCTGAACTGAGGGAAAAGGCAGCTCTCGTGCTCCTCCTTAACCATGTGGTGCTATTGCTTTCTGCAGATGCTGTAGTCTCATTACCTTGATGCTTTGGCTTAGGTTGGGAGGTAGTAGTTTGTTATGCTCTTAGATTAATCTGCATACTTCTGAACATCTTTCAAAGAACACTGAAAGGTTCTCTAATGGCCAAAACAGACACTTTAAATCTGTATCTGCATCTCTCTCCCCCCCCCCATTTTTATTCTAGAGTAGGCACAGGGCCCCAATCCAGATCCTTAAAGCCCCACCCCACCCCACCCCACCATGCTAGGTACTGGATCGGGGGCCTATACAGTAAAAATGAAAAAAGAGATACAGATGTAAAGTGATGGCAGTTTCATCCCTAACATGCAAGGCTGAGTAAGTGTCTTGGAGCAGGCCAGGAGGTGGGTGACACAGCTGGACCAGGACCAGGAGGCTGAAGAAGTAGGTTCAGGTGCGATCAGGGGGAATAAAAAAAGACATTGTACAGCTGGAAAAAGTCCAGAAAGGGGCAACTAAAATGATCAAGGGGCTGGAGCAACTTCCCTATGAGGAAAGGTTACAAAGTCAGGGGCTGTGTAGCTTAGAGAAAAGGTAAGTAAGGGGAGACATGATAGAGGCATACAAAAGTATGCATGATGTGGAGAAAGTGGAAAGGGAGACATTTTTCTTCTTTCATAATGCTAGAACCCGGGGTCATCCCATGAAGCTGACTGGTGAGAGATTCAGGACAAGTAAAAGAAAGTACTTCTTCACACAGAGCATAGTTAAACTATGGAATTCTCCCTCAAGTGTTGGAGGCCAGCAAGCTTGGGATAAGCCCTGCCTTCCCAGCCCCGCCTCCGGGGCTGGGAAGGCGGGGCTTACCCCAAGCTTGCTGGCCTCCAACACTCGTGGAGAACAGAAATTCACGGTGAGTAAAGAATTTCCATTTCGCTACCACAAGATGTAGCGATGGCCGCTAATTTGGAGGGCTATAAAAAGGGGATTAGACAAATTCCTGGAGGAGAAGGCTATCAATGACTACCAGTCCTGATAGCTGTATGCTACCTCCAGGATCAGAGTTAGTATGCCTATGCACACCAGTTGCTGAGGAACACGAGTGGGAAAGTGCTATTGCACTCATGTTCTATTTGTGAGCTGTTTGGGCACTGTATGAACAGAATGCTAGACTAGATGGACCTTGGTCTGATCCAGCAGGGCTCTTCTCATGTTCTTTTTTATGCAGTAAAGGGAAGCAGACGAACAACAGGTAAAGAGACCTGACAGCTAAAGATTCAGTGTGGTTCAGGATAGAGAAGGGTTCTCCAACCTTGGGTCCCCAGATGTTGCTGGCCTACAGCTCCCAGCATACCCAGCCAGCATGGCTAATGGCAAGGGATTCTGGGAGCTGTAGTCCAGCAACATCTGGGGACCCAAGGTTGGAGAGCCCTGGGATAGAGCATGGATGCAGAACCTCAGGCCTAGGGGTCAAATACAGCCTACCTGGAAGCCCATCCGGCTCTCTGGGTTTCCCCAGATGGCCTTGTCCCCTTTCCCTGGCTGCACCCCATTTCCCTGACCCCCAATTGGTGGTTTCTTGGCTTTTGCGCAGTTCCCCCCATTCTAAATGGTTGAAATGCCTCTCCTAAGGCTTCGTTACTGTCAGTAAGTGCTCTAAGCTAAACTAAGCTGGTATTTTTAGGCCCACCCCTTTTGTCTTTGGCCCCTCCCATTTTGCCTTCAACCCTGTCCACTGCTGGAATGCTGCCCCCAAGAGCTTCCCTGAAATTGAATTTGTCCCTCAGGCTGAAAGAGGTTTGACACCCCTGTTGTGTAGCAAGGAAAATAAATATACCCTAGCCTAGGAGAAACTTCAGATGAAAATGCAGTTAACCTGACGAGGGAATCGCTTTCCTAAACTGAGAAGTTCTTTTTAAAAACGTGCAGGGGGTTGCTAGGAGCTATCTGGTGCATGTAAGACTCTGCTCCATCTCCATTTGGGGGGGAGGATTTTTTCTCTCTCTCCCCCGTCTGTGTAGCAGCACTGGATTGTGCTGCTTTCTAAGGTCCTGCTTGAAGCGGTCTTCTCGTCAGGCAGGGAATATCAAAATGAGATAGAAGAAACATAATATTATTGGCATTGAAAGTCCACAGCCATGTTGCTTGAATTGTCACAGATAGCTGTGAGATGAAGTTAAGAATAAGAAGTGAAGAAAGACAAAGCAATGTTGATGGAAATCGAAGTAGATGATGTTACAAGGTGAATGCAGATGATCTCAAGGGATGAAGCGAAGGTTTATAACCACTAATGGAAAACAAGGAGAATTCTCCTTGGGAGGAAAGAAATTAAACAGATTTAAAAAAAAAAAAAAAGGAACAATGTGAAGCAAAATCCTGCTTTAGTGTGTGTGTTACCATTAAAACAGCCCCCTACGAAGTGTGTATGTCTTCAACAAAACCAAACTGAGTTAGGAGAATTCTGTAAACATGCTCAGTTTATATAATCCCGGCTGCAAGTTTTATTTTGATGCCTGTGACATTTGCCATTGTGGTGGAAATATTAGGGGAGCGGAGGGAGTGTGTGCACCTGGGTTAGCATAAGAAGCAGCAAGGTTACCATTTCTGATTTATTATGTGTGGTAATTAATTCCCATGCATGCAGATTTAAAAAAATCATACATTACTGAGCATAGGTTGCATTTCCTCACCTTTCAGGCACAATGCAAAGAAAGTTCTAAGCAAATTTAAGCCTGATTGAAATCAGTGGGTCTTAATTACATATTTATAGTGCAATCCTATGCATGTTACTCAGAAATAAATTTCCATTGCGTTCATAGTAGGTACACTTAGGATTGCAGCCTTCAAATCCAATTGATTTCAGTGAGACTTTTTGATTTTGTCTGTATTGCAACTTTTAGGTTGGGCCACTTTTATTTATTTTTCTTCAAGTGTAGTTGTTTATTCAAATACAAAGGGAGAAAAGAAATATTTAAAAATAAAATTATAAACAATTATAGCATCCGTATAGAGTCCATAAATCTTCTGACTGTACCGCCTACCTAAAGCGAAGTAGGCGTTAACAGAGATGTACATGGGATATGAACAGTTGATTCTGCAGAAGTTAATGAATGAGAGTCAATTTATGATAAATATATCCCAGTTCTCTCTTGTTTCTTTAACCCTTATGTAGCTCATTAATTTCATCAAAAGTGCACGATTCCATATCTTGTCTAGCCATTCTCTTAGAAAAAGCATAACTGGCAGTCTCCAGGATCTCACATATAGAACCCTGGCTGCAATAACCATACAAGCTGCTAACTTTCTGTGATTATTTTTTTAAAATTAGTCTATCAATATAAGTCAAGTAAAAGTGCAATGGATCCAAAGCAGGGGTGGGCGACTTGGCCCTACATATGTTTTGGCCTACAACTTATTGCTCACCTTTGGCTAGGGCTGATGGGAGTTGTAGGCCAAAACATCTGGAGAGCCACAAGTTGCCCACCCCTGATCTAAAAGAATGGGATATTTTTTTAAAAAAATATCCCAATGATATATTAATTTCCCCCAAAAAACCTTTTTGCCAAATCTTTTTTGCCAACCTTAAGCAGGCTTGACATTCCTAGGAAGAATCCACTATATCCTAGTCCAGGGTTCCTTAATGTGGTGCCTTCCAGATGTGTTGTTCTACAACCCCCATCATCCCCAGCCAGCAGGGGGGCATTTGATGCTGCTGGCTGGGGATGACAGGAATTGCAATTCAATGCATATGGAGGACACCACATCGGAGAATGCCAGCCTCAGCTGGGCAAGATCCATTCATTTCCGTGTGGCTTCCATCAGCAACTGCTGAGAGACTTCTGAATAAATATGCTGTGAAAACTGCCTGGTTCTGGCACCTGAAAACATTCTAGCTACACTGAGCTCAGTGTAGACCTTGCACCACACCATTTCTGATTCCTTGACATTCTGATCTGGTAATCCTAAAAGAAGTTGAAGACGGAAATGAGCTAAGAGACGCAGGCAGAAGGAAAAGGACCTGCTGTGGATCATCGGAATGCACACTGTGCTGCCAGAGATGCTCCTGAATTATCACTAATCACACAAGGTATTACCTTTCCTTGTCCCTACTCCAGAAATAGGAGAGAGAACCATATATACAAAGAGTGGATCTGACTGCACGTATTCTAGAATTGCTGCACCTTAACGCCTTTTGCGACATTGACTATCTCTATAGGCAGTACAGTCGTGCCTTGGATTGAGAGCATAATTCGTTCCGGAAACGTGCTTGTAATCCCAAACACTCTTATATCAAAACGAAATCCCCCCCCCCCAAAAAAATGTGTGCAGAGATTTTTAATTTAAGCCATACTACAGTACTAGTATTGCAAGACGTCGTTTGCATATCAAGTAAAAAAAAAATTAAATAAATATTTAAACATTTGCTTGTCTTGCAAAACGCTCTCAAACCAAGTTACTTGCAATCCAAGGTATTACTGTATATGGGTATATGAGTGGGGAAGGCAAGCTAATGTACTAACAAAACGATTTGAAAGGCTACCTCCCAGATCTCCCCAAGATGCAAAATGGCTTACCAGGGACAGGTCCCAGAAAACAGGGACTGTCCCTGGTACATGGGGAGGGTTGGGGCATATGTGGCTCTGCTAGAGTGACCATGTGTCCTACTTTGTAAGGCTTTTTCTAGGCCAGATCCACACCTAAGGTTTACTAAGGACAGCCCTGTATTTGAAGGTGTCCTCTATTCGAAGGCCTGTCCAGTCCAAAGCCTGATTAAAGATAATGGACCATAATAAGGGAGAGTGCTCAGGGGGCTTGAAGATGCCCACTGATAGTTAGCACCTGGAGAACAGCTGACTGAGCAGGCATACAGGTTACCTGGTCACAGGCTTCCCCAGATGTACTGTATTTCTATTTAAATTATAGTAATTATTTCTAAATATGCATCTATACATTAAAAATATCATTTGCCAATGCAATGTAAATCTGTGTCCTCTTTTGTCCTCTTTGTTTGGTGATGGCTCATTGGCCACTCTAGGCCCTGCCCCTCACCACTACCTCCATGGGGTTGTCCATGGTTCTCAACAATCCATTCATAGGGCTTGTTTACAAGCATGCAAACATTGCTGAAGACTTGATGAACTTTAATATTCCTGTTGCTTAAGGAACAACCTCAGATGGGAAGATGGTAGGCAGAGATGCAGCGGGTGATAAGAAGCTCACAGCTGTGGAATCAGATGCACCACACTACGCTACTGTATTGTGGGCATAGAGCTACTGTGAGCTCTATGCCCACAGCCATCCACAGCACTGTGGCACAGAGCAGGACCAGAGAAAGCATTTGCAGAGAGAGAGAGAGAGAGAGAGAGAGCGAGAGCTGATTTGCATATGTGTTCCCATGAATTTCCCTGACATCAAAGCTGGCTTCTTCTGTACTTTCTTCATTATCATTTCAAAGTTTTGTTATCTGTCCCTTCCCTGCTCTATTATTTAGTTAAACTTTGTAAGGCTTTTTCTAGGCCAGATCCACACCTAAGGTTTATTGCAGTACTATATCACTGCTGTGACTTGAGGGGCAAACGACGCACGCACTTTTCAGTGCCAGTCGTGTTAGTCCTGCATAATCATTCTTTTGTTCTTCCAGAATTTCCTGGACTAGGTTTATTACAGGTTTTTTTTAAAGTTATTGTGGTTCACTGTCGCAGTACAGGGCTAGTGTGTGCTAAGCTGGTGCTGTTGTTGCCGGTCTGAGGTGTCATCGCTGGAGTTAGCCAATAGTTTTTGAGGGGTGGGGGAAATGCGGCATTATGTGTGTCTCCCAAACTGGTGAGGAAGGGAGGTATCTGCCATTTGTTGTTGTGCGGCGGTTCAACTTCTTCCCTGGAAGCTTGTTTATTTATTTATTTATTTATTTTGTTTATAAAAGTTCCTGCGCACCTCTGCACCTCCAAGCAGGCTACTTCAGGAAATTGTGTTTTGGTGCTTTAAAAAAAAACAAACCAATTTTGCTTCTGCACATGTGTGCACCTCTGCATAGACGGCAGACCGGAAACAACAAAAAAAAACCCTTTTGTTAAATGGCCATTTCCCCTGCATGTGAAAGGCAGTACCCCAAGGAGAACCGCCATGGAGTTTGAGAGGGGACAGGGACGGAAGGCTTTTCCTCCCTTTTCTTAACAGCCACATTTACCCCCTTGCCCAAAGAACAGGGAGCTGCCTGCATTATTGAGGTCACTGGGCCCCAATGATGGCTAGTGACCCCATAGGCATCACTAATTTCATGACGCCAGTAGCAGCAGGGAAGCAATGATCCAGGAAGCTTCAGGTGTGTGTACAGGTATGCGTGTGTGTGCATGCCTCCCCACCCCAGGGGATGTGCATGGCTCCCACACCAGCCCAGTGTGCAAGCGTGTGTGTGTGTGTGTGTGTGTGTGTGTGTGTGTGTGCATTTGTGTGTGAGTACACAAACAGGCACAAGTGTGGCCCCTGGCAACACCAGATGTGGCCCTTGGGACCAAAACATTTGTGTACCCCTACTCTAAAGAATCGGAACTACGTGTAGTGCATGTACATGGAGTCAAGACTCATCTCTTCTTAATATTTTGCTTGAATGTTTTATTCCTTCAGCCCTTTCCAAAGAAGCAATGCCTGCATTTTAAATGCGTGTTTGTTTTCTTTTCCTCTTTTCATTTTTGTTATGTGCAAATGCCAGTTTCTTGTTTGCACTGGAAATCCTTTATAAGGAAGAGAGAGAAAAGATTCCCAGCCCTGGAGAACTGGGGTAGTGTCCTTCAGATTAATTACTATTCTATGGTATCTGGTCTTCATTATTTATTCAAGCGCTCAGTAGGAATCCCTGGTGTAACTATGAGAGCAGAGACTGACTTGATGCAAATAAAATGACGCAGCAATCCAAAAAGACATATAAATAACCACAGCTGACTGGTAGTAGAGATGAGCATGGGAAAGAAGATTGGGGAGGGGCGGGAACTGCCCTTCAAGAGACGGGTCAGCAAGAGACGGGGTCAGCTATAGGGCATGCCAATAGTTTAAATAAACAGGCTGCTTCCCCCCCCCCTTCTGTTTTTGCTTCTCTATTTTGCATCTCCTTCTTGCTTTATCTCAAGTTTTAAGATGAAGAATAAACTGTCAGCCCGGCCGTACAGGAACCTGCGAAGTGCTCCTGCCGCTATATAGCACTTGAGCCTGTGCAACTGAGGCTGCAATAATAAGCATGCTTGCAAGGAAGCAAGTCAGTGGGACCTACTTCTGAGTAAACATGCCTCGGATTCGGCTGTAGTTAGTATCCTATTCCAGTTGGCCCCCTTCAGAACTTTGGGACTATGGACCTTGGCATGTGGTGGTATCCATGTTTTCAAAAGTAATATCATGCCCTGATTAACAGAGGAATAATGCACTATTAACAGAGATTAACACAGATTAACAGAGGAATGCACTATTCGGAAAATAGGAATGTCCGCTGTTTTCATACCAAGCCCCCCTCCCTCCCAATTACTCATAGTTGAAGCTTCTACTCTGCTTTCAACTATGTGTAAATCAGGGGCACACACAACCCACATCTAATCCCATGGCCCAAGCATGGGAGGAGGGAGCACCATTTAGTGCTCCACTTCAAGCAGCAACATGCCTTAGGCTGGCTCAGTTTCT
Organism: Shinisaurus crocodilurus; assembly: GCA_021292165.1. NCBI lineage: Eukaryota > Metazoa > Chordata > Lepidosauria > Squamata > Shinisauridae > Shinisaurus > Shinisaurus crocodilurus. Next base: position 440,000 of record JAHFWL010000435.1, read on the forward strand.
GGCTTCTCGAATGTTCCCAAGGATGAAAGAGCTCACCCTGCTGCTGTCGCCCTTGAGAGAAGACATCTTCTTTTTTCTTTTTTCTTTTTTTTTTTACAAACACCCACCTGCGAGCAGAGCAGGAAACAAGTTTGTATGGATTGCAGGAGACGCTCACAGTTCCCCTGAGCTGTTCCGTTCAGCAGAGAGGGTTGCCTCACATATGCTCTCCACAGCCACAGTAGCCTAGCAAAATGGACAGAGAGACATCAAAGATTCATGAGGCGACTCTCAAAGACAGGAGGAGTTGCGCCCATGATCTTTTAATGGAGTGCAGGCAGGAGTTCTTAAGAGGGAGATTTGTCTGCAGAGAGCACTGGGCCAGGTTTCGGAAGATTCTTGCAGTGGCTCATCCAAGAATTGATCTTGGTCACCCAAGGGAGGATGTGTGTGCATCCTCATGCACCGCGGGGCAGCAAGATGAATCTCTCTCTTTTTCAATAGGTCCCTTCACGTTGGCAGTAACCCAGTTCTGCCATCTTTCTTCTGCCCCCTTTGCCCTTCCACGAAGGAGCGCCAGGATCACACTTGCAACTGAGCAAAATGCTGTTAGCAGGTTTGTTAGCAAACGTTACAGCTGCACCCAAACACAGATCCAATTAGGGCTGCCAGATATTTCTTCGTCATGATCTCTGGAATGCAAGATCAAAACCTCGGCAAGCCAGTGGGCCTGACAGCAGCACACAGCACCATCAGGCAGCCGGAGAGGGGCCGTTTTAAGTTTCCCACAATGTCCAGAGCGATGCTACGTCCGGGGGCATTGTGGGAAATTGAAAAAGTTGCTACCAGCCTCCCAGTGCCAATCAGAGCACTGCTGTTGCTTGTTGCTGCCACCAGGTAAAACCTGCAAGTGACCAAGCTCACAGTCGTCTTGTTGTTGTTTTTTTATCCTGCCCTTATTTTCGAAACTGTTGCTGGCAGGGTGGTCCAGAATAGAGGAGATGCATCACCCCCCCCCAAAAAAAGAGGACAAAGGGGGACTGCATCAATTAGCATAACATTTGCATATGCTAACTGATATAGATGCGTATTTAGAAATGAAAGCTATACAGTCATGCTTCTGATTGAGAGCATAATTCGTTCCGGAAACGTGCTTGTAATCCAAAACACTCTTCTATCAAAACGAAATCCCCCCAAAAAAATTTGTACAGAGATTTTTAATTTAAGCCGTACTACAGTACTTGTATTGCAAGACGTCGCATGTATATCAAGTAAATAAATAAATAAATAAATATTTAAACATTTGCTTGTCTTGCAAAACGCTCTCAAACCAAGTTACTTGCAATCCAAGGTATTATTTTTATTTTATTATTTTTATTTATTATATTTATACCCCGCCTTTTTTCCTGAAAGGAACCCAAGGCGGCTTACATAATCCTCCTCCTCCTCCTCCTCTCCATTTTACCCTCACAACAACCCTGTGAGGTAGGTTAGGCTGAGAGCCAGTGACTGGCCCAAAGTCACCCAGTGAGTTTCATGGCCGAGGAAAACAGACCAGGGTAACCTGTGTGCCTGCTCAGTTGGCTATCTAACCGTTGATGGGCAATTTCAAGTCTCCTGCTCCCTCTTCTTATGCTGGTTCTAGATCGTTAAACCAGACATGGACTGCACAGCCCTTGAAGTAAAGGACGCCTTTCAATAAAGGGCTGTCCTCTGACAGCTCTTCAAACAGAGGACTGCCCTCTATAAAGCAACACATCTGGCCACCCTAGCTGCTGGGCTTCTGTATGTAGATGTACACATGGTCGCATGTTTGTATATACTGTCACCTTATAGAGTGTGCCTGTCTGCAAAAAGCCTTAGAGCAGCCTTCCCCTACCTGGTGCCCTCCCAATGGCAATGCCCACCGTTCCTGATTATTGGCCATGATGGCTGGGGCTGATGGGAGTTGAAGTCCAAAACATCTGGAGCAGAAGAGGCTGGTGGCTCCAATGTCCGTGGGGTGGTGTATCCACCCTGGGCTGTAGTCTTTCAAGGAGCTGTCCATTTTGCCGAACCCTTCCCCCCCTCCTCAAACTAGGCTCAGCACCATGGATAGATCCTTAAAGGTTCAGACTACATCCCGGAGTGGCTACCTCCCCCAGTGACATTGGAGTCACCAGCCTCCACTGATCTGGAGGGGGCCGGGCTGTGGGAGGCTGTTGCCAATGCCAAGGATTCTGGGTTGTAACTGTGAGATCATGTAAAGTGCAGAGATACTTGGGGTAGCAAAATGTCTTGAACCAGCCATGTTGCCATCATCAGCCTTTTTAGCAGCGTACATAGACGTTTAAAGTGAATGGGTTGGATCCAGATTCACACTGAATCAATTGCACGGATGGAAGTGGACTTCCCCACCCCGCACCGCCTCCTTCCCACAGCCGCCCCTCTAGCCCCCTGAAAAAAAATGCTACATAGAGAAATAAGAGACCCTGCTGACTGGGGTGAGTTGTGGTGTTGGGGAGGGGGTCCCCAAAAATTGGGCAGGGGCACATTGTGTGAGCAGAGCCCTTCCTCTTGTGGAAGGACCCTTCCTCTCGTGAACGACAGAACCTGGACCCAACCCAATGCTTTATCGCCTGGGAAAGCACTGCTTACTGGGCAGTTTTCAGTTGCATCCAGAAGCTTGAACCCAAAATGCTCTGTGCCTTCTACTCATGCATGGAGGGAGGGCTTTATCACTGCTGGTGCACGTCCCCTTCTTCTATACACACACACGCACAATCATGTGGGGAATATATCTCACACTTCTTAAAAGTCAACAGAAAAATTACACTTAAGACATATCACTTCTCTCCACTCCAATAAAATCTGTTAAAAGTGCTTTTGGCTGGCTTATTTAAACAGCGATTTCAAAACATATTTGGCACTGGTTTGACATAGCTCAATATCCGAGAAAATATATATAACAGTTATAAAAAAGAAAAGAAAAAGAGGAGCCTTTTGAGTTCTTCTGGTTGTGCATTGTAACCCATGATTTGAATTTCAAAGCCCCTTGAACAGCACTGCCTTTCCCCATCGCTTATTGCAGAATATCTCAAATGAAGAAGCTTATGCTTTTCATCACTGATGCTGCTGACAGGGATTGCCATCTTTATAGACGTAACACCTTTCAGGCCTTCAGAGGCACCCTGCCACCACCCACATCAAACTGCATATGAAACCCAGTTCAGAGCTGTCAGCATGAACTATCAGCTGGAGTTTCAAAGTGCGAAGGAAATGGCAGAAGGGAAATATACTGAAGGCTTGCTGGCAGGGGTGGGGTGGGGTGATTAGATGGGGGAAAGAGACAGAGTGATTAAATCCATATAGAAAGACCAAGAGTGCTACAGCACCCTAATTTGCCAAATAACTCTTTAGACATCTGGCCACAGTTTGTACAAACGTTTCCATGTTCTCCCACCCCCCCGTCCCCACACACTTCTTATCTTCTCTGTTTTCACGGTGTCAGTCAGTCAGGCAATCACTCGTGACCGAGTAAGATTGTCTTCCAGGATAAAAATTTTTTTTTACAAAAAGGAGATTTTAAAAGGAGGAAATTCTAAAAAATTGTGTAGACTCTAGCGATGGGTCTGTAAGTGACTGCGGAGGCCAATTCTAGATCCACAGAGCTTCCCACAGTGAGGACGCAGGTTACCAGATGGAAGATGGTCCTGTAAAGGATTCGTTTGATGTGCTTTTCGCTTAGCACGTTTCTCCCTTTCGCCTTGCACTCGAGTTTCTTCAAAGTCCATAGAACTTTTGTGAAAGGCCAACCTCCATTTAGATCATTCATGGGCCAGAGCTTCCCAGTTTTCGATGTTTATATTGCATTTTTTTAGATTAGTCTTGAGAACATCTTTAAACCTCTTATACTGACCACCGATATTCCGCTTTCCATCCTTGAGTTGGGAGTAAAGTAACTGCTTTGGGAGACGGCAGTCAGGCATTCGAACAACATGACCGGTCCACTGAAGTTGGCGTTGAAGGATCATTTTTTCAACGCTAGTAGTCTTTGCTTCTTCCAGTACGCTGACATTTGTTCGCCTATCTTCCCTAGTAATTCGCAGGATTTTCCGGAGGCAACGTTGATTAAATCTTTCAAGGAGGTGGAAGTGACGTTTATAATATATCAGAGAGGGGGAAACCTTCAGCCCATGGGCCTCATGCAGCCCACAGGGAGTCCCTGTCCATCCCGCCAGCTTCTCGCCCTCTCCCCAGACCAAAATCTCTTATCTCTGATCAGCAGCTGATCGGAAATAAGAGATTTTCCCTGCTTCCCCCCACCAAGCTGCATGTAGGCTTTTTAAAAAGCCTCCATTGGTGCCAATGGAGGCTTTTGAAAAGTCTAATTGCAGTGTGTGGGGGGGGGGTGTTGGGGAGAGGTTGCTGCTGGGGAGGGAAGGGTTAATCTCTCCCTCTCCAGTGCTGTGAAACCCTCCCCCCTCAAAAATATTAAAAATTTTATTTATTTATTGTGAAGGACTGCCAACCGGTCCTTTTCTCAAGACCAGAGATCAAAGGTGTAGAACTGCCAGCCTTAGCTCTGCCCTCTTGACCTGATTCTCTCAGGGCCTTGCCCTTGTCTGTACACTGGATTTAGCACTGGACCACAGAGGCACCCCACACTCCGTGTGGGGTAAAACCAGGAAAGTTTATTTCAGGTAAACAGATTACAACAAAAGGTGGGAAATGAGGGAAGGGGGAAGGGTGGGGAGACACTTTGGTATACACAGTAGAGCTATAAAACAACAAAGCTAGTTCCTTTACTATATCACTACCCAGGCACTCCTTTTGTCTGGGGGTTGGTCCTCTTCCCAGGGCTTGCCTCAGCAAAAGAGCCCTACTCCCGCGAAAGCGTGCAGACAACAACAAAACCCAAAAGCCACAGCAGCAGTATAGATTCTTCCCCCCACCCCTCCTTTCAGTAGCCCAGGTGTCTTTAGCCAATCAGGATGAACTTCATCTGGGCCAGGCAGGGGAGGGGTGGCTCTTTGCCGCATTTGCATGCAAATAGCTGTGGCACCGGCCATGGGAGACTCTGCAGCGTCAGGAGCCATCAGAGTAACTATGTACATTTTGCATTTCCCAGCCCCCAGCTGGGATTATACTTGTTTACACGTGAGGAGGTGTGTATTTGTGTGTGTGTGTGTGGTGCAGGAAACTCTGACGCTTTTTCTCCACATTTATTTATTACATTTCTATACCGCCCAATAGCCGAAGCTCTTTGGGCGGTTCACAACATCATGCATCCGAAAAAGTGGTTTAGGGTAGCAATGTGTCCTACTTTACAGGACGTAGTCCTCTATTTGAATGTGTCCTCTGTTTGAAGGGATGTCTTTTCCAAGTCTGATTTAAAAATAAAGAACTATAAGAAGGGAGAGCAGGGGCCTTGGAATTGCCTATCCAAAGGTAGCCCCTAGACAGCAGACTTGAGCAGACACACGGGTCAGCTGTCACAGCCTTCCCCGGTATATATGGTGAGATGTCGTTTATTTCTATAGTGATTATTTATAAAATTGCATGTATACATATAAATTAACATAGGCTCATGTTATGCAAGCCTGTGTCCTCTTTTGCCCTCCTCTTTTCTTTTTTCTTTGGCGACGCAAAAGTGGCCACTCCCCTAAAGTGGACTCTGGCCCACAAAAGCTTGTGCCACAATATATATTTTTTAGTCTTTAAGGTGCCAAGAGTATATTTGCACTTGATAAGGTGCATTTCAGTCTTAACAGCCTGTGATCCTAGGCATTATTTGTTGTATTATTTGTTTGATTCATACCCAGCCTTTCTAACAAAAAAATGGTACTCAGGGTGTGTTTTACAGGTTTTATGTATAGCCGAATTCAGTGGGACCACCGTCACATAAGTATGCATAACATTGCAGGCTGGTTGTCTTCAGAAAAGCCACGAGGAGTGAGAATAATCTCCATGTTATAGATCAGTGTTCTCCAGGCTTGGGTCCCCAGATGTTTTTGGCCTACAACTCCCAGCTATGCTGGCTGGGGCATGCTGGGAGTTGTAGGCCAAAAACATCTGGGGACCCAAGGTTCGAGAACACTGTTATAGATCAAGGATGCAGAACCTCTTTCAGCCCAAGGGCCAAATTCCATTTCTGAGAAACTTTCAGGGGCTGCATTTCAGTGGTGGGTGGAGCCCAAAACACCAAAAATAACCAGCATATTTTAGCCTGGGGTTCTGCACCCCTATTTTAGATGGTCAACTAAAACAGATAGCTGAAGCACAAGGAGTCCTTAAATACTACACTTGGCTTTTGATGAGACCGGTACCTAAATCGAGCTCTGCTCAAGAGCCAGAGTGGTGTAGTGGATAGCATGTCAGACTAGGACTGTGGGGACCTGAAGTTCAAAGCCTACTCAGCCATGAAGGTCCTTGGGTGACCATGGGCCAGTCACTTTCTCTCAGCCTAACCTGCCTAGCAGGGATGCCGTGAGGATAAAATGGTGGGGGACTTCCCTGTAGGCCATCTTGAGCTCCTTGGAGGCAAGGTGAGATATCAATAAAATAAATATTGTGACATTCTGGGCACCACACTTTAAGAAGGATGCAGACAAACTGGAGAGGGTTCAGAGGAAGGCAACAAAGATAATCAAGGGACTGGAAACAAGGCCCTATGAGGAGAGACTGAAGGAACCGGGCATGTTTAGCCTTCAGAAGAGAAGACTGAGGGGAGATATGATAGCATTCTTCCGGTACTTGAAGGGTTGTCACACAGAGGAGGGCCAGGATCTCTTCTCGACCATCCCAGAGTGCAGGACACGGAATAATAGGCTCAAGTTACAGGAAGCCAGATTCTGGCTGAACATCAGGAAAAACCTCCTGACCATTAGAGCAATACGACAGTGGAACCAATGACCTAGGGAAGTGGTGGGCTCTCCCACACTGGAGGCATTCAAGATGCAGCTGGACAGCCATCTGTCAGGGAATGCTTTAATTTGGATTCCTGCATTGAGCAGGGGGTTGGACTTGATGGCCTTATAGGCCCCTTCCAACTCTACTATTCTATGATTCATGAGCGTTCATAGGCAATCGCCTACTTCACCCAAAGCATGCTGCGGACTGACAAGATGGTGATATATACATGGGTGATGAAGCATGGCAGAGGTAACAAGCAAATTTGCTTATATGTTGGTCACTTTAGTTCAGGGGTGCACAACCCACACCCCCCAAGAGCTGGCAGCAGGGAAGCAGCACTCCCGATTGGGGTTGCTGGGGTGGGGCGGAGGCTTTTAGCAACCCCAAAGCAGACTCCTTGCTACACCAGCAATCTTGCAGAGGATCAGCGGGATGGGAAGGGAGGTTAAGCCTCTGTCCCACCACAGTACTTGTGTGTGCATGCGCGCGCATACATATGCACCCCCGCCCCCCTGAAAACACTGGATGCAGCCCTCAGGGCCAAAGAGGTTAAGTTGTATTACCCCAGAGGCCTGGTCCAGCTAAGGCACCTCACTTTTGATTTGAGGATATCAGGAAGAAATAAAGCTACTTGTGTGAAAGATAACGTACAGTTTATTGAATACGATGATGAAATATTCGATGCAGATTGTCAATAAAGAAGCAAAGAAACAGCTCACACACGTCCCTCCAGTCGCAGGGCTTCCTAATAAGATGAACATCACTCCTGGAGCACTAGGTAGGTTGCTTGGACACGTGGCATACTGCTCATCCCAACCCAAGCAGAACGCCGAAGGACAATGCCCCTTGGCATAGATTTTATAAAGTTCCTCTCTCCCCGTTTCAGAGGCTGTCAGTAAGCCACAAGCCAACCCCCCTTCCTGGGAGACAGGGGGTGGGAAGCTGCTTCAGTAAAGCAAACAGTTTCATTCCTCACAGCAAAAGCAGCCCTTACCTAAGGAATATGCTTGGGGAAAACGGCTTCAAGGCAATTATCTCTGGTGCTCTTCCTAACAGGCTATACACGAGGCCCTGGCTGGCATGGCTCCAGGAAAGTATCCTGGCTTTTGGACACTGTGAAAGTTCTCTACACTACCTGCTGAACCTTCACCATTCTTCAGGTAGAGCCCATCCAACACACTTGTACTCTTCCGCTTTAACTAGACAGTGCCCTAATCACATCTTTAGCACTTCAAACGCATCTGATATATTGACGTATATGTGCATCCCATTCTTTATGTATAATTTTTTTTTACTTAAAACATGTAACTATGAACCATGTAGGTCAGAAGTTTCATTGGAATTTTTAAAAAACTTCTCAACCACTGTCCACTGTCATATTGAGAGCCAGTGTGGCGTAGTGGTTAGAGTGTTGGACTGGGACTCGGGAGATCCGGGTTCTAGTCCCTGCTCAGTAGGTGACTTTGGCCCAGTCACTGACTCTCAGCCTCACCTACCTTACAGGGTTGCTGTGAGGAGGATGAGGATTATGTAAGCTGCCTTGGGTTCCTTGAAGGAACAAAAGTGGGGTATAAATATAATAAATAAACCCCTTTGATATGTCTAGCACTAAATTTCCCAGCCATAGGTATTTAATCCTGAATGTAATATGAGTTTAGGAGAATGACTTCCTTTAAAAACAAAAGCAAAACCCAACATCTTTTATCTTCACTGTCTACATTGACTTAAATCAGCCTTTTCCAATCTGATGCCCTCCAGATGTGTTGAACTGCAACTCCCATGATTCCCAACCAGCATGGCTATGACAATGGCCATACCGGCTGGGAATGATTGGAGGGGTAGTCCAACCAGGTTGGGGAAAGCTGACTTACAGCAACAAGTCTTTGCCACCTCTTCAGATTGCAGATTGCTCTAAAATAAAATTATTGGGTCAGATTCAGACAAAGGATGAAATCTAATGGTACGTGAGCAGAAGGCAAGCTTACATGATGGATCTTTTCCTTCTTCCTCCTGCAGCCCCTTCTACCCCACCCTGAAAAGCCTCTCCAAAGGGTTGGGGCGGGGCATACAGAACATTGTAAAATATGTCCTATCAGGCTGCAGTGGGGAGAGGAGAATCACCAAAATCAGGAATCTTGCGTGAACAGTGCAACATCTGTATGGCTGGTTTCAGGTGAATTCCCCCCCTCTCACTGCATCCCGGTAAGACACAGACTTATGAATGAACACATTCAAAACTGACATGTCCAGATTCATCCATGTTATTGCCACATATTTCTATTTTTGTGTGCAACTGAGTCCATTGGTCAACACTGCTGTCATTGTTGTTCATTAGGGGCAGCCCCCCTTTCTTTCCCAGTCAGTTATAGTAGCCATGATTCAGCTTGGTTACTTAGAGCTGATGCCTGCAATGGCACTTTAACATGAAAAGAATTGCAGTCTGTAGCTCATGCATTCAAGTTTATTTCATCTTTTTCTCCTTCGGTCTTTTTATAAAGGCCCATAGAACCTTCTAAGTGCCTCCAAAGGTTTAGTCTCCACTAGGAGGGAGCTCTGAACCTTCAAACATGCCCCAGCTCTGTAGTCTTTCAGCAAACTGTTCTGCTTTTCTTCCTACTCTTCACTTCTGCTCTGCTACTTGCCTCTCCCTTTGCCAGAAGAAGACACATCCAGCTTCCTTTTGATCAGCATCAGAGGTGTGGGTTGAAGAAGAAGATGAGGGGGAAAAAACACCATTTGACTTCTCTGTGAGTTGAATCCGCAGGTCAACACAGGTTAGTTAGTTATCTTAGGGATGGTTCTTGACTTTCGTTCCACCACTGGATCTATTAGATTGCAGTACTTTTGAAAAAGGAAAAACTCCACCCATTATGAGTGGATTATATATACTTTGTCCTCATTCGATCTTCCATGCCTTCCACCCTCCTTGAATTCCGGTTCATCTAGGAGAATCTCTCAAGTTCATTCCAGAATTGCAGCAAGCCCAGTTTGTGACAGCTCTCAAATTCTTCAGTTCATTTGTGTCTCGCCGCCACCACCATTTTATGTTACCAATGCACATTTATGCGCTGATAAAACACTGGAGGGGGGAAATCTATCTTGATCCTTTTGCAGAGTAGGTTTTGTCTGACCGCATTTGAGGCAGAAGACAATTGCAAGCTTTAAACAGGACTGTACTTCATATTAACAGGCATCGTCTTCTTACAACTAAAAAGGCAAAAAGTAAATAGGAAAAAGTGAAAACAGAATGGCTGTTGCTTATTCCAACAGATCCGATTGTATGTATGGTTGCAGTTTGTGCAACATCTTACCAATGCTCAAGACTTTTTGTGCAATGTCTTACCAACGCTCATGTGAGCTCCTGCACATTTGTCAAAGCACCACATGGAAAAAGGATACAATCACTCATACAGTCACGTAACTATTGATTATTTATTTATTTATTTATTTATTTGCAATGCTATATCAATGCACACATGTGCATTGGTAATGTGGGGTGGGGGGGGAGACACATCTGGAGAGACATGAAAGAACTGAAAGCTGCAACAAACTGTACATGTACCGTGATCTGTACAAATAAAAAATATGAAACACACACTCACCCATGCAGATAGTAATTCCTAATGCTTCAGTTCTACTTTGGAAACAAGACCAGGTCCTTTGGAACTCCAAAATCCAGGGAGAAATTGGAAAGAGGAGGATTCTGGAAGCAAACCTACAGAAAATTTAGGCTCGAGGTAGAGTGCCTGCCTTGCATGGAAAAGGTCCCAGGTTCAATCCCTTGGTAATACCTGCTAAAATACTTGGTAAAACTTGCTAAAAAAATCGCGAGTTTTTTTCTTCTTCGAGTAAGCTCTGCTCGCTTATCACTCAGCATAATTAACGATTATTGTGATCTTAACAGCAGTTCGTCCCCCATTAACAGAGATATCTTCGAGCTCTGCGAGCCAGAGCTGTTAAACAGGTTTTACCTTTGAGATTCAAAAAACAGCAGTCTGGCTATGCATATGCAAAAAACACCAGCAGTCTGGCTGGAGCCTCTTGAAGGAAGAACCATTGAGCCTTGAAGGAGAACCATTAGCATATGACTGAGCAGGCTTCCCTCTTCAGAGTTAGAACAAGAAAGGTTACCTTAAAATCAATTGGCACATGTCTATAAAACAAAATCTATAAAACAAAATACTGAGCAGGCTTCCCTCTCAGTCAGAGTTAGAACAAGAAAGGTTACCTTAAAATCAATTGGCACATGTCTATAAAATCTATAAAACAAAATACTTTTTCATTCTAAGTAGGAATGTAAGGACTATTGCCAGCCAGAGATGTTGTTCTTGTTGCTGTTCAAATCAGCATTACAATCATCCCTGGTGTTAGGAATTTAGCAAGGAATTTAGCATATCAGTAGGAGGGTTTTCCTCAGTCAGGTCAATTAAGACTTAAGTCAATTAAGAAACACAAACAAAAGCATGAAACACAAAAGATCTTGCTGTTCATGATGACTCAGTTGGGTTCGAATTTGCAGTGGAGGGGGAAGAAGAGATTCGACATGCCTGAAGTGATTCGTGAACAGGCTGGTGCAAGGCCGACTAGATCGAAGTAATTCTTAAGCCAGCTGCGGCGGAGTTAAGAGGATCAGGTAGAAGGAGATGGGAAAGACCTCTGCAGGAGAGCTTGGAGGGTTGCTGCTAGTCAGAGCAGACCAGTCTTCCCCAACCTGTTGTCCTCGTATAAGCCCCAGCCAGCATGGGGATGATGGGGATTGTAATCTAGCACATTTGGAGGGCACCAGGCTGGAGGAGACAATGGCAGTGGCCATATGTTTAGAGCAGGTCTGCGCACAGTTTCTGATCTACTAACTAATGCAGCCATGGTCTTGCTGTGCCTCCTCTTCTTGCTGCCTGCCTTGGAAATGGGAAGGTTTGTCAAGTATCAAAGCCTGGTTGATGGTCTTCATGCAGTCTGGTGGGCCACACATAATGCTGACCTGCTTCACAGAGCATAATCTTGAAGATAAACATTTTTTGTAATATAGCATGGGGGCAGGGTCTGTTGTTCAAAGAAAAAGAGTTCAAACACACACACACACACACACACACACACACACACGGCTCTTTGGATACCAAGTGTAGCTGATAGATGTCGCTGAAATTAAAGAGTTGGTTGGCTGTGGTTTGTTGGTTCGGTACCTTGGAAAAACTGTGCTCCGTGGCTTACCACAGTGTTCCCCAACCTGGTGCCCTCCAGATATGTTGGATGACAACTCCTGTACTGCAACACATCTGGAGGACAGCAGGTCAGTGAAGGCTGCCATACCACATTTCCTCACTCAGTTCCCTGTTTAACCTGTTGCTATGTACAAGAGGCACGTTCCTGCTCATCTGCACAACTTGAACGATGAGCCAGGCTTGTGTCAACCTGCTGGGGTGTACATGACAAAGATATGGCTGCTCGCAGATATATCCTTCGCCCGTCCCAGCTTTTGGAGTACTTAGATGCTAATCACATGCAAGGTCTTTTTTCCTCTATCAACGAATTAAGTGTTGTTATCTTACAACAAGGGACAGCCTGTGACTGACAGCCAAAGGGCTCTGTGCAACCAAAAATAGTTAGACTTGAGCAATTAGTACTTATAAACAGCATCTCAGATGAATGGTGGATAATCTGATATGATTAAAAGCAAATTAGCCAGGCACAACAAGAGAATAACGATGCGCATGGTAGGGATGCACACAGACTTCATGAATTGCTGCCATGGAAGAATTCCTCATAACGATTAGGAGATGAATGGCAATTATGCTGGCTCAGCTTGTCTGAGTGTGGAAAGCTAAGCAGGGTCAGGCCTGGTTATTACTTGGATGGGAGACCCCTCCTCTAGTTTCCTGCATTGAGCAGGGGGTTGGACTCGATAGCCTTGTAGGCTCCTTCCAACTCTATGATCTATGAATTTTCAATATTTGTCCATCACACATGCCTTTCACAGCACTGCAGGTTAGACACAGCCACTCAATAATGGATCTCGATGGTCAAGTCTTCTGATCTGAAAAAGTTTCACTGACTTCATTGATAAAACATTGATGTTTTATTCAAAGATTGTGCTTTCTCCGTGGTCTCTGCCTCTGTTGTATTCTTACTGAATGTATCATTTTATAGATATTGGGATTCTAACTCGTTGTAAGCTACCCTGAGTAATGCATTGACACTAAAAGGGCAGGCAGGATAGGCATATCTGTATAAATAAATAAAAATAATTAAAACAGGATCTTAACTCTTTGGAAAATCTGGACCAGTTTGTAAATTTGGCCACAAGTTGAAAATTTGGCCACAAGTGATTGAGAATTGAGAAAGAGGATGAGGAGCAAGAGGAGCCAGTTACAATGGCAGTGAGAAGGAAGAGTCACTGTGGGAGAGGACCTATTGAGGGTGTCTTGCCCAAGGGCCCTCAAAAACCTGGAGCTGGCACTGAATGTGTGTGTATTTGTACACACAAAACACAGTGTTTTCTTGCCATTTTTGTGGGTCAAGGAGTGGCAGGGGTAGAGACTGCAAGATGTCAGCAATGATAAAGGCTGAAATCTCCTTCCACAGATTTTGTTGGAATATGCGATGAGAAGATGTAAACTCTGCAGGGAGGGTTTTAAGTTGACTGCCCATTAAAGGGTTAAGGCAGACTGTGTATAGTCTGGTTAAAGGGCAGGGTTTAGTGGACTGAACTACTTTATTGAATCAAAGGAAGGAATGCTGGATGTTGCCTAGCAAAAGGTTTGAATTCCATTCTAACATGCCTCTGATAGACTTGTCTAGTGTTAACTGGCTTAACTGGTGCTTGTTAGGATTTAGCAATGAAAGAATTGACATGTGTGTGTTTTCCTTACCTCAGAAGAATGAGTAACGTTTAAGAAACTGCACTTCTGTAACCATCAAGCTTCAGTACCTGAGTAATCTTATGTTACAGTTATTTATTTTTTAAAAAGCAGATACTTTAAAACAAGTCATCTGTGTGTGTGTGCGCGCGCACACACGCATGTGTTTGTCTGAGAGAAATCTGCTGCTGCTTTTGCGCTCTGTCATTTGATTTTTCAAAAAATGTTGCCCAGTTTCTGAAAGAATATAAGAAGCCCACTTCCAGCAACTCAAGGTTTAGGGAAATCCATGTTAAAAGGATTTCAGCAGAATGTCTGGGTGACCTGACAAGGCAAGCCTTTTGAGGCCATGACCATATGTGGTGGTTAAACTCTCTCCTGTTTCTAAGCTTTTTATCTTAATATTGCAGCCGCATACGCATACGCACACACACACACACACACACACACACACAAATTCCACAGTGACCGAGGAGAGGGGTAATGACAAAGTCATATTGCTTCCAAAACTGCCAGAAGATTATTTTCTTCCACTGTGTTTTAGGAAATAACTGCAAGAAAATGGCATTTGCAGGGTTTCCATGGCAGCTGATTCCTGGTCTTTGAGCAGGGAGGCTAGGGCTGGAGACCATTAAAGCAAGAGAAAAAGGAGAACTCAAAATACCTCTTTTTTAAAAAAAAAATCTAACATCCTTCCGATTCCAGAATGTACCTATCTCCCCCACCCCTATTTTGGACTCTGCTTTGGACCGCAGTGACGCAACAACGCTACCACCAGCTTCTGACTATAGATTTTCATCCAGGGACACATTCACAATCCCTGGCAGGCCAGCACAAGGCATGTTGCTGCCTGAGGCAGCGAATAAGACGGCACCCCCTCGCATTCCCTTTACAAAAGCTGACTGGCAGTTCAATCTTACTTCAGCTCTGGCAGTCGGACAGCATCCTCCACCACACCTGAGGGAAGCAGGCTAGCTTAGGGGATGCAGGGCACGTTGTGTGACACACACAGCTCTGTCGTTGTCCGTCCCCCCGTCCCCCCCCAACACCTTGCCACGGCTCCCTGCCTCCCAGCATCTGCTGCCTGAGGCAGCTGCCTTGCTCTGCATAATGGTAGGGCCGGCTCTGCCTAGTGTCTATCATGTAAACATTAAAGGAGCAGGGAACAGGCCATGGCTCAGGCACAGAGCACCTGCCTTGCCTGCAGAAGATCCCAGGTTCAATGCTTGGCATCTCCATTTCAAATGGAATCAGGTAGCATACAGTGAGAAAAAGCTACTTCCGGTCAGAGTAGAAGACATGGGGCAAATAGTCTGACCTGGTTTAAGGAAGGGCTTCCTCTTATCCAAAGCCAGCAGTCCCATAGTTAGGGACTTTGGTGGTGAAGCTCAGATAAAAGTAGCGTTCCCAAGAGCGCATAGCAAGGATGCGTCCAAATGAGGCTTTTTATAGCGCCATCACCCTGCCTTATTCACAGAATTTTACATGGGGTCTAGATGACTGTGTTACCCTCCTGTGTTTCCTCGCCACTTCTTCCATCTTTTTTCTTACCACAGAAAATCTGTTCAGGAAAAAAAAAGAATTGCTGCACAATGCACAATGCCTTCTGATGGATAGCGCTAGGAGCCCTCCCTCTGGAAACACCCCAGCTGGCTGGGCAATGCTGCCTGCAAGTTGTAGAACTTTTCTTCTGTCTAAACATGCACAGGATGTGCGCCCTATGTCTCCTTAGCTGGAGGGAGTAGGATGTTTCCCATTTCCCATACTGTGATGGTTTCCCTATTCCAGTGTTCTCCAACCTTGGGTCCCCAGATGTTTTTGGCCTACAACTCCCAGCAGGCCCCAGCCAGCTATGCTGGCTGGGGCATGCTGGGAGTTGTAGGCCAAAAACATCTGGGGACCCAAGGTTGGAGAACACTGCCCTATTCCAACCATTCCAGAGAGATTTCTTTATAAAGAAATCATCTTCTAATTATTACCTCCCAGAAAAAGACATATGCATTGGCCATCCTGGGTGATTAAGAACTAGGTCTTCTACTTTACAGAGGTCAGTCCTTTAATTGAAGGGCTGTCCAGTCCAAGTCTAGTTTAAAGATAAAGAAGGGTAAGAAGAGAGAGCGGGGGCGGGCTTGAGTTGCCCATCCACAGTTAGCACCTGGACAGCAGACTGAGCAAGGCACACGGGTCACCTGGCCACAGATATAACCAGATGTGTTATATTTTTATTTATTTATTTTATATCCTGCCTCTCAACAAATATACACACACACACACTGTACATAGCACTCAAGGAGTCTAACAATAATAAAATAGAAATTAAAAACAAATCTTAATTAAAATGTAAGATAAAAACAATTAAAAATGCAACAATGAAAGAAATAAACAGCACCACCCAGATACTGGGGGTAATATATAGCCATCATGACTATTGAGAGCCTTATTCTCCATTAATTTGTCTAATTCCCTCTTAAAGCCATCCAAGTTGGTGGCCATCACTACATCTTATACTAGTGTATTCTATGTGTTGGGGGAAGAAATGCTTCCTTTTATCTGTCCTGAATCTCCCACCTCTCAGCTTTATTGGATGACCCCAAGTTCTAGAATCATGAGAGAAGTAGAAAACCTTCTCCCTAGTCATTTTCTCCACACCGTGCATAATTTTATGTACTACATCTTTCATGGTACTGCCCCCCCCCCCAGCTCAAGTTTTTTAAACCTAAACTACCCCTTTCTTCATAGGGGAGTTGCTCCAGCCACTTGATCATGTTGGTCGCCCATCTCTGCACCTTTTCCAGCTCTTCAATATCCTTTTTGAGGTTCAGTGACCAGAACTGTTTACAGAACTGCAAGTCAGGTTGCACCATCAATTTGTGTAAGGGCATTACGATACTGCAGTCGTATTTTCAATTCCTTTCCTAGTTATCCCCAACACAGAATGTGCCTTTTTTCACAGCAGCTGCACACTGGGTCAGCATTTTCATTGAGCTATCCACCAAGATTCCATTCTTTGTCAGTCATTTCCATCTCAGACTACACATGAAGTTAGATTTTTGTTGCTGTTGCTGTTGTGCCCCCCAAAAAACTCTACATCAAGCACTCAAACTCTCCCATATTGGCTCGGTGGCTTCTAGCACTAGCATAGAAACACCCATACACAGTGTCCCTCTCCAAAAGGCTCTGACTTGTGCATGTTCCCCAGTGGCCCTCAACTTTTGCTGAATGCTTGTGGCCTGTTTTCACTCTACCTCCATTGGGGCAATCAAAGACATTACCATCCTTCTCCCCTTAGGATGATTCATCCTGAATTGGAAGCTGCCCAGCTCCTGTTGGCTTTCCCCCAGGGTTCAATTTAAAAGTTGCTTTTTGAAGTTAAGCGCCAGCTGTCCAGTTCCTGATAGGGATGGGCAACACTGAAGAACTCGACCCGCTTATACACGCTGGACTTTGGTGCACCTCGCTGACTAGTTAGCCGAAAGTGGGCTGAGTTGGGGGGGGGGTGTTGTAGCTTCCGCTTTTAAAGTGGGCCGTGATTTGCATATTTATTTATTTTTTAAAAGGCAGGGAAATTTGTTTAAAATGCAGCTGCGATTTGCGCAAATTGCAGCCATATTTTATGCAAATTGCAGCCATATTTTATGCAAATTTATCTGACTTTAAAAAAAAAAAAACCACCATGCAAATCTTGGCTCACTTTAAAACAGGGAGATTGTGTGCTGACTCAACTTGCATCAGAGCGAGTCGGTGCCAGCACTGGGAAGACGGGCCAGAATCTGGGGGGCTGAGATGGGCCAATCCACCGGACTTTGACACACACACCCAGCAGATTCCTTGCACATCCCTAAATTTCTGGTTCAAAAAGAGCCTGTCCCAAAACGTTCCCCAGTGCCTAACAAATCTAATTCTGAGTTCAATTTTTCATCATAGTAGATACACCGATCAAGTATGCGTTTTTTCTTCTTGGTTTACCAAATGACAACTTCACGTCTCACCCAATAAGGTTAATCCTATTTCTTCCGCCCCACGTTTCTTCCTACAGGTGTACTCATGTTACAGTTAATTGTTAGTGGCATATGCTGTGTGCTGCTGAATACAAGTCATTAAAACACACAACAAAAATGCAGTCATTCTGGATTGTTATCAGTATGCTGTCTGTTACTGACAGGGATGTAGGCGTATTTCCAATCTACACTCAGTGCCTCCAAAACATTTTAATCTGCCCATTGATACACTAAGAAACCTGAGTTGGGGCAGGGGAGGACACATACAGCATACTGCATTTCAAAAACTATAGGATATTCTGCACAATGAATTCTCAAATTGTATTTGTACCACAAGGTCTGTACTGCAGAGGCCAATTACATTTTTAAAGGGTAGTTGGGGGTTGATTTTTGGCTAAATTGGGCCCTAGAAAACTAGATGATGATGAGGAAATGTCTTTGCATTCCCAACATCTGTTTAGGATGCAATCCAATGCAACTTGCATAGGATTGTGCCTTTATTTACTTGCGCAGTATTGCTGTTGTTATTTAATTCATATACCACCACTGATTTATAAGCACCTTACAGAGTATGAAGGGGACTAGGGAGTTGTGCCAATGGCTTCTGGGAAAATGTGGGCTTTGAAGGAGAAGAGAGAGAGAGAGAGGTGGCCATATGTTGGTGTTCTGGGAGGCAGTTCCATCTTTCACATGCCAAAAAATGACATTTGGTTTTAAAGAAATTGAAAACAAGTGGGATCTGCAACAAAATGTTGCAGCCAGTGTGTAGTGCTCCGGTTCAGCACTCCAGTTAGAGTTGTCAACATTTTCATAATTGCTTTTGGCCATCCTGAGATTCCTTTATCATGACTTCTCCTCTCAGGTGGCCATTTTTGCATCGCCCCAAAAGAGGAAATGCATCACCTCCCCCAAAGAAAGACAAAAGAGGACACTGATTTGAATAAATTTGTATGTGCTAATTTTTATGTATAGATGCAAAATTTTGAAATAATTATTATACTTTAGGGTGCAATCCTCTGCTTGTTTAGAGAGAAAAAGCCCATTCCCCATGCTGTCTGGGGAATGCTGGGACTTGTGGGATTTGTTTTTCTGCCTAAACATGCATAGTTAATGAAACCATACTTTTGGAGTCTAATATTCTAGAATCCTTCGTTCTCTTGCTTACCTTATTTAGACAGCCTTTTAAACCCAGCCACAGATGTGGTTGCTGCTTCAAGGAGAGGGTGAGCTGTTGTTCACTCTGCATCGTATTCCTCACCTGCGTGCTTACTCTGGTTTGCAGGAGGCTGGGTTGAGATTGGCAGAGATTGGCAGCTCAATTGAACATTCGATCCTGAAGAGAATAGTTCGGAAGTGGTGGGCAGCATGGCTGTACAAAACATGTCTAAACATGTCTGTTTAAACTTGCATAGGATTGCACCCTTAAATAAGAATACAGTACATCTCGCCATAAGTGTTGAAGACCGGGACCAGGTGGCTTGTGTGCCTTGCTTGATCTGCTGTCCAGGTGCTGTTGACGGGCAGCTTCAAGGCCTAGTTCTTCCTTCTGATGGTTCTTTATCTTTGAACTGGACTTGGACTGGTCAGCCCGTCAAACAGTGCATTCCTTCAAATTGGAAGGCAGTCCTCAGACAGCCATTCAGATAGAGGATTATCATCTGTAAAAGAGGACACATGGCCGGCCTACTACCGGGTAAACTTGCCAGGACCTACTGACATAGGAGAGGGCCCCATAGAGGATACTTTGTACCTAAAATAGCAGGAGGAAGTGGAGGACTGCAGGATCCTTCTCTACTGTCATGATTTCAAAGCTTTCAGTACTGGCTGGTATGGGTGACAGTCAGACCATCTGGGTCTATAAATATCTCTTTTTGGATTCTGTCTGTGAATCATTTATCAAGCACCATCAAACTCCTGCCCTGACTATGTGTGGTTTTTACATCCAGTGAGAAGAAGAGAGGCAGAACTGAAGCATTAAGTTTGGTATGACTTCGTAAAATAGGGGTTTGGATCTTCTCCTCTCCACCCACCTTATTTTCTTCGAAATTGCCTCATGCAAATCATTTCTCCGAGAAAGCAAGGAAGGCGTGTTTTGCAAAGAAAAGCCTGTGATGTTCGGGCGGGGGGGGGGGACACCCCAAGGGCGATGTGTAATGTTTAGAAATCTGCTCCAATTGCTGTGACTCCATGTTCTATAATAGTGTAAGGGTGCAATCCTATGCATGTTTAGGCAGAAAAATGTCCTAAAACTCCCAGGTAGGGAATGCTGGGATTTCTAGGACTTTTTTCGGCCTAAACATGCATAGGATCGCACCTCAAGGGCGTAATCCTATGCAAATTTAGACAGGGAAAAAAGGGGGCTACAACTCCCAGCATGAATATCGGGAGTTGTAGGCTTTTTTTCTGTCTAAACTTGCGTAGGATTGCACCTTAAGTGTACCAGAATATGGAGCAGTTCCAGCTCGAATTTTATTTGTGGTCTCTTGGTGGTTACAGACAACCATTTCACCATATCGTCCATGTTGCCACACTTCTGCCCATGTTGTCTGATAAAATCAGCTTCCTTTTTATCATCTTCCTGGCCTTGCATCCCCAGACATTTCTCTGTTAAAGTAAAAAAACAACAACAATAACCCCCTCCCCCAAAAAACCTATTTGAATTGGTCACTTAATTAAGGCTGCAATGCCTTGCACATTTACCTGGGAGTATGCCCCACAGAAATCAATAGGACTTACCTCTGAATATAAATACATCAGTTTGCTCCGCACGACTTTTAAATGAATACTTCTTCATTCTACCCTCCAGGCCTTTGGAGGTGCTTCACTATCTTCTGTCAAACCGAAATATCTCTTTACCAGTAGGGTATAGCACAACAGAACATGTAATAGCTGCTGAGGGTTTAAATACAGTGGCAAAGAGGAGTGGTGCTAGGAACCGAAAAGATCCGGGGCTCAGGCCCACAGGACACACACACACACACACAAAAGAAGAAGCAGCAGCACAGATTTGCCTATGCTTCTTTAGATATGCTGTAAAGTCTCTCTCTGTGTGTCTTGAAAGGACCCCGTCTCCTAAGGACACCCCTATTTGTAAAATGGACAGGGGAGAGGAGGGGATTTGATTTCATGGGAAGAAGAAGAAATATACCTCAGGGAGAAAAATTCGGGGGGGGGGGCAGCAGGAGGGGAAGCACATGTGGGCAAAAAGCCAGCTCATCCAGGGGGATCAGGTGCAACAGAGATCATCAGGGCCCCCTGTGCCTTTATTTCAGCAAGTGCCCATGGACAGCAGGGTGTGCTTTTCATGCTTAGCTTGTCCTTTATGCAGCTAAAACTGTGTTCTCCAACCTTGGGTCCCCAGATGTTTTTGGCCTACAACTCCCAGCATGCCGCAGCCAGCGTAGCTGGCTGGGGCATGCTGGAAGTTGTAGGCCAAAAACATCTGGGGACCCAAGGTTGGAGAACACAGAGCTAAAAGGAAGGAAGGAAAAAGTGTGAGCTCTTGGTCCCATGTATTTTTAAACCTAGCACAGCTGTTGAAATTCCCTCTTCTACGCAACTTTTAAAGGTAGATAAGCCCTGTTCTCCTTTTCACTTGGCCACCCTATTGCTGAACAAGGCACTCCTAGGACGAACTATGTACCCTACGTACCCAGTGGAGGCTGATGCCTCCAGGTTCCTCAGCTAAATAGGCCTGAGCAAATCAGAAATAGCACCATGCACCAGAGCTGAATAACCACATCTCTGCTAGGAATCAAGCTAGTTAACCTTTAAATTGAGATTCCCTGGAGAGGAAGCAGATTGAGCACATAATCACTTCCTACAACAGCCTGGTCAGGGGAAAAGTCATTGCGTAAATATTAAATAAATACAGGAAGTGCAACCTCCGTGCATATACCAGTTAAGATGGGCATGGCTAGCTTTCCAACATGGAGCTTTGAGCCCTTTTAAAATGGAAGCCACTTATGTCACACTAGCCAACCTGTAATGATTATGGTCAGGTTCATCAGAAGGGGGCAAGATAAGATTCACAGCAAGCTTTAAAGACCTACTCTTGGATATATTAAAGATGGAAATCACAAAAAATCACTCTTTTAAAAGTATTGGTTGTGGTTATCTCATAACAACAACAACAACAACAACAACAGGAAGAGGAGGAGGGCGAGGGCGAGGAAGAAGAAGAAGAAGAGAGAGTATCATGGAGTTGGGAAGGGCCATCTGGTCCACCCCCTTGCTCAGTGCAGGAATCCACTTTAAAGCATCCCTGACAAATGGCTGCCAAATCTCTGCTTGAATACCTCTAGTGACAGAGAGCCCAGGCAGTTGGTTCCATTGTCTGACTGCTCTGGCCAATAGGAATTTTTTCTTGATGTTCAACTAAAATCTGTCTTCCGATAACTTAAGCCTCTTATTTTGTGTCCGACAGTCTTGGATGATGGAGAACAGGTTGCGGCCATCTTCTGTGTGACAACCCTTTAGATACTTGAAGAGTGCTATCATATCCCCCCTCAGTCTTCTCTTCTCAAGGCGACACATACCCAGTTCCATCAATCTTTCCTCCTAGGACTTAGTTTCTAACTTTCTAGTCCCCTGATCAGGGGCACTGCTAGGTACCAAAAAGGTCCAGGGCTCAGGCCTATAGGACAAAAGACATGCACATATTTGCATATGCTAATTTACATATGCTCTAAAGGCCTGTGTGTGAGTGTGTGTGTGTGTGTGTGTGTGTGTGTGTTTAAAGGACCCTGTCTCCTAAGGACACCCCTATTTGTAAAAAGGGATGTATGGACAGGGGAGAGGAGGGCATTTGATTTCAGGAAAAAACCTCAGGCAGAAAGATTCAAAGGTGGGGGAGGCATCAGGAGGTGAAGCACATGTGGGCAAAAAGCCAGATAAGCCATGGGGATCAGATGCAATGATAAATTATCAGAGGTCATCAGGGCCCCTGCACCTTTCTTTCAGCAAGTGCCCATGGACAGCAGAGCGGTGGGGCAGATGGCCTCCCAGAGATTCAGTGCTCCAAATGAAAGATTTGGGGCTCCAGCCCTAGTGGGCTACCCCCTAACACCGCCTCTGCCCGTGGTCCTCTGTTGCCCTTCTCTGAACTCATTCCAGTTTATCTGAATCCTTAGTGTGGTGTCCAGAAAGGGTGTGCTGTGGTATCACAGGGGAGGGGTGAACCTCTTAAAAGAAGAGACTTGCTGTGACCACCACTATAACATCTTCCTTTGTATGGGGGGGGGGGACATCTTACAGGCTGCAAGGGGGAGATACCTGGGCTTGCTTGATGGGTAGTGGTGGGAAATAGACATGGATATTGTCAGCAACATATGAGAAAATCTGCACCCACAACACGGAAAGATACCTTTTCCCCATTACTAAAATGATTTGTTTTAATCTAAATAGGAACTTGCTTGGTGACAGTTTGTGGTACAGTTTATGACAGTGTTCTCCAACCTTGGGTCCCCAGATGTTTTTGGCCTACAACTCCCAGCATGCCCCAGCCAGCATAGTTGGCTGGGGCATGCTGGGAGCTGTAGGCCAAAAACATCTGGGGACCCAAGGTTGGAGAACACTGGTTTATGAGGAGAGTCAAAGAATCTACAGCAGCCTCCCCCAACCTGGTGCCCTTGAGATGTGTTGGGCTACTACAACTCTGCTGGCTTTGGCATGCTGGGAGTTGTAGTTCAACAGAACTGGAGGACACCAGGTTGGAGAAGGCCCTGCTCTACAGCCTCCCTCTTCTATCTCTGCCTCATAAAAAAAACCTTCTCTCTCTCCCCCTCTCCTGTGTTTATCCAGAGAGGGATAGAAGAGGGAATCCTAAGCAACCTGCTCTTGGAGTAGTTCCCTTTCTCAAGTGGGAACTCAGGGAATCCCTCGAACTGGGTAGGGAAGGCTCATCTGTGACTCAGAAAAGCACTTTTGTCCTATCTTTAGAGCTAAATTATACAAGGTCTGCATTAACAGCATCCCTCTGCATGAGGTGCTAGTCAGCCTTTCACGTGGAACTATTTATCCCAGGTCCACATATTGGGGAAACCTTGGGACACAGCATAGTTCCTATACACATGCAAAAAAGGGCACCTCTCCTGTGTGTTCCTGCTTTGCAGCTTCGCAGCCTACTTCGCTGCCCTCCTCCAGCTCCCTTCCCTCAGGGCTGGTGGGCTTTCAGACGGAATTACAGTGTGTTCCTCTGGCAAGAGTCAGGGCCGTGTCCTTTTGACCAATTTCTAAAAAGGAGTTATTTATGTCTCATGCATATTTCTGGGCTTGACTGCCAAAAATGGCAAGCAGCACTGGGGCATGCTGATAGCACCAGCGATGGAGAGAGAGATTCATGGCTTGTGACAAGCAAACAAACAAAACACAAAATAGCCGCATTCTTCAAATCCCCTCCTCCTTTCTCTTAATCACACACACACACACACAGCTGTGATTTGAGAAATAAGAGAATAAAAGTGCAGAGAGAAGCCTGGGGGAGAGGGGAAAATGCTTCTCTTCTCCTTTCCTTTTGCTATCCTCAGAATAATCTTTGAATGATCTGTGCAGTATGCAGGGCCGGATTAAGAGCATTATGGGCCTGGTGCTGAGGATTTTGGTGGGCCTTTTTATGGAAATAAATAAAATGAAGACGCAATTTTATATTAAAACAAATTAAATATTTTAATTACCATTAAAGTGCCAAAACTCAAAAACTCCTGCAGCTCATCAGTAAGGGTCTTCCCAATTTTCCCCAAATTATTTATTAAAAAAGAAAAAGCAGCCACAACAAAAAGCCAGGAAGCTTTGCTTGAGCAAGAATAATTGTGTTGTTCTTGTTGCTTTGTTTCGTTTTTGTTTTTGTTTTTTTGTTAAACTAGCATTTGAACAATTGAGCTGCGAATCAGAAAGATCTTTTGCTCGAGGCTGGAGAGAGAGGTCCCTTCTAAATCTGAATATTACAGACCCTAGCAAGCCCCCCATGTGCTTCAAAGAAATGTAGTAACAGTGATTGAAATGCAAAAAGCTACCGAAATGCTAATTGGAGAACAACAGTTCTTGCTGGGTCTTGCCTCAAGCCTGTAATGCAGATGTGAACACCTTTCTAATCTTGAAAAAAATCATTAATTATGCTGAATGATAACGATCAGAGCTAACTCAAATCGTGCCACGCGTCCCTATATTGTGGGCCTATTTTCTGTTATGGGCCTGGGGCTGCAGCTCCAATAGCCCCTATCTTAATCCGGCCCTGGCAGTATGGAGAAAATAGTATGTTGTAACAGAGGCAAGATTTTCCCAACAATTGTATGTCAGGCACGGCATCTCAGCATGCACCTGATTAGTTTATAACATCACAGAGGTTAGCAACGGGAACTAGAAAACAGGAGAATGGCTGTCTCCAACGTGCTGTGCCTTTGAGCTTCCCAAGGTACTCGGCTTGCCCCAGTGGTGCAGCCAGGCAATCTTAGCCTGGGGGCCAAATTTGGCCCTCAAGGGTTCCACAGATGGCCACGCCCCTCCCATTGGCCCCACCCCCTTTCCACTGACCACCAATTGTTTGGTGGCTTCCCAGCTTCTCTGCAGTTTTTTCCCCATTCAGAAAAGTTGAAATGCTTCTCCTAAGGCTACTGGCAGTAAAAGCTTTAAGCTACAATGTGTTGGTGGTTTGGGTCCTGCCATCCCTTTGGCCTTCAGCCCTGCCCACCACTGGAAGGTTCTCTGAAATGGAATTTGGCCCTCAAGAAGAAAGAGGTTCTGCACCGCTGTTTTAGACCCTGGACTTAATGGTCTTATGGGGCCCCCTTTAGATGATCTTGTGTATTACTTCAGTTGTGAAGCAATACAGCTAACAAGACTCTTCCTCACCCCGACCACCGTTCCACGTTTTGTAGCTGCTTCTATATTCCTGATATGTTAGACCAGTGGTTCTTAACCTTTTTGGTGTCACACGTCTCTTGTGAAAAATCTTATGACCCACGCCTCCCATGTGTTAACGGCCCAAAATTTAGGCTTAGGCAGGAAGAGTTTGCATTTTTTAGTTTATGCTCTGTCTCTGGACTAAAAAAAATGCATATTCAATTAAATGAATGATGTCGCTCCCAAGATTAGTAGAAAGAAATAAGGTTGGGCCAACCGCCAAGCTGCGTTGCTATGTACTTGTAAAATAAACAATTTATAGTTGAGGGGCTACTCACACCTCCCCTGGAGTCAGTCCAAACCTCCCCTGGGGAGCCAGTGTGGCGTAGTGGTGAGAGTGTTGGACTGGGACTCGGGAGATCCGGGTTCTAGTCCCCGCTCGGCCATGAAACTCACCGGGTGACTTTGGGCCAGTCACTGCCTCTCAGCCTAACCTACCTCACAGGGTTGTTTTGAGGATAAAATGGAGAGGAGGAGGAGGAGGATTATGTAAGCCACCTTGAGTTCCTTGTAGGAAGAAAGGCGGGGTATAAATGTAATAAATAAATAAATAAATAAAATACCCCACAGGTTAAGAACCCCTGTGTTAGACCAACAACAAAACTGCCAACCCTATTAAAAAAAAATACTCTGGGCATGTGCAGTTTTGCATTTTAAAACCACTTGACCCATGTCACCGTCATGATCACAGGAATAAAATGGGGTTCTGATGCCCTCATCATCTGCCGGCCTCGTTGGGGGGGGGGGCTGGGCCGCAGGGCCC
Organism: Shinisaurus crocodilurus; assembly: GCA_021292165.1. Taxonomy (NCBI): domain Eukaryota; kingdom Metazoa; phylum Chordata; class Lepidosauria; order Squamata; family Shinisauridae; genus Shinisaurus; species Shinisaurus crocodilurus. Next base: position 466,390 of record JAHFWL010000435.1, read on the forward strand.
TGTATGTTTGTCCGCAAAGACCAGCCCTAGCGGGGCCATTGCTAGGAGTTACGGTGAGGATGCAGATGACCATTGACTTTGTGGTAACTTTACACAGTGTATACTCCAAAAGCTAGAGTAGTTCGTATCATCCTGCCAGGTGTTGGGGAGTCCCCCCACCCTCTCCTCCTGCACCAGAAATGAGGGAGGGGGGCTCTCAGGAGAAGGGTAAAATTCTCTTTGCCACTTGGCAAGATGTAGAGTCCGTAGAGACAACCAAAGAATTTTGGGGTGACCTCTGTTAATCTCGGGGTAGCTCGGGTCTCCTGTATCACCCTACCATATGGTAACGAGAATCTCTGACCACACATCAATACTGCCCCCTGGACCACCATTTTCGGTGGAAAGGTGGGAAATCAGTCAATCAATCTAGCTAACTGCCACTGAGCAGTGTAGGGTGGCCAGATGTCCCCTTTTACAGAGGACAGTCCTCTGTTTGAAGGCCTGTTAGGGGACTGCCCTCTGTTTGAGGGCATCTTCTATTTGCAAGGCTGTCCTGTTCAATTCTGGTTTAAAGATAAAGAACCACGAGAACTGTTGCCCATCAACAGTTAGCACTCGGGCAGCAGACTGAACAGGCAGGCACACAGCAGGTCACCTGGCCACCGTCTTCCACACCACAGAGAGATGTCCTGTATTTCTGTTTAAGGGCGCAACCCTATGCATGTTTAGACAGAAAAATGTCCTACAACTCCCAGCATGCCCCAGCCAGCCATGCTGGCTGGGGGATGCTGGGAGTTGTAGGACTTTTTTCTGTCTAAACATGCATAGGATTGCACCCTGAATTATAATAATTATTTTTAAATTTGCATCTATACATATACATTTTATGCCAATCTGTGTTGTCTTTTTTGGGGGTGATATTTTGGTCCCCCTAGCAGAATGTGCGGTAAAATAATAGACTAAATGGGCTGAGGAAACTGGCTTACCAGTTAGTTATGTGTACCCCGTGGTGAATTTCTTTTTAGTAAGTGGTTGCCTGATTTAATCCAACATGACAGTGGTTATGTTCATCTGTATGGAGGCCATTTAGTGCATTTCTCCAGCTGCAGCAACCTGAATTACTTATTATTATCTTAGCAACACTCAGCACTTAGCAACACTTAGCAACAATAAGCAATTGATTGCTTATTGGTCTTTTTCCTTAGCTTTCTTATATGCTCAGTGTGTAATAACTTCGTTACAAGTAAAAGGCTCCCAGTGCAAGCCTAAGGCCTTTTTATTTGCCCTGACTTGTTAGCTGTGGTGTGTGTGTGTGTGTGTGTGTGTGTGTTTATTATGCCCAAGGCTATGGGTTTATGTGGTTTTAAATTCTCCCTCTGTTTTTAATGATCGGCTATTTTATATTTTAATATTGATGACTGTTCTTTTAATTTATTGTTTGAATTGTTAGCTGCCCTGACAACCCTTTTGGGCTGAAGGGCAGGATAGAAATTAAATGAATAAAAATCAACTCATCAATCAGTTCTATATATGTTTACTGAGTGCACTAATAATGGTTATACCTCTGGACAGCTGTATGAAAGTGACTTGCAGGTTGTTCTGTGAATTGAAACTACGGTAACACTTAGGGATATATATATTTGCATTGCACAAGTGCAGATGTGTATTGGCTATGGAATATATTAGCTTTAACTTGACAAATAAACAAACCAAGTTTCTCCTCTCTAAGACTGTAAAAGTAGGCTTGAACATGTACAGGCGATGTCTACTCCAACCGAGAAGGAGCCTGAGCAGGGTTTTGCATCATCTGATGAAGTGAACTGTAGTGCACAAAAGCTTATGCCATAAGGCATTTGCTAGGCTTTAAGTCCAGGGTGGACCACTGCAGGAGGTCTGGGGGGCATTTTGCTCCCTGGACACCCGCACAGGCCACAGTCTGTGAAAAAACCATTTTGCCACTGAAATTGTTGCGAGCCGCTATAAAGCACTACAGAGCGCTACCAGGGTTAAATTTAGCTCATTTGCAAGATAAATGTAACCCTTTTAACACTCCATGGCAGATGCAGAGTGCTAAAACTGTCCAGTTTAGCTTGCATATGAGCTAAATTTGATGCTTTTATGAGCTAGACATGATGCTAAATTTGATGCTGTGTTGCTAAAACTGCCTCTCTTTCTTTCTTTTTTTGCAAAAAATAAATATTTTTCACCACCGCCAAATTCAGCAGCTTGGCGGGAGTCAATGGGCTGCACTGGAGGCTGCAGGAGCTGCATGTTGCCCACCCCTGCTTTAAAGTGTCACAAGGCTCTTTGTTGTTTTTGCTGCAACAGCCTCTTCTGTAGACAAAGGTAGGTAAAGGGAAATGGATGGCAGAGCGTCATAGCCATTCTGAGAGAATGAAGCTTCAATAAAGCCGTCTTTCGCTGAAGCAAGCATGGGGAGATGAGATTAGAAAAACTACTTAGGGCGTGATCCTATGCATGTTTAGACAGAACAAAGTCTTACCACTTCCAGCATCCCACATCCCACATGGCTGGCTGGGGCACGCTGGGAGTGGTAGGACTTTGTTCTGTCTAAACATGCAGAAGACCTTACCCTCTTCATGTTTGAGATTTTGATCTGAAAGGTGCTTTTGGGCTGAAATTAGTTAAGTTCACTCCCTGTCGGTTTTTTGTTTGTTGGAGGAATGGATCAATTTTCTTCTCAAGGCCAGCAGAGGCATCACCGTGGGTGGGACAGAAACCTGGTCTTTGAGAAAGAGCAAAGTAGACCAGTCCATTCCAAGAAGGTAAAGGACTTTGGTCTATTGTATGTTATTATTAAGTCTCTCCTCCATTCGTTTATGGACTCTGTGGGAAAACCTTTTAGCTCTCTGTATTCAGCAATGGAGAAAACATGGTAAGTGGCTATGTATGGCAGCCTTCAGTCTCATGCTAAACATCTTCACCTTTCTCCCTTCTGGAAGATGCTAGAGAAGACACAAGCTGGTATAACTATCAGTCTCATGAACTAGGCCCAAGGTGAGAGTGGCCTTGTGTCCTACTTTAAAGAGGACACTCCTTTATTTGAAGGTATAGTCTGTTTGATGGGCCGACCAGTCCAAGGCTGGTTTAAAGATTAAAAAAAAAAAAAAAAACAGAAGAAGGAAGAGTAGAGGCCATGAAGTTCTCCATCCACAGTTAGCGCCTGGATAGCAGACTGAGGAGGCACACAGGTCACCCAGTCACGGTCTCCTCCACGAAAATGAGATGTATTTCTATTGAAATGATAGTAACTTTTCCAAATTTGCGTCTATTCATATACATTGGCATATGAAAATGTTATGCAAACCTGTGTTCACATTTGTCCTTTGGTGATGCATTTACTCCTTCTTGGCGATGCATTACTGGCCACCCCACCCAAGGCCCATTTCATGTGTGACTGATCCAGTATGGAAGCCACTTCCCTGTGTCTCATAACATTTTAAAAAGTCTGTATAAAGCAAGGGTGGACAACTTTGGGAGGTCCGGGGGCCATTTTTGCCTCCTGCGCCAACCCGTGGGCTACACCCACACCCTTCTGGGTGCCAAAAATCAGGGGGAGAATAAAAAATAAAAATAACTAAAACAAAATAGCACTTTGTAGCTGCTATGGAGTCCCCAAAGGGTAAAAATAAGCTTGCAAAATTCGATTGCAAACAAGCTTCTGGCACTCTGTAGCAGCTACAAAGTATTGGGGGGGGGGGTTTACTCACTTTTTTGGTTCCCCCCCCCATGAAATTTCAAGGGGTGGCAGGGGCTAGAGTGGTGGGCTGCAGGTGCCAAATGTGGCCCCTGGGCCACATTTTGCCCACCCCTGGTATAAAGGAGCAATGTCTCTCTGCATACTGATGCAGCCAGCATCATTCCCTCCTCTGTTATAGTAGAGATATGTTTGGGGGGGGGGTGTTCCCCCTCTTTTCTGTGTTTCAATAAACTTTATTTAAAGAAAAGAAAGAAACCACCAAGAGATCTTTGGCTATTGGGCGGTATAAAAATGTATTAAATAAATAAATAACAGGTTACCATGCCACTGATATAATGCCCAAATTGGTTCATAATGTCATACTTAAAGACCAAAAATACAAGGCCATGCTCCAGGATGCTAGAAGAATTCTGTGTAGTGACCTTAACACCAATGGGAATTGTGTTCTTGTCCCATGACATCCCACTTCTAAGTGGGCAATTCTTAATCAGAATGTTTCAAAAGAGTGGATTTCTATACCTTTTTTCTTATTTATTTAAATTACTTGCCAACTGTATCTCGAATGCTCAGGAAATTAGCGTAATAGAGAATATTCCATTATGTGCATATTTACTTGTGTATGTGTCATAGATAAATGCCATACTTTTTGACAGGTTCTGGGCATGCTCAGGGAAATGCCCAAGTGATGAAAAATGCACAAAAGAAAATGGTAACCCTAGTTTAGTTGTACACTGAGAAAAGCTGAATTCTGTAGGCCTGCAGAATTTTTTAAAAATTGTAATATATAGCATCATTTCTTCTGCAAATGATAGTCATAGGAAGGGGCAAGCTGCTATACAGGACAGACACTCTTCTTTGGACCAGTGGACATCTTTTTCAGCCACTCCTCTGGCTCCAGGGAATTTAGCAGCGGTTGCCCATACATTTGCAAGCATATGTTTGCAACTATAAGATTTGCCATTTGCTTAAAAAAAATAAAATGCTAACCTTTTCAGGAAGTCAAACTCTGTTCCCTATTCTGTGGGGGGTTTTCCCTCCTGAACATGAGCATGATTTCAGCATACCCGTGGTTCCAAATCCGTTGTCCTTTCATTGCAGCTTTGAGTTGTAGACACTGTGATGCCTTTTCATGTACCAATGGAAGTCAGGCCTATAAAAGAGTTCTTACGTTCTCAGCTTTAAATCTTTTATGAATGTCAAATAAGATGAATTGGAATTTACCCTTTGAATTCCATTGAACGTTTGCCTTGTGTTTTGGCCCTATTCAAACAACTCTATTCAACGAGTTCCTGAATGAACAATATGTTTGAAGAAAATCTCAGCCAGACCTTACCTCCCCGATACTACCCCCCCTACACACAACCAAGAACTTTATAAGAGTGGGTTGTTCATGTTCAATAATCAAATCAAACCTGCTTTGTCACATTGTACCTCCTTGCTGGGGGGGGGGGAGAATTTACCGATCTTTTTGCAATGCATTTTCATTGCTGATAGCAGGAATAAGCAGGAGTGGTGCTAGGTACTGGGCTCAGGCCCATAGGACAAAAAACCTGCACAAATCTCATCTGAATATGCTAATTTACACATGATCTAAAGTGTGTGTGTGTGTGTGTGTGTGTGTCTTTAAAGGAGCCTGTCTCTAAGGACACCCCTATTTGTAAAAAGGGATGTATGAACAGGGGAAAGAAGGGCATGTGATTTCAGAAAAAAAACCTCAGGCAGAAAGATTCAAGGGTGGCAGGGCAGCAGGAGGTGAAGCACATGTGGGCAAAAAGCCAGCTAGTCCAGGGGGATCAGATGCAACAGAGATCATCAGGGCCCCTGTACTTTTATTTCTGCAAGTGCCCATGGACAGCAGGGTGGTGGGGCAGATGGCCTCCCAGAGATTCATGGCTCCAAATGAAAGATTCGGGGCTCCAGCCCTAGTGGGCCACCCCCTAACACTGCCTCTGGGAACAAGTCATGTATGATTAAAATTGGTGGAGAACTTTTTCTCTTAATCTGCAGAATTAAGACAGCCCTTGGCAAGGAGTCTGCTGCTATTTGCTAAATATGAAACAGTGTGTGTGTGTGTGTGTGTGTTGGATTTCCTTTTTTAAAAGTTTAGTATATTTCCCTTTGATTTGAGTATCATCGTTCTGGTGTAGCACGTTCTTGACAAGCTGTGTCATGCCGTGTCACTTGACAACGAATCAAGACGTGTTAGTGCTTCCCATCAAATTGTTCAGTTACAATCCGGAGTGAAGCAGAGTGGCAGCCAAAAGTAATGACAAATAACTCTGTTGTTTTTGTGCCGAATCAAAGCTTGTTGAATTATTTCTGTTTATTCGTACATCTCCCTAGAAGCTCCAAGCAGTTTATATGGGACTAGGGCTGGTGTCAAGGGTGGGCATGGCCAGGCACCCGCAGAGGGCCCACACCCCAGGAGGGGTCCCACTGACAAGAGCCCCCTCGAGTTGCTCCTCCTCTTCACCACGGCAACCTGCTTGTTCACCTGCCTCTCTCTCTCTGGCCCAGACAGGTTAGGAGGAGGAGCAGTAGATGCCACTGCCTACCTGCTCGCTGGCTCTCTTTCTGCCTGTCAAGCAAGCAAGTGGTAGCAATGATGAGAAGGAGGAGGAGGAGCAAAGCAACTGGTGGCAATGCTGGTGAAAAGGTGGACTCACTGAGGGAGGGAGCCCGCTGAGGCTGTCTTTCCCAAGGGTCCTCAAAAACCTGGAGCCGGCACAGTATGGGCAATAAGCTGTGACCAGACTGAGATTTACTTAGCTTTAACAAATAGTATGTTTTCCTAAGGGTGCTTCCAAACTAGCTCTTTAATCTACAATTGACATAATTCACCCACAGAATCTAGGCAGCCTCACTGCCAAATATTTAAATTCTAGTGCTCACCCTGTTTTCCTTCCATCTTCTTTAAAACCCCAGTTTGCGCTGGTTTTTCTGACATTTGATGCAGATGGCGCACTAACCTTTCATGTATGGATCAGCAAAACATAACTCAACTGGAAGAAGTGTGTGTGTGTGTGTGTGTGTGTGAAGCTAGTTTCGAGATACAGTTGGGAAGTAATTTAAATAAGAAAAAAGGTATAGAAATCCACTCTTTTGAAACATTCTGATTAAGAATTGCCCACTTAGAAGTGGGATATCATCAGGAAGTGTGTGTGCACACTTGCATGCAGGAGGCTTTAGCAGGAAGGAGGAGGCGGAAAGTCCCATTAAAGAAGCTGAAATCAGTTCACAATTGTCTGCATCCAAGCTTATATTTGCTCTTGAGAAGGGGTGGAGAATCTTTGGCCCTTTCAGATGTTGTTCAACTACAACTCCCATCATCCCTGGGCATTGTCTATGCTGGATGGAGTTGGAGTCCAGCAACACCTGGAGGACCACAGTTTCCCCACCCACATTCTAGAAATTCAAGGAAAAACAAAATCATGGATTAACTAAAGCAGGGCTCTCCAACCTTGGGTCCCCAGATATTGCTGGCCTACGGCTCCCAGCAAACCCAGCCAGCATGGCTAATGGCAAGGGATTCTGGGAGCTGAAGTCCAGCAACATCTGGGGACCCAAGGTTGGAGAGCCCTGAACTAAAGCATATGAAGGAATCTACAAGTCTATCTATCAGATTTGTAGATGTGTATCACCTTCGTCCAAACAGTTTAGGGTGCTATCCCTTCTTATCATTGCAGCAACCATGCATGGTGTAGAGCAGGGGTGGGAAGTGAAATTGGGGGGGGGGCAGACACACACCCCAGCCCTCTGTGGGCTGGATGATATCAGAGGGCACTTCAGTTGGGGACCCTGCACCATACCTCCCCATATTGGAGAGGACACAGGGCAGGCAAAGCTGTTCGGACCGAGGCATTAAGTAGAGGGGTTTTCTTCCATCCAGCCCTTCGGCTGGGAACCTAACTTCACCCATCCCTCACCTTCACCCATTGGGAAGTCCGCAGTCCCCCATTACTGGTTTAGAGAAAGGGACTGGCCTAAGATCACTAAGTGAACTTCATAGCAAAGTGAGGAATTGAAGCCAGGCCTCTACCATCCAAGTCCAGTGTGCTATCAACTACACCACATTGGCTTTCTTAAACACATTGGAAATGTCCTTGCCATATGAAGAAACCCAACACCAAAGACATTGTTAGGTACCAATTAGAACAGAAGCAGGCAGCTAGCTTCAGAGCTCATTTTGTTACTTGGGATTTACATGTGGCTAAGTTTTGTTGTGCTTTTTCTTATGGTGTGTGTTTTTCTGGCCCAATGGGTCAAGAAGTTGCCTGGGGCATGTAAGACGTGGGATCAAATTCCTCTTTATCTTTTCTTCCCTGGGCAGCCTCAAGCAATTCTCTATCTCTCCGCTGTGGCTTCACATCTGTGAAAACTGAAAAGTAATAATATTGTCTATTTCCTGCAGCTGATGTGAGGATAACTGGACAATATAAAGATGGCAGAGCACTTTATACTTGGAAAGTGCTATCCATACAAAATTTAATTTGAAGCAGAAGTATATAGAAGAACAACCTTCCCAACCTGCTGCCCTCCAGATGGGTTAGACTTCAACTCCCATCAGCCCCAGCCAGTATGACCAATGATCAGGCATACTGGGAATTGTAATTGAAAACATCTAGACGGCACCAGTTTGGGGTAGACTGATAGAGAATATAGGAATAAACTCAGAGAAATCTGAAGTAATAAAGTGCAGTGCATCTGAGCATGTACAAAGTGTTTTTCTTAACCACTAGGGAAACACTCCACCCTTACTGGGATCATTTGGGATTAGGGAGAAGGGCTGAAGTGTGGACCTCTGATGCCTCTTGTTGTATAACTTATAAATGCTCAATAAAAACAGAGTTTATCTTTACAAATTAACAGTCCCAGCTATGGACCTGGTTTGCATGACTCAACAACCCACGATGGGTGATCAGCCATGGTGGGTTGTCATGTCATATAAATGCAGCACAGTTTCTGCAGGGTGGCTTATTTTTCATGAACAAGCCACCCTGAAAATCGGTGGCTTGTTTTAGGGTTGTTGATACCCATGGTGGCTTGTTGTGTCGTCCAAACCTGGCAGAGCAATTTTATTGTGGGCTGCCGAGAACGGCTAGAGATCCACCTGGCCAGAGCGGCAAAAACCCCTGCCACTCCTCATGATCTCACTCATGCTGCCACCCACCATCCTCTCTCATCCCTTCTCAGTGCCCTCCACCCCATGCCCCTAAAAATCACAAAAATCAAGATGTGACAGCTAGCAATGGAGGGAGGCAACAAGCAGGAAGAGGGGGGGGGGAGCCAAAAGCATCTGAAGGGAAGGTGCTTTGAGAGTGCGTGCTCTGACTAGGACATTGACAAGAGAGGGATATCAGTAGATGGGCTAAAGATCAAGGAACCGGTCTTGTGCTGTTGCGCAACAGCGAAATTCCCCCGAGAGAATTTTTAGACTTTTTAGACTTCATCAGATGCTGTTTTTGCTGCAACAGAGTAACATGGCTACTCTGGAAATAGATTTATTTTGATTTTTTTTTTTCTTCTTTCCTCGGAAAGGCCATTTTGTTAGATTTCAACTGTTGGGTTTTGTTTGGTTAGTGTGTTTTTTTGTAATGACTGATCAGCAACTCATAGAAAGACACTTTGTACAAATAAGAACAAGCAAATATATTGTGTGTAAGACAGCGCTTTTGCATTTTTAGCAAATAGCCTTATTTAGTTCTCTGTACAATTATTATTTAATACTAGTGAATGTGCCCAGCCTCGCATGGGCTGGAATAGCCCTTAAACCACTTAGAGATATATTTTTTTAATATAGCAAGTGGTATATAAATCTATTAAATAAATCAATAACAATAATTTGATTCGGCAAAGCCTACAGGCAGAGTTGACACAACTGTCAGACTTTGACGTATTGTGCCCGCGCCATCTGAGAGTGACACCATGACTTCTAGCAACCGTAGGTAAGGCCCCTGCCATGGTGTACCCCGTAGCCCCTTGAGGAAAGGGTCTGTTCCACAGCAGTGGGGAGTGGGTACCCATTATAACTCTGTCCCTTGGACTCCTCCCACCCCCCTGCTTCAAGCTGTATTGCTAGTTACTAGTCACATCGGTTGCAGGGTCGCTTCTGTGTGTGCTGAACTGCAGCCTCCACACATTAAAGCAATTGTATGATTCAGCCCATAGTTAAATCGGGATGAAACTTGCAAGAGACCCATTAACATTGTCCGAAGGCATGCTCAGAACAGGTGTGAAGGCTGAAGCCTTTGTCTACTAGGTAATGTTCTGAAGCAAATCAGGTGGTGTTTGTTTCCTTTCCTGGTGTGAGAAATCAAAGTACTGTGGCTCCCTGCTTTTCGTTCTCTGGTTAGAATACACATCAAACTACCAATGAATAAGATCAGCACATCCTCTCCAGTCTAATAAATAAGCATATGCAGGTTGCAGTGACTCAGTTCAGCCCACAGGAACTAAAATGTGTCCAGGTTCTCTTTCATGTTGCCTTGTTTCGATCCACCTCCACATCCCAAGAACGTATTTACATGAGCTATTTTCAGTATCACAAGGTAACAAGACAAATATCAGCTAACGGCTGCGATTTAAACAGACAGTGTGTGTGTGTGTGTGTGTGTGTGTGTGTGTGTCTGTCTGTCTGTCTGTCTGTCTATCTATCTATCTATCTACATCACTGTCTCAGCATTAAACTTAACACTGGTCCTTTAACCCCTGACTGAAAGTGTCATTACCTTGGTTCCAAGAAACAGGTTCACACTGTAACTTCTAGAGTCTAGACCAGGGCTCTCCAACCTTGGGTCCCCAGATGTTGCTGAACTACAGCTCCCAGAATCCCTTGCCATTAGCCATGCTGGCTGGGTATGCTGGGAGCTGTAGGCCAGCAACATTTGGGGACCCAAGGTTGGAGAGCCCTGGTCTAGATAAAGAATTCCCAGTCCGTGTGCCACAAGAGAACTGCTAATGAATGAACCATGGGTTGTAAATTAATGGCTCCCAGAAGTACCTTAGAACAAAGGAAGCTGTCCGCTGTATATCTGCACAATACACTGTTCTGACCTTGCCTCCTTCCAATCAGCCTCTGGCCCCACCCCCTCTTTGCACTGGCTGTGACTGGAGCATCACCTGCTCTCTAGCAAGTGAGCAGTGAGAGGAGTGAGGAGAAGGAGCAGTAATATCCACAATCCACATGCTTTGACCTCTCCCTCTGGAAGGTGGTGAGGATTGGGCCAGAAGGGGTGGCAAGCGGATGGGCAGAGGAGAGGAGGAGAGGAAATGGGCAGACTCAGAAAGGGGGCCACGGAGAGCATCTTGCTCAAAGCCCCACCCCACCCCCCAAAAAACCAAACTAGTACTGGCAGGTGGTAAGAGCAGTGCAGTTCATGATGGTAACTATTCCCTGGAGCGAAACCAATGGCCTTTGGAATGAGTGAATGCTGGAAAAAAACTGGTTAAATGTCATGTTGTACGTGCGAAGGACCAGTTTTTACAATCTGTGGGATGCAGTGGTAAATTGGGGTGGGAAACACATGGCCCATGGCCCACAAGCGGCCCATGCTGCCCTGCTGCACCCCATCATGTCGCTGAATTCAACAACAGTAGAACCCCCCCCCCCCCAAATTGTGCTTTTAGCACTATGGAGCACTAAAAGCCTCAAATGTAGGCTCCAGACAAGCTCAGTGTAACCCTTGGAGCATCATGAATTTCAGCAGCAAACCAGCAATTTTTTTTCAGAGCACATCGCAGAGTGCAGCCCATGCTGGGGTGGGGGTTCCAGACCTCCCACAGTTTCCCACCTTGTGGTAAATACATTTTCCCCTGGACTGCACTATTTCAGCCGTAGGGTTGTGGTGATGGTCAATCATTGAATGCTCACTCATTTCATTTTATTTTTAAACCTTTTGTGTTAAAAAACAAACAAACAAAAAACCCCAGCATGTTGTGGAGGAGAGTCTGAATGCTTCTCTGTGAAGGGATTTATTTTTCCTGTTGGGTAGTATTCAAAACATTTTCCTTTAAAAACAACAACAACCTGTCTTACCACATTATTCTGCTGATAGTATAAAGTGACCCTAATCACAAACTAATTCTAGTGCCTTAATATGTAGTGGGTGCTCAGAAGTGGTGATTGCCCTCTTTGCTGTGTGTACAATTGGGTTATGTCTGGAAACGGTCCACTTGGGCCTTTGGAGGCTTCCATAAAGCACTTAACACTGTCACTTGTAAGCACAAAAAGACGCTAAAAGAGATAAGATTCTGTTAGAGTGGAAAGACTGGATTCGGATCCAAGAAATTTTCTTGGCTGCTAGTCAAGCCCCTTCTGCCAGTCTCTGAATGATGATGGTAATAATAATACTGTAATAATAGTAATAAGCTGTGACTATCTGCAGGGAAATGTTAACCATTTATCCACTATATTTATTGGATCATGCCACAGCACATCCATCATTGCAATGAGAAAATGCAGAAACATTCCTAGGCCATTAATTCTATGTGGAGACAGTTACTGCTCTCTCTCTTTCTATATATATGTATAGAGAAGGGGGCTGTTTTCCACCTACAATTCAGGAGTTGGCTTTTGATGGCCATTTGCATCTCTTTGGCCAGTTTTTCAAAATATTCATCTCTTATTAACTCATGATGACGAATATTTTTGGTTGACAGAATTGGGATGGCTTGTAAAAATTCTTCCCTCGGCTCTTCCTTTCTTACTTTCTTCCCTCAACTCTTACTAGCATAAGGAAGGCCTAGGTAGGCACACCATCATTGGACATGGATTCACACAACTTTTTCTCTCCATTCTGCCATGTTTTCCCCCCTGTCACATGACAGAGCTAAACTAGACACTACAGGCCCGCCATTTGTATTTATTCAGATGTCTTTCCTCTTCACATACGCAATGGAGCACAGAGGGAAGGGCAGGGAAAACCTTCTGTCTTCCACATTGGTTTCTTGAAGCACTTTTCTCTCAGCCCAGCTCTGTACTGGAAGTGAGCCCAAGCTATGTACATAACTGCTTGAAGCAACTGAGCACAGTGAGGGAATGTGGTGGTTTCACTCTCCTCACCAGTGTGCTTCATTTTGTATAAAAAAATATTCCCCAATTTATGTTAAGAAGGCAGACATGTTAATACAATAAAAATGGCTGCCCAGTCACATCTAGTTGGGCTCGGTTCACACAACCAAATCGATAAGTTGAGAAATATGGCTATAGGCAAAATTCAGCTGATGCTGAGGTAGTTATCAGTTCACACCTAAACCCAGCTTTACCATAACACCTCTCAACTTATTTTTGGCAGCTATCCAGGGGCAGAACTACAACTTATTAAACAAAAACCCAAAACTGGGTAGCCGTCAGAAGTGGCACCCTCATGCTGAATTCTTTCTTTTCTTCTCCGTAACTGGTAGTATAACATAGACCATGTGCTGATGTCAGAAGGGTTGATCAGAAAACACCCCCATGAGTTTAACGAATGCATGAGAGGAGATAGCAGGATTGTGACCCCATAGCCATACCCCCTCCATGTTGACAAGCATGCAGGCCATGTCTGTGATTTTGATTTTCAAAAGCTTTCCCCCTGATGCTAGGAAAAAGCCCTACAGATATTTGAAGACTGCTGTCATGTCTCCCATTAACCTTCCCCAGGCTAAACATGCCCACCTCTTTCAACAGTTCCTCATACGATATTCCAGACCCCTCACCATCCTAGTTGCACTCCTCTGGACACAGAGCATTTCTACATGAGGAATTTATTGCGCGCTCATCGTTCCCTATTCACGGTTGCTTATTGGTTCTTTAGAAGAATGACGTGACCCTCTGGTTTCACTTCTGTTTTAAAGAGCAGAAGACGAAATTAGAGCAGGGAAAATGTGATATTATTTGGGAAAGAAAAAGAAAATGCTTTTTCCCACTGGTGTATTTGTGCTATTCCACTGTACCACAGTGCCTGAGGAGAATCTAGGGGCCAAGAATTCTAACTTTCCTTATTTTGGCTTCCCTTAAGAAAATAAACCTGACATCCCAGTATGCAACTTCTGCTTTGTTTCTGCCTAACTGCTTGAACCCTCGTCTTGCCAGGGAAACAAATGCTTCACTATTTTTTACAAACCAGCCTTCAACATACTCTTCTGATGCCCAGCTTTTGTGTAAGAAGCAGTTCTAAAATCCTCAAGTCTCCCAAACCATGTATGGCATAGAATTATTACCACTAGATAGTTATGTGGCAGCTCGTATATATGATGTGTTGCAAATGTGAACTTTCCCCCCAAAAATGTGGTAGGAACGTGAGATGAATGAGGGAAGTTTATTTCAGGGCTGTTCAAGTCCCGTACGGTGAACTTTGGTGCCAAGCATTGCCTGAAAGAGTGAGTCGCGTGTGTGGGTGTATATTGTTTTTTTGTTTGAAGAACAGAATGGAAAGATCGTATAGTTCCCTGGCATGGAAACATGGAACAAATCCATGGAGTTCACCTCAGAATCCTCCTTCCTGGCAGGATTTCCATCAAAGACACCAAAATGTCCAGACAAGAGTTGTTGCTCTGAGATGCAAGTGCCAATTTGTAAGACAGTGCATTCCACATTCCACACAGGGTCTGATTAATGGACATCGGGCCCCTATGCTGAACCCCACACCAGGGCCCCTACTTTACTTTGTCTCATCTGCCAGCATTCAGAAAAACAGGGACAAATAAATACAACACATATAAATAGAAGATATACAGAGTATCCCATGGTCTGATGCAACCTATCCTACTCTTAAAATGTTCCACAATAGAGATAATATTCTAGTAGTTGTTATGTTGGTTTACTACCTGTTGCTTAAATTTTACTGCCTCCGGAACATAGCCAGTACTCCCTGATCTTGTGATATGTAGGGATGGACAAATGCATCAATTTTGCTTTCTACCACATTTGAATTGTTCAAATCTCAAGTTTTTTCCATCCCAAATATGAAGACATTTGTGAATTCTGGTAAATTCTTATCAAAAACAAACTGAGAAAAATAAATCTCACCCATCTGCACCAGCCAAATTCAATAGGTACAGCTATTCCCAGCATGGAGATGACCATGATGTACCTGCCTACCATAAAGCTGTAAAAGATGAGGAGCCTGTGAGAAAGAAAGAGTTGGCACCCTTAATTCAGCTCTAAGATGGTTGAATACGCAGGGAGTCAAACCCAGACTTTTAAGGGCTAAGCACTCAAAGCCCTGGGCTTGGATGAAGGAATCTGTTAGTTACGATTTCTCCCACATTCAGTTTTTTTTTAAAAAAAATAATAATCTCAAGTTCTTTCTGTTCCAAATATGAAGAAATTTGTGAATGTGGGTAAATTATTTTAAAAAATGAACTGAAACAGAAATTTCACCGATCTGTATGATATGGTAACACCCAGCATATTTTGAATTTCAAGGACATTTAAAGGAGATGTCCAGTACAGGGAACATGATGCGTTCCCTGTATTGGGAAATTTATATGCATTGGGAAATTTATATGTTACTACGCCACAGATACAGCTTCAAATTGTCTAGGATGTTGAATACAATTTGGCTGTAGAGTACTTGGGAATGGGATCATGGCTAATCATGCCCCAGTTCCTCATTTTCTGTCCACTTCTCTTAATGAGACATTATCTAAAGAAGTTCATAACTTTATACAGAGCATGGAAAGAGTGCATAGCAAGACGTTCTTCATCTTTTCTCCTAACACTAGAACTTGGGGAGGGGGTCACCCAATGAACTTGACTGGCAGTAGATTCAGGGGGGAAAGACTTTTCCCATCTATGGAGCTGGCTGTTAAGGATATGGTGATGGCCGTGGGCTTTGATGGATTTAAAATAGGATTTGACACATGTATAGCTGGCAGGTGTATCAGTCGTTATTAGCCATAATGGTTAAATGAAACTTCCAGGTTCATAGGTGGCATTATTCCCTCTACTTCTGATGTTCAAGCTATGAGCGCTGTTGCTTCTGTAGACAAAGTTACACCACCCACACACGAGGCAGGTACTACCAGAAGATTTGGGGGAACTCTGAAGTTTGCAGAAACATCTAAGAAAAAACCCTGCTGGGGGAGGACCCCAAAAAATGCTGAAATGCCAGGTTGTAACCATGGCTAATATGCCTCTCAGATGCTAGACCTACTATCTGTCACGCATGCGTGCATCATCTTGATGCTAGATCTTGGAGGGGCACTAGATGTTGCAGCAATGATGTGTGAAGTGAAGTGCACATAAGAACATGAGAAAAATCCTGCTGGATCGGGTTAATTTGACCCATGTAGAGCAGTATCCTGTTTCCAACAGTGGCTGGACAGATGTTTCTGTGAAGCCCACAAGCAGCGTGTGATGGTGACATCATTCCCCTTCAGTATTCCCTCTCCCCGCTCCAAATGGAATTTAGAAGAAAAAGTGAGACCTGCAACACAATGATGCAATGTGGAGTGACCCCTGTACAGGAATCTGGATCATGCTCCATTTCATTCCATTCTTTCCCCTGCCACAGTTTTCTGGTCCACTCATCCACAACAGTCAGTCAGAGTTCTGTGGTTATTGAGCACTCAGCCCCAACTGGGATTAAAGATGGATGAGCTCCTGGAGGGGGGTTGGCCTATGGGCTGACTTTGGTGAGTAGTGCCATCATGTACCTCAGCTATGCTGAGTATTGGGCAGTGGTAAATAACCCAACCCCTGGGAAGGCCAATGGTTTCAGGCAGAGGAGCTTGACCAGGAGGCTTGTGGAGCCTTGAGGAATTAAACCTTGGACAGCAGCAGTGTCAGTACCAATCGGACGGAGACCAAGGCAAGGGATGCCGATAGGGCTTCAATATAGAAAACTGTGGGCAAGATGGTAGCTATCGTAATCAGCTGTAGCACTGTGATGACGTGGAAGGCAATGGAAAACCAGCACATTATATTTTCCGAGTATACTTGTCATGGCTAGACACACATCTAAAGATAGTTTAGCCATGATGATGTCCAAACTCTGGTAGGAGAGGAGGAGGAGGAGGAGGAGGAGCAGCAGCAGCAGCAGCAGCAGCAGCAGCAACAGCTAGGCCTGGAAGTTGCCCATCAACAGTTAGCACCTAAGCAGCAGACTGAACAGGCAGTCACACAACTCACCTAGCCCTAGTCTTCCCCCCCTATGTATTTGTATTTCTAGTTAGGAATACAGGAAGCTGCCTTATACTGAATCAGATCATACTGGTCCATTTAGCCCAGTATTGTCGACCCTGACTGGCAGCAGCTCTCCAAGGTTTCAGGCAAGAATTTTCCCAGCCCTTCCTGGAGATGCCAGGGATTGAACCTGGGACCTTCTGCATGCAAAGCAGGTGCTCCACCACTGAGCCAATTCATTCTAAAATTGCATTCTAAATTTGCATCATTAGCATATAGAATTTTTTATGCAATCCGGTGTCATCTTTTGTCCTCTTTGTTGGTGATGTATTTTGGCCATGGCCACCCCAGGCCTGTAGTCAGCCTAAACGTTCGCAGGAGGGGGGTGTAAAAAAAAAAAGTAGGGAGAGCAGTTCATCTGGTTTGTGTTGGAAATGAACAGTCAAAACCTCAAGCCATGCATAGGTGCATGATGTAATTGAGACCACAGAGTCTCTGCATCCTAGAGCAGAGACCCTGTGGACATTACCCAGACCTCTTGGTGCAGGATGTGGGCGTAACCAGTCACCTTCTCTTCCTGCCCTGAGAAAACAGTCAGAGCCATGAAATTGTAGGAACAACATGTCTGAAGATGTAGCCGAGTTGCAGTTCTGAACTTTTCCCAAGTTCAGAACAGGTCGACTACCATATGATTCCTACACAACTGTAAATACATTCTTAAGCCTGCCTGTATCCAATCTGCAAGATCTGAGTGAGTAAACTCTGTTTTTAACCTCCAAAAGACTGTTTGTCTTATTGGTAGTGTAAGGGGGAAACCAGGTGAAGATCCAGCCTGTCCAAAAGGGACAGTCTGTATCAACTAAATGCACAGCCCTGCTTTAACCAGCAGCTCCGCATGCACACGTTTTTCGCCTGTAGTTAAGTATACTCTGCTGTGTTTGCAAAAGCAAGAGGGGGGAGATAATATATCACAATATCCTCTCCCAGGTCTTTTGGCAATCCCCAACAGTTTGCATGCCTTTTAAAGGCAACATTGTAAACTGTTTTGTAATTATTTGTTTGTAAAAAAAAAAAAAAAAAAAAAAGTGGCCAGGACCCCCCCCCCCCAGCCCACCCTTGGCTACAGGCCTGGGCCACCCTAATAAGAACGTAAAAAGAGTCCTGGTCAGCCGGTCTAAAAGTCAATCTAGTTCAGCATTCTACATTCCAACAGTGGCCAGATTCTGGGAAGCTCACAACAACAGGGTGTGAAGGGTGCAGCCTTCCCCTGTTCATTTTTCAGATGCACCCAATTATGAGAAATGCCAACATCATCTTCATACCCTCCCAATATTTCACAGATGAAAATAGGGACACACATGTAAGAGGTATGGTTGAGCAACATGAAGGTGTGGTCAGGAGGGTGTGGCCAGGCAACATGAGGGCGTGGCCAAGGGTATGGCCAAGCAACCAGAGGGCATGGTCAAGTACAAAGGTTATTAGAGGAAACACACAAAACTGCAGTATTTTAAGCACAGAAATCTTTGAATTTATAATGATATTTAACATTTAGATATCTCTGAGTGTGCAAAGTGGTTCACAGGCCCACCCTGAAAGCTCCTATTTTCTCTACTCAGAAAACAAACAAACATGTGGGCTCTATTGTACTTTATTTAAAAAACAAAACAAAAAAACAAGAACAACAACACTGTGATTGAACAATAATGCCAAAATGGAATGAGGATGTTTGTTGCTGCTATTTGAGATAGTTGGGATTTTTTCTTTCTTTCTCTTGAGGGGTGTGTGTTTTCTGCTAACTCCCTTCTAATGTATTTTAAAAAAAACAATCCAAAATCCCTGCAGAATAATCCTAACTGTAGAGATTAACACATGCACTTCAGCATGTGTTAGAAAAAATACTTTCACATGGGGTACACAGGTAGAGCCAAGTAAAATTTACCACTGCTCTGAAAACAGAATAGCAGTGCAATCCTATGCATGTGTACTCAGAAGTAAGTCCTATTACGTTCAATGGGACTTACTCACAGGAAAGTGTGTATAGGATTACATCCTAAAGTACAGAAGTCCTTTCCATAAAACTCAAACTGGAACAACACAACACAAGCAAAGGAGTTACTGCCACTTAGTTTCAGTGTCACGAGGGAGCTTGTTTCATGTTTTATACCAAAGGAAAGCACTCTGCAACATTTAGAAACAAAAGTCAAAGTTACATAATGCATCAGTTGTGGATTTGGAAAAAGCAGGGAAAAGATAACCTCAAAGCAAACTCGTACCTTTTATGGCAGGGGTGAGAATTGTGCAGCCCTCCAGATGTTGTTGGACTACAACTCCCAGCTGCCCTCACCAGCAGAGCCAATAGTGAGGAGTGCTGGGAGTTGCAGTCCAACAGCATCTAGAGGGCCACACAATTCCCACCCCTGTTATATGTAAACCAAATATCGACCACATTTGGCACAGATAAAAGTGTATGGACAAACAACTGCTTGCAGGGCAATCTCTTTCTTTTTGTTTTAAAATGGTTAGGATTGGCACAAATTGAACAGGTGAAGCTTACCCACCCACCCCACACCCCCAAACATGGATCTTCAGAGAGAAGTGGAAGTTTTTTGCATTTCCTTCTGACACTGTAACCTCACCTGTTAGAGGCACAGTCAGCTCTGTTAGGAAATAAAATATTTGGCAATATAAAGATATGAATCATGTGATAAATTCCCTCATTCACCTCTCTGTCAGTCCAGGCCAGCGGGTGCAGCCTCCATCTCCTTTTCTTTTCACCCAGCTAATCCCTTTCACTCACACACACATCCTCGCCTGGCCCTCCTTGCTTACTGTGCCTGTTCGAGCCTAAGCAGAGAGCTACTCTTAAAGGGGCCATGGGCAAAATTGCAGCTAAGCTAAAACTGCAAGCTTAGCTGCAATTTTGCCCATGGCCCCTTTAAGAGCACCTTAAAGTAGCTTGCAGTTGCGGGAGGCAGGGGAATTTGGGACTCTGTATGACAAAGTGAGAAGCCGGGATGGCTTAAGGGTTTTCGTGACAGTCCCGGAATTTTGGGGGCAATTGGAGACAATGCATCTTCATACTCACATACACAAACCACTGTACTTACATTATATGGCACATCTTAAATCTGAAAATATTAAAATCTCTTGGAAGCTGAATCCAGCAAATGGCTTAAGTGTTGCATTAACAATGCCCTTCAGCAGGTATGGGGGTGTTTTTAGGCCAGTGACTCACCCCCCACTCACAAATTCTTTAAACCAAATGATAGGTCCTAGAAATGCCATCACTAGCCTCCGAGCGCTAACATCTGCTGAGAAGATGCTAGGCTTAACATTTCTAAATGCTCTGTCTGTGACACATTTCCAGATAGCAGGTTAGGGACTTGTTAAAACTCAGGCAATTTTTGATTCTTTCCCCCCCTCTTTCCTTGCTAGAAAACCAGATGGTGCTAAATCCCTATGGAATATGTAGCATGACGTGCTTCTCCTTAGGCACTTTCATGCATTCTTTGTTGATATTTGCATGATGGAAGAAAGAAGATGATAATATTATTTCTTTAGTGCTACGCATCCAGGTTGCATAAACCACAAATGTGGTAGGATTTCTACCAGCACTGGCTCCAGGTTTTTGAGGGCACTTTGGCAAGACACCTTCAGTGAGCCTCCTCACTCAGTGAGTCCACCTTCTTGCCCAGCATTATCACCAGCCACTATTGCCTCTCATCTTCTTTCTCAGCATTGCTACCACTTGCTTGCTTGACAGGTGGAGAGCTAGAGAGAAAGTACATAGTGGCATCTGCTGCTCCGCTTTCACCCCACCACCATTGTCTGGGCAAGAGCGAGATGCAGGTGAGCAAGCAGGTTGCAATGGTGAAGAGGAGGAGCAGTTCCAGGGGGCTCTTGTCAGTGGGCCCCTGCTGGGATGTGGGCCCTTGGCAGGTGCCCAACCATGCCTACCCTGGATGCCAGCCCTAATCTAAGGCAGGGTCCCCAAGCTTTTTGGACCTGTGGGCAGATTTAAGAATTTGTGCACCACCACAAAATGGCTCCCATGGAAGATGTGGTTAGTCACATAATGGTTGCTGTGGGGGCCTGGCTAGTCAAGAGGCAAGAGGGGAGAAATAGCGAGGCTAAAGGTGGGGGGGGGGGAAGAAATGGAAAGAGTTGTTTTGATTGGCCCACCCAATCATCTTCCTTCTACATAGACCAGGGCTCTCCAACCTTGGGTCCCCAGATGTTGCTGGACTACAGCTCCCAGAATCCCTTGCCATTAGCCATGCTGGCTTGGTATGCTGGGAGCTGTAGGGCAGCAACATCTGGGGACCCAAGGTTGGAAATATCGGTGGTCAGTATAAGAGGTTTAAAGATGTTCATAAGGCTAATCTAAAAAAATGCAATATAAACATCGAAAACTGGGAAGCTCTGGCCCATGAACGATCTAACTGGAGGTTGGCCTTTCACAAAGGTTCTATGGACTTTGAAGAAGCCCGAGTGCAAGGTGAAAGGGAGAAACGTGCTAAGCGAAAAGCACGTCAAACGAATCCTTTACAGGACTATCTTCCATCTGGTAACCTGTGTCCTCACTGTGGGAAGCTGTGTGGATCTAGAATTGGCCTCCACAGTCACTTACGGACCCATCGCAAGACTCTACACAATCTTCTTTAGAATTTCCTCCTTTTAAAATCTCCTTTTTGTAAATTTTTATCCTGGAAGACAATCTTACTCGGTCACGAGTGATCGCATGATGATGATGATGATGATGATGATGATGATGATGATGATGATGGCCCTGACATAGACCTTTCCCCTTTGCTCTCTCTCTCTCTCTCTCTCTCTCTCTCTCTCTCCCCCCCCCACTCCCAGCCTCTAGCCTTGCTCTTTCTCTCCCACTCACCCTTTCATCTCACTATTGCTCTCCACTCCCAGCCTCTAGCATCGCTGTTTCTCCCCTCCACCTCCTGATCTTGTTGTTTCTCCCCCGTCCAAGCCTCTAGCTTCGCTCTTTCTCTCCCCTCTACACCCCTTTGCCTTGCTTTCTCTTCATGCCTGCTGAACAGCTGAACAGCAGGTTCAGGAACAGGAAGGAGAACTTGGTGCCCTAACATCTTCCCTTTTTTTAATTAAACACATTTTTTTTTAAGGGGGGCAGGGAGTGAAGAGCTGTGTGAGCACCATTAGAGGTGCCCACAGGAACCGCGTTGGGGACCCCTGATCTACGGCGCCATTAAGTAGGGAGCTGTGTGTGCTGTGATTTTGTAGGAGTGTAGATAGAATGTGGTACTAGGCACAGAATTAGCTCCATTAAAATTGCAGGTTGTGGTTTTTTAGGCCAAGTTCGTAGCCTTTATGATTGCTTAACAGAGGATGCTTTGCTAGCCCCACCCCCAATACTAATGTGCCCATTGGCCACACACCCTCTGGTGGCCATGTGTCTGGAGTTAGGGGAAAGCGGACCTATATGCATCATGGTGTCTGCTCCTAGGACTCCTCCACATGAGCAGGAGGATCAGGCCAGGATTCCCACCTGTGTGGAAGAGCCCTATATGCGTAGGTTCCCCTTCTCAATCATGCTGATAGAATGTGGTACTAGGCACAGAATTAGCTCCATTAAAATTGCAGGTTGGGGTTTTTTAGGCCAAGTTTGTAGCCTTTATGTACAGCTGGTACAGAACGCGGCGGCTCGCTTGGTTAAAGGCAGCCGCCGGCGAGATCACATCACTCCAGTGCTCAAGGAGCTGCACTGGCTACCAGTTGCTTGCCGAGCTGAATTCAAGGTGTTGGTTTTGACCTTTAAAACCCTATACGGCTCCGGTCCAGTCTATCTCAAGGAGCGTCTCCAGCAACATCAAGTAGGCCGCTCAACAAGATCTGCCATAGACGGCCTTCTCCTTGTCCCTTCAGCCAGAGCAGCTAGACTGGTGGGGACGAGGAACAGGGCCTTTTCTGTGGCGGCCCCGTACTGTGGAACTCTCTCCCGAGTGACCTCCGCCATGCCCCCTCTCTGCTGAGCTTCCGCCGCTCATTAAAAACCTGGCTGTTCAGGCGGGAATATGGGGTGGGTTAAGATTTTTAAAAGATTTTTATACTGTTTTAAATGTATTTTATCTTGTTTTTATCCTATGTACATCGCCCAGGGTGGCCGGTTGCCAGCCAGATGGGCGATTAATAAATGTAAATAAATAAATAAATAAAATGTTGAATGCCCAGCTGCTGGCGGGGGGCATCGCCAGTGAGCACACCAGTGGTGGTGGTGGGACTAGCGCTGTGATCCTGTTTGCACCTCGGCGCTTTTGCTATATGCGTGGAGCAGACATTCCCCGAACGGCCTCTGCAAAGCAGCTTTATGTGTCCCCGATAACTCAGGCATTATTCAGTTGGTACGCGTCAAAAATGTAGGTTGGGTGGATACAAGCAGAGTTCAGCCTATGGTAGAGTGGGGGTATGATTGCTCTACTATTGCACCCAGCTCACAATGGGCCATATTTTGTGCACCTACGATCAACTCACTTCCAGCAGCTTTACACAGCTTATTTACACCGTGATGTCAGTGTGGGGTAGATGTGATTTAGCATGCACAAAGTTGGTTATGTGACTGGATTGGAACTGTTGGGGTGGGGGAGGCGTGGAAACTGGGGACATCACAAGCTGAAGGTACTGGCCAAACTCAAAATATCAAGGCTCTTTCTTAGCAAAGCAGAAGTTCCAGTTCTCCCTGTTTTCAGATGCAAAATAATTCCCCACCCCGCGTACCATGCAGAAATGGAAACCTGAAGGCATCTGAAGTCTCCATTAAAAGCTTTGCTAAGCCTTTACATCCCACTTAATGCCTGAAATTGTGTCCCGACATTCAGAACTCGGGTAAGGTGAAAAGGCTATCAGACAAATGTCTCTCACTTTAGTTTTTCTTTCTTTTAGGGGAGTAGGAATTAAGATGCGTTTCTCATTTCTGTCCTGCACATTTACACCTCTGGCTGAACAGGCTTCAGGAGCTCATAATTATATTGCATTCTCTATTTGCACTTAGGGTGTGCTTGTGCTGTTGCCTTAGAAATGGTAGGCAGCTGTAAACACTTCACATACTTTGGAACTGGATATGAACTGCCTACAAAAGCCACAAGGGCATTCTCAAACCGGCCAGATTAAGTTTATCACACACAGCTTATTGCTCCGATCATCACCCCTTTACTCTCTATTCCAGGGGTGTTGAACCTCTTTCCGCTCCAAGGCTGAATTCAATTTCAGAGAAGCTCTCAGGGGTTGCGTTCTAGCCGTGGGACTGAAGGCAAAGGGAGACAGGGCCAAAAATGCCATCATATTTTAGCTTGAAGCTCTTAGAGCAGTGTTCTCTAACCTTGGGCTATGCTGGCTGGGGCATGCTGGGAGTTGTAGGCCAAAAACATCTGGGGACCCAAGGTTGGAGAACACTGTCTTAGAGTATGGTTTAGGAGAGGCATTTTTTCAACCTTTTAGAATGGGAAAAAAACTGCACAAAAGCTGGGAAATCACCAAATGATTGGCAGTTGGGGGAAAGGGGGTGGGGCCAGAGGAAGGGGTGGGCTTCTGGGAAACCCCAGAAGGCCAGATTGGGACCCCACATGGTCCAAATTTGGGCTTGAGGCTCAACACCCCTGCTCTGTTCCTTGTTTGTCCTGTTTATGTAGACCAGGAATGGGGACCCTGTGGCCCTCCAGATATTATTGGATTACAGCTCCCATTGTCTTCCATGACCATTGGCCATGCTAGCTGTGGCTGATGGGAGTTGCAGTCTAGCAACATAGGTTCCCCACCCTTGATTTAGATTCTGTGTCGTTTCCAGAAGAGACTTCCCAATACGTTTCTTATACTATGACCATAAGAAGGGTCTCTCATCTTTATAGCCCAGGCAGTCCTTTGGTTTAATTTTTCAATATGCAGACATGGAGAGACTGCATGGACCAAGGTTGCAAGGGAAGGAATGTACTGCTTGTAGGTGAAGCCTCGGGTGTGGGTTGGGGGGAGTACCTGAGCCAGAGGGTTGGCTAAGTATTGCTAAACTATAGCATTATATCTGAACTGAGTATCTCCGACCTTCTCCTTCCTCCCTGACACATGCACTGTTGGTGGCAAGACTTCACAGAATTACAAGCACAATACAATGTAATACAATACAAAATTGCAATCTTTTAAAGTCAGGTATAATAGTAGATGCCCATCTGAATGGGAGATCTCCACCCCGAACATCGCTTTTCACCCAGGCTCTCTATCTCAGTGCAGTCTGCGAGTAGCAATAACTCCCTTCCTCAACTCACATGAGTTTGTTTTTGTTTGTTTTTAATCTCCATTGGCTTCATTAGCATTTATGGGTGGCTTTCAGAAGTGAATGTAAGGGGAAATTTGGTGTAGTATCGTTTATGGCTTTATATTTCTTATGAATGCTAAAAGAAACCACAACCCCTGTGGCATTACAGAGCGTAATAAGTTCAACTGCTGGATTATTTACAGTTGTTTGGCTCCAAAGCAGCTGCTAGTAGGAAATAGTTCGGCAACAGCTATTATATTCCACTGAAATGCTATCGGTAAATGACCACTGGTGCAGAAAGATATGATACGATGTGCAACAAATGAACAAGGAAATAGATGCTCTATTCTTCTTGGCTTAAAGCTGGGTGGAGTGGTGAAAGGGGGAGATGTATTTTTGTGCATAGGATTGGCAGCATTATTGAGTTACCTCTTTGGGATATTTCCCTTCCCTTTTAAACATTTTCTCAAAGATAAAATAACATTCTTCCCCATGAGAAAGTTTCTGCTCTTTTCCAGATAGCACCTTATTTGGATTTCTGCTTATTATGGTCCTTTTTCCCTCTTGACAATTTGCACCTTGCTAAGAGTTCAAACTATGATTAATATATGTAGAAGTGATCAAGAAGTGGTATGTGAATAATAAGACAGTGGCATAATTTGGGACTAGTTGCAAGTAAACATATACTTTTTTGAGCCTAGTGCCATTAACAACTGCTTGGAAAGCTGAAATTCAGCAGGTCAGCCGTCCCCCATCACCACATTCCCCCCTTTCAGGAAAAGCTGCACCTACTGAATTTCTGTCTGTCATACAGCTAGTAAAGACAAGAGCCCAGCAAGGAAATAAAAAGATGGCAACCTTTATTGGAAGTAATGTTGGTGATACCTTTTGTTCCATAGACCTGTTGTCAACCAAAGTGGAAGACCATACCAAAAAATCAGGAGTTCCATTCAGGGCCAACTCCAGAGGATGCTGAGAGCAAGCACTTGCTTGGGTCCCAAGAACAGCAAGGGTGCCAGCATTCTTGGTTTGCACAGAGGTCAGAGGCATTATGGTCAGAGACAGAGTAGAGTGTTCTCCATCAGGTGGGTGGTAGTGAATCGGTAGAACACCTGCTTTGCATGGAGAAGGGCCCAGGTTCAATTCTCAGCCATTCCAGTTCAAGGAATCCGGGAGCAGGTGAGATGAAAGACCTCTGCCTAAGAACTTGGAGACAATACTGGGCAAAAGGGACGAATGGTGTGGCTCAGCAAGGGGGGTTCACTTGAACTCCCTCATATATTGGAAGAACACGTGCTGGGTTATGGGGTTGCCGCACCCCCTGCCATCTCTTTGGTGGCCATGTGACAGAGCCTTACGCACATACAGGTGGCATGGTTAGAACTTAGAAGGGCAGCTAACCATACTTCCAGCATAAATACCTTCCCTTCTTCCTTCTTCCCACCCACCCACCTACCTCCATGTTAAATGATACCCTGATGTTGGGAAGGAAAGCAGAAGATTGGGGAGCAATCTGTGGATAGTTTGGGAAGAGGCAGTGTTCCCGCACTTCAGTTTTGCCAAGAGGAGCATCCCCTGTGATTGCCCTGTTACTATACATCTGAGCAGAATGCAGATTGCCAGCTGTAATTAATTCCACTATTGACATCCACACTAAATTACTTTAAACAGTCTACTTAATGGCTCCTCCAAGAATATGATCTTTATTGAGGGAATGATGAATCTACTGAACTTCCAGAGATTCCACTGGGAAGGGAAAGGGCTCGTGGAAGGCACTGGCTCAGGCTTAGGTTCACATTGATCATGTTTTTGTTTTGCTTTTTAAACAGACGTGCCGCAGAATGCAAATAGCATTCCTTGGTTGAAATTGGCCTCATCATTCGATGGCTGCAAAATCATGGCAGTGAAATGGCTGCATTTGTAGAGATGGAAGGAAGTACGGATCCTCTATCCCAGTTTCCCCCAAACCGGTGCCCTCCAGATGTTGGACTGCAATGCCCATCATTCCCAGCTATGGTGGTCAATGTTCTACTGGCTGGCAATGATGGGAGCTGTAGTCTAACACATCTGGAGGACACCAGTTTAAGGAAGAGTGTTCTGTCCCAACCCAGCCACCCTACCTAGGGTGGCCACCTACGCATCACCAAAAAAGAGGAAGTGCAACACCCAAAAAAGTGGACAAAAGAGGGGGCAGATTTGCATAAGATTTACATATGCTGATCTACATATATAAATGCAAATTTAGACATAATAATTATAACTTAAATAGAAATAGAATTTCATAGTGGGGAAGACTGTAACCAAGTGACCTGTGTTGTTGATAGGCAACTTCAGGGCCCCTGCTCTCCCTTCTTGGGGTTCTTGATCTTTAAACCAGATTTGGACTGGACAGCCCTTCAAATGGAGGACAGTCCTTTGGTAGACCTTCAAATAGAGGACAGGATGGTGCCCACCTATGCCAGAGGCAGCAGGCTGGTTTAGGGGGCCCAGATCAGGTTGTGTCGCATACACAGCTCTGTCCTTCAACAGAGGGGAACAGGTGGGAGACTGCCACTGCTTCCCCCTAACATCTGCCACCTGAGGTGATTGCCTCACTCTGCCTAATGGCAGGGCCGGCTCTGTGTGTTTCATTGGAATGGTTTGGGGAGAGAGAGAGAGACTGGGAGATTCATACAAATACAGTCATGCCTTGGATTGAGAGCATAATTCATTCCGGAAATGTGCTTGTAATCCAAAACACTGTTATATCAAAACGAAATCCCCCCAAAAAAATTTGTACAGAGATTTTTAATTTAAGCCGTACTACAGTACTTGTATTGCAAGACGTCGCTTGTATATCAAGTAAAAAAAAATTAAATAAATATTTAAAAATTTGCTTGTCTTGCAAAACGCTCTCAAACCAAGTTACTTGCAATCCAAGGTATTACTGTATGTGTCAAGGCAGTTCAGCACACACACACACACACACACACACACACACACACACAGATCTTCACACTGAAACTTCATTTTTCAGTCTGTGCTGCAAAGCCAGCAACATTTTGGAGCGACCCTAATCAATGTGTATATAGTTCCCCTGACTTCAGTATGTGGTCGCTCTATTACTGGAGTAGATGAATGAGTTGATGATTGATAGGTAACCTTATAAAGGACCAAATTGTTGCCAGCACTCACATGCAGCCATTGTTGCTAACTGGGCCTTCCCTAATATCTCCCTGGTGGTTGGAGAAGCCAAAGGGAATTTAGCAAATCATTTTGGTTCAGCTGTTTCTTCAGTGTCTGGGTTAGAAAATGACATAGCCCTGAGCGAGACTGGTAAATGTCTCTGCTACTGAAGATAGAGAAATGGCCTAATTGAGTCACAAACACCATCTATTGATGTTCAAATAACTGTTTGGACGCTTCCCCTATAAACAGGTAGCTAAAGCTGAAGTGTGAACATTGGGAATAAAGATCTTTTTTCCCCATCAAAAAATAATAATAAAGGGCAAATTGAAAATACTAAATATTGTACACTTAATATCATGCCTCAAACATCCTTTACAGTGGATGCCTCAGGTGATTAATAGATTGAACCACAAAAGTTATATATATTTGGGTGCCTAGTTCATTGCATTTTGAATTATGTTTCAACGTTTCCTGAATGGATATAGTTTAGTACATTGCATGTCAAAAGGGACTCTGAAGTGGAGTTCTTTTAATTCCCAAATTCTATGGCCCTAGGTAATTGAATTCACACACACACACACACACACACTTTTTTTCTTTTAGTTTAGTTAATTTTTATTCTGCCCTTTCTATCTGAAGATGCCCAAGGCAGGTAATAAAAAGAATATGCAATATAAAAACACTCCCTCATACAATTAAAATTCAATTATAAAAATAAAATAAAATCGGCAAGGTTTTTGTTTGTTTGTTTGTTTTTAAACCCACTCCTAGTACAGATAATTTACCAGAGAGGATGTCACACAGATCTCCCAAGGCAGAACATTACTAGGGCAGAGTTCCTCAAACTGGGTGCCACCACAGAGAAGGCTCTTCCCCCCCCCCCTTTCTGCCAGTTGTGCCTCAGCTATAGATGGATACATAACAGAACCTTCGTACAAGAGGAGTTCGTACAAGAGGAGATTGTGAAGGAGCCTACTCCACCTGTCCTGTGATGTAGGACTAGGGTGGAGTGCACTTTATGCTATTTATCCATGAGGAGGCTACTGCCACCTTATCTTCCCTGACTCTCAAACAGGTGGCACTTCAGAGACATGGGAATTAAGCGGAGAGGAGGAAACTACTTTTAGCAAGCTCTCTGGTCTCCATCAAGCCAAGGCCAAAGTGTATGTTCCTTTTACTTCTCCTTAAAAGATTGTAACGTGGGTGAATAGCTAGGTGCATGAGTAAGAGCAATTCATGAGTTAAATAACAGATTCAGTCAATCCCAGCGTTCAAAGTGTAGATGAAAGGCTTATTTAAGATCAATAAAAGGGAGTAGGAGAAATTAGATGTGGGGGAAAATTTAAAAGCAAGAAAATGAAACAGTTCTAACAAATTCCTTGGGGGTATCAAAACTCTTTCAACCTGAGGGCCAAACTCCATTCCAGAGAAGCTCTTGAGAGTGGGGGCACATTCTAGGGCAGTGTTCTCCAACCTTGGGTCCCCAGATGTTTTTGGCCTACAACTCCCAGCATGCCCCAGCCAGCTATGCTGGCTGGGGCATGCTGGGAGTTGTAGGCCAAAAACATCTGGGGACCCAAGGTTGGAGAACACTGTTCTAGGGGGAAGCAGGGCCAAAGGCACAAGGGGCAAAGACCGCAGGTGAAAGCAGCGGAGCCAAAATACCAAACACACCAGCATATTTTAGATTAAGGGTGCTATTCTATGCATGTTTAGACAGGAAAAAAAGTCCTACAACTCCTGGCATTCCCGCTGGGAGTTGTAGGACATTTTTCTGTCTAAACATGTATAGGATTGCATACTTACATAGTGTTCAATATATTATGTAAGTTTAGACTTAGACTTATGTAAGTTCAAGACTTAGACTTACTTAATATTCAGCATCATACAAGTCCAAAGCCAGGATCTCTCCTCCAGGTGTTCCTTGAGAGACCCAATGAAAACCCCTTATTTTATGCTGTATGGACATGTTGGATCTTGACCAACAGATGGAGGAAAACATCCATTCACATAAGATGCTGGACTCGCCGCCAGGTCCATCGCTTACACAGGGAGAACAATGCATGGCACATTGTTTAACCATAGAAGTAGTTTTATAAGGTGTAACTTGGTGATAAAGGTTTTCTTCCCATCCTGTCAGACAGTCATATATTTGGGATGATGACTAGAACATGGCTAGGGGACACTCATGGTAGGGAGAACTCAAGCCTTTGGGGGTTAGGAAGAGAAATTGTAAAGTGACAGGCACTGCACAATTATCATGTTCTCCAGAGATATATTCTTTCCAGTATCCTGGTCCCAAAGTTTAAGCTTGAAAGGTAATAACCAGCAGCAGCATTACTGGTTATGACATTGCCCAGGCAAGGCTGTGCCCATTTTCGGACCTCCATAAGTGCGCACTTGTGAAAGAATAAAATAAAATATTAAAAAGAAAATAATGTGTGCAAATATTTGTGCACATTAGGGGTTCAAAAATGATTTTAAAATTAGACTTGCAACCACAGAAAGCCTCCCCAAGGTGCTGCTTGGGCACTTTGAAGGGGCTGTCAGTGGCTGTCAAAATGAGGATTGTGAAAGCTGACTGTCAAGCTGGAGACCGTGATCTCCAGAAAAAAAGGGGGGAAAGGGGGAAGAAAGTCATGGCGAACCACAAACAGTCGCAGCAGGGAGGGGAAAACAAGTCAGTCCTGCTATGGTGTCCCCTGGGATACCCGTGGGAGGACTGAGGAAGAGGGAGGGGAAGTGAGGGGGCAAACAACCCACGGTGAGCCAAATCATCTGTCAGGCGCACCATGTGTTGTTTACAGAAACAACCAAGCCACGCACCGTGGCTTATTGCCAGGATGGGTTGGCGTGACATGCGAACACACCTGCGGCATGTTCTTCTCCTTTATCAGAGAGCAGTTCTGATCATTACTTCCTCTCTATGCACAGCTTTAGAGCTCCAAATGACTTATCCTCTGCCCTGCTTCCTTTAAAAAAAAAAAAGATTAAAATAGGGGGGGGGGGACATACAGCACTTTAAAGGCAATTTGTGTAAAATGTGATGAAGCATGAAGTGCTGAAGTTTGAGCAAATTTGTAACTTGGTTGTTCAGTGGAGAAAGGAGCAAGAACAATCATGCAAGAATCTGGGGCAAAGAATCAAGAACATTAGATTCTGCTTGTTTGGCTTCCGCCAGCAGTGGGTGGTTTCACGGCTGCAAAGCAAGTAATTGGTTTCCCGGACTGAGCTCTCCATAATGTACATGGAACATAATGTATGCTCTGTGCATTTCTGTTAAGGAATTGAGTTTTATTCTCATGCAGAATTAAATCAGTGGTGGCTAGTGTGTTTGGCAGCAGGGAAGGAAACATGCCCGCTATTTGTGGCCGAATGGGGGACTTTAGCACCGTAACATGGCAATGAGTTAACCAGATCAGAATTGAAAGCTGATTCACATGAACAAATTGGCCGACTGTAAATCTGAGCTGTGAATGGGGTTGATTATTCAAATCGATGAGATGGCAGCATCCTTGCCCTGGTAGCTCTAAGTATCCCTTTGCAAACATTTATGAGAATGAATCATGACGTTTGCTGAAGATATGTACCGAGTCATCAGATGCTCAAATATGTAGTACTTCCTTATAATTATAGAGATTATAACTTGGAACCCTAACATGTATAACGTACTATGAGCAAAGCAACCTTATTCATTAACCTCTCCAAAAAGGGTCACTACAAGTGTACCACTCTGAAGGCACATCCAATATACAGTAATACCTTGGACTGCAAGCATAATTCGTTCCGGAACCGTGCTTGTAATCCAAAACACTCTTATACCAAAGTGAGTCTCTGGCGGGCGTGAGCGGGGCCGATTTCAGCCCGCAACACCCGCTTGAGCCGAGCAGTTACATCCCTACTGACTACTTGACTTGCAATATCTTGCTCGTTTATCAAGTCAATTTTTTTAAAAAAATTTGCTTGTCTTTCAAAACGCTCTCAGACCAAGTTACTTGCAATCCAAGGTATTACTGTACTAAAAGTCCAGAACAAACCCTTTGCTCCTGTTCTTACCTCTCAATGCAAGACATCCAGTGCTGGCGAATTAGGATGTTTCCATCTTGGATTTTGCAAACAAATTAGCAGTAATCCCAAACTCCAGGCCACAGACCCTCTCCCATCTGTAGAGTTGCTGGTTGGGCTGAGCGGGGACTTTGCCCCTATATTTGATATTATGGAAGCCATTTAAGCATTGCACAATTGCTCCATGATCTTCTTGCTCCCTGGTACAGAACGACCGGAGCCATCCTCCAAAACTCTACCCTCTAGTTGTCGCTCAGTAAATGTGGGATGCGTTACAAGTGAGGACGGGGTAGAAGGAATCACATGATCTGCGAGACCTGACTCTGCATGAAGCCAGCCACCCGACCCACATTCTCAACATGCCCATTGGGTCTTGTGAACCAAGTTAGTAGAGTCACTTGGTGGCAATCGACTGAACTGATGGAGAAGGATAAAGATCCTCTGCTCTTTGCCTTGGCCCTTCTGCCAACTCTCCATCCCTGCTTCCTTGGGGCAAAATGAGAACCTAGTTTGTTCTTGCAGCAAAAATTTGCAGTGGGGAATGAGACTGGCAGAGGAGCAGGTGCATCCTCTTTTACAGCTGTGGGTCTATAGCTGAATGTTCTCCAGGTTGTGACTTGGCAAACCATGTCCTGCTCTTGGTGCTTGCTGTTGCCCAGTTGCAGTCACTGCAATAGAACGAAGCATAGCAGATATTCCCCCCTAGCCCCGTGCATTAATAAGGCAATGGAGCTTGTTGCAGCTATCACCCTTCCTTTATGCAAGAAGGTCTACTTGAGTGTTTTTCCCACAAGGGTCACGCCTCTAGGGCTCGTTCACATGATCACTTTGTCAAATGTGTGCTGCTTATTTTCTTGGCAGGGATTACATTTGTATTACACCGTGCCTCTAATCTGAGGCTTCTACCATGGTCTCAGATTGTAGCTGGGTGCTCCAGTGCACACTTCAAAAAAATAGGCTGACTCGCAATAGCGCTCCCAGTGTGATCAAAGCCCATGGTGGACTCCTTACTGGACCACATCCCTGTGCAGGCCCAGCATCAGCACACGGTATCCTTAGGCAGCTGCTGGGGCCCCAGCAGGGCCTACCACTGGTGCCTCCCCTGGTCCCCCTTTTTAAAAGAGGTGGGTCCGGTGGCCACCATTTAAATTTCCCACAATGCCTTGCAGTGATGCTAAGTAAGGGCATTGTGGGGAATTTAAATGGTGGATCCCAGCTACCTGGTACCAACTGAGAAGGCTGCTGCTCACCGCTGCCGCTACTGCTGCCGCCAGATAAGCCTACCACGGCCCACTAAGGTAGCAGGGGCCCATCAGAGGACATTCTTCCAGGGACTGGGTAACCCTCAGTCCTGGTGCCACCCTTGTTATGAGCAACATGCAGGTAAAATCTAAACTAGGGTGAAAAAAATAAAAACGCACCATGAGCAAAGCAGTTATATGATGCTTGAGTGGAATAAAGAGAAAGGAACACACAGAGTCACTTTGTTAAACTACCCTGGCATAAACAAGATTGGACAAACAAGGGCATATTGACTTTAAATGCAAGGTTAACATGCGTTCCAGTCCTTAAAGGCCTCTGCCTACACAAGTTCCATCAATGTGGCAGAGTGCCTGGCGGAACATTTCCCAGGTCTCTTGAAGTTGAAAATCAGATGTAGTGTATCCATAATTTGTGTTTTCTGATGGCTTTTCAAGTGATCAATTATTAGGAACTCTTACAGTTAATCCTGTATTGTCCTCTGGCCAGCAGCAATTACTACTCAATTCTCATGTTTTCCAGCCACAAAAAGAATAACAGAAAAGCTTGCTAGATTTGCAATTGTGATGTGTGTGTCTGTGTATGCTCCCATTCTTTTCATCTCACCTCTGGACCATTTAGCCTTATCTACACAAAGCATCCCAGTTGTCATAGCAACCTTTTAAATCTGCAATCTGATGTTTTCGCTTTTTCTCTCTCTCTCTTTTGTAAACTTTATTTTCTGAGTTAACTGTGCAGTTACAGAACTCAGGCTGTTACAAAACAGGACAATGCCATCATGGTAAGCCATCAAGCGTACTAATTTCATTCCTTCAAGGAAACAACCTTTAATTTCCTGGAAAGATTAATGGGCAATGAACATTTCTTTGTTTGTTACATTTGTTAGCAGTTTTATTAAATACAATTCTTTGAGTGACATACAAGATCAAATATAAAAAAACAAAACAAAAGCAATGAAAATAGAACAATGAACAATAAAATCCAACATGAAAGGGTAAAATAAATGCCAGGACTAGTCAAGTCAAGTCAAGTCATCACATGAAAAAGCCAAAACCAACTCACTAAAGGTAAAAACCATCCAATGACCATCATCAACAGAGACTAAAATAAAATGATGTTAAAATGGTGTTTAAAAGGACTGGGAGAACAAAATTACTTAGCCTGTCATCAAAAGGACATTAGAGTGGGTGCCAAGTGAGCCTCTCAGGGGAGAGCACCCCACATATAGGCAGTGGAGGCTGGTGGCTCCTATGTCAGCAGGGCTGTGTATCCACTCCAGATTTTACTCCAAACTTTTAAGAAGCTACCCATGGTGCTGAACCTGTTTTGGTGATAGGGTTCAACTCCATGGATAGCTCATTTAAAGTTCAGACTAAAATCTGGAGTGGATACACAGCCCCGTTGACATTGGAATCACCAGCCTCCATTACATATAGGGGGCCACTACTAAAAAGGCCCTCTCCCTTATGGCCAGCCTCCAGGCTACAGATTGAGGGGGCACTCAGAGAAGGGCCTGTACTGATGATCTTAAGGCATGGATAGGTACATATGGGAAAAGGTTTTGTGGCAGACTGAACCTGGTCTGCTGCGCGGGTTCGGTACCTTAAGGGTAAACCGGCACCGAAGTTGTGCCCTGTATGCGGCTTCCCAAGACTTTATTTCTAGCTGTGAGTGATATTGACACGAATTCCCATAGAGATACAAGGAACCTGCAATCTGGTCAGTTTCAACAAGGTTTAATGGAGCAGAACTAATAGACTACAAGAATTTCATAGTATAAACATAGCAGTCAATACAGATAGAGGAATTGAAGTACAGTATTTTTCCATGTATAAGACTATACTTTTTCCTAAAATCACTAGCCCAAAAATTGAGGGTCGTCTTATACACGGAAGTAAGCCAAGGAGAGAACCGCGCGGTTGCAAAACTGCCCAGTGGGGGGCGTCTTATAGACGGAAAAATACGGTATTCAATTTGCTTTCAAGGTAGACTTAACTCAAATGCAGAGAATTACCTGGCATCAGAGAATCTGACTCTGATATCTAGCATAGCGGTTTGCTTTGCCGGCCGCCGGGCGTCCTGCCCGGAGTTGGAAGTAGCTTGGCCCTAGCTGGAGCTAGCGACCTGATCCGTGCAAGCCTGCACCGTGTTCCCAACAACCCTTTGTCCTTCGTCACGTATCTTTTCTACCCTCCCTCGCCTCCTCCCCACCCTTGATGATCAGGTGGGCTGGTCCCGCCCCGCAGGGTGGTGGTGCCTTTTGGGTGCTGGCATCTCTTGGGTACTTTGGGGTACTTTGCAGCTCTTTGAGACTGTGCCCCCCACCTCCGGAATGTTATGCGCTTCCTTGAGGGTAAGTGTAAATGTGCCCCATTGAAGGTATGCAGATGTGGCTTACGTATAACCGGTCCGCCCAAAACTGTGTCTCCTGTGCCCCGGGTGGGGATTATGCAGACAGAGGGATGACAGCGGAAAGGGGGAAACATGTCAGGGTTGAGGGTTCAATATGTCAGGGTTCAGCAGTCTGCTCTGGCTTTCTCTCCACAGGTTTCCTTTAGGTTCTGAAGCTCAAAGCCATTTATTATTTAATCTTTTTTTTTTTTGGTACCCTGCCTTTCTACCAAGAAAATGGCACTTGAGGTGGCTTACAATCATAGATAATGAAACACTTGATTAAATCAGTAATAAAAGAAATACAGTAAAACCTGGGATTGCAAGTAACTTGGTCTGCAAGTGGTTTGCAAGACAAGCAAATTTTTAAAATAAATTTTAACTTGATAAACAAGCGACGTCTTGCAATACAAGTACTGTAGTACGGTCAAGAAAAATGAAGACTTTACACTATCATTCTTTATTGCAGCTTAAATTAAAAATATGTGTACAAATTTCTTACGGGGAATTTCGCTTTGATATACAAGTGCTTTGGATTACAGGTACGTTTCTGGAACGAATTATGCTTGCAATCCAAGGTATTACTGTACGTTAAAAGCACAAAGACACAACAATAATAGAATACCACTGAACCCAACAGATCTGCTTACATGTCAGGTTTTATAAGTCAAAAACAGCACTTTGAACTAGGCCCCGAAATGAATCGGAAGCCAGTGCAGGCAAGAAAGAATTGGCCCTAGTTAACAATCTCACTGTGAGGTAAGTTAGGCTGAGGGTCAGTGACTGGCCCAAAGGCCCCACATGAGCTTCATGGCTGAGTGGGGACTAGAACCTGGATCTTCCAAGTCCCAGTCCAGCACTCTAACCACTGCACCACACTGGCTCTGTACTGCAGTTTCCAGACCCTATTCAAAGGCAGTTCTACATACATCACATTATATTCATTTAGATAGGAGGTTATCAGAGCATGGATCACTGAAGCCAGGTTATCAACATGCAGATATGGGCATAGCTGGGATACCAACCTAAACTGGTCAAAGGCACTCTGTGCCACTGAGTCCACTTGAACCTCTAATGACAGTAGTGGGTCCAAGAGTACCACCAAGCTATAATCCTGCCCCTTAAGGGGGAATGCAACGTCTCCCGGAACAGGTTGAACACTACTCATCTGGACAGAGGAATCACCTAGTATTAACAATGCCTCTGACTTGTCTGGATTGAACTTCAGTTTGTTAGGCCTCATCCAGCCCATTACCACAGCCAGGCACTGATCCAGCACACCCACTGCCTCACCTGGTTGAGATGGAAAAGAGAACTAGAGTTGCATGTCAGCCACAAACTGATGACAAAGTACTCCAAATCCCCAGATAACCTCACTCATTGAGGGAGGGAGGGGCCATAGCTCAGTAGTAGGGCACATGCTTTGCATGCAGAAGGTCCCAGGTTCAATTTCCAGCATCTCCAGGTGGGGTTGGGGAAATTCCTACCTGAAACCCTGGAGAGCCATTGCTGCCAGTCAGTGTCGACAGTATTGGCCTAGATCAGTGTTTCTCAACCTTGGGTCCCCAGATGACTGGCCTAGATAGACCAAAGGTCTGACTCAGTAGAAGGCAGCTTCCTGTGTTCCTATCAGTTTCACTTAGATATTGAGTAGCATGGGCAATAAGATGGAACCTTGTGGGGCCCCAAAACACAAATGCCAAAGGGTCAAGCAGAAGCACCACCTTCTGGAAATGGCCATCCACTGTACGAGTGGAACCAGAGGAGAAATTCAATTGGTTTGAATTTTTATATAGACTCACCCAATTCTCACCTCCTGAACCCATTGGAGCACACTTGCACGCTGAAATGCGCACTTTTCAGAATTTTGTGGTGCAGTTTGCAACTCAAAAAATGTGCCCCAAAATCTGTGTATTAAAGTATGTACAAAAACAAATTATTTGGGGGAGGGAGGGGAGAATCACTTGCAAAAGGTGTGCACACTAGGAAAAGTGCATACAAAAATGCATACATTAAAAGATGTATGAATATTCGTGCAGATTTTTATTTTTATTTTATTTTTTGCCAAATTCACAAACTGAACAGATCGAAATGAACTTAGTTCGGAAGATGAGAAACTACACAAAACTGAAATTGACAAGTTTGCCTATCTCTGCTCTTGTGTGTTGCACTTTGGGCCACAGCTTTGCCTCCCTACCTTGGCTTCTTCCCTCTATGGACCTGCCTTTGCCCCCACCTATCTACACTGTTTCCCCCTTTGATTATCTCTCAGCCTACAGATTATGTCTCTGGCTTGGAATTCTGAGAACTGCTTAGATGCCTGGTGAGTCATCTTCATTGGCCTCGCTTCTGGTCCACCCGTAAGGTTGCTGACATATATTTTTTTCCCCTGTCAGGGCTTGCAGACCTTTAATACTTGCCAGTATTGTGAAAAAGGCGGGATAGAAATAATAATAATAATAATAATAATAATAATAATAATAATAATAATAATAATAACAATAACAACAACAACTACTACTACTACTACTACTACTACTACTACTACTACTATTATTATTATTATTATTATTATTATTATTATTATTATTATTTAATGACACTAAGAAATTCAGCAGATAAAACTTTCCTGATGGCACCTGAACATAAGAAGAGCCATGTTGGATCAGACCAGGGGTTCATCTAGTCCAGCATTCTGTTCACACAGTGGCCAGCCAGCTGCCCATGGGAAACCCACAAGCAGCACATGAGTGCAACAGCACCCCCCCACACACACACACCCATGTTCCCCAGCAACTGGTGTACATGGGCATACTGCCTCTGATACTGGAGATACCATATAGTCAATCAGGACTAGTAGCCATTGATGGCCTTCTCCTCCATGAGAGATACCACCTGGTATTGTTCTTCTTCTGAGAGGGGCCCTTTTGGCCCATGCGTCC
Source organism: Shinisaurus crocodilurus (assembly GCA_021292165.1). Lineage (NCBI taxonomy): Eukaryota > Metazoa > Chordata > Lepidosauria > Squamata > Shinisauridae > Shinisaurus > Shinisaurus crocodilurus. Next base: position 505,305 of record JAHFWL010000435.1, read on the forward strand.
CTTCTTTAGTTTATAGCCAGTTATTCCAGTCCTTGCTGAACTATTCTAATGTATGCATCAGCATATGTTATTCCTATTAGTATGTGCATTTATTCTGGCTTGCAAAATTTATTTTATTTATTTTTATTTATTTATTATATTTTTAAATCGCCCATCTGGCCGTCCACCAGGCCACCCTGGGTGATGTACAACAGAATAAAATACAATAAAACACCATTAAAGCACCATTAAAACAAACACAATTAAAACAATATAAAAGTTTTTTTTAAAAAAAAAAAAATCCTAACCCACCCCATATTCCCGCCTGAAAAACCATGTTTTTAAAGCACGGCAGAAGCTCATCAAAATAGATTCCGAATTCAGAATCTCAGTTCCCTGGGCATAGAAAATGATGCAAACAACACCCAATTTTTTTTGGTTTTTAACCCTTCAGATAACTGCAAAGTTTCTCTTGGCAGCAGTGTATGAATTCCCACCAATAAACATTACAGTACAATATGTGGACCCTACTTAATTATTGTCAGTGTTTTGCAAGCCTTACTGTTTTAATGGACTGATTATTTTTGTGTCGATAGTGACAGGGAACATATCTAACACATCTGGCTTTGGTATCCCTCCTCTAAACTAGACATCTGTGTTTGTTTGTTTCTCTCTCTCTCTCTCTCTCTCCCTTAATTGGTAAGCAGACATGATTTTCATATTCCCAAGCCTGCTGTGGAGAAAATAAAAGAGGCAGTAGAAAAGAAGATGAATATAAGCAGAGAGAGAAATTGCCCTCGCTGTGCAAGGTTTGTTGAGTGATCCACAGTAAGAGGTCAGCGGGAGCCTCTACTATCAATAAAACATGAGCCACAGCAGAGCAGTGATGAAATGGAGATGCAGATGGGAAGTGACAGAGCAAAGCACCAGCAGAAGCGGGCAGAGCCATCTCACGTGGGACTGCCTGCCCTGTCGGGCAGTTAAAGTTTTGTGTTCAGTGGAGGATGGTGATTTTCGGAGCTGGTGAGGCTGCAATGTTTAAACCCAGTTGCCCTCCTCACAGGAGGAATTGTGCAGGAATGATAGGGGGGAGAGTGCCTTTAAATATACACAGAGTGCCATGGTGTTTCCATTGAGAAACATCTGCTATTCCCAACACACTCCTGGTCAGGGAAACGGCTGACATGTAGGGCCGGTTACAGGTTTGTGTGGGGGCCCTCAGCAAAGTGCCCCCTGGTAGGTGAGTCCTAGTGGGCTTACCCAGTGGCAGAAGCAACAGTGGGCAGCAGCCAGGCCAGGAGCTGCTGCTTTAATCCCCCACAATGCCCCAGAGCAATGCTTCGTTGGGGAGATTGTGGGAAATCAAGGCAGGCAATCCCGGCCCCAGGTGCCCGGTACTGATTGCAGGACAGGGGGCGGGGAATTAAAGGGAGCAAGGATAAGCGGAAGTGGGCCCTGTCGGGATGAAGTTGAGGGAGGGGAAAAAACCATTTTCCTGGCTTAAAATACATGGTTTTGTATATTCAACAAAATACCTGATTGGGGGTGGGGTGGGGAGGCCAAATGCACAAGTAAACCTGACAGTCGGCAACCCTAATTTAGATCAATTGAGCCTACCCAAGAGAATTTTTTCTTGACCCAATAGCACATGTACATTCTACTCAACATCTAGGTGAAGCATGAGAAAAGAAGAAGATAAGTAGAGCCCCTGCTGGTTCAGACCAAAGTCCTATGACTCCTATCTAGTCCAGCATTCTGTTTTCACAGGGACCAAAAGATGCTTATCCCACAAGCAGGATATGAATGCAGTAGACTTCATAGATTTCATATAGAGTTGGAAGGAGCCTACAAGGCCATCGAGTCCAACTCCCTGCTCAATGCAGGAAACTAGAGGAGGGGTCTCCCATCTCCCATCCAAGTAATAGCCAGGCTTGACCCTGCTTTGCTTTCCATGCTCAGACAAGCTGAGCCAGTGTGAGCCACAGGCCTGCATAGCGCCTTCCCACTCAAGTTCCCCAGCAACTGGTATATAGAGACATGCTACCTCCAAATCAGTGGTTCAGAGCAGATGTGTATGTATGTATGTATGTATGTTTGGGCACGTGTGTGCATGTAGGGGAGGCTGGTGACCCCTATGTCAGTGTGGCTCCTTCTCCATTACAGCTTTTATTCTGAGCTTTATAGGAGCTGTCCCTGGTGCTCCATGATGGTGAACCTATTTTGGGGATGGAGTTCAGAACCATGGATAGTGCCTATGAAGCTCAGACTAAAAAAGCTGTAAAGGATAAGGAGCCCCACTAACACAGAAGTCACCAGTGTGTGTGTCTGATAAAGAAATGAATTTCGTGCAATGCAAACTTTGGAGTGGAACAGGGAAAGAAAGATACAGTTAACTGAGCCAATTAATTAAATGATCAAAGCCACCTGTCTTCCATCTTAGAAACCACCTAGCTCACCATATCTTTGGTCAGGTTTGTCTATTTCTCAATTTAACGTTTGAAAATGGGGGATGAAAAGTGAGGCTGCCTATGCAAAGACCTTTGGATAGTGTGAAACATAGCAAAAGCCTGTAGTTATGTCCATAGTACGTATCATAAGGGAATGTACCACACCAAAACTTCCTAAACAACACTTTTCTTTATTGATCATTCTCCGTGCAACATGGCATATATATATACAATAATACCTTGGATTGCAAGTAACTTGGTCTGAGAGCGTTTTAAAAGACAAGCAAATTTTTAAAATAAATTTTGACTTGATAAACAAGCGACGTCTTGCAAGACAAGTGTAGGGATGTAACCGCTCGCCTCGAGCAGGCATAGCGGGCCAAAATCAGCCCCGCTCACGCCCGCCAGAGACTCGCTTTGATATAAGAGTGTTTTGGATTACAAGCACTGGTTCCGGAACGAATTATGCTTGCAATCCAAGGTATTACTGTGTGTGTGTGTGTGTGTGTGTGTATATATATATATATATATATATATATATGGTTTTTGTTGTGACGTGGACAAGTGAGTAAATATTTAGAGTAGCACAAAGTGGCAAATGTGAAACCAGAAGAGGAGGAGGAGGAGGAAGAGGAAGAAGAAGAATGCAGGAGACATTCTTTATAAGAAGCCCTTCCTTTCCAGGCAACCTAACAGCACCATTTATTTTTCTTGGAACTTCCAGACAGCAGCAGGAAGCTTATCACCCTAAGTGAAGCTCCTACATTATTATGATTAAATCAGAATAAATAAATGGGCATATAAATGCATGCATTTTATATACTGTGCAATAGCAAGGAAGTGAAAGATGAGAGATGAAAAATGATTGTGCTGCTCCAATTTTATAGCAGTGGCCTAAGATTGATAGTTTTATATTTGCAGCAAGAATTTTTATTAGTACTGCTTATTGGTCCTTGGCATGCTGTGTGTGGATGCAGCTTACTGTATGTATTTAAGACCTTATGGAAGGCTTTGCAGAATGTGGAATACTCTGTGCATTCTTATTGCATGATGATAAGGCACATCCTTCAGCATACTGAGTCAGTGACCAGGGGCCACATCTCCATTTGGATGGTGCTTTATTTTGGGAGGAGGTCATAATCCTAACCACATTGCTTTGCTATCCGTTTCAAGAAAAAAGGAGCATTACAATATCTAAGGGAAAGGATGTAGCTCAGTGGCCAAGTATCCTACTTTTCAGAGGACATTCCTCTATTTGAAGATGTTCTCTGAAGGCCTGTCCACAGTTAGCATCTGGACAGCAGATTGAGCAGGCACACAGGTCACCTGGTCAGTGGTCGGTCTTCCCCACTGTGGTATTGTATTATGCATGGTGTGGAGAAAGTGGACAGGTGGACATTTTTCTCCCTCTCTCATAGTACTAGAACCTGCTTCATGGGGGTCATCCCATGAACCTGATTGGTGAGAGATTCAGGACAGATAAAAGGAAGAGGGGCTACTAGTCCTGATTGGCTATATGCTTCCTCCAGTATCAGAGGAAGTATGCCTTTGTACTCCAGTTGCTGGGGAACATGGGCCAGAAGGTGCTGTTGCACTCATGTCCTGCTTGTGGGATCCCATGGGCAGCTGGCTGGCCACTGTGTGAACAGAATGCTGGACTGAATGGACCCTTGGTCTGATCCAGCATGGCTCTTCTTATGTTCTTGTTACTTATATTTAAACTATAGTTATTATTTCTAAATTTGCATCTATACATATAAATTAGGATATGCAAATATTATGCACATTGGTGCCCCCTTTTTGTCCTGTTTTTGGAGATGCATTTCCTCTTTTTTGGCAATGCGTAAGTGGCCACCCTAGGTGGAGCGCTTGCTTTGCATGCAAAAGATCCCAGTTCAAAATCTCTAGCATGCCCAGATTGCGCTGAGGAAGACTCTTGTAAGAAACCCTGGAGAGCCACTGCCAGGTAATAGACACTAATGAACTAGATCAGTGTTCTCCAACCTTGGGTCCCCAGATGTTTTTGGCCTACAACTCCCAACTCCCTGGCTGGGGCATGCTGGGAGTTGTAGGCCAAAAACATCTGGGGACCCAAGGTTGGAGAACACTGAACTAGATGGACCAGTGGTCTAACACACTGTATATGGCAGTTTTCTATGGGCCTAACTTCTCATACTTGTGGCGCAGTCCTGTGCATTAGTACTCAGACGTAAGCCCCACTTAATTTGATGGGACTTACTCCCAGGTAAGTATGTATAGGATTGAAGCCTTACTGACTAGGTAAGGGGAGTTGCATCCATGCATCTCTCTCCCATTAACATTGGTGTGTGTGTGTTTTTAAAAGATACTCAGCTTTGGTAGTGAATAAGAACAATTCAGTTTATTTAAAAAAAAAGTTTTATACTCAAACTCAGCAGATGATTTATTTATTTATTTATTTATTTATTTCTTATATTTATTAATCGCCCATCTGGCCGGTCACCCGGCCACCATGGGCAATGTACAATTAAAATACAATAAAACTGTTGGAAATCTGAGCTGCTGGGGGGAAAACAAAGTTAAACAACCTTGTCCCAGCAGCTGCAGAAGTTTCAGCGGAGAGAGATGGTGGCGTGAGAAAGGAGTGCTAGGCCAGTAGGTAAAAAGCAAAAACAACAAGTCTGTTTCTTTAAACACAAAGGTTTACTAAACTAAGACTTGCAAAATATGAACAGAACATACACAGAGTGCTAATTATACAAAAGTGAAAGAGAACAGTATGTCAGACAAAAACAGATACAGTCAAGACATACATAAACTATCTCTTTACTTACAGAATGCTTTCCTATCAATAACTCCTAATCCAATTAACTCCTTATTCCCCCAACAAGAACACAAAGACTTTGCACACCTTTTATACAATTCTGTACAGTCACATGAATAGATGATGCAATGCCAGCTGCACCCATAGCATGATGTCATCCCAGCTGAAAACAATCTATCATGACCCCCTGCTCCAGATTCCCTGAAGACAGAAAAAACTGTACACCCACTACACTGGGCCAAAGGTGACATTTAGCTCAGGCATGACCTTGATCATGTCTGCGGGTTCTGTTGCTTCTTTGCCCGAAGGCAAACCTGAATATGAGAACTCCATATTCCAACAATACAATAAAATATAATAATTAAAACAATATAAAAAATTCTTTTAAAAACCTAACCCACCCCATATTCCCGCCTGAACAGCCATGTTTTTAATGCACGGCGGAAGCTCATCACGGAGGGGGCATGGCGAAGGTCACTAGGGAGGGAGTTCCATAATGTGGGGGCCGCCACAGAGAAGGCCCTCTTCCTAGTCCCCACCAGCCTGGCTGCTCTGGCTAATGGGATAAGGAGAAGGCCGTCCGTGGCAGACCTTGTTGAGCGGCCTACTTGATGTTGCTGGAGGCGCTCCTTGAGATAAACTGGGCCGGAGCCGTGTAGGGTTTTAAAGGTCAAAACCAACACCTTGAATTCGGCTCGGCAAGCAACTGGTAGCCAGTGCAACTCATTAAGCACTGGCGTGATGTGATCACGCCGGCGGCTGCCCTTAATCAGGCGAGCCGCCGCGTTCTGTACCAGCTGAAGCTTCCGAACTGTCTTCAAGGGTAACCCCACGTAGAACGCATTACAGTAGTCTAGGCGAGAGGAGACCAAGGCATGAACCACTGATGGGAGCAGGTGATTAGGAAGGTAGGGGCACAGCTGCTGTATCAGATGAAGTTGATACAGCGCTGCCCGGCTCACAGCTGCCTCCTGAGCCTCCATGGACAGCTGGGAATCTAGAATGACCCCCAAGCTGTGGACCTGGTCCTCAGGGGTAGATGTACCCCATTCAGCACCAGGTCAACATCCCCTAACCTTCCCTTGTCCCCCACCAGAAGTACCTCGGTCTTGTCGGGGTTCAGTTTCAGCATGTTCCTTCCCAGCCAGCCAGTCACTGACTCCAGGCACTTGGACAGGGTCTCAACAGCCAACCTCGGTGAGGACTTAAAACAGAGGTAGAGCTGTGTGTCATCCACATACTGATGACACTGCACCCCAAACCTCCTGATGATAGCTCCCAGCGGCTTGAGGTAGATGTTGAATAACATCGGGGAGAGGATGGAACCCTGCGGCACTCCACAAGTGAGCAGCCGAGGGTCCGAAGCCTCCTCCCCGAGAACTACCCTCTGATACCTTCCAGAGAGGAAGGACCGGAACCACTGCAATACAGTGCCTCCCAAGCCCAAGCCCTCCAGACGGTCCAGGAGGATACCGTGGTTAACGGTATCAAAAGCCGCCGAGAGATTGAGGAGGACTAGAAAGGAGCATTCGCCCTTTGCACAGAACTCCAGAAAACAAAATCTTTTTCTTTTTTATTTCACTTTGTTGAGGAATATGAACAGAAAGCAGTTACTAACTGAATAATTCTGAGGATTAGCTCATCTTGGCAGTGTGAAAAAAATATTTTTGTGACATATTAAGTTTGGTCTGACTGTAGTGACAGATATGCCTGGATTTCTAAAAGCACTGTTTTGTTTAGGTAAGATGGTTTGATCATTCTTTTTCTGTGCAAAGATAATAATATTTATAAAGTGCATTAAAAAATATACTTAGCGGTACATTATAAAATAAACAGCAAGGTCACATCTGAAGAAAAAGATGATGCTTATCCCTCTTTTTTGGTGATGCGCAAGTGGACTTCCTATGATAATGTATCGAAATAGCAGTTAAAAGCACTCTTAAACCATGGTTTGAAATTGCTAATGAAAGTAATTTCAGTTCTTTGCCACTGAGGTGAGTTCCAAATTTAATAAATAAATAAATAAAATCGAAAATCTATGATTAATACAATAGCCATATCATTAGGTCCAGGGGAGGGCTCCTTCATGTTGGAACAAATGCTGCTTATTAGTTTCATAATTAAGGTAATTCATCTCTGAGCTTCAAAGCCTTCTGACTACACATTTTAAAACCAAGAGGGTGCTGTTTTAATGTAGAAAGTTTCCATATGGTAATTTCACACTCTAGGAGGATTTTAATTCATATATTATTCAGTGTCAGGCCTATACATATTGGTTCCAAACAGTGAGAGGCACAATTATGCCAAGATGCAGGCAGGGGCAGCATCAATAGTTTGCAAGGGTTATAGATTTTTTTGAAACCAAATGTTTGATTTAAGGGGTTTTTCAACACCTGTGATGCTTATGTGTAGCAGTTGCCTTTTGCTGTTCAACAGGAGGATAATACCTGAGGGAAAGGAATACTGAGACTAAAGATGGACCAATCTGTCTATTTCAGTTTCTCTCTCATTTTTCCAGTCTTAAATTCAGTTCATCCTGTTTCTGCATCGGATTGACATTTATTTATTTTTTAATTTGCATGAAAATGTGTTTGCACTTTTGTGTGCATTTCTCCTAATACATTATATTTAATATGCAGTTTTGGCTAATATATGCATTTGTTGCAAGCAGTTTTTCCTAATATAATGCATTTTAATGTTTTTTTCACCAGTATATGCACTTTTGTGTGTACTTTCCCCAATACACACATTTTTCTATGTATATTTTGATTGGAGAACTCCACTGCAAAGTGTGAAGAAGAAGAGGGTAGGAATAAATGGGAAATGATCGCAATATAAACAATGTAAATGGATGTAAACAGTGGGGTACCACAGGGATCTGTATTGGGACCAATGCTTTTCAACCTGTTTATAAATGATTTGTAATTAGGAGTGAGGAGACCAAGTTTGATGATGACAACAAATTATTTAGGATAATGAAAACAAAAAGAGATGGCAAATTGCTCTAAAAGGATCTCTCCAAACTGGGTGAATGGGCATCAAAATGGCAAATGCAGTTCAGTGTAAGCAAGTGTAAAGTGATGCACGTTGGGGCAAAAAATCCCAACTTCACGTATATGCTGATAGGATGTGAGCTAGAAGGAGATCTTGGGGTTGTGGTGGACAGCTCAATGAAAATGTCGACCCAGTGTGTGGCTGCTGTGAAAAAAAGGCAAATTCCATGTTAGGCATAATTAGGAAAGGAACTGAAAATAAAACTGCCAAGACCATACTTCCCTTATGCAAATCTATGGTGCAACCACACTTGGAATAATCTGTACAGTTCTGGTCACTGTACCTAAAAAAGGATATTATAGAGTTGGAAGGAGTGCAGAAAAGGGTAACTCTAATGATCAAGGGGCTGGAGCAACTCCCCTATGAGGAAAAGTTACAACATCAAGGGCAAGATTATGCATGGTGTGGAGAAAGTGGGTATGGAGACGTTTCTTTCCCTCTCTCATAATATTAGCACCCAGTGGGGTTATCCCATGAAGCTGATTGGTGGGAGATTCAGGACAGATAAAAGGAAGTGCTTCTTCACACAGTGCTTAAACTGTGGAATATGCTACCACAAGATGTAGTGATGGCCACCAATTTGGATGGCTTTAAAAGGGGATTGGACAAATTCATGGAGGAGGAGGCTATCAATGGCTACTATTCCTGATGGCTATATGCTGCCTCCAGCATCAGAGGCAGTATGCCTCTGTACACCAGTTGCTGGGAAGCATGGGTGGGAGGGTGTTGTTGCACTCCTGTCCTGCTTGTGGATTTCCCGTGGGCAGTTGGTTGGCCACTGTGTGAACAGAACGCTGGACTAGATGGACCCTTGGTCTGATCCAGGATGGTTCTTCTTACGTTTTTATGTTCTTAAGTGCGAATTTCAAAGGATAACTGAATTTTGATTTGCATATAAGTTCTAAAGAGTGAAATGAGGTAGTGTGGCCAATGGCCATGCTGGCTGGGGAATGTTGGGATTTGTAGGCCTTTTTTCTGTCTAAGCATGCATAGGATTGCGCCTTAAATTTGTGAAGCAACTGTGGAGGTTTTGCAGTTCTTTAGAGGGGGGCATCATCTAGAAATAAACAGCATTTTGTAGGGCCCTGAAGTAAAGCAGTCAGGCTTTTATGCAGTGTCTGTTGTTGTCCCAAGTGCTAAAATGTATTTAATTTATTTATTGAACATGGGTTTATCTTACTGTCCCACAACAACAAAACAGCAAATTCCTAAACAATACATTTGAAACCCTAACTTTTTAAATACATATTTTGTAAACTGTCTAGCTTCATTAGAGGCTTCATAAATAGTAAAAATGGATAAATATTGTGATTGCAAAGCAGCAAACCCAGCAGAGAAAACAGCGGCAGAAGAAACAACAGAAAAAAGGCAATATCTTCCACCATTTCCTCCTTTTTTTTCCAGCCACCAATAAATAGCCTGCAAAGAAAAGTGATGCTTTCTGCTGCTGCGGCTGCTTTTTTTCTTTTTTGGAAACGCTAATACAGGATGGCATTGATTAACCGCACCGGGGAGTCATTCTATTACCTCGAGCTATTACAGCAAAAGCTTTAATGCCTGAGTTCAGGCCTAGAATATGCTGAGTGGGATTAAAACATCTAAATTCTAACCCTGCCTTTACATCTGTGTATAATACCCTGCTTTATTTGAAATCTCTCTGCAGAGGAGTTTCCTATAACTGTTCCTATGTGAACAGTTTTGTCCTAAACCTGATGTGCAGAATGCAATATCTGGGGGGGGGGGGACGGGGGGATGACACACACCACCATAATACATGCAGCAAGGGTGTGTGTGTGTTGTGTACAGTCCCCTTCTCTAGTACTTTTGACCACACTCCACCACAGGTCTGCTGTATTGCTGCGACTGAAATCCATGTTTCTTAACCATATAGACCTGTCCATGGTGCAACACACCACTCTAAAACTCAGTCTTATCCTTAAACAGAGGCGGTGTTAGGGGGCACCCCACTGGGTCTGGAGCCCCGAATCTGTGGTAGGCCATGTCCCGTGCCACTCTGCTGTCCATGGGCACATGCTGAAATAAAGGCACAGGGGCCCTGATGATCTCAGTTGCACCTGATCTCCCTGGATTAGCTGGCTTTTTGCACACATGTGCTTCACCTCCTGCTGCCTCCCACCTTGAATCTTTCTGCCTGAGGTTTTTCCTGAAATCAAATGCCCTCCTCTCCCCTGTCCATACATCCTTTTTTACAAATAGGGGTGTCCTTAGGAGACAGGGTCCTTAAAGACACACACTGAGAGAGACTTTAGAGTAGATGTAAATTAGCATATGCATATTTGTGCATTTTTTGTCCTATAGGCCTGAGCTCCAGATCTTTCAGTACCTAGCACAGCCCCTGTCCTTAAAGCACCTATTGCCATCCTGATTCCTTTTCTTTTCACAAGGAAGAATATGTTTTTAGAAACTATTTTTAAACTGGAGTCTAGCAACACTGAGCAAGTCAGACCTGTCAGCTTTCTTTTGTGACATATACCCTTAGTACATAATTTCTTAGTGTTAGAAATATGAGCTCAAGCAAATCAAAGCTCATTCCCTGCCCCAAGCCAAAAACACTTCTCAGGGAATCCCAAGATGCATCTGTTTCTTGTGTCCCTAGATGCCGATGGCATTCATTTCATGTATTATTAAAGTGTGATCTTTCTTGTATAGAAGTGTCCAGGTTTATATGAAATGAATTTTGGAAACTGGAAGTAATAGCACTTCGGACAAATCTAGCATATCTGTAAGGAATGCTTACAGCAACCAGTTGCAATTATGATTTGATCGAATCTGACAATGTCTTGGTTCACACACCATGACTACCCAAGGTTTAAACAAACCCTGGGTAGCCATGAATGAGCAGAAGAAAAATTGTTTGTCCTTGGGTTACAAGTGTGGGTTGTTCCTCCCCCAACAACCCACAATTCCAAGTTCGGACAGCATGGACAACAGTCCAGGGATGGAGCGTCCCTGGGTTGTTTAGCTCTGCTGGAGCGGGCGGGCAACTGGGAGCCAGCTTGCTTGCTCACTCCCGCTTCATTCACAACCAGCCATGGTTTAATAAGCCATGGGTTGTTGTGATGTGTAAACCAGGCCGATATCATCTGAGTGACTGGGTTCAGACAATACGATAACCCACCCTCAAGGGTTGAGTATGGCTTCAGTGTGGGTTGTCATTGAACCGTGGGTCGTTATTGAAAGGTGGGTTATTGTGTTGTCTGAACCCACCTGTGCTAACAAGCCATGCTGAACAAACCACAGTTCCCAACCCAACAACTAACCATTGGTTCTCTTCATGGGTTGTTCGTAGTTAACAAGTCATGGCTTGTTAGCACAGATTCGTTCAGATAACACGATAAGCCATGTTTCAACAACAACCCATGTTTCAACGACAACCCACACTCAACCTTTGAGTGTGGGTTGTTGTTTGAACCCAGTGAGTGCTTTGTAGCACTTATGTAGCACATTTGGGTACCGGTATCTTAGGATCTCTTCATATATTATGTTCTTTAGGTGTACACCTAGGTTTTTGTGTTGTTGTTGTTTTAATAATATATATATCTACAAATGTTAAGTGTGATAGTGAGAAATAGGTCTTTAAAGATCTGTGTATTGTACACTATTTATTTATTACATTTGTATTCCACCTTTCCTATAGGGGAGTTCAAGGCAGCTCTTCAAAGAGCTGGGATTGGCTGCATCTCCCTGTTGAGTGTATACTCAGCATGGTAAACCTTTTGTTGCCGTGCAGTATGTAAAACTATCTAAAGAGACATCTGGTGGTATACAATAATGGGACTTCTGTTGTTATTATTAGTGTTTTTATAGGACTTTTATTCTGCAAAGCAATGTAAATTTCCTTTCCTGATTGCCTTCAAAATAGGCTGAGAGTACTTCATAGATCATAGAGTTGGAAGGGGCCTACAAGGCCATCGAGTCCAACCCCCTGCTCAATGCAGGAAACTGGAGGAGGGGTCTCCCATCCAAGTAATAACCAGGCCTGACCCTGCTTAGCTTTCCACACTCAGACAAGCTGAGCCAGCATAAACCACTTCCAGATGGAGGGCTCTTATTGCTAACAATCAAAAGACATTGTGCAGCTATTCCATCTTTCCCTCCTTTGTGGATTTTTTTTGTGGAAAGAAAAAGAGAGAAGTGGTGGGAAAACACACGGGTGGGCTATTGAAGACATTATCTTGACACAAACACACACACACACACACACACACCGTAAATTCTGTGAATGAGGCTGGGTGATTGCACAAAAAATCTTGAAGAATCCTTAGAGTAGTGCTATATGAAGAATTCTCTTTACCAACCTTCACATAAAGCTCCTTCATTGTAACTTCTTCAAAGCTGCTTGATACATATAGTAATGGGTAAGCCGGGATTTGAACCTCAGTCTTCCTTGTCTAATTCCAAGAACCATTCTTCTGTGCAGATCTAAGCTTGGTTAACTTACATTGGATTGTGGTTATGGCCTGCTAGTTGCCAAGCGACGCGGCAAGAAGAAAAGCCCCCGGTTTTCTTATAGAGGCACATCTTCGTCAATTAGTATTTTCTTTGTACTTGGCTTTTATATAGGAGAAGAAGCCTCTCTGGGATGATTCCAGACTGTAAGGGAACCTGGACTACCCCTGATCTAGCATTTGTAGCATGATCCCATCTCCACACACATGGCTGGGGCCCTTGCTCTCAGGTGATAATGATATTTCAATTTGACAGATAGATAGATTTCATAGATAGATAGATAGATAGATAGATAGACAGATATAGATACACAAATATATACATATATAGCATTCATATAATATGTAGGGGGAGGGGGAACAACAAAGTTGTTGTGACCACGGAATGACTGGGTATTAGTTAAAACAGGTCAGAGCTGTGACACTGGAGAAGAGAGGTGTTAAAAGGCATCAGAAATGTGATATACTTTTTTCGGTGGTTCTTCCAGAGATGTGAGTACTAGTGCTGGAGAGGGAAATGTCCAGCCTTCTAAGAACCAAATGAGGGAGCAAAAGTTTCCTAAAATGGCAGTGTATAGTTTCTAGGAATGGGGCAGGATAAAAAGTTATGTGATTTTTGTAAGGCTTCTCCCACGCATGGAGAGTATAATAGTACAACGTAGGGAAGGGCATCCAGGGCATTGGCTGAGTTCCCAAGCCCTCCAGAGGTCCCATCCGTCGCCACTCCATCTCCCCTTCTTATCTCTCCTCTCCCTTTACATCAGGGTGGGCAGCTTGTGGCCCTCAAGATGTTTTGGCCTACAGCTCCCATCAGCCCCAGCCAGCATAGCCAATGGTGAGAGATGATGGGAGTTGCAGGCCAAAACACTTGGAGGGCCCAGCATGCCCCAGCCAGTGGGAGTTGTAGGCCAAAAACATCTGGGGACCCAAGGATGGAGAACACTGTAATAAAGGAACAGAAACACTGCATTTACTGCACAGAGCACCACTACACACACACACACACTCCTCTCTTCTCTCTCCCTATTTCAGAGCACTCAGCCCTCTGACTAGAATACGTACAGAATCCCTTCTGATTACTCGTGTGTCACAGGCAGATAGACAGACAGACAGATATCTGCCCCCAGTGTATTATGGTACTTAGACTCTTTCCGGTAGAGGTGCTTCTTACAAAGCAACATTCAGGGTGATTGCCTTTCAATGCCTCTACTGAGCATCCAGTCCTCTAATCTTATTTCTTCTTCTCCTGCAAGAACAGTCACTAATAGACATGGAAAAAAAGCTAGTAAGCTTCATGCTGATGTGTCTCCAAAACTAGAGTGGTGTCTCTCTATGATGGTTGGGTTGACTTAATGAGTAAATTTGAATGCCATTTTCTCATGGTAGCAGTAATCCTCTGTCAGGGGCCATCTTGCTCAACAATGGATCTGAGGAAAGATGTAGCAATTTGTAGGGCAAAATGGAGGACTGATGCCACCATGAGAAAGCAGTGGCAAAAAAATTTAAAGTAAGCAAGAAAGAGGAAAGTTTAAAAAGAAGAAGCCTGATTGTTCAATTGTCCCTATAAAAGTAAATAAATAAAAAAGTAAATCCCTTGCCCACAAAAGTCATCAGAAGTTCTCCAACCCAATTCCCACACACTCCCCCCCCCCCGCCAGTCCTTAAGCATGCATAGTGCTGATTCAGACTGGGACCATGGCGCTCCAGGAGGGGGAAGTTTAACCTCCTCCCCTCATTTTCCCCAAAATTCCCACAGGGGGTTAAAAAAAGAGGGGGAGGGATCTCCATTGGATTTCAGCACAGCCCCTTTTTTTTTTTTTTCTGTTGAGGGCTGATCTCTGCTACACCTTGCCTTTACTCCTGTCAAGAGCAATGTTCCTGCCCTTAAATCCAGTACAAATGTCCCCAGTACTTTGAGCAGGCTTTTGCATCTGTCCATCCATCCATCTGTCCGTTTGTTTGTAATTCAGATGTCTGGTTAAAGATTCGGTCATTCGGAGCCTTTAACAAGATGGGCTACTCTGCTTTGTGGGCTGGAATGGCTTCATGATTATCATAAGGACAGTTCAATTAGCACTCTGTACAGTCAGCTGCATAGGTGGAGATAGCTTGATGGTTATCAGAAGGCCCAACCAATCAGAATTCTGAACACTGGCTTCTGAACACTGAACTGGAAACAGGAAGGACCACTTGCCCTACCCTGAGCTCAGATGCATGTCTACATGCAGCCTTTCAGAGAGGGGGTCTCTGCCCTAGTGTGTATTCTTATATTCAGACAAAGCACACAAGGACTGCACCGCTTCAGAATTCAAGTGGTGGAGCATATATTTGAATCTCTCTCATGTCAAAACCTCCCTGCATATGGAAAGCTACATCCTTGGGGGAGGGAACTTCTACCCCAACTTTCTCACTGCACATGCTAGCTTTCCATGTGCAGTGCCCGTTGGATGTGGAGGCAAAAACATCACTGAAGGTAGGTAGGACCCGATCCAAGTATGACCCATGAAACGAAGTAAGCATGCATTCCTCCAACCCCCACTCCACTTGCCATCTTGAAGTGAGGCTGCATGCCATATGCTTTTTTCAAAACATTTGAATCCATTCCCAGAATCCCTGGTTTACGGCACAGGATTGGATTTCATTTTGACATAGATCCATATTATTAACGTTGCTAATTTTATCTAATTCCTGTCTCCACTCCTCAAGATTACAAAAGTGATGGAGTGTTTTGTGCTTAATCAGTCTTGCCTATTAATAATGGATATCTGGGAGGGGGCGTTGACAGGCAGCATCCTTGGAAGAATGTCACAATTAAGTGGGGTGGCTGGAAGGGGGGGGCTGTTTTCCTTCTGTCGCACTGAAGATCACTTAGCATATTCCTTTTCAAAGCATTTCCACAAGCTGATAACAAAAAAAGTAGGTCACTCTGAAGGTCTTGATTTTCAATAAGGAACATTTTGGTATAATACATGATGGGTGTAATTATACAGTGGGCTGATAGAACTTCAGAGAAAGTCATATGGTAAAGCACGAAAGAGACTATTTGAGTTTAACTGTGAGAATTTCATCTCAAAAATGCTATATTAAACACATAATATGCATGCCACTCTGGAACCTTCCGTTCTACCTTCTCCAGGTTTCGCAGCACTATCTGCTGGAGCTGACTGTGCGTGAGAGCTCATTCTGCTGACCAAATTGGAGCCCTGAATATGTGCATTTATTTTATTCACTCCCATCCATCCTCCAAGGAGCCGTATAGGTGGCATTATCCCATTTTATTCTTATTACAGCAGCATAGAGGCAGGAGAATTTCCACTCACCGGAAAAGTTCCATGGCTGAGCAGAAGTTTGAATCCAGGTTCCCCTGATCCATAATGAGCACTTTATACAACAGGGGTGCCCAACCGATGGCCCATGAGCCCGAGGGAGTCTGATCAACTGGGCTGTGGGGAAAAGACCGATGTTCTGACCAGTGCAGCCAAGATCGCTCTTTCCCCAGTGTTTATGGCAGCAGGGAAACAGTGGTCTTGGTTAAGGTCTCTGGGGGAAGGAGGAGGCTTTAGCCTCCCCCCCATTGACCTAGGATCACTACCTGTTGGAGTAGCTTGGGGATGCAGGAACCTACCTCTTCCCCCCCAGTGTGTGTATGCATGTAAGTGCATGTGCTGCCCCCAACCCACCACCCAGCACTGCATGTGGCCCTCAGTGCCAAAAGAGGTTGCCCACCCTTGATATACACTAATGCACTCTGGCTTTCAGTGACTTGAGCAAATCCATGCAGAACTGTTCAGAATGTTAGTGAATATGTGAGTGGTCAGCTCACAATTCTACCCAAGGGTCCCCAACCATTGTGGGTCATTGGGCACGTTTGGAATTTTGAGAGAGTGTCATAGGCACTCTCACAAAATGACTGTCATAGGGAAGCTTGCTCATTCATAAAATGGCTGCCTTGGTGGGCATGGCTGGCCACGAACCACTCATTTCCCAGAAGGCAAACTTGTGAGGTTAAAAGAAAAGTAACTTGCCCAAGAACCTAAGCACAAGGCAGAGGTGAGATCTGAGCTCCAAAACACAAAAATGTTCTTTTTAACCCAAATGAAGATGGTACTGGAGTGCAACACTTTGCTTTGCAGTATGGCAACCTCCCAGTTTACAGGGAGCCAGGTGGGCACTAAGAAACAAGTCAGAGGGCACATTGGTGCCCAAGGGTGGTCCACAATGGAGACCCCAGGCATACATGCACTGTGCCATCCTGTTTCTCTCCAAATAATCCTAGATCCTTTCTCCATACAATTTATTTTGGCCAGAACAACTCTGCGGCTTTTGTGGGCCATAGAATCTCAGAGAGGCAAAGCTCATAGCTACATGAGGGGGAAAGCAGCAAGTTTGTATTTCCTCAGGCTCTGTGGAATGAAAGTGTGGGGTGGAGGAATAGTGCCTCCAGTAGGCAAATTAGAAAGGAGGAGAGACTCCAGTGCTGGGTAATATTAGAAATTTTTGACGTAGCTCTATGTGTTTCGGAAAAGGCAGAAATTCCAGAAGAAAAAAAGCTAACTTGCTCTCTAGGTACATGAAAAATCGTAGAGAAACAAAGAAGCAACACTTTCCTTTTCTCTGCATTTATAAAGGCACCTCTGCATTCGCTTGACCTCCCTATCATAGATATCCCCTGTAGTCAAAGATCTTCTCATTTGACTTTTTGGAAAACTAAATTTGTAAACTTAGACAAATTTACAAGGGAGTAAGTGCCATGAAATCCTGTGGGAATTCCTCTGAGTAAACATGCATAGGATTGCACTGTTAGCCTCCCTTGCCAGCTGTTGAACCCACCCAGAAAGGTTTTCAGGGCACCCATGAGCAGCACACAGAAAACCAAGGCCTCTAGTACAGAGGCTTCTTCTACAGAACCCTAGAACCAGAATATTTTCCCCACCAGAGAATTTTAAAGTCTGGTCAAAATACCAAACTCTGATTTTTCCTGCTCAAAATATTCCGTATATTTTCCATGCCATAGCACAGAGATAGAGCATACACTTTTCATGTAGCCATTCCTAGGCTCAGCCCTGGCCTTGACATCTCCAGTTAAAACAGTCTCAGGTAGCACAGCCAGGAAGGACCTTGAAAAGCCACCATCAGATAAGGTAGACACATCTGGCCTAAACAAAACAAACCAAGAGAGAGAAAAAGAGTGGCAGAAAGAGAGAGAGAGAAGAGGTGGCAGAGAGAGGGAGGGATGGTAGAAAGAGAGAGAGAGAAAGGGGGTGGCAGAGAGAGAGAGAGAGAAAAGGGGTGATACCCACTTACGGTTCTAGCCTTCCTCACTGCTGGCTTTGGTCCAGCCCACCACCAGCATGAGGTCCCCAACATAATTCCAAGAGGGAATGCAGCCCTTGACAGAAAAAAGTTTACCCACCCCTGGCCTCAAGCGTCATCTCTGCAAGAATGATGGAAATATCTATATTCTTCAGAAGAGAACAATACATTCTATGAAATGTTTTGCACTTTGCCAAATGACTTGCACTTCTTCACCTGTTTCCCCCAGGAGAGCCATTTACAAGACCAGGCCATCACTCATTGTTTACCTAAAAGCTCATGTGGCTCTTAGTGCTTTCAGATACATCTGCTGTCATAGCAACAAGGTTGCTTCCTCTTTCCTTAATGCACATCTTCTACTTCTTTTTAATGTGTCTATAGTTGCTAAGTGAAGCTTGGAGATCAGACAATACAATCAGTGTTTTGCACAAGATCTTTCAGTGGAGGACTGAAAAGCTCTTTCATTTATCACCTCACCTATCCGTCACCATAGGGTAAAGAAGTCTTATCATGCCATTTTCCACATAGGCAAACTGCAGCTTCAGGACCAGCTGGCCTTAGCCATTTTACAACTTCCCTGTGTCCCTGCACCTCTGAAGAAACAACTGTGAAAGGTGCAATAAAAGGTCAAACACTGATGTTATATTCTGGTGTACAGCTGAGTGGTTTAATGCTTTCTAAGATGTTAGCAACTCCTGTAAAATCTCTGTCTTGTAAAAAGTCAAGCATATCTAATAATGGAAATAAGAACATAAGAAGAGCCCTGCTAGATCAGACCAAGGGTCCATCTAGTCCAGCATTCTGTTCACATAGTGGTCAACCAGCTGCCCATGGGATCCCACAAGCAGGACATGAGTGCAACAGCACCCTCCCACCCATGTTCCCCAGCAACTGGTGTACATAGGCATACTGCCTCTGATCCTGGAGTAAGCATACAGCCAATCAGGACTAGTAGCCATTAATCGCCTTCTCCATGAATTTGTCCAATCCCCTTTCAAAGCCCTCCAAATTGGTGGCCATCACTAGATCTTACAGAAGTGAATTCCATAGTTTAACTATGTGCTGTGTGAAGAAGTACTTCCTTTTATCTGTCCTGACCTTCCCACCAGTCAGCTTCATGGGATGACCCTGGGTTCTAGTATTATGAGAGAGGGAGAAAAATGTCTCCTTGTCCACTTTCTCCACACCATGCATAATTTTGTACTGCCTCTATCATGTCTCCCCTTACTCCCCTTTTTTCTAAGCTAAACAATCCCAGCTGCTGTAACCTTTCCTTATAGGGGAGGTGCTCCAGCCCCTTGATCATTTTAGTTGCCCTTCTCTGCACTTTTACCAACTCTACAATATCCTTTTTTTGGTGCAGTGACCAGAACAGTATACAGCAGGGGTCCTCAAACTTTTTACACGGGGGGCCAGTTCATTGTCCCTCAGCCTGTTGGGGGGCCGGACTCACTGGGACTCCCCTGTGCCGCCTCCTTCATGCTGCCCCCGCCGCCGCCGCCGCTGGTGCAGGACCCCCCGCCGCAGGACCCCCGCCCCCCGCTGCAAGACCGCCCCGCTGCCCCTGCCGCCACCGCAGGTCCCCCCGCCCCCGTAACCCCCCCCGCCGCCATAACCCCCCCCGCTGCTGCCATAGCCCCCCCCCGCCACTGCCATAACCCCACCCGCCAGCGCCATCCTACCTGGTCCCCTGCGCGCTGCTGCTGCTGCTGCTGCCGGTGCCTCTGTCACAGCCTCCGCTCGAGGCCGCCGCCGCCGCTCCGTCGCGTCCATCCTGGACTCCGCCCGCGCTCAGTTTTGAAAAACAGCGCGCAGGGGTCCAGAATAGACGCGACGGGACCAGTGGGCGGCGAGGCGGATGAGGTAAAGCCCCCCCCGCCGCTGCCCACCCACCCACCGTAACCCGCCGCTTCCCGCTTCCCGCCCATGCACCCACCCACCATAACCCGCCGCTTCCCGCCCACCCGCCGTAACCTGCCGCTTCCCGCCTTCCCACCCACCTACCCACCATAACCCGTGGCTTCCCGCCCACCCGCCCACCGTAACCCGCCGCTTCCCGCTTCCCGCCCATGCACCCACCCGCCGCTTCCCGCCCGCCCGCCGTAACCTGCCGCTTCCCGCCTTCCCGCCCACCTACCCACCATAACCCGTTGCTTCCCGCCCACCCGCCCACCGTAACCCGCCGCTTCCTGCTTCCCACCCATGCACCCACCCACCATAACCCACCGCTTCCCGCTCGCCCGCCGTAACCTGCCGCTTCCCGCCTTCCTGCCCACCCACCCACCCACCGTAACCCGCCGCTTCCTGCTTCCCGCCCACGCACTCACCCACCGTAACCCGCCGCTTCCCACCTTCCCACCAACCGTAACCCGCCGCTTCCCGCCTTCCCGACCGACCGCTTCCCGCCTTCATCCCTGCCGCCGTCCTACCTGGCCACCGCCACCGCCCGAGGCCGCCGCCGCCGCTGCTCCGGTGCGTCCATCCTGGACTCCGCCCACGCTCAGTTTTGAAAAACAGCGCGGGCGGGGTCCAGGATAGACGCGACGGAGCAGGGTCCCGTCGCGTCACTTCCGCCGCGCCGGAAGTGATGTGACGGGACCAGCGGGCGGCGAGGCGGATAAAGTAAAGCCTGCGCCCCGCTACTGGCTAAGCCTTCCCCCACACACAGGAGATGCAGGGCGGCATGCGGCCCGGCGGCCCGACAGGCGGCCCATGCCCCCCCCCGCCAGCTCAGCCACCCCTCTTCCCTCACAACTCTTGATTGGCCGCCGGGCCGGATGAAAAGACCCGACGGGCCGGATGCGGCCCGCGGGCCGTAGTTTGAAGACCCCTGGTATACAGTATAGATTTGTATAAGGGCAGCATGATCTTGGCAGTTTTATTTTCAATTCCTTTCCTAATTATGCCTCACACGGAGTTTGCCTTTTTCACAGCAGCCGCACACTGGGTCGACATTTTCATCGAGCTGTCCACCACAACCCCAAGATCTCTTTCTTGGGCAGTCACCGCTAGCTCAGATCCTATCAGGTTATACTTGAAGTTGGGATTTTTTTGCCCCAATGTGCATTACTTTACACTTGCTTACACTGAAGGAATTGGGTGTGTCTTTTTTCTTTCCTCTTGACAAGTATCCATTCTGGATGCTTGTGGTCGGTGCCCCATTATGAGGACAGTAATCTCGCTTTGTCATTTGCCTCTGTCATGGTTCCACCTGTACCAGGACACCTTGATCAGCTCCATAAAGATATCTGCCTCTTTAAGAGCCCTTCCTGTCTCAAGATGCATGCCAATTCTCTGCCTTTTTACCTCCTCTTCCCAGTAACGTGGGATTAGGCCTTAGGCATAGTGCAAAAGACACTCCCAACAACTTGTTGTTAACAATAACTGTTTACTGTAGTAAATATTGGTAAAGTAGAATCACATTAACTTAGGGTAATTACACAAATAGAGCTGTAAGATTACAAAAAGCAAGTATAATGGAAATAAAAGGAAAAATAACGCAAGGTTCTCTAACCTAGCTACACTGTCACCTGTAACCCTAGTAGAGATTCCCCAGCCTTCCTCCTAGCTCAGTGTTCTCCAACCTTGGGTCCCCAGATGTTTTTGGTCTACAACTCCCAGCATGCCCCAGCCAGCATAGCTGGCTGGGGCATGCTGGGAGTTGTAGGCCAAAAACATCTGGGGACCCAAGGTTGGAGAACACTGTCCTAGCTGTTCTGCATTCTTCAGTGAAAATCAGACTCTCTTCTCTGTCTGCTTCTCTCGCTCTCCAATGTCGCTCTCCCAGTCTGCCACCTGCAGCTCCAGATCCACTCTTTATATACCCTTCCCCCTCAGACCTGGAAGGTTACAATCGTGTGACCTCAAACTGGAGAAATGAAACTTCTCTCAATGAAAAGGAAACTTAACTCCATGAGGGGGAAAATGAAACTCACAAACTCAGGAGATGTTTGGGCCTACAGGCTTCAAACTAACTCAAGCCTGTGTAGGCCTCAATCAATCCTTCACAGCCTCTCTTGGAGTACCTTTCAGGGCAGAACTAGATATTACCCCAGCAAATTTGTGATTCCAAACCCACTCTTACCGAGATAACAGGAAGGTGGGGACATGGGACCACTTAATATATTATGGTCTATGTTTGATTATACTTTTTTTAACTATAAGAAGTATATGCATATAATCTGGCAGCAAAACCGGTTTCAGATATGCAGCGTACATCAGAACTTCAACGATTTTGTCACTCTCACCCCTCCCTACTGATAGTATTGTTAGAACAGAATAAATGCTAATCATAAAACAACCAAGAATTAGCAGGAACAAATAAAAAGAGATGAGCAAAATTAGAAATGAATTGAACTGAGGAGGAGATATTTATTACACTGTGGGTTTACACTAAGGCTAAAAACAATTCATTACTCCCAGATGTTACACACATCCAGCAGGTTGTTGTCACCCGGGTGAGACTGCTGGAAATATAAATATTATCCAATTGGAAATCAAATTAAGCCACAAGAAAAAGAGAGAATGTGCAGGGATGCTTTTTGATAAAGGAAATAAGTGGGATAAAAATATTTCACAATAAAATAAAATAGATAGTGTTTCATATGCAGAATGCACTGATTTGATAAATGTTTCTCCTGACAGTTGATCAATGACTATTAGTCATGATGGCTTTATGCAGCCTCAGTGGCCATGCCTCTCAAGAGCAGGTGTTGGGTAGTGTACAAAGGTCTGTTGCTTCTGTGTCCTGCTTGTGGGCTTTCCAGAGGCATCTAGTTAGCCACTGGGAGAAACAGGTTGCTATACTAATGCTGCAATCCTATAGTCACTTACCTGGGAGTAAGTTCCATTGAACTCAAGGGGACTTATCTCTGAATAGGTCCATAGGATTGCACTGTAAATGGGCCATTGGTCTGATCTAGCAGAGCTCTTCTTGTGTTTTTATGATACTTATCAAGTTATAGGAATGAGAGCCAGTGTGGCATAGTAGTTAGAGTGTTAGACTGAGACTCAGGAGATCCGGGTTCTAGTCCCCACTCAGCCATGAAGCTCACTGGCTGACTTTGGGTCAGTCACTGCCTCTCAGCCAAACCTACCTCACAGGGTTGTTGTGAGGATAAAATGGAGAGGAGGAGAAGGATTATGTAAGCTACCTTGGGTTCCTTGCAGGAAAAAAGGCAGGATATAAATAAAATAAATAAATAAATAAAGGAATTGCCTCACTGGATCAGAGGAAAGGTCCAGCTTGTCCAGAATGCTGGACTACACACTACACACTACAGCAGTGCCTCTGGGAAGCCGCAGCATGGCATGACTGGAACAATCCTCTTGGTTGACTCCAGCATGTGTTATTCAGGAATATCTTGCCCTGTACATGGAACTATGACAGCTAACTGTGCTATAATAGCTATCATTATGGCACTGGCTGGAAAATAACATCCCTGTTCCCTAATTGTACAATGCTTTCATTCTCGTTGTCTGTTTTATTGTTCCATTTATAAAGAACCAACATCCAAATACCTGGCACCCTGTTTGGTTGGACTAGATCACTGCTCCAGTCAACAAAACACTATTTTGTTTGCCAGCAGGGACAGGATAAATGAGAAGAAGTGGATCTATTTGCTTCGGTGTCAGCAAAATTACATCAACGTTATCTTGAAATCCAAATAATAGACAGCCATAAAGATAATTACTGTGTGTTTCCTTTTTATGATAATTTATTTCTGTTGATGTCATAAGGACTATTATATATGAAATCTGTTGGTAGCACCTTTTAAAATCTAGATACGTTGCTCTTTGACCAGTGGAGACTGGTGGCTCCAATGCCCGTGGGTGGTTTATCCACTCTGGGTTGTAGTCTGAACTTTTAAGGAGCTATCCATGGCACTGAACCAATCTTTGGGGTAGGATTCAGCACCATGGAGAGCTCCTTCAAAGGTCAGACTAAAACCCAGAGTGGATAAACCACCCCACTGACATTGGAGCCACCAACCTCCACTGGTCATGACCTATGGTTGCATAGTTCACCCTTCCCATTCCCAGGGCATTTCCCTTTTCCCCTTGATCCACCGCAACACACATGCCCTTTTTGCCTTTTCATCCCATGGAGCAAGTCAAGGAGGGGCCTCTGCAGCAGACCTCCCTGTCCACCCGTAGAAGGGGAGATCTGAGGTGTCCTACTATGTGCCCTGGGACAACCTGCCAGGAGTCCTAGGGATGAGGGAGAAATTCATTCAGTTTGCATTTTACCTAGTTCAGCACTTTTGAACTACAATGCTAACCAAACTCCTTCAAAATTTGCACTTCTCCGAATTTTTCAATGGAGTTCGCAAATTTAAAAAAAAAAATGCAGACCAAAATGTATATATTAGGGGAAATAATGTTAAAAAAATGCATGATATTAGAAACATTGCTTTCCGAAATGTATATATTCAGGGGGGAAATGCATACAAAAATGCATGTATTAGGAGAAATGTGCACAAATATGCTTATGAATTTTCATGCAAACTTTTTTTTAAAATCCCCAAAGTTTGGGATGAATTGATCCTAAGACTAGAGAAATTCTCAAAGTCCAAAGCAAATCGAATTTAAGATTGTAAAATTGAGAAACCGAGAGACACCGAACTTGGCAGATTCGTCCATCCCTACCAGGGACCATAAGTTTGCACCCTAACAGTGCAATCCAGTGTGGTTGCCCGTAACACTCCAAACTCCTATGGAGGGCAGGAGGAACATGGAGGCGAAGGTCGCCTCCACGCTTCTCACGCCCTGCAAAAGACTTAGATGGCCGATTACAGCCGCCTGTCATTTGCCCCTGCGCACGAGGAGGACAGGCTGAGGCGCTGGCAGGACACATCATATCCCAGTGGAGCCTCACTCCTCCCCTCCCTGCCCCCCAGAATGCCCATCCAACGCCAGCTCCGGGGTAGGTCTTCCAGCCTTGGAGCTTCAGCCGGAGTGGAAAGAACCGTGGCAGCTGCGAGGGCAGAGGGAGGGCTCTCTGAGGTCAGAGTCCCAGCTCCGACCTCGGAGCATGTTTCCGAGTCGGAGCTGGGACTCCAACCTCTCCTACGGCTGTCCAGACAGTGTCTTGCAACCATAGCATTGCACCCTAAATGAACTTGAGAGTTGCCTTTCCAGTCTTGTAGGTAGGCTACAGCTGCAATCCTATCCACATGTATTTGAGAATAAGTTACATTGAGCCCAGTTGGACTTACTTCTGAGTAAATACGCACAGGATATGCACTGTCTAATTCCAATCCTATGCAATCTTCCTGGGAGGAAGACCCATTGAACATTTAGCAGTGGGATGTACCGCTGAGTAAACCTGCATAGGAATGTATTCATTCATTCATTCATTCATTCATTCATTTTCTATACCACCCAATAGCCGAAGCTCTCTAGACGGTGTACAACAATAATTAAAAACAAACAATAAAATACAGCTAAAAATATAAATAATAAAACGTTATGAAATTTTTAAAAACCAATTTTAAAAGTATCTCTAAAACAAGTTACTAAAACACGACCGCAAAAACAGTTTACCACCCCACCTTATACCATTTAATTAAAAGCCTCAACGTAGAGGGTAGTCTTAACCTGGCACCGAAAAGATAATAGAGTTGGTGCCAGGCGGGCCTCAGGGGGGAGCTTGTTCCACAGTTGGGGGGCTACCACAGAAAAGGCCCTCCCCCTTGTCGCTACCCTCCGAGCCTCATGTGGAGGTGGCAGTTGGAGGAAGGCCCCAGATGTTGAACATAGTGTACGTTTACATAGCATACCCATTGATTGCTAGAGCCTTACTTCATAGTAAATGTACTAAGCATGTTAGTCTTATTTTCTCTCCTTCTTTTTCCTATGTTGGTTAACAAGAGAAATCATCCTGATTCATTCTTTGTTTAAATACGTAACTAAGCACAGCTTTGGCAGGCAAACCTCTCCTTTCTTCCCACCAGTGACCTCGAGTTCATCCCTGTTTGATGGATCAAATGCTAACGTAAGACTGTGATAATGCAATTAAAAGGCCTTAGCATCCCCTCTATCTTGAATGGGAAACCCAGCTACGTTAATGTAAAGCAGGCTTGGGCACTAATCACACATAAATTCCCCAAGATCACTCACGATTCACATAACCTTTATTTAAATCCGTGGGGTAATGCATGGCTGATCAATAACACTCTTCATTCATTTAAGAGTCACACGAGTAAGGAAGTATTAATATCCCCACTACCAAAGCCCGGGGCTCTGAACTAGGAGCTGCTACATGTACCATTTGCATTTAGTTAAAGCTCCTCTTTCAATGACCTCTGCATTTCATCTGTTCTTTCCTCCCTGAGATGTTTTACTGCAGTGAAGTCAACTTATTTTAGCTGATGGGGGGGGGGGACAGAACTGGAAAGCTCTTCAAAGGTTTTGAGTGTGTAGCTCTGGCAAGGAAACATGCTGGAACTAGTCACTGGGCTGGAATTCTGAAGAAAGCATGTAGAACCCCAAGTAGAGATAGTCCAGCTATGATTGGTTACTCAGAGAGGGAAGTTCATTTTGCATGTGCTTAAAGGTTCGATGATGATGATGATGATGATGATGATGATGATGATGATGATGATGATGATGATGATGATAGCAAAGGCAAACAGAGAATGGCATTGTTTTCAGGAGAGTGTGAAATCCATTAATTTTCAGCCATGGGGGAGTTTACCATTATGAGAGGAGGTGGCAGAGGGTTCATTCAAGTTACTTTCCTGGAAGGAACTCAAACCAGTTTTCCCTCCATTTTGAATCGCAGTGAGCTGCAGTCAGGGGCCCAGCAGCCTTGCAATGTCCTCCTGAAGAATGACAAAATGAGGGGGGGGACTCCTTTGCATTGATCCAGAACTAATGCATGCACTCTGAAATTAAGCCATGAAGTTTTTTGCTTTTTTCACTTAAAATTGGACTTGGCTTGTGGGTGGTGGGTAGAAATGGCACTTTTGCTGCAGAGAAGATGGCAATGGAGCAATAATCTCTACCAGAGCCTCTTCCTGAATAATGCTATTTTTTTCCCTTTGAAACTGGCAAACTCTTATAAACTTCACTGCCGCCTACACGGGAGTTCCTTTTCAGGCTCTCTGTGTAAATTGTTTTGTCCCCTGAAGAGGGAAACATAGATATGAGGCTGTTACTTCTCTCAGGAATCTTGGTGAGTCGGAGGTGCTCAGAGCTTGGAGTATTTGGAATCACTATATGGTGAGAGCTATCTTACCATTTTTTATCCCACTTATTATTATGGGAAACAACAACAAAACGTAACCACTCTAGCTCTGGGTCCCCAATTAAGATAAAATCTGCTAAACAGCCTTTGCTGCCGATGTTTCCTGCATTTCTTTCTTTTTATTTTTTGGAAGGTCTCTGAAAGAATGGTGCAGTCCAATTGCCTAGTCTGATAAAAGCACATTTGTGGAGCTGTACAAGGACTGGTAGCATCCTCTACCTGGTGGCAACCAGGGTTAGCTGGAATCAGAGGCCAGCCAAGGTTTGAATACACAATCAAGGCCGCCAGGAAGGTAAACTTTGGCAGGCAGGGCAAGGGTTGGTCAAATCAAGTTCAGTGCCAAGGTAAGACTGCATCAAGTCAGGACTCCAGGTCAGACAGAAAGGGGAGAAGATGCAGGAAGGAATTCCAAGAGGCTCCAAAAGAACTGACAGCAGGGATAATAAGTTGCAGAGAGAAAATACAAGCAGAAATTAGAAGGACCATAAACAGTGGAGACCAAGCTTAATAGGAGCCAGTGGTTTTCAAACTGTGTTTGAGGAAATTCTGGGGTTCCTCAGAAGCTGAACTCAATAGGACTTACTTTTTAGTAACCATGTATAAGGTTGTATTGAGGCTGCAATCCTATAGACATTTTTTAGAAGTAAGCCCAGTTGAATACATTGGAACTTACTTCTGAGTAAACATGCTTAGGGTCAGACTGTCCATGTACCTAATTCTGTACTGGAATTGTGGTCAAAATATGTAATACAGAACAGACAAGTGACGAAGGCAAGCCATGATACCCAAAATATCCTTATGAAGGCATTTTGCAAATTTTTGTTTTTTGTTTTGCATGCCTAGTATTGACCAGCTGCTTTTCAGTTTTTAGCTCCTCTTCATTTTATACCTATTGTTGTTTTGATGCTGTATCCAGCTTCAGCTCCGATGCTGAAGTCAGACCTGATTCGATTGCTGATAGCTTTAATTACATGGGTAAAGGACTCCTTGTAGAACTAAGTGATCTGAATTAATTATAGCATCGCTAAATTATGTAACATGTGTGTAAAGGACTGTTTGGAATTTGCCTTCAGTTTATATTTAGGCATAATAACTGGGGTTTTCTTGAATGCATGTTTTTTATTTCTCCAGTGCTTTCCACTGAATCAGTTTTGCAGGGAGTGGGAAGTATATGATTTATGGATCCATTTATCCAAAGCAAGGTATTGAAAAGAAGATAAAGGGGAAAGCAGACTGCATTTGCTGCAGCTTGGTAAATGCAGGCACACCAATTTCATTTCCACATTTTTGCAATATCAAAGTTAAGCATTGGCAATGTTTTTGAGATACAGAATGCAAATTGTTCCTACACTGCAGGCTTATAATAGGGTGGCCATATTATATCCTGTTTTAAAGAGAACAGTTCTCTATTTGAAGGGTTGCCAGTCCAGTTTAAAGATAAAGAACCATCAGAAGGAAGAGCTGGGCCTTGAAGTTGCCCAGAAACCGCACCTGGACAACAGACTGAACAAGGCACACAGGTCACCAGGTCACAGTCTTCCATACTGTGGTGTGGTGGGATGTAGTGTATCATAATGTCCCATGTAGTTCTATATAAATTGCAATTATTATTTATACATTTGCATCTATACATATATATTAGCATATGCAAATTTTGTGCAAATCGGTGTCTTCTTTTCTCCTGTTTTTTGGCAATTTGTTAGGCTGGCATCGGTTAGAAGCCATTGTTTAGACCTTCTTGGAAGGAGGAGGGGAAGTACGGCCTCAACAGGCACATGCCCAAGGGTGCCATCTGCTGATACTGAGCCTGTTACCTACAATGGATCTGATCTATGCAGAATGCACAGCACACATACAGCACATGCTGGTCCTCAGACTGCCCAGAGTGCAAGTGAGGGAAATGGCTGGTTGTTCCAACATTAGTTTTTAAACCACTGTCTGAAACTGCAACTCATCTTCCTAGATGCATCATTATCTTAATTAATGAGGACAAATCAATGGCCTGTTTTATAGCCTACCATCATGCCACATTGTTCCTTTAGCTCAATAGATGTGTGAAGCAAGTAAAAAAAAAAAGGTGCCCAATGCATCCAGCTCATGGAAATATCTCACCAGCTGTTTTGCATGCATGAATATAGAATTTAAAAACTGAGCAAGGACTTTGGGATCTGAGCCACAAGACCAGAAGAGTCCAGCCCTATCTGTTCTGCCCATGCACAGAACATGACTAGATGGATACCTTCTCATTAGATTAGATCACACTTTGATCTATATGCCGCTTTTCCACCAAGGAAATTGTGTTCAAGGTGGCTCATAATATACAAGGTGTGTAAGCATTAACAGCATTTCAGTAACAACAATATATTTCAAATATCAACATTTCAATAATATCTTAAACCAAACAAACCACAAAATCTCTGCATAGATATTATAATCTAACTATATTATAATCTAACTACATAGGTAAAAACAGTATCAACAGTCAGCCCAGTAATGGCAGTTGTCAAAATCCCAACAAACTGTTTCGGCCACCCACCTTACACTGAGTGAGTTCACCTCTTCCCCACCCTACCCCCTTCCATCTTTCATCCGGGGTAGTATTGCACACCATAACCCTCCTCACACCACAGGCATTCTCAAATATTAACCAATCAGCCCCAGGACTAAATGAGATAGCAGTAGGGTGGCCATGTGTCCTACTTTACAGAGGACAGTCCTCTGTTTAAAGAGCTGTCAAAAGATGCTTTGACGTGGGTTCCTGCATTGAGCAGGGGGTTGGACTCGATGGCCTTATAGGCCCTTTCCAACTCTACTAATCTATGATTCTATGAAGGTGTCATCATCTATTGGCTGTCCAAGTCCGGTTTAAAGGAAAAGAACCCTAAGAAGGGAGAGCAACAGGGTCCTTGAAGTTGTCCATCAACAGGCAGCAGCACCTGGACAGCAGACTGAGCAAGCACACACAGGTCATCTGGCCACAGTCTTCCCCACTGTGGTGAGATGTATTGCATTTCTATTTAAACTATGGTAATTATTTCTGAATTTACATTTATACCTATAGGTTAGCACATCCAAATGTTGTGCAAATCTGTGTCCTCTTTTGTCCTTTTATTTGGCCATGTATATCCTCTTTTTTGACTATGCATAAATGCACAGACAGCACCATCACCAGCCAGAATGTATTGATCCCCCTACAGATCCTTCCAGAAGCAGCATTCTCTTGAAGGCTCCTTGAGCTCAGGGGTGTGGCAAGGCAGGTGGCACTAGTAGGATGGCAGTCTATGAATTGCCAGAAAAGAGGAAACACATCACCCAAAAAGAGGAAATTTGCATAAAAGTTGCATATGCTAATTTATATGTATAGATGCAAAATTTAGAAATGATGATTATAATTTAAATAGCAACCCAGTTCATCTCCTGATAGTGAGGAAGATGGACTAGGTGACCTGTGTGCCTGCTTGTTCACTCTGCTGTTCAGGTGAGAACTGATGGTCCTTGATTTAAAACTGGAATTGGACAGGACAGGCAGAGGATGCCTTCAAACAGAGCAAGGGTGGGCAACGTGTGACCCTCCAGATGTTTTGGCCTAGAAGTCCCATCATCCCTCATCATTGGCTATGCTGGATAGGACTGATGGGAGTTGTAGGCCAAAACATCTGGAGGGCTACAAGTTGCCCACCCTTGCCTTGAAATAGAGGATGCTCCTCTGGTAGCCTTTCAAATAGAGGATTGGCATTTGTAAAAGAGGCCACATGGCCACCCTAGGAAGTAGCCAGGCCCTTGAAGACAGCCAGAGTATCTCTGTCTCCCTATGATAGTGTTCTCCAACCTTGGTTCCCCAGATGTTTTTGGCCTACAACTCCCAGCATGCCCCAGCCAAAAACATCTGGGGACCCAAGGTTGGAGAACACTGCCCTATGATATGGGGGTGGGGTGGCATTTTTATGTGTTGTTCTTCTTGTTACATGGGGTGGCGGTTTCCATTTTTAGGTCCTGTTGTTCTTATGATTGTTGTGAACTGCCCTGGGAGTTTATTAAACTGAAGGGCAACACTGAAGAATTGTGTTTAAATAAATAAATAAATAAATAAATAAATGTTAATGCCCTGCAACATAGCAACGGGGCTGCTTTTAGCAGAGAGGTACCAATTTACTGATGGCACAGGGGTTGTTGAGCCTGTCCTCCTATATGCTTGCTAGCTGGCTCAATAGCAGCCTAATAAACTGAAGCACAAAAGTAGTTGAACGTGAAGTGTTCAAGGTCAACGACTGAGGAAATGCCAACGCCTATGCCATCGCTCTCTTTTATGGCCTATGCTGTTTCAGTTCACCTTTATTTGCAGTAAGCAACGGGAACTTGGGAAGCACAACAGTGACAGCTAAATTGATAGACGGGGGGGGGGGGGGGGGAGAGACCTTAAATTATGTTTTGCTCTTCAAAGACCTGTCAAGATTTTTAAAAACAAAACAAAACAACCGCAAACAAAAACACATCACTGCTTATCAGTCTCTGCTTCAGATCTTATTTCTGAGGTCTCAGGTTGAACTGCTGCTAGCAGCGTTTTACAGGGCTGCCAGAGAACAGTTTCTCCTCATTATACAAGAATGATCAATTGCCATTAGAAGTCCTTCTTCTAACACATCCCTTCTCATAGAGTTCCAAACATGTCTACTCAGAAATAAGTCCCATTAAGTTCAGTGGGACTTACTCCCAGGTACAGGATTGCAGCGTTACACTTAAATGTTGGCAACATTTGTTCCCTCTGCGTTAAGAGATGTAACAGTTCCTGTTAAATGTAAAACAGAACACAAAGTGGGATTGGGATTCCATGCAGAGAACTAAGCGGGGCAAAATATACCTCAGCACTCTGCGGAATATTAACATGGTATTATATACTGAGTCACCAAATACCTTCATCTAATTAGTTTCTGAGCTGGAGCTCTATATGGTACCAGCATCTGTGCATCAAAGATGCTAATCATACCACAGTGGTATATAGTACTTCATAATACATAAAGCATGGGGGAGGAGAAAGCCCATACTCGGGACAACATTTGAGGTAGCAATTACTGAACAATAACTTCAGTTAGTTCAAAACAGAGCTGCTAGGTTACTAACTGAAACTGGCCAATATGATCATGTGACTACGCCAGTGCATCGTCAGCTGTACTGGTTTCCAGTCTGTTTCGAAGCCCAGTTCAAAGTGGGCTTGAGATCAATGTATCTAAAGGAATCTCTCTTCCCCTATGTACCTGTTCAGACTCTGAGGTCATCTTCAGAGGCCCTCCTCCGGGTACTCCCACCAAAGGAAGCTAGGTGAGTGGCTATGTGAGAGGGTCTTCTTAGTTGTGGCACCCCACTTATGGAATGCCCTCCCCAAAGAGGTTCGCCTGGTGCCTGCATTGTTCTCTTATCTCTCTTTTCTCCCAGGCATTTTGAGACCTAGTTCTGCATTTTGATGGCTGTTCTTATATAGCTTTATCTATCCCTGTGCTGTTTGTTATATCGTATTTTATTTTTTGAATATTTGTATTGTATTTTATATTTTTAGCTGTTTGTATTGAATTTTAGTCTTTTAACTGTCTGTAATCTGCTCAGAGAACATCTGTTACTGGCAGATTACAGTAATACCTTGGATTGCAAGTAACTTAGTTTGAGAGCGTTTTGTAAGACAGGCAAATTTATTTAAAAAATTTTTGACTTGATATACAAGCGGCGTCTTGCAATCCAAGTACTGTAGTACGTACGGCTTAAATTAAAAATCTCTGTACAAATTTTTTTGGGGGGATTTCGTTTTGATATAAGAGTGTTTTGGATTACAAGCACGTTTCCGGAACGAATTATGCTCTCAATCCAAGGCGTGGCTGTATAAATAAATAAATAATGACCACTGTGTTCTTGGAATAAGACAGGGGTGTTGAACATCAAGTGCACAGGCCAAATCCAGCCCGCCTGGGGTTCCAGTCTGGCCCTCAGGGTTCCCCAGATGGCCACGCCCCCTTCACCTGGTCCCACCTCCTTTCCCTGACCGCCAATCGTTTGGTGCTTTCTCGGCTTTTGTGCAGTTTTTTTTTCTCATTCTAAAAAAGTTGAAATGCCTTTCCTGAGGCTTAGCTACTGGCAGCAAGAGCTGTAAGCCAAAACATGTTTGGTATTTTCGGTAGTTTGGCTCTGCCCTTTTTTTCCTTTGCCCCTGCCCACCACTGGAATGTGGTCCCTGAGAGCTTCTCTGAAATTAAATTCAGCCCTCTGGCTGAAAGAAGTTTTACACCCCTTGAATAAGAGGACCCAGTGATGGTGTCATAGGATTGTGTCAGTGTTCTGAAATGTCTGTATTATAAATAAGTGAGAATTGCTTTACAGTAGGAAAAGAGGCAATTATCGGGGGGGGGATGACATTATTTTCAATAACAGCTGCCAAAATCAGTTTGTCAACAGGTACCAGAGACAGGGCCTTTTCAGTGGCTGCACCATGCCTTTGGAACTCTCTCCTTAAAGAGGTACGCATGGCCCAATTTGTACTGGCCTTTAGGTGGATCTTGGAAACTTTCTTGTTTCATTCTGCATTTTATTGAGATGCCATGTGATGGGTTTTAAACTGCTGCTTTAAAGAAATAGGGTGGGATTGTTCATATGTATTTAAATGCTCTGAAAGGTGGGTTATAAATCTTTCAATAAATAATAAATAAAATAAATTTGTCCAAACCAAAGTGGTAGATCTGAAGATAGTCCCCCAGATTCATTCCTTCCATCTTCATCCAGTGCTCACTAGTCATTAGAGGAAAAGAGCAGAAGCATTAGTAAAGCTGCTAGCTCCTAAATAGCCTTTCCTCGGATGATAATTAGCTGAATTTAATAATGAATTAAACATCATTAGCTGGGGGGGTTGGGGTAATGCTTTTTAAAAATGCAGTAATTGTTCCTAAGATGAATGTCTTGGCATTGCCCAGCCTTTCTAATTATATTAAATTGCTATCCCCCATATATAATATAATACAGCAAGTCCTGTTCATGTGTTCCTTGGACCAGGGGCAAAACAGAGTCTGTTTATTAAAAAATTGTTAAAGCAGACAGTGAGGAAATGAAACTCTGGGCACAGTGCAGCCAACATTAAGCATTGTTAAGTTCCATCCTTTTCAGTGAAAGAGATTTAAGCATGTGCTTAACTTTCCTACTGAAATCAGTGGGATTTTGGTTGGATCATGCCCCTATATGTATATTGTGTATACTGCCTAATTTACCGACAGGTTGCCTGTAACTTCCAATCTTATTAGAGTGGCCACTTAAAACATTGCCCTCAAAAGAGGAAATTCTTCACCAAAAAGGGGGACAAAAGAATACACAGGCTTGCATAAAGTGCATATTTTTCAGGCCCCTTTGGCAAGACCCTCTCAATGGACCCCCCCCCCATCCTCAGTGAGTTGACCTTTACTGGCCATTGTCGACATCCTCTAATTTATATCTATAGATGCACATTTAGAAATTGTTACTAGAATTTAAATAGAATTGCAATACATCTCAGCATAGTGCGGCCAGGTGGTGAACTGTGTGCCTGCTCAGTCTGCCAAGGTCAACCAGGGGTTAACTGTGGATGGGCAACTTCAAGACCCCTGCTCTCTCCCTTCCTGTGGACGTTTCAAATAGAAAAATGCCTTCAAATAGATGACTATCCTCTATAAAGTAGGGCACATGGCCACCCAAAATCAAATTATAATGGTTGGCTACAATATAAAGGGACAGGGAGTGTAAAAGACAACTTAGGGAAACATTCTCATTAGGGGGGGTGCGCACTCATTTCAGAACAAATGAAAACTTGAACCAAATGGGGCCTTTTCGGTTCAGTTTTCATTCGTTCCAAAATGAATACCATGGGAGACAAATGAGTATTTGGACTCCCCTTTCTCCAATGACACAAGCTTCTCTCAGCAGCCACTTCTTGGCAGCTGCCATTTTATTTTCCCAAAATGCCCCAGATGTATTGTTCCAGTGGATTCCAGGGGTAAAGGCAGGGGCTGTCATTTTTTGTGGTAGTAGCCATCATTTCCCCCCGCCCCGGAATTACACAGTGTCAAGGGTATTCTGGGAAAACAAAATGGCAGCTGAAAGAAGGCAGCTGCTGAAATCAGCTTTGCTGTTGTCGCTGCCACAAAAAACAGCAAAAAACAAACAAACAAAAAACAAAGCAAAAGCCCAGTAAAGGAAAGAAAGAAAATAACAATAACAATGAATCTGAGTAATATAAAGAATGTGATTTTAATGAATGATTAATGAAACAAATGCTATTTTTGCAAATTCATAATGAAATGATAAAGTCTCATAATCCATATCTGGTAAATTAGGCACTGGCCTACAAAAGCTTATCCCACAATAAATTTGCTAGTCTTCGGGATGCCCTAGAACTCTTGGTTGGTTTTGCTACAGCAGACTGCTACAGCTGTCCTTGTGAAATATAAATTCTTCTAATGCAAATTTGCTTGCAAAAATTGTTTATAACATGACTATCCATATGGCAGCATATGTTTTCTATGATTCTATGATTCTATGATAAGAACATAAGTGTGTGTGCGTGTGTGTATGCACACAAAAGATTAGTGCATATTTCCTAGAACTGAATTATTCTCCCAATTGTTGTTAACTGGCATAATTGTCCAAACTTAAGTTCTAAAACATCCTTTGTGTGCATGACTTATAAAATGGCAAATTGGCAATGCAGCCTTCCCTCTTCCTACTCGCAGTTTGAATATCTGCCTTGGCAGTTATCTTACTGTTTTGAACAATTGTATGAACTTTGAAGCATGTATTTTTATTATTATTGCTGCTGGCAAGTTGAACCCCCAAAATAGATCATCTTGGCCTCCTCTGTAGCCTTGCCCCCGCCCCATTTCATTTCATTTTGAATGTTCAGTGTTGCTGTTCCTCCAACCTGATATAGGACAGGCTGTAAAAAATAATAATAAATATGTATCAAAGCAGAAATAATGCATTTATCTGGGCTGGGGGAAGAAGGGAGCTAGAAAGCCAAAAATTAAATCTGTCTGCATATGATCTCCTTAAGCAATTTCTCCCCAGTTTCTACAGTTATGGATAGAAAATCATTCAGAAGTATTGTAGCATGGGAGTGGAATACAGGTAATTCCCATTTCCTGCCACGTCACATTCTGCCACATCTACTAAAATCCACAAAAATATGTGCTGACTGTGGAAGCTGGTGGCCCTAACGTCAGTGGGGCAGCATATCCACTCCGGATTTGTTGTGCCTCCAGTAGGTCAGACAGAGACCAGCCGCCCGTGCCGGAGTGTGCTTGGGGTGGGGCCAGGCTAAGTGCAGCCTGACCCAGCTGGGCAGCTTTACCAATCAGCGCCTGCTCAAAAGGCAGGCCCCAAACACACTCAGATGCTGGAAGCAATTGTTTGTTGAGACAGCTACAGCCAGATGCTCCTGACATTCCCGACCTCAGACTTCTGTACCTTTGATCCTTGGAACAACCTTGACCACGACTTTGCCTGATCCTGAACTGGCTTATGTTTGCTCTATTTTGGAAGGATTTATTTATTATTTATTTATTTATTTATTGTATTTCTGAATCGCCCATCTGGCCGGCAAACCAGCCACTCTGGGCGATATACAACATGATAAAATACATTTAAAATACATGATATAAAATACATTTAAAACAGTATAAAACAGTATAACTTTTAAAATCTTAACCCACCCCATATTCCCGCCTGAATAACCATGTTTTTAGTGAGCAGTGGAAGCTCAACAGAGAGGGGGCATGGCGGATGTCACTAGGGAGGGAGTTCCACAGTGTGGGGGCCGCCACAGAAAAGGCCCTCTTCCTAGTCCCCACCAGTCTAGCAGCTCTGGCTGAAGGGACAAGGAGAAGGTCGTCTGTGATATATTTTGGCTTCGACCCTCAGACTGTGATAACGACTACGGCTTATCTTGGAACTGGACGGATTTATGACAGGATTGTAGTTTGAACTTTTAAAGAACTATCCATGGCGCTGAACATATTTTGGGGGTGGGGTCCAGCAGCATGGAGAGCTCCTTTAAAGTTCAGACTAAAACTCAGAGTGGATACACCACCCAACTGACATTGGAGCCCCCAGGCTCCACTGTGTGATGAAGGTGGTGTCTACCCAATTCTCCCTCTATTTACTTCATTTATTGATTATTATTATATAATCATTCATATCTCACCTTTCACGATACAAATCCTTCCAAGTCAGCTCACAATGAAACACAGTAAAATAATAAATAGTTTAAAACAGTATCAGATTCTCAAGCATGAAAACACACCATGATTAAATGAATAAAACCAGCATAAATTATTCACCAAGGGCCTTCTGAAAGAGAGAAATCTTCCGTGCCCTTTGGAAGGTGGGGAGAGGGGCGCGCATGATGGAGCTCCTTCGGGGAGGGATGTCGGAGAAATCCGCAACAGACTCAAATGAGTTTGTATTTCTATGAATCAAACCCATGAATTCTGCAGCGGACTGGCTTTTCCCAAGTTGTGTGGATTCCATGGACCTGCACACTTTTTTCTTTTAATTTGATGTAATTTTATGCAAATTTAGTCATAGAAAATTTTGTAAAATTAAAAAACACCAAGCAAAAATGCACATTTCCCCCATAGGCTAAAGCATGAAAATACACATTTTTCAGAGATTTGCGCATTGGGGAGGGATTTGCACGTGCAAAGTTGCACAACTCCAAATTTGTGCAAATGCATATGAACGCATCTTTGCAAAATCTGATTCCATCAATGAGAGAACAATGAAGTGGCTGACAATCTGCAAAACATAGACAGAATGGATTTTACAACAACCTTAGATCCCTAACTCAGAGAAGGAGTTCCACAAACATAGCATCACCACTGAAAAAGCCCTGTCTATCCGTAAGCATATACTTTATTAAATATTGGGTTGTTTCTAATTGTGTCCCTCTGCTCATGGTGTAATATGTGCATGGCCAGGCACTCCACTCAGCATCCTGGCTGCTGCAGCTGCAGCTTGCAGACCAAGCACAAGGGTAGCCCCACATAAAGCACATTACAGTAATCTAAATGTCGAGCTCACTTTGTGGACCTTTTCCTCAAAAGAATGTGATGTTCTATTCAAAGAGAAGCATGTATAATGGCTAGGAGGCAAATGAGCCAGTGCAAACATACTAACCCTTTTAGACCAAAGTAAAGTACTATCCAGAAAGGCAGAGGAACAACGTGGGTAGTTTGGCTTCCTTGACTTTCAGCTGTGTCTACCGACATCACCTTTGCAGGAGCATTTTTTAAATTCCCCACTGGATATAAGCACAAGGCGACGGGCTTACACATTTGCTCGCTTCCTGTTTTATCACTGGAATATTTACAGCACAGCAAGTGTAGCTGGCAACAGCTCCAGAACTTTACTCTTAATAGTAAATGTCACTTTTAATATTGATGGTGTGAACTACTCATGTCATACCAGGGTGAGCTGTTCCATAAGGAGAAGCTCCTCCAGTGTTATTGTCCTTAAAAGCACATATAGCTCTTCCTTTTAAAAACAAAGCCAATAGAAGCATAAGCAAGTGACCTAAAAATAAAAGTACCTTGCTCCGTGGGGTACAGCAGTCAGGATGGATCTGCTCCAGTTGTTCACCTAAGTAGGCCATAAAGCTAGACTCCAAAAGTCCCATCAGTACCATATATTAATAGAAACCAGTGGACAGTATCCAAGCCTGTCCATGATCCAACAGGACCCACTGCTCACACAACGGGGAGCTAGAGGTTCTAAAAGCGATCCCAAATGAGTGGAAATGCTCATTTCTTGAACTGGGCAGATCAGAAGGAAGCTATGCTGACCTGTCCTGATCTGGAGACAAGCACTTCTGCTTGTTTCCAGAGCTGCTTTTAGAACCGCTTTGAGTGCCATTGTTTTGGTAGAAAGGCGGGGTATAAATCAAATAAATA
Source organism: Shinisaurus crocodilurus (assembly GCA_021292165.1). Taxonomy (NCBI): domain Eukaryota; kingdom Metazoa; phylum Chordata; class Lepidosauria; order Squamata; family Shinisauridae; genus Shinisaurus; species Shinisaurus crocodilurus. The sequence goes on from JAHFWL010000435.1 coordinate 544,571, forward strand.
AACAAACCACTAGCTTTCTGTTAAACAAACAGTGGGTGCCACTTGCGCAACAGATCAAGTGGCAGCTCTGAGGCAGTATTGGATACTGCCCAGTATCTTCCCAATGCTGCAGTTTCAGACTAGCACCTGTCCTTAATTCCCAGCTCCGCCATAGCGACACTAGGTGACTGTGAACACCTTGATAACTGTTCTTAGCTAGGTGTCCTACTTTACAGAGGACAATCCTCTATTTTGGAGAGCTGGAAGAGGGCAGTCATTTATTTGAAGGTGGCCTCTATTTGATGGCCTGCCAGTCCAAGTCTGGTTTCAAGTCAAAGACACATAAGAAGGGAGAGCAGAAGGGGCCTTGAAGTTACCCATCAACACTTAGCACATGGATGGCAGACTAAGCAGGAACACAGCTCACCTGGTCAGTCTTTCCCACCATGGTGAGATGTATTGTATTTCTATTTAAATTAGATTATTTCTACATTTGTACCTATAGCTATACATTTCTATACGTTATTGCAAATGTTATGCAAATTGGTGTCCTCTTCTGTCCTCTTTTTTTTTTTTTTTTTGGCACTGCGTAAGTAGCCACCCATTCCTATCAGTGAAATGGGAAGAATAATGACCCACCTCAAAGGGTTATTGTAAGAGGGAAAGTAAGAACTGTAACACTTCTATGCAGTTAAAAGTGCTACATAAACGATGCACAGCTGTGTTCATCATTCATAAGAATTTTTGGTTAGTTCCGTAGTGTGCCACCAAGAGCCATGACTTTTTCATTCTTAGGCAACAATGCACAGAGCAATAGAGAGTCATCTATGTTGTTCTGCACTTGTGATGTTGATGCCTCTGACCATGATTGTGGTCTCAGTTATTGCGGGGGGGGGGGGATGACTCAGTAGTAGAGCACCTGCTTTGCCCGCAGAAGGTCCCAGGTTCAATCCCCGGCATCTCCAGGTAGAGCTGGGGAAATGCCTGCCTTGAAACACTGGAGAGCTGCTGCCAGTCAGTGTCGACAGTACCGGGCTAGATGGACTGATGGTCTGTCTCAGTATAAGGCAGCTTCCTGTGTTCCCATGACCTCTGGCTGAGCTTCGGAATGTTCCCGTTAGCGAATGGAAGCTCAGGCCAAAGGCATTTTGCTGCCAAAGGAGGAGGACAAGATGGCGTGTGTGTGTTGTCGTCCCCCTATCCCACGTGCAGAGGCTGACTGGATGACATAATTCTGCTGAACCTCTTACTTATCTACCTACCTGGACATTAAGGTCATCATCTGAGGCCCTCCTCTCGGTGCTCCCACCAAATGAGGCAAGGCAGATGGCTACAAGAGAGAGGACCTTTTCAGTAGTGACACTCTATTTGGAATGCCCTCCCCAGAGAGGCTCACCTGGTGCCTTCATTATGATCTTTTCAGTACCAGATGAAGACCTTTTTATTCTCCCAAGCATTTTAAGAACTGTTTTATGGTGCTTTCAGTACTTTATTCTGCTGCTTGCTTTGGTTTTATTCTGTGCTGAATTATTTTATAATTTGTTTTAATGTTTGCATTTTATGTTTTTAACGTATTGTATGTATTGTATTTTAATGATTGTACATCGCCCAGGGTGGCTGGATGGCCGGCCAGATGGGCGATTTAAAAATATAATAAATAAATAAATAAATACTGACCAGAGAACTTCATTTATTGGGCAGTTTAAAAGCACAGTAAATAAAATAAAATAAAATAAATTCATCAACACTAGCAACAAGACAGTGTACCTGAGGGTAGGAAGCTTACCTAGGGGATGAAGGACAGGCTGCGTGGCATACAAAGCTCTGTCCTCAGGCACCTCTCTGCTGCTCCCTGCCCGCCCCCGCCCATCATCTGCTGCTTGAGGTGGATGCCTAGCTCTGCCTAATGGTAGGGCTGGCCCTGGCACCCACTTGGAAAGTGGTGCTGACTGTTCCCAGGGCATCAAGGGAACAGTCCCACACCCCAGTAGGGGCCCACTGACAAGAAGACCCTGGAGTTGCTCCTCCCCCTCACCATTGCAGCCTGCTTGTTCACCTGCCTCTCGCTCTGGCCCAGAGAACAGCGGTGGTAAGAAGGAAGAGCAGCGGATGCCACTGCCCCCTTGCTCACCGGTTCTCTGCCTGTCAAGCAAGCAATGATGAGAAAGAGCCAGTGTGGCGTAGTGGTGAGAGTGTTGGACTGGGACTTGAGAGATCCGGGTTCTAGTCCCCCGCTCAGCCATGAAACTCACTGGGTGACTTTGGGCCAGTCACTGACTCTCAGCCTAACCTACCTCACAGGGTTGTTGTGAGGATAAAATGGAGAGGAGGAGGAGGAAGAGAAGGAGGAGGATTATGTAAGCCGCCTTGGGTTCCTTGCAGGAAGAAAGACGGGGTATAAATATAATAGATAGATAAATAAATAAGAGGATGAGGGGCATTAGCAGCAGGTGGCAATGGCAGTGAGAAGGTCGACTCACGGAGGAAGGGGGCCCACTGAGAGTGTCTTGCAGACTGTACCACATGGTACAAGCACAAGAGAATTCTACTCTGATCCACCGTTGCCAGCCCGAGCTCCAAGCCGTGCTAACTCAGCAGCTGTTCTCACTGGAATGTCTCAATGCCAACAGAGAATCTGCCACAGCATTTCTCTCGCTCGCCCCCGTCATAAAATGTAAGCATTGCCAGAAGACCGCCTTGCCTATTGTCAGGTGATACCATCCTGCTACTGCCCAGTGCCAGTAGCACTCCTGTTGATCTGAATCTATAATGCATTTTTTAATTCCAAAATGGAAAGGACCAGTGGCAGTTCATACATAGGCTACCATTTTAAAGGAGCTGGCACGTCGAGCTTGCATATTATAGTTTTGTTTGTACATTACATGGATCATACTCATTTTTATGTAATTATACATATATGGGGGTGGGGGGAAGAGCTCCGTGTGGGCTTCAAGCGTTCTTGTCAAGATTTTAAAAAATACAGAAAAGCAAAAGCCAGCACGGTCCTCAGCCAGAAAGAACCACCATCAATTGGAGCAGGGGAGGCTAGTGACTCCTATTTCGGTGGGGTCCCTTTTCCATTGCAGGTTTTGTAGGTTTTATTTGCCATGGATAGCTCCTATGAAGCTCCAAATAAAGCCTGAGAAACCTGCAATGGAAAGGAGCCCCACCGAAATAGAGGTCACCACCAGCCTCTCCTAAACTGGAGTACCATTTTATCTTCTCCCCCGCACAATTAATAGCTCCTGACATGCCACTGTGTCATCTGAAAGATGTCATCGTCACAAGGCCTTGCAACGTACTTCACACACACGTCCCCACCTCCAAGGAGCTGGTTGGTGGGAATGCAACGTTTTTAAAAGGGCCTCATATGGCTTTGACTGTTGATTTGGAAGCGGGAGCACACATGTAGGAGCCATAGGGCTGAATTAAGTGATACCTCTCCCAGATCTGGTCCATATGTGTGTATGGAAGTGAGAACAACATGTCAGCTCTCCCTGCCCACCCAGCTCCCCTGCCCTATCTCTAGGGTGGCTCCTTATGAATCACACACACAAAAAGGAAATGCTTCACTAAAAAAGAGGGCAAAAGATGCATTTTCATAAAATTTGCATATGCTAATTTATATGTATATATCCGGGTCCTAGTCCCCGCTCAGCCATGAAACTCACTGGGTGACTTTGGGCAAGTCACTGCCTCTCAGCCTAACCTACCTCACAGGGTTGTTGTGAGGATAAAATGGAGAGGAGGAGGATTATGTAAGCCGCCTTGAGTTCCTTGTAGGAAAAAACGGCGGGGTATAAATGTAATAAATAAATAAATAAATAAAAATCATAGAAAAGTAGAGTTGGAAGGGGCCTACAAGGCCATCGAGTCCAACCCCCTGCTCAGTGCAGGAATCCAGATCAAAGCATCCCTGACAGATGGCCGTCCAGCTTCACCTTGAATGCCTCCAGAGTGGGAGAGCTCACCATCTCCCTTGGTAATTGGTTCCATTGTCTTATTGCTCTAACAGTCAGGAATTTTTTCCTGATGTTCAGGTGGAATCTGGGTTCCTGTAACTTGAGCCCATTATTCCGTGTCCTGCAAACTGAGATGATCGAGAAGAGATCCTGGCCCTCCTCTTTGTGACAACCCTTTAAGTACTGGAAGAGTGCTATCATATCTCCCCTCAGTCTCCTCTTCTGAAGGCTAAACATGCCCAGTTCTTTCAGTCTCTCCTCATAGGGCTTTGTTTCCAGTCCCTTAATCATCTTTATTGCCCTCCTCTGAACCCTCTCCAGTTTGTCTACATCCTTCTTAAAGTGTGGTGCCCAGAATTGGACACAGTAGTCAAGATGAGGCCTAACCAGTGCTGAGTAAAGGGGAATTATCACTTCACGCGATTTGGAAGCTATACTTCTATTAATGCAGCCCAAAATAGCATTTGCCTTCTTTGCAGCCACATCGCATTGCTGGCTCATATTCAGTTTGTGATCTACCACAATTCCAAGATCCTTCTCACTTGTAGTATTGTTGAGCCAAGTGTCCCCTATTCTGTAACTCTGCATTTGGTTTCCTCTCCCTAGGTGCAGCACTTGGCATTTATCCCTATTAAATTTCATTCTGTTGTTTTCGGCCCAGCGCTCCAGCCTATTGAGATCGCTTTGAATTTTGTTTCTGTCTTCCAGAGTATTAGCTGTTCCACCCAACTTTGTGTCATCTGCAAATTTGATAAGCATTCCCTGCACCTCCTCATCCAAGTCGATAAAAATGTTGAAGAACACTGGGCCCAGGACCGAGCCCTGTGGTACCCCACTCGTTACCTCTCCCCAGTTTGAGAAGGAACCATTGATAAGCACTCTTTGAGTCCGATGCTGTAGCCAATTGTGGATCCACCTGATAGTTTGTTCCATCTAGCCCACTTTTAGCTAGCTTGCTAATCAGGATATCATGAGGCACTTTGTCGAAAGCTTTGCTGAAGTCCAGATACATTATGTCCACAGCATTCCCACAGTCCACAAGGGAGGTTACCCGATCAAAAAATGAGATCAGATTAGTCTGACAGGATTTGTTCTTGACAAATCCATGCTGGCTTCTAGTAATCACTGCATTGTTTTCAAGGTGCTTGCAGACTGACTTCTTTATAATCTGCTCCAAAACTTTTCCCAGGGATTGATGTCAGACTGACTGGCCTATAGTTCCCCAGGTTCCTCCTTCTTGCCCTTTTTGAAGATGGGAACAACGTTTGCCCTCCTCCAGTCATCTGGCACTTCACCCATCCTCCATGATTTCTCAAAGATAATAGACAGTGGTTCTGAGAGTTCTTCTGCCAGTTCCTTTATTACTCTGGGATGCAGCTCGTTAGGCCCTGGAGATTTGAACTCGTTCAGAGCAATCAGGTGCTCCTTGACCAATTGCCTATCAATCTCAAGCTGCAATCCTGCCCCTTCAGTCTGCATTTCAGGTTTGCCACGAGCCGAAGTAATAATTAGAAATAATTAGAAATAATTGTGTTAATTTCAAATAGAAATACAGGACATCTCAGCATAGTGCGGAAGACAGTGACCAGGTGAGCCCGTGTGCCTGCCTGTTCCGTCTGCTGCCCAGGGACTAACTGTTGATGGGCAACAGTTCTCGTGGTTCTTTTGGGGTGATGCATTTCCTCCTTTTTGGCAATTCATGAGTGGCCAGCCTACCGCTGGTGGGCAAAATCAAGGCTCCTGGGCCCTCTTTCTGAGGGTTCTTTATCTTTAAACTGAACTTGGACTGGATATTCCTTCAAACAGAAGAGGTCTTCAAATGGAGGACTGTCCTCTGCAAAGTGGGACGTGTGGTTTCTCTAGATACAATTATGCATGCATGGATTTGTTCGGGTAGATAACAAGGCAAAGGGAAAATAAGTGTGGGTGAGAACAACTGTTAAAACTTTCCTTTTTACGGAAAGTATGTTATTGGGATGGGGTGCAAATGAATGTGGAGGAATGTGCATTGTACTGATATAGCGGTAAAAGGCAGATGTGAAAGAAAACTGCAGAAAGTATTAAATGTAATGAATTCAGGTGTGTGTTTTTTTCTAGAACTACAGCCTAAAAATAGATGGGAATAAAACAAAGATATTAATGATGAGTAAGAAAGCCTCTGTTGCAACAGTATAAATGGGGAAACAAATCTGTGCAAATAGAGGAATCTAAATGTGTGGGAAGCAAGATAACAGAGGATGGGAAATGTAGAGCAAAAATTAAAAACGGAAAAATTATGGTAAAATAAATATTTGATCAGAAGAAGCACCAGGTGATGGGACAATACATTTATCTCTGAATAATACATTTTATGAAAGCATACATATGAAAGACAGTTCTATATAGATGTGAAGCGATGACAGTGGGCAAAATGGAAGGAAGAAATCTGGAAGTATTTAAAATGTAGTACTGAAGAATAATGTGTAAAGCACGGGTGGGGAACCTGTGGCCCTCCAGATGTTGTTGGACCACATCTCTGATTATCCCTGACCATTGGTCATGCTAGGTGGGGATGGTGGCAGTTGTAGTCCAACAACATTTGGAGGGCCACAGCTTTGCTACCCCTGGTGTAAGATGAGTAGGCTGGAAAAGGAAAGTAAAGAATTGTTGGAGAGTGATGAGGATTGGTACAAACCACTGAAGAAGAGTCCACATCAAGTATGACAGTGCAACTTCTGAGAATTCAGAAACTATTTCTTACAAGGTATAACTGAAGGGAAATTAGGAGGAAGGAGAACAAAATGGAGACCTAGACACAATGATATAAAGCAAATTTTAAAGCGGAAAAAAATGGGAGGCATATGTTGGCTTGAAAAAGGACTTACACAAGACAGAAGAGAACAGAGAGCCATCAAAAAAACAAGCCATGAATTGAAACAAATGAGTGCAGTCTACCTGGGCAGTGAGAATTTCTGATTATTTGACCAATTGTTATACTGCCCTTCAATATGTAATTATCTGGGAAGTACCTTAACTTGCAATCCAGAGATGTCTACTCAGACCTGTGCCCCAGTGAGTCCAATGGGACTTATTCCCATTGTAAGTGTGCATAGGACTGCAGCCTTAAAGGTCCACAACTGAACCTTAGCTCACCCCACAGATTTCGACTCTCTGTGGTTCGGATTCATTTGGTGCAGGGTGTACAACATGGGGGAGATACCCTGGACATAAAAATGGCTAGTTAGGGCACTGACAGGTCATGAGCCTTCCCCAACCTGGGGCCCTCTAGATATGTTGCACTATAGCTCCCATAGCCAATGGCCACACTGGCTGGGGATGTTAGGAGTTGTAGTCCAACACATCTGGAGGGTGACAGGTTGGGGATGGCTGACCTAAATTATCATGGTAGTACCCTCCTTCTATCACCATCCCACAGTTTCTTCCCATTTCAAGAATTAGGAATATCCATAATCCGACTCCACTCCCGCCACTTCTGCCTGTGCAACAACCCACAGCAACAGCAAAGAAGGCTCAAGCCCAGCAGAGCCAGCCCTACCATTAGGCAGAGTGAAGCGGTTGCCTCAGGCAGCAGATGTTGGGAGGTGGCAGCAAGGTGATGGAGCAGAGAGTTGTGGGTGACATGACATGGCCTGCCCTGTGCCCCATAAACTAGTCTGCTGCTTCAGGTGTGGTGCAGGAGGATGTCCCATACACAGCATTGAAGCAAGACTCAACTACCTCTTCAGTCAGCTTTGGGGGGGGGCATCATGGCCTTTGCCTCAGGCAGCAAAATGTCTTGGGCTGGCCCTGAAGCCCAGAATGCAATGCTACACACAATGCAAAGCAAACAAGGCTCAACTTTCATGATCCTTAAACAAGAAAAAAAAAAGCAGGCAAGCTGTGCAACGATTGAATTATTAGTTGGTAAATGAGATGACAGTAACTTCAGGCCAAAAGCTATACGAGGACAACACGAAGGGAAAGCAATACTGGCAGCAGATAAAATACTGTACATCAATTCTAATTTCAGTTCTCCTGCCTTTTTGCATGCTGCCAGTTTACCAGCAGGGCAGAATTTCTCCCCATTCAGAATAGATTTCACGTGCTTAGCACCAGGGGAGTGCCTTGTTTTCCCTGGGTCAATTTTCTACGTTTGTTTAATAAGGGCAGTTGCATGCAGTTTGTCATCTCTGAGTATAGATGAAGACTCCATCCAGCTGTTTTCCGTTCCTTCCCCGAGGACAGAAAAGAACTTTTGCGTCTTGTTAATTTCACAGGCTCACTGAGAAAATGCCTCTCTCGGCTCTTTAGCCGCCTGGTCCGTTGGTTTTTCCAAGGGACGTTTTTGTGATCACGGAGTGACTTAAAAGATTTGCCTACCTAAGGAAGGAAGTGAGAAATGTTAATGGTTGAAAAAGGGTTGTGTGGTGTACAGTAATCTTGACGTCTCTTTGTTTCTGGAATATTCCACAGACAGAAGGACCACTTAAAAGGCCAGTCTTTGAGTTCTTTTCTTTCTTTCTCTGTCAGAAAGACCAGGGGCAGGCAGAAAGTAGATTGGAATCTTCTGGTAGATCTCTCGGTGATTTGCAGTAGATCGGCAAATCTACAATAGCAAGTTAAATGGAAAGGGTCCTTTTAGAAATAAACCTCTGCCATGGCTGAGTTTGTGCTAATCGCTTATCTTCTTACCCTCAGCATTCCTCACTGGTAAAATGGGAGTCTTACAGCACAGTCCTATCCGGTCCCTAGATAGCATCTAGAGGGCCGTGGGGTTTTTCAGGGTCCCAGCTCCAACGTCAGAAAATCGCTCCCAACATCGGAGCGGGGGGGGGGCACTTGCAGCTGGTGCAGAAAGAACCACACCGGCTGCTTCTCTGAGGTCACAAAAGTGACCTTGGAGAAGGGGTTTAGGGGTGTTCTGGGGGGCAGGGAGGGGTGGAGACCACCGCCGCCAAGATACGATGCATCCTGGCGGCGCCTCAGCTCCCTTCCCTCCCGCTCCAAAGCTGAACGAGGACAGTTAGACAGCTGAAATCAGCTAAGAAAGGGGTATTTATGACTGGGCAGTAGTTGTCAAATACCATTGGGTCCAGAGTGGGTTTCTTCAGGAGTGGTCATACTACTGCCTCCTTAAGGACAGAAGGAACCACCACCCTTCATGCATTTGCCACTCTCTGGACCCACCCAGTCATAGTACCCCCTCGTCTAGCTTTTATTAGCCAGGAAGGGCAAAGATCAAGAGGGCACGTGGTTGGTCGCATTGCTGCAAGCACCTTGTCCACTTCATCAGGCCACAGCAACTGAAATTGATCCCACAAAGTTGGGCATCAGACTGGAGCTGCACTCACAACAGCAGCATCCAGTTCACTGCGGAGACAAGCGATCCTGTCCTCAAAGTGCGATGCTAAAAGATCACAGCAGGTCCTTGAAGGGACACGCAAGGAATTGTCTGCCCAGTAGTTGCTATCGAGTCCTAAATTATGTCCACCTTTTACTGTACCTCCATAAATGCCTGAATATTATAAACTAGTTTGGTTGTTGTTTTTTAAATGGCTCAAACTAAGGAGTGAAAGGGCACTCACCACACCAGTATCTTGCAGAATAAGATTCTACCTGACCAGGATTGAGAATGTTCTGCAATTCCACACAAATGCAGACAAAAATTCAAAATGTGTTTTGGGCACGTATTCACTGGGGCCATTTGCACAATCACAGTGAGGGAAATAAGGCAGAGTGGCTTGGTAACCCCACCGTGCGTGCTGGTCACATGCCAGCCAGAATTCCCTAATTCGTTTGCTGGTGTGGCCTCCCGTGTCATCCGAACCTGGGTGGCATGGCTTGTTTTGGTGGGGACAACAACCCACAAATAACCCAACAACAGCCCAGCCATGCTGTGATTGTGCATACTGAGTCAATGTTTTGCGAATCTCAGCTTTAAAAAAAAGTTTCTATGATGGCAACAATGATTGACTAGAAAGTGTAACGATAATGACAGAAAACGGGGCTGCCATCCAAAATTTGCAAGAATGAGTCATTCCATAATGTCTTGTCCTCTCCATGGGAAAAATATGGATAATAAGCAAAACCAATAACAAATATGCATGCAAGTTTTTAATTTGCATGATTTCTAAAGATCATAAATTCAGCTTTTGTTGGCACATAATTTAGATTTCTTTTTTTTTTTAGTACAAAGCACAAGTGTCCCTTTTTTATCAGTTCATAAGCGTGACACATGAGAAGAACTGAGTCCAGTATGATTAACATGTTTACATCTTCCTGACAAACTGAACAATAAAAGCATAATTTTAAAGGAGCCAACACTGACAATGCATGAAAAAGGAAAACAGATCAACAAGATGGCAAACATGAATATTTTACACTGCACAGACTTGTCTAAATATCTTAAGGCAATTAGAATTTCAGGTGTTTGTTTCAGATGCAAATCTGCCTAGATGGATGAGAAAAGACTGAGTACTGGAGCCTAGATGAAAGAGGATCATGTTTTAGTTGGGAATAATGCCAGTAAAGCATGGCCAAATATCCCTTGCCACTTTCACATTTAGGGAGTTAGTGCCTTCAAAGTGAAGAGGATATGCCCAAAACATGTTGGTTCTTGGTTTCTCCCAGCAATGTGGAGTAGAAACTTTTTCCACTACATTATTCCATGGAAAACTTTCCACTTTTAGAAGTGTATTGTTTATACAATTTGTAACATAGTGAATGAACACAATATAAGTTAAATCGGGCAACTGGAATGAATACAGTGCCAGTCAGACCTAAAATCCAAGTTGTAATTAAAGGGGGGGGGGGTTATGTGACTATCCCTAGGAAGCATGCATTTTTATACACACAGCTCTGCAGGCATGCTAAAATTAGTATGTTAACCATTTTTAGTGCATTACAGCACAATCCTATGGCTGCTAAAAAGCATCTAGACGGCCATAGGATTTTTTGGAGACCCAGCTACGACAAGTTCTGAAAATCACTCCTGTTCTTGCTTGCAGCAAGGCGGGGCTCTTACAACAGAGGTATCCAGCCCAGTTGCAGTTCCTGAATGCTCAGGAGACCATGCGACACCACATAGTCACCTGGGCATTCCAGGAAGTGTTGCCAGGCCAAAAGCCTCTGTGTCACACTACACACTGTCACACTGCAACAGCACGTGGGGCATTTTGAGAGTTACAAAGAGAAAAAAGATCCGTCAGCCACCACTTGCAAAGTAAACAGAACCCCTGCCTGCCCCTCTTCCCCAGTGAGAAATTTCATCAAAATTCTCCCCCTCTCCCCTTTGCGAAAGTAGGGAGCAGGGTTTGGCACAGCACTGGCTTCCATAACAGAACCTCATGACAATTCTTCATCTCCGCATAAAAATTCTAAGAATAATGTTTTGACACAATATGCTTGGATCCAGTCACTTTCCTCCTATTTAATTCTGATGGATTTCTGTCCTACACTTGAGTATCGACAGCACTTGAAGTGACAGGGAATAGCAATGCCACAGCTTTGACTGTGCCTTCGCCCTAAGGAGAAAACGGATACAGTGTAATTTATGGATCGTCAGCATGGTGTAACAGCAGGACTTTTTAGTTAAACAACACTCAAAGACAAATCGACAACAGTGAAGTCTATCTGTTGGGGGAAAGCTGGATGTAAATAATTTTGTGTCTTGGTCTCAGTTTCCTTTGGTGATGGGAAGTCCCATGGCATTGTTTCCTTATATTAAGAGGTTATTGGAGATTTGTATTATATTGTAATAGCTGTTTTTTTACAACAGGTTGAATAAGTGAGAAGAAAGTCAGCATGCTGACTGGCAATGCTAACCCCAAGTAGGCATCCTAACTTTCTCAAAAACAAAACAAAAAACCAGTCAGAAACCTCTTGGCAATCTTACACCACCTGGCTACAGCCTGATGTGCTGAGCGAAAGAGAAAATAGAGGAGCTTGGCAACCAAAAATACAATGTTTTTGTGCTAACGCTATACCAGTGCTACTCGAGGATCGGTCCATCCCCATGCAAAAAGCACAGCCTGTCATGTGTTCCTCCTGCTGCCCCCATCAAATGTGGTGAGACGGGTGGCTACTAAGGAGAGGGCCTTTTCAGTGGTGCACCCCACTTGTGGAAGAGGATCACCTGGTGCCTACATTGTGGTTTGTCTGGTGCCAGGTGAAGACCATTTTATTTTTCCAGGCTTCTTATAGTCTTTCCGGTTTAAAAATTGCAGTCATGCATCTTTTGATCTTTGCACTGCTGCTGGCTTTTACCCTGGTTTTTACTTTGGTTTTATTCAGTTTTAAACTTTTATGTATTTAATATTATGTTTTACTATGTTATATTATGCTTTACTGTGTTGTGGTTTTGCTTTGTTTTGTTTTGTGAACCTCCCAGAGAGCTTCGGCTATTGGGGAGTATGGAAACGTAATCAATAAATAAAATAAAATAAGTAACTTTTCAGACAATATCCAAGTTTTGGACTTGGGAAAGGGAAGAAGGTGGTTCCTTAGCTATGTGCTTTAGGGCTTTGTCACTTGATAGGTCCAAACCAGCACTTTAAAGTGTGCCCAGAAAGCTATAGACTCTGGAATAGTGGTATAATGCATTCTTGGTAACTAGCTCTGCCTGGACCCAAGCTGCCATATTCAGTATCAGTTGTCGCTTTTGAGCTGTCCCCTGGGGGCAAGCTCTGCAACACCACATGACATGGAACTCTAGCCTCCAGATTATGAAGGCATGACTGGCGGTCAGCAGGTCTGAATGCAAAAGAAAAACATAGCAGCCTTATTGCTAAATAGGGTGCTTCTGGCCATTATAGCAAGCTGCTGTTCCAAGCACAGTGACAGATCTGAGAGAACCCCAAGGCTGTGAGCCTAAGTGATCAGGGAAGGCCGAACGCCATCAACGTTGGGTATACCCCCAAAAGTCACAAAGCTCTCATTGGGTTTGTCAGTTTCAGTTGCCTTGGCTGCATCCAGATCTTTCCATCAAGCTACACAGCCAGAGGCTGATTCACACAACCAGACTGGTGCATTGTGAATGCCGCTTGATTGAAGGCGTGCAGCATTTTGGAACTGCTGAAGCCATCCTTGCACCTAATTCACTGGGTGACACACTACGAAGGCGCTGGAAGAGGCTGGACACTGGCAAAGTAAATGAAGGTTGTGTGAATGGCTGGGCATGCAGAGCAAGGATTCACTTAATTCACTCCTTCACAGTGCTCCGATTTGATTGTGTGAACTGGCTGCAAATAAGGATATTTTCCTGGCCATGGCGAACAGGGAGATGAATATTTCCCCCCATCCCTTTTGACAAACAGACTGACCATTTTGGCTATCCCCATGGGACTGAGTTTCCCCAGGGAAGGTACCTGCTTTGTTGGCATGGAAGAAGTTGCTCTAGCTGGGACTGGTATATTGCTGCTTGTGTCAACATTAATAACAACACCAATTTCAAAACACCTACTACTTTTGACAGCTACAGTGATGTAAATAAAGCAAATAACACAGATGCTAGCGCAAAAGCTTACAGCCCAGTTGTGCTGTGCTAATAATATCTTGGTTACCAGCGGATCAAGGCAGGAACATAAAATATTTTGCATGCCTCTCTCCATTACACCAACCTGCAACTTTCTAAATACATTCGTTTCTATGGGAAAGTGGCTTGAAGAAAAGGGAAGCATATATAAATATACATATGCATACGCACGCACGCACGCACGCAGATCTATTCTAAGTTGAATCCAGACCAAGGTAGTCATAAGTCAGTCCCACTGAAATCATTGACATCAATAGGACAAGTTAGTCAAAAACTAACTTAAATCCCATTCATTTCAACAGGACTAAAGCATTCCACTTGGCACCCTGCAGTCTGCTTCTCCCACAGCTACACTCTCCACTGGCATGCTACTAGCTTTCCAGCTTGCCCGCTCATCCCTATAGCTGTTAGTGAGCCTTTGCCCCATAATTTACCCTTTTCCTGCCTCTTGAAGCTGAACCTATACATGCGGAAGAAGAAATTAGGTAGAACCACCAAACTACAGCTTCAGACTGCAGGTGGGGGATCCGATTTTATTGTAATTCTCCCTCTGTTAAACAAACAAAACCCACCCCCACCACCCCCTGCAAGAAGAAAACTAGCACACCAAGTAGAGTAGTGAGCTAGAACCTTTCTCCCCGCCTTCCTAGTTATCTACATACAGGGAGGTTTTTTAAAAAAAATACAAGGGAGTATTGAAAAGTGGCAGCCTCTCAGGCTGAATTGTTTTTGTATTTTATCTTGCCGCTGTCTGTCCTGATCTATTTTTGTGATTATTATTTTTTTAACTTCTCTCTCTGATTTCACACCCCACCCCTTGCAAATGTCTACCCTAGTGGTAATGTAAGTCCTATTAGTCAGGCAGAACTTTTATTCAAATGAATTCTATAGCAGTTGTTAGAATTTCTGATAATTGCACTCCTCCTCATCCTTAGGAAATTTAAATAATGCAGAGCAATATGCATAGCTGGTTTCCAGACTACCTCCTGGGAATTTAAACGGCATATGTTCTTTGTTGTAAAAATGTCAGGAGAAATGTGATTGTGCTTTTCTAAACATACATACTTAAAATTAAAAAACCAGGACATATGGGTCTGGCTGTAGCTTTCAGCAGAGCAGAAGGATAATTAATCAGCAGTATATATTCAAGAGTCTGCCGGTGCATAAGTGAAGATCCTCACTAAAAGTTTACAATGAAATTGAAAGTCTTGGGTCCCAAGATAAATGGATAGGCAAGGAAAGTTTGCTGTCGCATAGTTCCCCACTAAAGCTGCCGTACTCCCGCAAATCCTCTCCAAGGCCCTCCTGAACAATGTGGGATGGGCTGCAAGGGCTTGCTGGGGGAGGTGGCATTGTCCAAATTTGGGAAGACCTCCTCCCAGTTTGGGACAATGCTCCTCTTCCTCACAGCAGCCCCCAACCCCATGCTCCATCCCACATTGTCCAGGAGCCCCATTTCCCAGAGAAGTTTTTGGGGGGGGGTTCAGCCAGCTGCAGGGGGGAGGAGGAGATGGGAAACCTTCCTTCTGTGAACTTCCTTCTCTTCACTTATACAGTCATGCCTTGGATTGAGAGCATACTTCGTTCCGGAAACGTGCTTGTAATCCAAAACACTCTTATATCAAAACGAAATTTCCCCCCCCCAAAAAAAATTGTACAGAGATTTTTAATTTAAGCCTTACTACAGTACTTGTATTGCAAGACGTCGCTTGTATATCAAGTCAAAAAAAATTAAATAAATATTTAAAAATTTGCTTGTCTTGCAAAACGCTCTCAAACCAAGTTACTTTCCAGGTATTACTGCTACATGGCCCCTACTTCCTCAAGTCCCAGGGCGCAGCACCGCTGGGTTTAATCTCCATGCGTTTATTTATTACATTTCTCTACTGCCCAATAGCCAAAGCTCTCTGGGTGGTTAACAAAAATTTTTTTAAAAAAAATTAAACACAATGTGATAAAACATAATATATTTTTCTTTATTTATATATTCGTTTCATTTCTGTCCTGCCCAATAGCCGAAACTCACAGCTGAATAAAACCTGGAGGGAGCGATCCTATGGCCCCTAGACATAGGGTTTTTCGGATTCCCATCTCCAAGGTCGGAGACCGGCCGCGCTCCAACCTCAGAGCTGGGAATCAGAGCTCCCCCGTGCCCCCTCACCCCCTTGCAGAGGGGTAAAAGGGAGCGTTTCGGTGAGCGGGGACGGGAGGAGGCTGTGGTGGCCAGGATATGAGGCATCCCGTAGCTGCTGCAGCCTCCTTCCCTCCCCCTCCGCTCCAGCTAGATGGGAGGAAAAGCCCGTTTAGCGAAAATGCAGAGCGGGAGGATGGGGAGGTGGAGATCGGCACCGCTACTCCTCCCGCTCCGCATTGGATGCCTGTAAGCCTCAGAATTCGGTGGGGCATACAGGCATCCTGATAGGATTGTGCCCTTAAATGTTTAGAACAGAATAAAACCAGAGTAAAAGCCAGAGTAAAAGCCAGTAGCACTGTAAAGAACTAAAACCACAACAACACATTTTAAAAAATACAACTGAAGGACTAAAAAGCCTGGGGAAATGAAAAGGTCTTCTC
The DNA here is from genome assembly GCA_021292165.1 of Shinisaurus crocodilurus. Lineage (NCBI taxonomy): Eukaryota > Metazoa > Chordata > Lepidosauria > Squamata > Shinisauridae > Shinisaurus > Shinisaurus crocodilurus. The sequence continues at coordinate 560,597 of JAHFWL010000435.1, forward strand.
CTGGCACCAAAAAGATCACAGTGTAGGCACCAGGTGAGCCCCTCTGGGGAAGGCATTCCACAACGAGGGTGCCACCACTGAAAAGGCCCTCTCTATTAGTAGCCATCTTAGTGGGGGCACCCGGAGGAGGGCCTCTGAAGATGTTCCTGGTGTCCAGGCGGGTATATATGGGAGGAGACAATCCTTCAAGTACCTGTGCCCCAAGCCACTTAGACTCCTTTGAGTGAGAGGGAGTAGCAGAGACTTGTGGGGACTTTGTAATATTATATATTTGCTTTATTTACAAAGAGCATGAATGGAGGCACACAGGACCTCCTTCAAGACAGGGACTCCCTAGAGAGCATCTCAGGCAGTCCTCAAACGTAAGATGCTCACTTCGGCTAACTCCAGCTATAAAAAATTTTTTTAAATTAATTAATTTGTATATTTTATTACATTTATATCCCACCTTTTTTCCTCTTGCAAGGAACCCCAGGCGGCTTACACAGTCCTCCTCCTCTCCATTTTATCCTCACAACAACCCTGTGAGGTAGGTTAGGCTGAGAGTCAGTGACTGGCCCAGAGTCACCCAGTGAGCTTCATGGCCGAGTCTGGCTCTCTACTCTTTCTCTCTCCTTTTGTGCCTGTTTCCTCAGAACTGCCGACTCTTCTCTCCCTCTCCCTCAATATATTTGATGTACTTTGAGTGTGACAGAGAGAAAGATTGTTGGGATTATTATTAATAGGTATCACTGTATCTCATAAATATGGGCAACCTTTTCCCTAGAAGTGTCAATGAAATTGATTATTAAGGATATTCACACATCAGTCAGACTAAATCAGCTGAATTCCAAGTATGCAGGTATTTGACAAACTAAAAGAGTTTTGCTTAGCTAGTTTGGAAGGAAGTGGGAGCTTTGCTAATTTCCTTCATTGGGGAAGAATTGGAGGGAAGTTAACATGCCCCCCCCCCACACACACACCTGATGATGAAAGAAGACCAGTATGAGTCCCTCCTCAAATGGAGGAGCTCTACATGCAGATATCTGTATGAGTGAAGAGCCCTTTTCCTTGTCATTCAAACATGTGGACGGCAGAGTGGCATTTCTGCCACAGGCATTTCGGTGGCTGGGGCATGGGGGAGCAGAGGGCAGGTCTAGCCTGCGCAGCCCTGTGAGTCCCTTCACACATTCTTTCAGTGCATAGCGGTTGTGTGTGAACCTCCCTAATGACTCAGTGCATCCAGTCCAATGGCAGAGTACATGCTTTGCATGCAAAAAAAAATCAGTCTCAGGTTCAATCCCCTGCATTTCCAAGTAGGGCTGGGAAAGACTCCTGTCTGAAACTCTGGAGAGCTGCTGCCAGTCAGTGTACTGTCTAGCCCAGGAATCCCCAACCTTTCTGGACCCGTGGGCACATTTGGGAATTTGAGAAACTACTGTGGGCCCCACCACAAAAGGCCTAATCAGTGGATCGACGCTTTGGCATCTACCTTGGCGTTTGGGAGCCAGTGTGGCGTAGTGGTGAGAGTGTTGGACTGGGACTCGGGAGATCCGGGTTCTAGTCCCCGCTCAGCCATGAAACTCACTGGGTGGCTTTGGGCCAGCCACTGACTCTCAGCCTAACCTACCTCACAGGGTTGTTCTGAGGATAAAATGGAGAGGAGGAGGAGGAGGATTATGTAAGCCGCCTTGGGGTCCTTGCAGGAAAAAAGGTGGGGTATAAATATAATAAATAAATAAATAAATAAATACCTGTTGCATCTGTGGATCTCAGGCTGCATCTTATTCAGCAAAAACCTTTGTTTTTTGTACTGGAGCAGTACTTAATATTCACTGATGTACATGCTGTTTTAAATTATCTACTTGCTTCATGGAAATTAAAAAATGGAGGGGGGAAATGGATTCTCCGTGCAATCCTATGCATGTTTAGACAGCTAAGGGCACAATCCTATGTAAGTTTAGACAGAAAAAAGGCCTACAGCTCCAAGCATGCCTCAGCCAGCTATGCTGGCTAGGGCATGCTCGGAGTTATAGGCCTTTTTTCTGTCTAAACTTGCATAGGATTGCGCCCTATAATACTGATACTATAACATTGGAAGGATTGACACTCACCTCCTATAATGGATTAAGGAACTTACAGCGCTTTCGATATAGGAACAGGTGGTGAATAGATGTCAACTTCAAATGGATACTTATTTGGATATACGTAATGGCTAGAAAGTTGTATGCATTTCATACAAATCCATGTACATATATTAAAAAAATCAGGGGGAAATAAAAAAATTAAAAGGCTTTTCCCCAGGTGCCTGCAGGCACCATATTGGGGACCCCTTCACAAGCACCATGGGAGATGTCCACAGCAGGTGCCACATTGGGGTCCCCTGGTGTAGTCTGTAGACAATGTTAAGCTCCATAGACAAATGATCTGACTCAGCAGAACGGGCAGCCAGCTTCCTGCGTTCCTAGGGGAATGTGGTTTATGTTTCTATGCTACATGATTGTGCAGTTACAAAAAGGTAAGCCCACACTTCTTGTAGCAGGCTCAACGGCTTAATTAAGCTTCTAGTGTCCTTTGCAAAGTTCATTTCACTGCTTGGCAAAGGGCATTTTAGGATAAGCATAATAGGATTACCGTTGCTATATCCAGTTGGGTAAGCCAGGAAGTCCTCCTTATGGGCCTTTACACAGTAGGAACATCTTTTCAAATGACGTTTTTACGTAGTATATAGCAATGCACGCCATAAAACTCTGGGGAGGGAAGAGCCCTTCTTTAATGTGTGGTGCTAAGTACAAATCCTCCTGTCCTTCATATAAAAATTAAATTCTAAAACATGAAGCTTAGGAAGGAAGTTATGCTCTGTCGGGTTTAAGGCTAGAATCCTAAGCAGATTTACTTTGAAGTAAGTGCAATTCAAATCAATGGGACTTTACTTCCAAGTAAACAGCCATCCTATCAGCAACCATCCAGTTTATACATAATAGAAAACCCTTCACTTAGCCGTATACATTATTGCAGTTTTTTATTTTATTGTATTTTTATGGTTCTTGTTGTGAGCTGCCTTAAACTTTTATAAGGAAAGGGTATACGGTAAATATTTTACATAAATAAGAGCTCCCTGTGCCCCAAGTCACATTTAAATGTAGTTGCTACATATGCTGGCCCGTGCATGTGCAGTGCTAGCACTAGGATGACCACTGACACATCACCCCAAAAAGGGAAATGCATCCCCAAAAAAGAGGTGCACAGATCTGCACCAATCTGCATAGAATTTGCATGTGCTAATTTAGATGTATAGATGCACATTTAAAAATAATGGCTATAATGTTGTTGTTGTTATTATTATTATTATTATTATTATTATTATTATTATTATCCCGCCTTTTTCCCAATGCTGGGACTCAAGGCAGCATCACAACTTTAAAACTTGTACAATTAAAACATATAAATAGGAATATACAAAAATTAAAATTATTATTAAATTAGCTATAATATTAAAAGTATATAAAATATCAAAGTTAAAATAACAATAACAATATAAACAATGGAATCCATCGCATAATTTAAGGAGAAATCCATCCCCCTATCGTGGGGAAGACCTGTGTGCCTGCTCAGCTTGCCGTCCAGGTGCTACATGTGGAAGGGCGGCTTCAAGGCCTCTGCCGTTCTCCGTTCTTATGGTTCTTTATCATTAAATTGGGCGCAGACTGGGGAGCCCTTCAAATAGAGGATGCTTTCCAATATTTTTTATTTATTTATTTACTTACAACATTTATATACCATTCCACATCTAAATACTGAAGGAGCTGTTGATGTCGGGAGATTTATAATCCAATCTGTGTGCTAACAGATGCCTGGAATTCCACACAGAGACCTTAACAGATCTCACCCCCCTGCGCAGTGTGTAGCGTCAGGTACCAGCCTCGCCAGCCCAGCCTGCCCTTGTAATGACACTTGCTTCCAGCTTCCCCATTGCAGATTAATCCATGGAGTCAGGAAACACTCTGGAACACCACAGGTTATAATACTACCTGTTTATTCACTTAGCAAGTAAAGTTCTACAGAGTATACATTTCCTAGTTACAGTCCATGTGCAGAGTATAAATGCATAGCAAGCATTAAGTCCAGTGGAGTAAGTTGAGATTCACTCCACCTCAGCAAAGAGACGTTACATTGTTGCAGGAACAAAGGAATCCAAAAGAAGACCAGAGAATGCAGTAAACCTTCTCCTTAAAATGGCTTCTGACTGAACAAGTTAACACGTCATCAGAACATACAAACCATGTGACCAGCTTGTTTCATTCCCTTCCCAGAGATCATTTTCCCATACAAGAATAGACCCTGGCAAGTAGACATAATAGACCTGTTTACAGAGCCATGCTGCCCCTTTCATGTGTAAACAATTGTGCTACAGCTGGTAAAGTGATACATATCACAACAAATACATTCCAAAGCAGTGAACAATAAAAAGATAAAAATGATAAAAAGAATAAACACTATATTAAAACAGATTATCAGTTAAAAAAATTTTAAAAAACCTGTGGCTGGTCAACCAAGGAAGGCTTCCTGAAATAAAGATGTTTTCAGGAGGCGCCGGAAACTACATAATGTTGGTGCCTGCCTGACCTCCAGAGGCAGGGAGTTCCAAAGGAATGGAGCCACCACACTGAAGGCTCTTCTCGAGGTGGGCTCCAATTGGGCCATAGGCCCATGTGGAACTACCAGGAGTATGCTATCTGATGACCTCAGTGACTGGGCAGGTTGATAAGGGAGAAGGCACTCTCTCAAGTATCCTGGTCCCAAGTTGTTTAAGGCTTTATACAGTAGTACCAAAACCTTAAACCTGGCCCAGTAGCCAATAAAGGACTTTCCTCTGACAACCCTTCAAATAGGGGAATGTCCTCTATAAAGGAGGACATACGGCCATGCCAGCTAGCACACCAACAGTCAGCGAGCTGGACACACGGGGGGACACACTGCTGGTGTGCTAACACTGACTGTGCAATCCTGTGAAAAGAACTGCATGGAGCATTTGCATAGGTAAAAATCAGGCCCTCAGCATTTCTCCCACATAGACATTCTGGAATTGGATGCATGGGATTGAAATATAGTCTCCTTTGGGTGGCTATTTACATGGGAATTCACTTCTGTCCCCACTCCTTTATCCGTTGATTCTTAACTCACAAAAGATCCCATAATCATTCCATCCAAAGCTGGCCAAACAAACCAGCCTTGGTGGGGAAAACAGGGCTGTGAGTGACTCTCACATTCACTAATCCCACAAGTAATGTAAAATCCGAATCAGTCCTCAGAGACTGGGGCCCAGTATTTATGGAACTCTCTCCCCAGTGACCTCCGCCATGCCCCTTCTTTGATTAGCTTCCGCCGGGCATTAAAAACATGGCTTTTCAGGCGGGAATATGGGGTGGGTTAGGATTTTTAATTGTGTTTTATACTGTGTGTGTGTGTGTGTGTGTTCCCCCCCCCCCTGTATTTTATTGCATTGTACATCACTCAGAGTGGCCAGATGTCTGGCCAGATGGGCGATTCATAAATATAATAAATAAAATAAAAATAAATAAAATAAAGAATCCCTTAGTCCAGCCTTCCTCAACCTGGTGACCTCTGGGTGGGTGGGTGATGAGAGCTGTAGTCCAGCACATGCGGGCAAGGCTGCTTTAGTAATTCAGTTCACAGCTTGGTTTACCCGCCAGTATAAGGAGCATAATTACAAAGGAGCTCAGAAGGGTTCCAGTGTATCATAGTTGGGGGGTCGGGTGGGGTCGGGGTCCTTATTACTCTTAAGGTGCAATCTTATGCATGTTTAAACCAAAAAAAGGCAGCTGCCAGCATGATCACATTGCTCAAGGAGTTGCACTGGCTACCAGTTGTTTGCCAAGCCGAATTCAAGGTGTTGGTTTTGACCTTTAAAACGCTATACGGCTCCGGACCAGTCTATCTCAAGGAGCGTCTCCAGCAAGATCAAGTAGGCTGCTCAACAAGATCCGCCACGGATGGCCTTCTCCTTATCCCATTAGCCAGAGCAGCCAGAGGAGCCAGGCTGGTGGGGACTAGGAAGAGGGCCTTTTCTGTGGCGGCCCCAAACTGTGGAACTCTCTCCCCAGTGACCTCCGCCATGCCCCCTCTTTGATGAGCTTCCACCGTTCATTAAAAACATGGCTTTTCAGTCGGGAATATGGGGTGGGTTAGGATTTTAACATTTTATACGGTTTTAAGTGTATTTTAATCTGTTTTGTTTTATTGTATGTTGTACATTGCCCAGAGTGGCCGGGTACCGGCTAGATGGGCGATTTAAAAATACAATAAATAAATAAATAAAGGCCTACAACTCTCAGCATGGCTGACTGGGGCATGGTTTGAGTTATAGGCCTTTCTTTTCCCCATTTCATTTCATTTATTGGATTTCTATACTGCCCAGTAGCTGAAGCTCTCTGGGTGGTTTACAGCAGGGATGTTGAAGAGTCCTTGGTCCCGAGTCCCGAGTCGAGTCCCGAGTCTTTGGACTCGAGTCGAGTCTCGAGTCCGAGGCCCAAAATGGTGACCCGAGTCCCGAGTCACTCCCAAAGCGGCGGCCCATGGAGGGAGCGGGAGGGTCTCCGCAAGAGGAAGAAGAGCTGCCCTTCCTCCCGCGGAGACCCTCCCGCTCCCTCCATGGGCTGCCACCGCCGCCACAGCTCCTGCCGCCGCTCTTCTAAGCGGCGGTGAGTGTTCTCCGCGCCACTCAAGTAGCCGCCGCTCACCGCCACCCGCACGCCGCCACCGCTCACCGCCACCTCACGATGACGACGCCTCACCTCGCCGCTGCCTGCACGCCGCCGCCACCGCCGCTGCCGCATGCCGCCTCACCTTACCGTCGCTGCTGTCGCACGCCGCCTCACGCCGTCGCATGCCGCCTCGCCGCACGCCCGCACGCCGCCGTCGCTCTGTTTTTGGCACAGGGAACCACGGCAACAGGGCTGTTTAAGTCCTGTTGCCATGGTTCCCCCCGCCAAAAGCAGAGCGACAGCGGCGGCAGCATGCGGCGAGGCGCCGCTGCCAGCGTGCGTGCGTGCGGACGTGCGTGCGGCGTGCGAGTGGGCATGCGGCAGGCGGCATGAGGCGGCGTGCGACGGTGGCGGCGTCAGCGGCGAGGCGGCGACAGCATGCGGCATGCGGCATGAGGCGGCGTGCGACGGTGGCGGCGGCGGCGGCATACGACAGCAGCAAGGTGAGTTGAGGTGAGCGGCGGCGGTGGCGGAGTAGGCTCGAGTCCCGAGTCGAGTCTTGAGTCCCATAGAAAATATTGGGACTCGAGTCTGACTCGAGTCAGAGGGGGGACTCAGTCCGACTCATGAGTCCGAGTCCCCGAGTCCGAGTCCCCATCCCTGGTTTACAGAGATTAAAAATTTAAAACCTTAAAAAATACATTATAAAAACATTTACACATAAACAGATAGCACACAGACGCACATATATTGAACAGGCCTGTGGCTTACGCTGGCTCAGCTTGTCTGAGTGTGGAAAGCTAAGCAGGGTCAAGCCTGGTTGTTACTTGGATGGGAGATCCCTCCTCTAGTTTCCTGCATTGAGCAGGGGGTTGGACTCGATAGCCTTGTAGGCTCCTTCCAACTCTATGATCTATGAAATCTATGAAAACAATTTTAAACAATCAACAATAAGGAAGATCGATCCAGGACCTGATTAAAACTTCAGCACATGCTGCCAAATGCCAGAGAGGAGGAGGAGGTATTAACCTGTCACCGAAAAGATCACAATGTTGGCACCGAGTGGAGCGAGCCTCGTCAGAGAGGTCATTCCATAATGGGGAAGGGACAACACTGAGAAGGCCCTCTCCCTCATCGGTGCTTTCCAACCTGCCTCGGAGGAGGCATCCGGAGGAGGGCCATAGATGATGAACGTAGTGTACAGGTAGGTTCATGCTGGGAGAGGTGCTCCATCAGATCTTGTGGTCCCAAGCCATGTAAGTCTTTATAGGTCAAAGCCAGCCCCTTTCTGTCTAAACATGCGTAGGATTGCGCATGTTTAAAGTATTACTCACTTAGATTGGCCAGGGTGCTAGTTTTGAATCAGTCCCGAGCCCTCCGAAGGATCATAGACATCACATTGATGATAATGATAATCCAGACATTGGGAACAACTGGAAGAGGCAGGAGTCAGCTGCAAAAGAATGGTCTCGCTGCCATTTCTCTGACTCCACTGAGGCTGACCCACAGTGGTTTTGTTAGCATTCCCTCTCCAGTTTGTACATAGGCTGCAATCCTATACACACTTCCCTGGGATTAAGTCTGACTAAACTCAATGGGACTTACTTCTGGGCACTGCTTGACTCTTATGGATAGCTAAATGTAATGCTGTGGATTAATTTTTCAAGACTTATCTCCATAGATCGCTTATTTATTTATTCATACATACATACAATTTATTACCCACTTTTCATTGTAACATAATCCCAAAGTGGGGTGCAGAACCAATAAAACACAATAAAATCATGCAACATTAACTGCTAAAACAGTTAAACAGGGGAGAACAGGAACACAATACAGACACTGCAGTACAGATTCAATCAAAAGCCTGGCTGAAGAAATGCCACTAAGTTCTGCTTTCTTTCCTTTTCCATCCCAGTCTGGTACTGCAGTAATAAGGGACTCTCATAAATCCATCAGACGTAGTAATAATAGCATTACAATCAGACGTAGAATCTTGTCTCCTATTAGAGGATCTGTGCAGCCTATTTGCAGGACCCAGGAGAGAAATTATGGGCCCTGGGGAAGGCAATGTTTGTGGCCGATTAACCCCATTGCTATAGGCATGCCACACCCTCACCAATCACCTCCTTTCCATTTCACCTAATCATTCCCGCAGGGCTCCCAGGCATAGTATATGGGAAATCTTTAGATTTTGCCCCTTGTTATTTTGCTCTGTTCTGCTGGTCCTTGAGATTTAGGGCCAAAGCAGATATTATTTTAAATGTGGGTCTAGCTAGCAGCTACATCTCTCTTTTTCATAGAATCATAGAATCATAGAAAAGTAGAGTTGGAAGGGGCCTACAAGGCCATCGAGTCAACCCCCTGCTCAATGCAGGAATCTAGGTCAAAGCATCTCTGACAGATGTCTGTCCAGCTGCACCTTGAATGCCTCCAGAGTGGGAGAGCCCACGACCTCCCTAGGTAGTTGATTCCATTGTCTTATTGCTCTGACAGTCAGGAAATTTTTCCTGATGTTTAGGTGGAATCTAGGTTCCTGTAACTTGAGCCCATTATTCCGTGTCCTGCAAACTGGGATGAACGAGAAGAGATCTTTGCCCTCCTCTGTGTGACATCCCTTCAAATACTGGAAGAGTGCGATCATATCTCCCCTCAGTCTCCTCTTCTGAAGGCTAAACATACCCAGTTCTTTCAGTCTCTCCTCATAGGGCCTTGTTTCCAGTCCCTTTTTTTTCTTTTTCATATTTACTCTAGAGTAGGCACAGGGGCCATGATCCAGTTCGGGACCCTAGTGTGGAGGGTAGGGTGGCTTTTAAGAGCTGGATTGGGCCACCAGTGCCTACTATAGAGTAAAAATAAAAAGAGGACACCGGTGCTAGAGACAGATTTAAAGCTATGTCTGTTTTGGCCCTACATCAGACATAAGCCCTAGGAATCATCTTTGCATCATGAGACTGTTCCAGATCCAAGGTTAATCAGGCATTGCAACCTGAAAGTAAAAAAACTGTGTGTTGTTTTCAGTGTTGTCAAAACTGAATTCGTAGCACCATCACCAAAATACAGTTCCCAGAATTCTTTGAGGGAAGCCATGACACTGTTATAAAACCTGAACAGGTTTGTATAATGTAGACACGGGCATTGTTTTCCCCAGAGCATTTTAAATTACTGCACTCCTATCTCTCTGACTGTTTCCTTTCTTCTTGCAACAGAGTTACTTCTCCTCCTCATAAAGGTCAAAAGATAGACGCCTGCTCAGGGGGACTGTTTTCTCTGTGTTTTTATGTCACCTTCAGTATATGTGTTGGCCGGCTGTGCTACATCCTTGTCTGCTAAAACCCAATGTGTGTAAAATTCTAGGTAGTGCATCAGGCATCACATGATTGCCTCCATACCGGTAACTAGCAGTTCCTACACTCCGGAGCTGGTTGTGAAAGAAAAAAAAAAGGAGCCTTTATTTCCATGTAAGCATGCGTAGGATCAGACTACCAATGACCAAAATGTATTCCCAATGAGAGAACAGAAAGCAAACATTATAGAGCGGCAAAAGATTTGGAAGGTTGAGGATTGGGGGCAGGGCTGTGTGTGTGTGTGTGTATGTGTCGAAACTGCATTCTGCACATTTCTAAATGCCAGAAATAACTACACGGACCTCAGCTAACTTACATAGGCACATTTCAAAAGGATGTGTTCAAAATGTGCATGATTTAGTGCTGACCTTAACACTCAGACTGTTAAGCACCCTAAGGTACTATGACTGTATCGCCCACCAGGTATGCCATAATTAGGGGCCTGTCAGTTTTCAGCATTTCCTTTCTACACACTATGATTTTCCAAGAGTGTATAATTGAACCAAAAGCACTGCTTCTGCCAGTGCATTTCCCTCCCACCCCCACCCCGGGTGTCTTCAAAATATATTTAGAAAGCTTGGAACTATTGGTGAACGGCAGCGCTGGGAGAGGGGAAAGCCTAGCAATGTCTAAGATCGTGTTTTCAGGCACACACCTGTCAACTGCATGCGGGTCCCTGTTGGACAGGCAGTTTGAAAGCCAGCCTGGTTTGCAGGGGCCAGTTCACACATTTGTGTGCAACACAGAATGGATGCATGTGTGAATGGGCCATCATATTAAAAGCAACACAAACAAACAGTTGATCACTTTGCTTTTCAAGGGAGTCGGTTCACATGTCCAGCTGTGAGTCATTAAGGAAGGGTAACAAGTGAAGACAAATCAAGAGATGTTTATGCATGTACGAACCAGCCCAGAGTCCAATATCAGCTTGCTGCTTGATTGAGAGTGAGAGTGATAATTAGGGGGTTAGTTCACTCTTTCAGTGACTGTGATTGAAGACTGTGATCGAAGTCCCCGCTCGGCCATGAAACTCACTGGGTGACTTTGGGCCAGGTACTGACTCTCAGCCTAACCTACCTATCTTGTTGTGAGGATACAATGCAGAGGAGCAGGACTATGTATAAGCCGCCTTGAGTTCCTTGCAGGAAAAAAGGCGGGGTATAAATATAATAAATAAATAAATAAATCATGCGATCTGAGATACATACAATAATAGGCCTTGGTGAGAAACCATAGTGAATTGCACCGGTAAAGCTAGCGTGGTGAGTGGTTAAAAGTGTTGCGTTGGAGCGCAGATTCAAATCTCCACGCAGCTACAGAGCTCACTGGATGGTCCTGGGCAGTCTCTGTCTCTCAGCCTAACCTAACTCATAGGGTTGTTGTGAAGACTAAATTGGTGGTGTGGGAATCATGAGCTCCTCCTCACAGGGATAACAGTTTTCAGAGGTGAGCATGTAACTGTCGAGATTGTTTATCTTCTTACCTTTACATCCTACCATTCCTGTGAACATAAGAAGAGCTGTGCTGGATCAGACCAAGGGTCCATCCAGTCTAGCCTTCTATTCACACAGTGGCCAACCAGCTGCCCACGGGATCTCATGTCCTGCTTGCGGGATCCCATGTATATTAGGGAAAGTTGCATACAAAAATGCATATATCATTTTTATTTATGGTATGTATTATTACTTTTATTAAATGCCTCTTAAAATAATTTCTCTAGGTGGTTTACACTCATGATAAAACTACAAATAAAATCACAATAAAATCAACAAAATAAAACTAATAAACATGCCAACGCTGCATAAAATGCAGTATGGGGACTAGGATAATAAGCAACATTGCCGGGACTAAGATAATAAAACACAATAATACTAAAGTATTTAAAAATACTTTTTAAAAGCCTGGAAGAACAGGAAAGCCTTAGCCTGGTGCCTGAAAGATACCTGTGGGCTCCAGGTGAGCTTCCCTTGATAGAGCATTCCAGAGCTGGGAAGCCACCACCGAAAAGGTCCACTCTCGTTGCCACCCTCCAAGCCTCAGAACGAGGGGGGGGGGCAGTTGAAGAAGGGCTTCTGTGGATAAACTATTAGGGACAGTTGCATGCAAAAATAAAAATAAAAATCTGTATATAGATGAAGTTGCATACAAAACTGAGTATATTAGAGAAAGTTGTATACAACTGTGTGTGTTGGGAGGGGGAAGTGTACAAAAATGCATATTGTGAAGAGAAAGCCATAGCCCCCCCCACACACACACGTATATGTACACATACCGCAAGATAGCATCAGACACCCAAGAATCACAATAGGAGTCATTAACATGCCCCCTGGCGAGTCCCTGGCCTGGCAGCCGAAGGAGCTGTGGAATATTCATTCCCAGGTGTTGGATAGAAGAAAGGAACAGCCAAAGACTCCTAGGTGCCGAGCAAACAAGAAAAACCAGTCGTGCCAGGAGGGGGCACGACAAGAAGGAGGGGGCCCAACGGAGGGTATAAAGCCCAGGGTCAGTGGCGGGAAAAGGGTTGTTGGTCGTGAGGCAGCAACCTGCACGAAGGTCCATGGCTCAGGTCAAACCTCCACCTTCAACCCTGGGGGAGCTCCCAGTGAACAACGCTAACATAGAACAGCCCTTTCAGAGTTAAGCGGCTTTCTAAGAACAAGGCATTTCCAGGTACGACTGTCTGTATTGCTTTTGCGGCTCGCTACCAGCTCAATTGTAGGTGTGTGCTTAGCGTGGCGCTTTGTATATGTTCTGTTACGCTCCATTAAACTCTGTTTACCCATAACAGTGTAGTAGCGTCCATTCAAAATGCGGTCTCCCCGCTTTGCCTGCATTATAATTGGTCGCGGCTTCTGCCAGAGAGCTGCGTACCGCTGATAGAGGGCTACCCGAGTGGGTTAACCCCTGAGTGGCCGGACCCGCCAAGAAGGACAATTGCAGTCTTTCTCCACACATATGTTAGGGAAATTGCATGCAAAAATAAATTCATTTTTGTGCTCTTTTTTTTTTAAAAAAATTGCAGACTGATGTAGAAATTTAGTAGGCCAGCCAGAAAGTGCTTTAGAAAATGAGCTACCGGCATTGGCGTGTTAAAAGCAGGCATCCTTGCCAGATCAATTGTACATTGGATGAGAAGGTGTGGGCGGGTGACAGCCTCAAAAATGACTTTGAAGGTCATTTTCAAGGTCACATAACACTTAATGGCATGGCTTGAGCTACTTCTGAGAAAACAGTCCTAAAAGTAATGAATTGATTTGGACATACTGTACACCCAAATAAAGTTATGCTACCAAACAGATAATAGCAGTGGAAGTCTATTTTTGATACGTGAAGTGCTATAAGGGCTCAAGCTACAAAAACACTGGAAACTGGGGCAAAATATGGCTGCCGTACCATTTTAATGATCCACACAGCTATTTCAAGCCTATTACATATTTGTTAGCTGACTCATTTCCTATAATATGATGCATGGTGTGAAGGAACAGAACTGCCCTCCATTTTTGTATTTAGTTTGGTTTTAGGATATTATTAGGGTGTAATCCTATGCATGTTTAGAAAGAAGAAAAGTCCTACAACTCCCAGCATCCCCCAGCCAGCGTGTACAAATTTTTCTGGCTAAACATGGATAGGATTGCACCCTTAGGGGGTTACATCCCTTTGTAAGTGTGTGCTAGTCACTTTCAGCCAAAAGTTTATAGTTCACAGGACACAGGAATGCAGAGATCAGGAAGTTGTGCTCAGAGGAGCAGGAGATTATGAAGTGCAACAAACGGTCAGAGGAAGATAGAGAGAAAGGTTTCCACTCAGGAAACAGAAACTTCATTTGCAGAAATGAACAAGAAACTGCCCTCCTGATGGGGTGGAGTGGGGGAGAGAAGAAATAATTTAAAAAGATATAAGCCCAACGTAGAGAGGCAGAGGGGTAGACAGGAGGAGGAAGATGAAGGAAGGAAGGAAGGAAGGAAGGAAGGAAGGAGAGTTCCAGAGAAAAGAAAGAGAGCTGCTGGAACTGGAGAACTGAGACAGCTGGACCAATGACAGTATGATATTTGGATAATGGACCTAGATAAAATAGGGACAGAGTTTTTTAAGTTTAGCTGGATGCATTTATTCCTGGCTATTTTATTACCCTATTGCTCATATGGGTTGTGTGTGTGTGTATCCACACAAAATGTAAAACCTTTTCCTATTCACATTTTTCTTCAGTAAAACTTGAAACTTTGTTATTTGAAACTTTGTGGTCTCTTTTGCGGTGGGGCGAGGAGTTACGCACCCCACGTCTAATAGCCAACCTCCATCCTGCTACCTAATGTAGATACCTGCGATCCGGAGAATTCTAAGGCTGATGTGATGGAAGTAGCCAGAGGGGTGGGGGATTCCCACCTGGTGTCAGAGGAAAAAGCCACAGGGAAGGAAGGGGGGAACACTGTTTTGCCCATCTTTCCTTCCACTCATGAAACAAAGTGTTGCCAATCTGAGACATATAAAATGTTCAAATTGGACTGTTATTTACAACGTAAAGACCATAGCTAGGAGACATGGCCATACCCCTTAAAGCAGGTTGTGTTGTGTACTGCCCCTTTAAGAGGCAAGCCCAGAAGGCCTCAGTGTTAGTAGGCCATGTGAGAGGAATGCTTTCACTTTGGGCAGAAGTCACTACAAACAGTTTGGCTGGCGTAATCCTGGGCCAGTTGATTGTACCAGTTACAAGGTTGCTCGGTGTTTCTGCTGTAAGTTATAATAAATAGCTGTGGAGTTTGAAGACATCTGGTGTGTGTTGCTGTTTCCCATATACAAAATTGTCAGGGGTGGTACTAGGTACCAAAAAGATCTGGGGCTCAGGCTCACAGGACACACACAAAATGCACAAATTTGCATGTGCTCCTTTACATATGCTCTAAAGTCTCCCTCTGTGTGTGTATCTTTAAAGGACCCTGTCTCCTAAGGACACCCCTATTTGTAAACAGGGATGTACGGACAGAGGAGAGGAGAGGGCATTTGATTTCAGAAAAAAAACCTCGGGCAGGAAGATTCAAAGGGTGGGGCAGCAGGCGGTGAGGCACATGTGGTCAAAAAGCCAGCTGATCCAGAGATCATCAGGGCTCCAGCACCTTTATTTCAGCAAGTGCCCATGGGCAGCGGGGTGGTGGGGCAGATGGCTTCCCAGAGATTTGGGTCTCCAGCCCCAGTGGAGCACCCCCTAACACCACCTCTGAACATTGTGATGACGAAGGTGGGATTGTCTGATAGCTGGGAAACAAACCTGAAATGACACCGCCATTTTTTCCTCTTCTCCGTATTGCTGCTCTGGGCAAAAAGAAAAGAAAAATGGCTGCATTGGGCCACATTGAAGAATTTGACGGAGTCAGCCAGCATCTTGGGACTCGTATGCAGAAAGCCGATCTTATTATCTGGAAGCTAATAAAAATGAAGGTGAAGAATAGAAGCGCACAATCTTGTTGGCTGCCTGCGGGGCAAAACCATTTGCCATTGTCTCTTCCCTCGCAGCACCTGCTTCACCAAGCACTGACTAAAACCTATGTTGAGCAGGTTGCTTTTCTGAAGGCACATTTCTGCCGCAGGCCCTCTATTAGCTTACAGAGGTCCCACTTCTTTAAGCATGACCAGCAAGCCAGCATAAGTATAACTGACTGTGTGGCAGAGTTACATCACCTTGCTAGACTTTGTGGATTTGATTATCTGCGATTTCGTGAAGGCCTGCTCCATGACAGCCTCATCTGTGGGGTTAAAGAAGAGGACAATCCAGCACCACCTTCCTCTGAGGCAAAATTAACTTCTGCTGCTGCACAGCAACAAACATTAGCATCAGAAGCAGCCTCTTGCAATATCAGAGGCATTCACCATGTGCGCCCTACTAATGTTCATGCATTCTGAGCAAGTCAAGGATCAGACCATCAGCATTTGTTTGTTATTTATTTATTTATTTATTTATTTATTTATTATATTTATAGCCTGCCTTTTCTCCTGCAAGGAACCCAAGGCGGCTTGCATGATCCTTCTCTCTATTTTATCCTTACAAAGAACCTTATGAGATAGGTTAGGCTGAGAGTCAACCAGTGAACTTCATGGGCGAGTGGGGACTGGAACCCAGATCTCCCGAGTCCCAGTCCAGTACTCTAACCACTACGCCACGCTGGCTCTCATTCAGAGAATCACACCTTCATCAACAGGATCATGTGGGCCAAGTAATTCACAAACATGCTTAAGTTGTTGGGGCCAGCACAGAAAAAGAGAATGCCAGTTTAGGAATGCTGAATGTCATGTTTGTAAGGAAAACGGTCATATGGAGCCAAGGGCTAACTCCAGGAAGCAAAGAACATGGGAGAAAAGTACTCTACCCCAAACGACGCAGAAATTGGAGCAAGTCCGTGAGCAAGAGGAGGAATCATACTACATTGAAAGCATTCGTGCTGTGGAAAGTCAATGTACAGAAATGATTGCAACTGTAGCAATAAATGGTCACAAGTGCAAAATAGAAGTTGACTCTGGGGTACACACACACACACACACACACACACACACACATATATATATATATATATATATATATATATATATCCAGGTTTTCCAACACTGCCCTTCTAAAATCAGGAGGTCAAAATGAAGCCTGTCATCAGCTGTTAGTGGATGACAAGGCAGCCAATGCCCAAATTATCATGCCCAAACTGTGCATCCTGCTATTGTGAGGATGAAAGCACTGGCCAGACATCATGTGGCCTGGAATGGACAAAGACATAGGAAGAGTCATCAGAGAATGCAGCACATGTCAGGACACTCACCATAACCCACATAAGTCCCCTGTATTCATAGAATCATAGAAAAGTAGAGTTGGAAGGGGCCTACAAGGCCATCGAATCCAACCCGCTGCTCAATGCAGGAATCCAGGTCAAAGCATCTCTGACAGATGTCTGTCCAGCTGCACCTTGAATGCCTCCAGAGTGGGAGAGCCCACCACCTCCCTAGGTAGTTGATTCCATTGTCTTATTGCTCTGACAGGAAATTTTTCCTGATGTTTAGGTGGAATCTAGGTTCCTGTAACTTGAGCCCATTATTCCGTGTCCTGCAAACTGGGATGATCGAGAAGAGATCCTGGCCCTCCTCTGTGTGACATCCCTTCAAATACTGGAAGAGTGCAATCATATCTCCCCTCAGTCTCCTCTTCTGAAGGCTAAACATGCCCAGTTCTTTCAGTCTCTCCTCATAGGGCCTTGTTTCCAGTCCCTTTATCATCCTTGTTGCCCTCCTCTGAACCCTCTCCAGTTTGTCTACATCCTTCTTAAAGTGTGGTGCCCAGAACTGGACGCAGTACTCAAGATGAGGCCTAACCAGTGCTGAGTAAAGGGGAATTATCACTTCCCATGATTTGGAAGCTATACTTCTGTTAATACAGCCCAAAATTGCATTTGCCTTCTTTGCAGCCACATCGCATTGCTGGCTCATATTCAGTTTGTGATCTACCACAATTCCAAGATCCTTCTCACTTGTAGTATTGTTGAGCCAAGTGTCCCCCATTCTGTAACTCTGCATTTGGTTTCCTCTCCCTAGGTGCAGCACTTGGCATTTATCCCTATTAAATTTCATTCTGTTGTTTTCGGCCCAGCGCCCCAGCCTATCGAGGTCACTTTGAATTTTGTTTCTGTCTTCCAGAGTATTAGCTGTTCCACCCAACTTTGTGTCATCTGCAAATTTGATAAGCATTCCCTGCACCTCCTCATCCAAGTCATTAATAAAAATGTTGAAGAGCACCGGGCCCAGGACCGAGCCCTGTGGTACCCTGCTTGTTACCTCTCCCCAGTTTGAGAAGGAACCATTGATAAGCACTCTTTGAGTCCGATTCTGTAGCCAATTGTGGATCCACCTGATAGTTGTTCCATCTAGCCCACTCTTAGCTAGCTTGCTAATCAGGATATCATGAGGCACTTTGTCGAAAGCTTTGCTGAAGTCCAGATATATAATGTCCACAGCATTCCCACAGTCTACAAGGGAGGTTACCCGATCAAAAAATGAGATCAGATTAGTCTGGCAGGATTTGTTCTTGACAAATCCATGCTGGCTTCTAGTAATCACTGCATTGTTTTCAAGGTGCTTGCAGACTGACTTCTTTATAATCTGCTCCAAAATCTTCCCGGGGATTGATGTCAGACTGACTGGCCTATAGTTCCCAGGTTCCTCCTTCTTGCCCTTTTTGAAGATGGGAACAACGTTTGCCCTCCTTCAGTCGTCTGGCACTTCACCTGTCCTCCATGATTTCTCAAAGATAATAGACAGTGGTTCTGGGAGTTCTTCTGCCAGTTCCTTTATTACTCTAGGATGCAGTTCGTCAGGCCCTGGAGATTTAAACTCGTTCAAAGTAATCAGGTGTTCCTTGACCGTTTGTCTATCAATCTCAAGCTGCAATCCTGCCCCTTCAGTCTGCACTTCAGGTTTGCCAGGGGGGGTCATAGACCCTCTTTTGGGAGAAGACTGAGCCGAAGTAGGAATTGAACACTTCTGCCTTTTCTCTGTCTTCTGTTATCAATTTGCCATCATTGCGTAGTTGAACCACCAGTTCTTTCTTCTGTCTTTTACTGTGCATGTATCTGTGCACTTCCTCTGGGAAGTGACCAAGAAACCTTACTGGACCTTTTCAAGGTAAAACCTTTCTAATTGCTGTGGATTCTTTCTCAAAATGGTTTGAAGTAGCCGTTGTCCAAGACCTAACATCAGCCTGTCATCAACCGTTCGCAGTTTACGGTGTGGCAGCCAAACACAATAGTATCTGACAATGGCACAGCTTTCACCTCTGCAATTTTCAAAGAATTTGCGAACAGGAATCTCATGAGGAGTATCACTGCTGCGCCTCACAAACCTCAAGCAAATGGGCAAGCAGAGTGAATGGTCCAGACCACAAAAGATGCCTTGAAGAGAATTACTGTCAGCTCCAGGTCGTGGGCAGCAAGGGTCCTGAGCAGAACACTGGGGCCAGGGGTTGATAGAGGCAGGAGCAGGTCAGGGGTGAGCAGAATCCAGAAGACAGGCTGAGGTCAAAGCACGAATCAAGCAAGGTGGAGACCAGAGGCAAGTCCAGCAAGCAAACAGGGTTCAAGCACAGGCCAAAGGTAGGAGGCAAATCCAAAGAGCAGAGTCCAGGCAAGGGTCAGAGGTGAGAGACAAAATCCAAGAGCAACAGAGCTCAGGCATGTACCAGGCAGAGAAGGGCCAGAAGCAGAAGCATTGGTCAAGAGCGGACACAGGTCAGATGCAAGGCATGAGGTTGGTTGCTGGAGACAGGAACCAGCTGCAGACAACACAGAGGCTTGCATTGCTATGGCAAAGGCTTGAGAGCAGAGGAAGCCCTTATATAGAGCCTCCCACACCAGCTCCCAGCTGGTGCACATTAATGCACCTGGGGCGTGCCTACCAGTCAGGGATTGCACCCTGCGAAGAAGTACTGCAGCCTGACCTGTTGTTCCCAAGGCGGCCACCAGATGGAGCTGCAGGGCAGATCCTGGCAATGACTGCAGGGAACTGGGCAACAAGACGGGCAAGATTCCTGTTTGCACAACACGTCAGGGATGTTGAAGAGTCCTTGGTCTCGAGTCACGAGTCGAGTCACGAGTCTTTGGACCCGAGTCTCGAGTCCGAGTCCGAGTCCTTGGTCCAAAATGGTGACTCATGAGTCATGAGTCACTCCCAAAGCTGACTCCACGAGTCCCTATTAAAATCAATGGGGGGGGGGTTCCCAACAAAATAAGGCTACTTCAGATGTGTGGTTTAAATAAATTCTAGGCACAAGTGTACCTTTTTATTTCAAACCTCTGCAACTGATTTTGGCAAGAACAGACTAGGCAGACAAACCCAAAATAACCAGGCAGGCAGAGGAGGCAGGGAACCCCAAAGCAGGCAGGCAGAGGCCTTTGTCTTGGACAATTCAACTGTTGAACTGGTCAAGAAGAGACCAGGCAGGCAGAGGAGGCTGGGAACCCCAGACAGGAAGGCAGAGGCAGCCAAACCCAAAATGTCTGAAAGGTTGCATTTTAGGAAAATGATTTTAAAAAATAAACTTGCTGTACTTCCTAAAATTTATCCATGTTGCATTTGAGGAACATGATTTTTTCTAAATGTTTGGCCCCCATTCTGGAACGGTGAGATGAGATCTCATCACAATTCCACCCTCACTGAACACCCGCTCCACTGGTGATGAACTTGCTGGAACCAGAAACACACTCAGAGCAGCCACACAGAGTAATCTCAGGTCCTTCTTCTGCCTCTCCCAAGTACGCAACACATCAATCAAAATAAATCTTGACACACTGTTGGGGCTGCACTCCTGGTAGCCGTCCATAGTGGCTGAGCAGCGGCACACCTCGCTTCCATGCGCTCTTCGCCAGCAATCACGCTCCTCTCCACTCCTTCTGGCACAGCCCAGGGATGTTGAAGAGTCCTTGGTCTCGAGTCCCGAGTCGAGTCTCGAGTCCCATTAAAAATATTGGGACTCGAGTCCGAGTCGAGTCAGAGGGGGGACTCAGTCCGACTCACGAGTCGAGTCCTCGAGTCCGAGTCCCCATCCCTGCAACACGTTACACCATGGTCCACCCCAGCCGAACTGCTTATGGAACGTCGCCTGCCTAGGTCATGTTCACCCTGATCTTGCCAGAGATTTGCAGTTTAAGGAAGGTCAGGAGCTGTACTCTGCTTTGACATCCGGGAATCTACGTACCTTTTCTCCACGGGAATCTGGTGTTGGCTCAGAACTACGGCGGTAGTCCACAGTCAGTTGCATCCACAATTGTGGAGGTGACAGGGCCGGTTTCATATAAGGATCAGGATGCAGATGGACAGTTCTGGAGACGTAATGTGGACCGGCTGCAAGGACACACTAATACAAACAATCCTTCATGCAAGGCTGCACAGATTATGTCCCCAGAGTCATTGGTCACGGACTCTGCTGAGATGAACCACCCTGTCCCCACAAATAGGAGCTCCTCTTCATTATCTCAAGGAAGTATCAGGATTACCAACGGAAGAGCTTGAGGCTTCTTCTGCCGAGGCAACTCCAGAATCAAGTCCTCTTGGAGGGCCACAGCAGGTGTGACGTCATCCAGCCTGGATGAATGACTACTCTGTCTAGGAGAGGGCTCTCCAACCTTGGGTCCCCAGATGTTGCTGGACTACAGCTCCCAGAATCCCTTGCCATTAGCTGGGTATGCTGGGAGCTGTAGGCCAGCAACATCTGGGGACCCAAGGTTGGAGAGCCCTGGTCTAGGAGGAAGGGGCGTTGTGTACTGTCTCTTTAAGAGGCAAACCCCAGAAGCCCCCCAGAAGCTGCAATACGAAAAGCACAGGCTATAAGTGGCATGTAGATACAAATAAGAATGTAAGGTTTTCCTAAGCAGAAGCATTTATTATTCCTTTTATGTAATTTGAGAACATTCCTCATTGATTCACTGCCAGTTTTGACAAAAGAGCTATTTCCCCATGAAGAAAATTAGAAAATATTTTGGCATGCTTTCTCTGCACAGTCATTCTGCTCATCAGTAGTCTACTAGTATGCCTGGGGGCTCATCTCAGAAACCAAATAGGAGCTCCAGCTTTATTGATTTTGTTCCAGGGGTCCTTGTTAATAAGTGGGTCCAACTGTTCTAGAAGGTTCCTTTATCAATATCTCGACGCAGCAAAAATACTTCACGCCTTGAAAAACCTACAGTTGGTCCAGCATAGTAGCTAACGCTTCCTTTGTAAGATTGCACCTGGTAGTAAATCCAGAATAACCATCATCCCCAGGGCCGGATTAAGAGCATTATGGGCCTGGTGCTGAGGATTTTGGTGGGCCTTTTTATGGAAATAAATAAAATGAAGACGCAATTTTATATTAAAACAAATTAAATATTTTAATTACCATTAAAGTGCCAAAACTGAAACATATTGAAAATATTTCTTTTTTTGTAAACAATAAGCTTGTTAACTCAATAAAACCGTTATAAATAGAACATTCACAACAACCATTTTTAAATAAACATAAACCATATAAACAATTTAAATATAAGTGTATGATGTTTGGCTCATAAAAATTTGTTCCTTAAAGTATTATTATTATTATTATTATTATTATTATTATTATTATTATTGCATCATAATCAATACAGCCTGCGTTATGATTATGGTGCAGAGAGTAACTCTTGAAATAAATAGCAACCACTAGTTTTAAACACACAAACAGGTTATTCACTGAACTCTAACCTGCATTTAAACTAAATGAATCAAGCTGGTAGATTAAAATAAAATTACACATTAACTTTTCTTGCTTTTTTACTTGCAAATTCCTCAATTGTAGAATCAAGATTAAGCTCGTTCAGTAAACCATTTTCAATGCACAACAGAGAGAGCGCATTTAAACGCTCCTGATCCATGGAAGACCTTAGTTCATTTTTCACACGTTTTAATGCTGAAAATGAACGCTCACCACTGCAGTTGCTGACCATTAAACACAAATACATGCGGAGGGTCACAAATGTATTTGGAAATGCACCGACTAGAGATTGTGCAATCATAAACTTGTACATTTGTGTTTCTTGACTCCCATGAATGTCTTGATTTGCAGTGGAAGATTGGTACATTTTGAAAATAGATGAAAACTGTACAATTTCATCTGCAAACAGGGGTTCAAGATCTTCAGGATATTTTGACACTAGTGTAGTGGCTCTGGAACGTAGACTATCAGCTGCTAGAGTGCATATTTCTGATAGAAATCCAAATCTTTCTTGAATTATATTGTATGCTGCTTGCCTGTGCCTCAGTGATTCTGTCAATTGGTCAATTATAGGATAAAAGGTATGCACTTTAAACCTCTCAGAGGGTGTCATATCAGCATTAGCATCTTCTGCATCACCATAGTCCCACCTCCTATTTCTTTTCACTTTCCTTCCACGTTGTAGCTGGTACTCCTCGCAGCCGGAAATATTTTTACCCTGCTGTTCAAATTCAGAGAATCTAGAACGGAGAGACTGCACAAAATCCTTTAGAGAGTTCAGCATGTCTGTTGCTGTATGCAGATCTAATTTTGCATCTTGGAGACACTGACTGGTTCTGTGAAACCTTGGTAAAATGACAGACCATACTTCAACAACCATTATTCCAGTTTCCAATTGATCCATGACATTATTTAGGCCCTTTGCTTGTAAACAGACCTCTCCCTTTGTGGATTCATCATTCATAATATTTGAAAGGACATCTCTGATAGTACTATAGCCTTTTTGTAAGGCATTCACAGCATCATGGTGAGCAGACCAACGTGTATCAGATAACCTTTTTAATGTCGGTATACCACATAGTTTGAAACTATCTGTTAACAGATTCCATCGACGAGTTGAAGCAGAAAAAAAACAATACAACTGCTGCACAAAATTAAAGAACGAAACTGCAACTGGACAGCTGTTTACGGCATTTTGTCCAACAAGATTAAGTGAATGTGCACAACAAGGAATGTATTCAGCAAGTGGGTTTTTTTCCCAAATTAAGGCCTGCATACCATTATATTTGCCACTCATATTAGATCCGTTATCATAAGACTGACCCCTGCAGTCTTTGATGGAAATTCCATTTTCATCCATGAACTGCAAAATAATGTTTGCTAGCTCCATACCAGTGTGTCCGTGCATTGGAATGAATTTCGTAAAATGCTCCACTGGACCACTAGGTAGTACATAGCGAAATATAATTGTTAGTTGATCACAATGTGCTATGTCAGGGGTGGAGTCAACAGAAATTGAATAATATTTGGCTTCTTTTATCTCGTTTATGATTTGCTGCAGCACTTGCTGACCAATCAGTTCAATAAACTCATCACATATCGTTGATGATAAGTACCTCCACGTTTTTTAACCTCTAGGGCAGTCTTCCCCAACCGGGGCCCTTCCAAATGTTTGGGGGCCCAGCTCCCATCTTCCCCAGCCACTGGCCATGCTGCCTGAGGCAAATGAGAACTGTAGTCCAAAATATCCAAGAGGGATATTTGGTGAACTCTGTTCTCTGGGGTTTTTCAAAATAAAACTTAAAATGCCACACAATTCCCCATGAAAGCGCACGTGCTTTGGAGCGGCAGCCCCAGGCCCCGCACGCACACACGTGCACGCACACACACACACACACACACACAGTATTAGCCAAGCAGGTGACATTTTGCAGGCGGCAGGAGGATCAACACCCCCAAAAGGCAGACACACACACCCACAAACACACAGCCCTCTCTTACGTTCAGTTTGGCTCACAAAAGAGGGAAAGCCCTTTTACAGAAAAAAAGGAGAAGGAGAAGGAGAACTTGCAGATCAAAAGAGTCAAACTTTTGAACCTTACCTGTGCAGAGCAGGACCATCAGGACCAGCGGCAGGTAAAGACCATCCCAGAGGTTTGTCCCATAGCAAGCAGAAGTCATGGTGGAGATTTTGGAGGCGGGTGGGCAGAGAGGGGTCGCTTGATGGAGCAAAAACTCAAAACTCCTGCAGCTCATCAGTAAGGGTCTTCCCAATTTCCCCCACATTATTTATTTAAAAAAAAAAAAAAAAAGCAGCCACAACAAAAAGCCAGGAAGCTTTGCTTGACCAAGAATAATTGTGTTGTTCTTGTTGCTTTGTTTCGTTTTCGTTTTTGTTTTTTTGTTAAACTAGCATTTGAACAATTGAGCTGCAAATCAGAAAGATCTTTTGCTCGAGGCTGGAGAGAGAGGTCCCTTCTAAATCTGAATATTACAGACCCTAGCAAGCCCCCCATGTGCTTCAGGAAGAAGTTCTCACAAAGAAATGTAGTAACAGTGATTGAAATGCAAAAAGCTACCGAAATGCTAATTTGAGAACAACAGTTCTTGCTAGGTCTTGCCTCAAGCCTGTAATGCAGATGTGCTTAGAACACCTTTCTAATCTTGAAAAAATCATTAATTATGCTGAATGATAACGATCAGAGCTAACTGGAGGGCCTATTTTCTGCTAGGGGCCTGGGGCTGCCGCTCCAATAGCCCCTATCTTAATCCGGCCCTGATCATCCCTGGGTCCATCCTCAGGATTACTAGTGCTAATTATTTACAAATTCTGTGAAGACATTCATTTTGTCTCTGACTACAAGGGTTAAATGAGCATAGCCAAGCAAAGAAGGTTTATTTCTTTATCTATTTATTTTATTTCTAAACCGCCCAGTAGCTGAAGGCTGTGTTATTGGCAGTTACTGAGTGGTCACTGTGCTTATCTCAGATCCATTTGAGTGTTGCATAGGAAGCCTAAAGTATTTGCATTTGGGGTGCTCACTTATGCATCACGAAAAAAGAGGACAAGATACCAATTTGCATAAAATTTGAGTGTGCTAATTTATATGAATATATGAAAATTTAGAAATAATGACTATCATTTAAATAGAAAAACAGTACATCTCCCCATAGCAGGGAAAACTGCAATATATTGCATTTCATGGACTTTGGGCCCCACTGTTTGCATTTTCCCCTCTATACCCCTTCACTACTTTTCCTCTTTAAGGAAAGCTGGCTGTATAAAAAAAGAAAAGAAAAGAATAAACACCTGGCATCAGGACTATTTTACATGTGTTTGAGCTTGCTAGGGAGTAAGTTCCATTAAGCGCAGGGGGACTTACTTCTGAGTAAACATGCATAGGATTACACTGTACATTTAGATAGCCCCACGGTTATAATCCTGTAGTTCTCTGGAAGGGGCTGGTATTTAACAGTAATGCTATTTGTCTGTTTGTGAGTGTATGTAAGAAGAAAGAGGTGGGGAGAGAAAGAGAGAGACTGACTTATCAACCCCTTTATATGGCATTTATGATTTGCCTACAGGCTTGGATACTATAAGAGACCTGCTGGGCCTTCTTTAAATATTGAGCCCCAATATTTGGATATCTGGATTTCAAATGACAAGACTGCACATTTAAACGGCTCTGTGTCCTTTAATTGGGATCGGTGTAGTATGTTTATCGCCCCACATTATTGCATTTTCATCGCCATGGTTACATTTGCAGGAACTTCCCATTGAGTTTTATATCGACAGATGGAAAGCTTTTTAATCTCAGCAGGCTGAAAGCAAAAAGTAAGGTAATTACAACCTCCGTTGTGGAACTTCAGTATGCTGATGATAATGTGGTCTCTGCACATTCAGAGGATGATCTCCAAACTATCCTAAATGCTTTTGCAGAAGCATACGAAAAACTTGGTCTCTCACTTAACATCAAAAAAACCAAAGTGCTTCATCAGCAAGTGCAAGCCAATCCTTTGGTGATGCCATCTATCCAGCTTGGCGGGACAATACTGGAAAATGTCGATCATTTTCTCTATCTTGGCAGCTATCTTTCTGTTACAGCTAACATCGACAGTGAAATCCAGCATCGTCTGAGCTCCGCAAGTGCCGCATTTTCTCGAATGAAACATAGAGTGTTCGAGGATCGGGATATTTGTAAGAAGACCAAAACACTGGTTTATGAAGCCATTGTATTACCAACTTTATTGTATGCCTGCGAAACATGGACTATCTATAAACGTCACTTCCACCTCCTTGAAAGGTTTCATCAACGTTGCCTCCGGAAAATCCTGCAAATTACTTGGGAAGATAGGCGAACAAATGTCAGTGTACTGGAAGAAGCAAAGACTACTAGCATTGAAAAAATGATCCTTCAACGCCAACTTCAGTGGACCGGTCATGTTGTTCGAATGCCTGACTGCCGTCTCCCAAAGCAGTTACTTTACTCCCAACTCAAGGATGGAAAGCGGAATATCGGTGGTCAATATAAGAGGTTTAAAGATGTTCATAAGGCTAATCTAAAAAAATGCAATATAAACATCGAAAACTGGGAAGCTCTGGCCCGTGAACGATCTAAATGGAGGTTGGCCTTTCACAAAGGTTCCATGGACTTTGAAGAAGCCCGAGTGCAAGGTGAAAGGGAGAAACGTGCTAAGCGAAAAGCACGTCAAATGAATCCTTTACAGGACCATCTTCTATCTGGTAACCTGTGTCCTCACTGTGGGAAGCTGTGTGGATCTAGAATTGGCCTCCACAGTCACTTACGG
Source organism: Shinisaurus crocodilurus (assembly GCA_021292165.1). Taxonomy (NCBI): domain Eukaryota; kingdom Metazoa; phylum Chordata; class Lepidosauria; order Squamata; family Shinisauridae; genus Shinisaurus; species Shinisaurus crocodilurus. The sequence continues at coordinate 587,707 of JAHFWL010000435.1, forward strand.
ACCCATCGCTAGAGTCTACACAATCTTCTTTAGAATTTTCCTCCTTTTATCCCGGAAGACAATCTTACTCGGTCACGAGTGATCGCCTGATGATGATGATGATGAGTGAATGGCGCTATAATGATGCTGACTGCAGTGCACTAAAGCATAGGCTTTGATGCCACTCAATCACAAAGAGACCCCTGCTGGCATGCCGTGGTGTGTGTTAAGAGTATTTGTAGCACTCTTCAGCTATTTGGGATATAGAAGGAGAGAAATGCAAAGACAAACAAAAAACTGACAGCATTTAAGATGCCCCTGTAGTCTGGAATACAACTGGGACCCTGTGTGTTTGTTTACCATTTTTGTTTCTCTGCTTATTCAGTATCTCACATATTTCATTGATAATTGCCACTTGGCATCAATAGGCAATGGAGCAACATTTATTACATTTTATTTATTACTTTTTTTTTAATACCCTGCATTTTTTCCCTCTTTTGAGGAACTCAAGGCAGCTTACATAATCCTCCTCCTTCTCCTCTCCCCTTCAACCTCACAACAACCCTGTGAGGTAAGTTAGGCTGAGAGTCAGTGACTGGCCCAAAACTGTTAGAAAACAAAATGAAAAATGTAGGCCAAGAACCAAGCACATTGATGTTCGTTACTCTCATGTAAAGGACTGTGTGCAGAAAGGGTGGGTAACACTCAAATACTGTGCAACAGGAGAAATGGTGGCAGATCTTTTCACAAAACCATTGCCTGTAGTAAGACACAGGAAGCTAATGACGGCGCTAGGCCTCATTGAGCAAATGTGAAACAAGATGTACTTCAGCTTGTGTGGGGGATGTTGTGATATGTATCACTTCACCAGCTGTAGCACACTGTTTACACATGGAAAGAACAGAATGGCTGTAAACAAGTTTGTTATGTCTTTCTGGGTTCTCGTGTTTTTCGCATGGGAAGCCTAGACCGTGGGAGCATTATGAGCTAGTCACATGGTTTGTATGTTCTGATGACGTGCTAACTTGTTTTCTGTCTGAAGCCATCTTAGAGAGAGGCAGGACTGCTCTCTCTCTTCTTCTTTGTTCTTCTTGCTGGACTTTTGTCACTGCAACAATGTAACTTCTTTGCTGAGGTGGAGTGAAGCTCAACTTACTCCACTGAATGTAATGCTTGCTATGCATTTATACTCTGCACATGGACTGTAACTAGGAAATGTATACTCTGTAGAACTTTACTTGCTAAGTGAATAAACAGGTAGAATTAGACCTGTAGTGTTACAGAGTGTTTCCTGACTCCATGGATTAATCTGCAAACGGGGAAGCTGGAAGCAAGTTGGATTACAGGCAGGCTGGGCTGGCATCTTCACAACACGCTGCACGCTGCGAAAAGGGGGGAGCTGAGATCTGGAAGATCTGTGTGTGGAATAACAGGCCTCTGCTAGCACACAGACAGGATTTTAAATCTCCCATGCGCACACGCACTCTGCTGCTCACATGCACACGCCCCAACATTGGATACTGGTCAAATTTTGTCAGCTAACTAGGAACATAGGGAACTGCCTTATACTGAGTCAGACCATTGGTCCATCTAGCCCAGTATTGTCAACACTGACTGGAAGTGACTCTCCAGGGTTTCAGGCAGAACTTTTTCCTAGCCCTACCTGGAGAACCTGGGGGTTGAACCTGGGATCTTTTGCCTGCAAAGCAGTTGCTGTACTACTGAGCTAGGGTCCCTCCCTAATTGTGTGAGTGTGAAAACCATTGCTTGTGTTTGACTATACACAATCTTCGCAGATGTAGTAGCACAATTCATGCTGACCATGAGCAACACTGGCGAAGAGCACTCACAACACTATGTCCGCTAATCTTTGGCATGCCCAAGGAACTAGATAGAAGAACCTGTTTGCAGGAACATGCTAAAGATCAATACGTGCAAAGTCCAATGCATGCTGCTAGCTTCACTTGTAACTCATCATCAGTACAAGCAACGACTACCATGCTTGGCAGGGTTGTGCAAACAGGCTCTGTATCAGTTGGAAATTAGCAGCTAAATTTGTTATGAACTTTTTGAACGGGCATTGACCTGTGTCAAGACACTCTTGGGACTTTTCTGGAGGAAGCTGCTACACTTTTGCCATTTCTTTTTAACACTTTTGTAAACTAATGGCTTTTTACGAAGACATCAGTAGTCTCCAGGGCTGCCAGATCACTGAGCCCATAGAACCCACCTATCACTTTCAATGATTTTAGGCAGTGGGTGAATATGCAGGCATTGCACCTCTTACTCTGCTTCTCCATCCCTGCTGTGCTTGTCCTTGAATAGCCACTGATGCATCGCCAAAAAATAGGAAATGCATCACCAAAACAGAAAGAAGATAAAGATTGGCATAAAATGTGGATATGCTAATTTACAGGTATAGACATACATTTAGAAATAATGACTGGGTTCACACAACATGACAAGCCACAGTACGGGTTGAGTGTGGGTTGTCGTTGAACCGAGGGTGGTTGTTGAGTCATGGGTTGTTGTGTTGTGTGAACCCAGCTACGCTAACAACCCATGAAGAGAACCCATGGTTTGTTGTTGGATTGCGAACTGTGGGTTGTTCATGGTTAACAAACTATGGTTTGTTTGCCCAGCTGGGTTCACAAAATTCAACAACCCATGGTTCAACGACAATCCACACTCAACCCATACCCAACCCGTACTCTGGCTTGTCGTGTTGTACGAACCAGGTCAATGAGTATAATTTAAATAGAAATACAATACATCTCACCATAATGGGCAAGTCTGTGACCAGGTGATCTGTGTGCCTGCTCAGTCTGCTCTCCAGATGCTTAACTGTTGATGGGCTACTTCAAGCCCCCATCCCCACCCCGCTGCTATGCCTTCTTGTGGTTCTTTATCTTTAAACCAGACTTGGGACAGGGCAGCCTTTCAAAGAGAGGACACCTTCAAATACAGAACTGTCCTCTGTAAAGTAGACACCTGGCTACCCTAGGCAACTATGGTTGTTCCCCTACTTGCCATTAAGAAGAAAGCAATGAGGCAGCTGAACTAATGTAAGAGCTGCAGTAGAAGCAAGAAAAAGCAGGAGTGAGATAGAGCAGGGGAACCAGTGATGGGAACCATTGAGGAACAGGTTCTGGGGGCATGGTGTGTGTATGTTGCCTTGACATTTGTTGGTCTCCATGATTGCAGAATCTTCTGTCTGTTAACTCGTTTGGAGAAAGAAAAAGAGTCTGCAGTCAGGAGAACCATTGATGGTGAGAAACCCACATAGCAACCATAGATGTTCTGTGCCCATAGCAAGTGCACACCAGTTTCAATATGTTTGTTTGTTTGTTTTTATCCTGCCCTTCATTCTAAGGAGCTCAGGGAGATGTACAAGCCTCTACCACACCCCCTGACCTTCCATCTTCACAACAATCCTATGAGGTAGGTTAGGCTGAGAGTCGGTGACTGGGCCCAAGGTCAGGCAGTGGGTTTCATGTGTGAGGATTTGAATCGGGTCTCCCTAGTCCGACACACTAACCATCACACAACACTGCTTCTTCGGGGATTTTCAAAAGTGGATTGTGGAGGTCAGTAGGGGAAACAGCTCTGGAGGAAAGTGACCCACAAAATCCTGATTCGTGTATGTATGTGCATCCCTTGGATCATGACATGAATCTTCTTGTAAAAAAAAAAATGGAAGAAGGAAGACTCAGCAGAGAGACAGATCAGTTACCGGTAGTTAATTTCAATCACTGAAAAGTATTGGAGCAAATCTTTAAAACAATTAATTTGTAATCACCAAAGGAAAAAGACTGAGCACCAGTAGCCAATCTGGATATGCTAAGAAGAAATCATGGCAGACAGCGCTATTTTTTTTACAAGATGAACTGCAATTCATTGGGTTCTGCTTCTGTGTTTGCAAGAAAATAGATGGTGATAACAGGAAGCTAATTGAATTACAGGGCCCTTGCATGAGACGGTCTACTTGACATTTTCAACTGGTCCCAGGTAATATTGATTTTCACTTACTGTGGTCCTGTGCTGGATTTTAAGAAGTGAAGATTCCAAACTACTTTACTAATCCTTAGGATATGTCCTATTTTAAGCATCTCTTTCTCACTAGGGTGCTGAATTTCATCAGATAGCTACATCTTTGTTTTGTTTACTGATTGTAATTGAATAAATTCAATATCCATACAAAGAAAGTGTAGGAATGGAATGATGAATAATCCCACTCTACTGTGAAAGTAGTTGGACGACACTGAAATTTAATAAAGGCAAATGTAAAGTACTGGAACAAGAGAGGAAAATAATCTCATGTGTGTTCCGGATTTGTTCCTGAGCCATTGAGAGCTTCAAAGCCAGCACTTTGCATTGTGAAGCAACCAAGGTAGCCAGTGAAGTACTGGCAATATATGTTTAGTTTTGGGTGTTCCGGTTAACAACTGTGTTCTGAAGCAGTTGTAGTTTCTAAGCAGTCTTCGGAGGGCAAACCCATGCAGAGCACATTAAAGCAGACTGCTGTTTAACTACTTGCCTGGTTACCAGAGGCAACAAGGAATTACATGCAGGGAAATGTGCAGGGAAGGGACAGATAGCTCGATCTCTCTTCCACCAACCCACTGGGTTTCCATGCTGGCTGCAAACCCTTTCCGCCACGGCCAACACCGAAAAGCAGCAGGCTGACGGGCAAGGGAAGAAACGATCTGACCTTTATCCACAGTTCCCTGCGGTTCTGTGTTGGACATGGAGGAAGGCAAGCTGCCTCCTCGGCAGACAGCAAGGGAACCAAGCAGGATGAGGGATGACGGGGTCCAGTGGAGGCCGATGGCCCCCATGTCAGTGGGGCAGCTTATCCACTCCAGGTTGTAGTCTGAACTTTTAAGGAGCTATCCATGGTGCTGAACCTATTTGGCAGCTAGGGTTCTGCATCATGGAGAGCTCCTTTAAAGTTCAGACTAAAGCCCAGAGTGGATGCACTGCCCCACTGGCATTCGAGTCACCAGCCTCCACTGGAGCGATCTGTCTCTCCTCCACCAGCCAGCTTGGTAGAGTTCAAATCGTGTTTTTTTACTAGACTGCTAAGAGGCTAGCAGCTTAGCAGGGAAGTAAAAACATTTCCCAGCTAGTACATTTTCTGACCCTATATGCAAGGTTGCATTACTGTATATAACCTGGAAGTTATCAGGGTACCATCCCCCCGGTATGCTTGGGCAGCTGCCAAGGACCCAGCCCCCTGACAAGGTCCCCCAGTGACTGCTGACTCCTACTTTGAACTTTCCTGCTTGTCCCCTCCCCCAGGACCTGGTCTTACCGAGTGGTAGGCGGCTGGGAAGCTGCCATTTAAACTTGCCCACAATGCCCTGGAGTGATGCTATATAGGGGCATTGTGGGTAATTACAATGGTAGGTGGCTTGCAGCCGGCTGCCACAGATCGCGGCACTGCTACTGCTGCTGCCCGCCACCCCTTGTAAGCCTACTGAGGAAGGCGGTGATGTCAGAGGGGGCCCACCAGAGGACACTTGGCTCCTCACACCTGGACCTGTTGCCAGACCATGTTGGCCATTCATGTATTTGCTTCTCCTGTACAGGGTCCCTGCTCGGCACATGCCCCTCTTACCAAGCTCAGTTCAGGATTCCCACTGAACCGATCACTGCATCCTCCCCTCCCCTCATGAAAGAGACCCCCTCCCTAGAATGGGTCAGTGGCTGTGCTACCCCCACTGTACCCTGCTACAGCACAACTAAGGTTTCCAACATCCCAGTCCTGTGAGTGCTGGTCTTTTAAATGCTAGAAAACCTAATGGTCTGGTCTACCTAAAAGAGGGGTGTTGCACCGCTTTCATCCTGAGGGCCAGATTCCGTTTCAGAGAAGCTCTTGGGGGCCGCATTCCAGGTGGTGAGCAGGGCTGACTGAAGGCAAAAGGGGAGGGGCCAGAATACCAGCATATTGTAGCTGAATCCTCTCACGGCCAGTAACTAAGCCTTAGGAAAGACATTTCAGCCTTTTAGAATGGGGGGGAAACTGAACAAAAGCCAGGGAACCACCAAACAACTGGTGGTTGCAGAAAGGGGGTTATGCCAGTGGAAGGGAGTGCCAGATTGGCACCCCAGGATGGCTGGATTTGGCCCCTAGGCCTGAGGTTTTGCACCCCTGGCCTAAAATTATGCTATTCTCTCACAGATTTCAAGGGTAGAGTTTTAAAGAGGTACTTAGAGAACCCATGGTTTGTTGTCAGGTTGCGAACTGTGGGTTGTTAATGGTTAACAAACCATGGTTTATTAGCGCAGCTGGGTTCACACAACAATCCACATTTCAACAACCACCCATGTTTCAAAGACAACCTGCACTCAACCTTGAGTCTGGGTTGTTGTGTTGCATGAACCCAGTCAGTGAGACTTACTTCTCAGTGAACATACATAGGATTGTTCTGTAACTGAAATCTCCAGGAATCATTCTGGAATGATGTAATTGAAATATTTTGTCTAAGTCACAGAATGTAATGTGTTTGACTCAACAGTAGTTAAAAAATCCCTTTGAGTAATGAGTTTAGAGTTAGACACCATGCTTGAAAAATAGATATACAAACGGGGAAAAGGTATTGGGAAATGCAATAAAAAATACAAGGATTTTGAACACAAGACCTATAATAAACAAGCTGTGATGAATGAACTGGGGACAAGATAATAGTAAGTTTCAAATATGCAAAAAGCAGCCATAAACTTAAGAGGTTTTTCTCAACTACTGAATGAAAGTAGGGTCAGAACGAATGGGTTTATAGTTCAATCAGAAAGTTGGGCTGAAAATATGTAAGAACTTTTTGGACATAAGAATAGGCAAAGAGAAAAAGGGAGTTGGATGGGTTTGCATTATTATCAGATGCTTTTAAAAGATGTGATAGACAATAAATTAAGGATAGGTAACCGATGCCCTCCGTATGTTGGGGTGGGGGTATTTTTGAATTAAAGATGCAAAAATGCAAAAAAAAAAAATCTTTTTACTTCACCTTTGGGCAAGGTCATAATTATTCCCTTTTTAACACTGGGGGAACGATAGGAACTTGCCTAAGATCAGCCAGCAGCTATATGTGCTGAGGTGGGGTTTGAATTTTTCTGCCCAATTTCCACATCCAATGTTTCACCCAGTGTCTCCTTGCTTCATATACCTCTTGGACATTCTCCTGCTCCCACCTTAGGATGATCTTCCACAAATTGTGGAGATGTTTAGGTGCTGGTGCATTGCCACCAAAGTTCAGCCTTTGTGTTGACTCTGATAATATAAACATGTGTTCATTTGTTGTATAGATCGTTGCTTCTTTTCTTACCCTGAAAAGCTGCAAGTGTGCAAATTCACCCTTTGGTTTAAAGCAAGCACAGATATTTCTATGTAACTTGAGGATTTAGGTTTTTCTTTATCTTTGCTGTTCGAAAGGTGGTCTCAGTTTATCCATGTTGACTAGACAGATCCCTGTAAAGGGAATATAAACCAGCTGTAGGTTTTGCTGGGAATGGAAAGTCAAGTGAAGAATTTGCGCAAATTGGAGAGCAGGAGGGAAGCATCTGGCAATGCTAATTAGAGATAATTCAATCTGATTGTACACAAAGCATAATCCAGTAGCTGAACTCACATGAGTGGCTTTTCTGTGACCTTGTACAAGCTTGAACTAACTGCTGAAGTGGGGAAAATGCTCTGATTCTCATCCTTCCAGACTGGCACTTTGAATCAGGAGTGCCACACATTCAAGACAGAGGAGTTGAGCTGATTTCTATAGTTAACGGTCAAGGGCTGAATGACAACATCATGGCCTTTTTCAATCTGAGCATGTACAGCAGTTCTAGGGTGACCACTTACACAAAAAGTGGCCAAAAAAAGAAGAAAGGCATCACCTAAAAAGAGGACACCAATTTGCTTAACATTTGCATATGTTAATATATATGCATAGATGCAAATGTAGAAAAAATGCTATAATTTAAATAGAAATACAATACAATAGTGGGGAAGACAGATCAGGTGACCCGTGTGCCTGCTCAGTCCATGCAACTTCAAGGACCCCCGTTATCCTTCCTGTGGTTCTTTATCTTTAAACCCAGTTTGAAGGACTGGGCAGCCCTACAAACCGAGGACCACCTTCAAATAGAGGACTATCCTCTGTAAAGTAGGAGAGTTGACCAAACTAACGGTTCCATGGCTACCACACACCAAATTGGCTTGGTTGCACATCTCAGTAAACCCACTCAGGAGTGGCTTTGTGATGGCATGCTCAACAGTCCAGTTCTCTGCATGGTAGTTGTGCCACAAATGGACACATGAAGGCCAGGTCTATCTGTCTAAACATGACACTAACCCTACGTGTATCATCTGTTGATCATGTGCTGAATCTCCACTTCAGAAATCCACCACAGAAATTCTGTGATAGTTTGGCGTGCAATCCTATTTGCATGATGAGTTTACATTAAGTTCATGTGAGATGCAGCAGCACGGGAGGATGTTATCTGTCAGCCAGAGCAGTCTGTGAAGCAGCCAGAGTGGCTGATCTTGTGGAGATAATCCTGCCTTCTTTTTCTCTATGGTTGTCTGGCCAAGAACTGGCACAAATATCAAAAGTTTAAATGAGCGTGGATTGCATCCATCTGGAGAACCCTAGAGGGCCAGATCGGTACCCCAGGAGGGCCAAATTTGGCCTCTAGGCCGGACATTCTGCACCCCTGCTCTGTGCTGCTACTTTGCAGTTTTAAGGCATTTGGGAAAATTCCCAACACTATTGCTTTGGGTACTGTCCATATACTTGCATACTAGGACTCACATCACTTTCTGGTTTGGGGCTCATTAATATGCACCATAAGCTACTCCTTCTTTTCATCTTTGTGTTTTTAGGATTGTGTATGGTGCCAGATAGCCTGGTAAGCTACCCTGGTAGTTGTGATGTTTAGATGATCAAGAAAGCCATTTGTCTTACAAAGCAAGGGAGCTTCTTAATCTAAATATTTCCAGTAAGGTTTTATATATATATATATATATATATATATATATATATATATATATAGTATAATATTTCCATTGCTATCACCACTCAGCTGGGAAACAGCAGTGAAAAATGTGCTTCAAGGCTTATTGGTTTGATAAGGAGTTTTAGAAATAAGCCACTGCATATGCATTTCAAATAGTTTTGATCTTCTACATATCCAGAGTACAACATGAGAGTAGCTCTGTTACTAAATTGTCAATCTGTAACAGCAAGAGGCCCTAATCCAGAGATGCTCAGGCACAAAAAAATTGCTGGGCATGAACGTTCCCTGTGTGGATGCTGCAAGAAGCAGGCAAATAGGCCAGAAGCCATGGTAGAGTGGCCAGATGTCCTACTTTACAGAGAACAGTCCTCTATTGGAAGATCAGTCATAGGATAATCCTCTCTTTGAAGGTGTCTCCTCTATCTGAAGGACTGTCCAGTCCAAGCCCAGTTTAAAGATAATGAACCATAAGCAGGACGAGCAGAGGCCTTGAGATTGCCCATCCACACTTAGCCCCTGGACATCAGACTGAGCAAGCACACAGGTCCCCTGGTTAGAAGTCTTCCCCACTATGGTGAGACGTGTCGCATTTCCATTTAAATTATAATTAGAGCCAGTGTGGCGTAGTGGTGAGAGTGTTGGACTGGGACTCGGGAGATCCGGGTTCTAGTCCCCGCTCGGCCATGAAGTTCACTGGGTGACTTTGGCCCAGTCACTCTCTCAGCCTAACCTACCTCACAGGGTTGTTGTGAGGATAAAATGGAGAGAAGGAAGACCATGAAAGCTGCCTTGAGTTCCTTGCAAGAGGAAGAAAGGGATAGAAATGTAATAATATATAAAAATAAATAAATAAAATTGTATAACTGGAGGTAGCCGAATTGGGCATGTAACCTGTATGGGATGCCCGACTTGCTTTGTGGGGAGTTCTTGTCTTGAAGGAGGACCAGTGTGCCTCCACTCATGCTCTTTGTAAATAAAGCAAATATTACAAAAACCCCTTGGGCAAATATTACAAAGTCCCCCTTCTTCCTTGCAAGAGGAAAGAAGGCTGGATAGAGATGAAATCATCATCATCATCATCATCATCATCATCATCATCATCATCATCATCATCATCAAAATTGCATCTATACATATAAATTCACATATGCAAAATTCATGCAGATTGGTGCCCACTTTTGTCCTCTTTTTTGGTGATGAATTTCCTCTTTTCTGGCAATGTGTAAAAGGCCACCCTAAGCCACGGACACCAGAATGCAAAAGTGAATATTTCTATGTGACTGAGAACAGAAGTTTGAACTGGGCTCATTTCCACACATGCAGACTTGTGCTTTTGGCAGCAGAGCACTGGATCTGCTCTCCCTGGATGGGCAGGAGGCGCTGGTTTTCTGTGTACAGCAAGATTCCACAAAAACCTGGCACATGCCAAAAAGGAGAATGTTTGATCTACCATTCCCACCCACCCCAACGCTGCAGGCCCTGTGTGGTGTTGTGCACACAGAACCACCTTTCTGCATGTGCTAGACAGAAGACTGCAGGATCAAGGTGAGAGTGTTTCCCAGTCTCTTTAAAGATGAAGAAAAATCCATACTACTATTCTCTAGCACCTTGTCCCAGTGAATAAATAAGGATAAATTAGTTTTGAATTGCCAGGCGCATTGCACACTTAAAATGCGATAGATATGATAAATAATGGGCTGCTAAGTCATAATATTGTTAGGGCTTAAGTAGGCAAGATGACAGAGATGTGTGTGAACAGATCTCCTGTCTCTTTACATGTGAGCCAATAGCAACCATGGAGGGGACCAAGATTTGGATCAGGAGCACAGGGCTCGGGGAGGGGGAGTTAACCATTTCCCTAATGAAAATCATCCCCTCTTCCCAAAACTGCTATTTTTCCCATTAGGAGAATTGTATACATATGCAGGCTACACAGTTGAAGCTTAGATGTCTGCTATTCTTCAGGAAAACAGCGCAACAGGAAAGGGTACCTCTCCCCCCCCCCACCGCAGCACTGTGGTCCTATTCAAATCACACACCCCATGGTACTTGCTAATATTTAAAGAGGCAGAAGGTTCATGATCAGATCTCCATTGTCTCATCTAGTTAGGCCCTTCGTTGCCAGGGGCATAAACAACTATATTTCTGTATGTAGTATTTACAAAGAGAAGAATTAGCTACACCTGAAATTAAAATACATTGCTATGTTTTGATACGAGTGCACTCACAACAACACGCTTTCTGATGTCCCATTGCTAAAACAAGCTTTCAGGCAGCCTCCTCCAACCTGGTGCCCTCCAGATGTTTTGGACTTCAACTCCCATCAGCCCCAGCCAGCATGACCAATGGGTAGGAATGCCTGGAGTTGTAGTCCAAAACATCTGGAAGGCAGCAGGTTGTGGAAGACTGTTTTGGGTTTATAGGCCTGGGAGGAAAGAGAATGTGAAAAAAATTGTAACAGCGATATCTATTTTTGATCTGTAACAACCATAGACATGCTAGTCTAAAATAACCAGAGAGCAAAGAAACTGAGCCCAAAGAAACAAGAGCTGGGCCTGAGAATGAATTAATATATGTAGATAGTTTCTTTCTAGCTGTGCAACACTGCATCCATTAGCACCTCACACTACCCATCTTTCTACCATCCCCCCAAAAGCATTTAAGTGCTGGTGGTTTGGAATCTGCACCATCAAAGAACAATGATCAATGTGTGGGAAAACATAGGAAGTTGCTTTATATTGGGTTCAGACAACACGATAAGCCACACTTATGGGTTGAGTGTGGGTTGTCGTTGAACCATGGGTTGTTGTTGAAACATGAGTCATCGTGTTTTCTGAACCCAGCCATGATAACAAACCATGGTGAACAACCCAACAGTTCACAACCCAACAACAAACCATGGGTTCTCTTCATGGGTTGCTCATGGTTTACAAGCCATGGCTTGTTAGCACAGCCGGGGTCAGACAACACGATAACCCACTTTTCAACAACAACCCATGGTTGAACCACAACCCACACCCAACCCTTGATTGTGGGTTATCGTTTTGTCTGAACCATCCCAGTATTGTTGACACTAACGGGTTGTGGCTCTCCAGGGTTTCAGGCAAGATTCTTTCCTAGCCCTGCCTGGAGAAGCCCGGGATTGAACCTGGGACTTTCTGCATGCAAAGCATGTGCTCTGCTACTGAGCTGCATGAATGTCAGAACCTTCTTCCTCTTACTCCACACAACAAGTAACTAATGTTGTTAGGGCTGACACTGCAGGCCTTACAAGAAGATCTCTGGATTCAGACCGCCGCATTGACTTAACAGAGTTCTATTTATTGATGTGTGTTCAATGCAGTGCTTAGTGACTGCCTGTCATCCTGTCCGCTGGAAGAATATATAAGATAACTTAAAAAAATAAAAAAATAAAAAAGCATTGTGGAGAGTGAATGAATTTCTGCAAGCATAAACTGCTGTACAGGACTCAGCAGTGTTTGAAAGAAAATGCTGACTCAGACCATAATATTGGATAAAAGAGTGAATGTATTCCATTACTTCCCTCTTCTAAGCGCAACAGAGCTGTCTTCCTAACAGATTGATGAAGGAATCTGGACCATCCCTTACTGTGAGAGATAGAAGCCCATGCCTTGGCATGAGTTTCCCATCTCTCTACCGCCAAACCTCTTAGTCTTGATGATGCTGTTAATTAGCTGCCATACAGGTGTGTGTGTGTGGGGGGGGTGTCTGTTGATTTCATTGGAGTAGGTGGTAATTTATTGGGGTTCATAAATACATGGGCAGTTTTGCTTACTATAATTTATACAACCAGTGATATCCCACCGTCCATCTTCCGCCCATCTTCCTTAATAAGAGCCAGTGTGGCGTAGTGGTGAGAGTGTTGGACTGGGACTTGGGAGATCCGGGTTCTAGTCCCCACTCAGCCATGAAACTCACTGGGTGACTTTGGGCCAGTCACTGACTCTCAGCCTAACCTACCTCACAGGGTTGTTGTGAGGATAAAATGGAGAGGAGGAGGAGGATTGTGTAAACTGCGTGGGTTCCTTGCAGGAAAAAAGGCGGGATATAAATATAGATGATGATGATGATGATGATGATGATGATGATGATGATGATGATAAAGCAGATTTACTCACTACTGACTAAAATGGCTAGGGCTGATGGGAGTTGTAAGTCAAAATATCTGGAGGGCCCACCGCCCCACCCTGATGTAAAGAATTTGGGAATCTGTCCCACCCCCAACCGCTGTACTGATTTCGGAATCCTGTCCCTATCTTCTTTTGGTCCTTGTTTCACCACATGTCTTGCAGATCTGTTCATTCATCCTTACAGTTCATGAATATTCCATCGCAAATAAATCTTTTAGCAGGCCAAGCCTTGCCTTCCGCTACCATATAAATCCCCACTAAAATAGAATGCCACTGGACAGCAAAGAAATGTTTGTACTAATTAGCTAAGCTGGATTCAAAATCCAACGCATGTTTTTCCCCTTCCCCCTTTACTGCAAAATAGAGGCTGGTTGCCAGCATTATGTTAGGTTTCTACACAGCAAATCCTCTGAGAGCAATCATGACTCTACAGCCACATTTCTCAGGGTATGGCAAGTCTCCACAAAGATGGTGGGGGGAGGGAGCGGCTGCACCATGTGGTGATAATGAACCACCAGAAGGAAGAGCTGGGCCTTGAAGGAGCCCATCAACAGCACCTGGACAGAAGACTGAGCAGGTACACAGGTCACCTGGTCACAGCCTTCCACACTAGGCTGAGATGTATTGTATTTCTATTTAAATTATAACAATAATGTTTAAATTTGCATCTGTAAATAAATATAAATATAAATTAGCATGCACAAATTTTATGCAAATTGGTGTCCTCTTTTGTCCTCTTTTTTTTGGTGGTGTGTCCTCTTTTTTGGCACTTCACAAATGGGAAAGACCTTTGACACTCTGGAGAGTCATTGCCAATCAAAGTAGACAATACAGTATTGGGCTAGATGGACAAATAGTCTGATCTAGGATAAGGCAGCTTCTTTTGTTCCTTGTTGCTAGGGTGGCCAGGTGCAAAAGTGGGCATGGCTCCTTTACCTTTAATAGTTGTGTAGAAGAGGGGATTTCAGCAGGTGTCACTTGCATGTCAGGTGACACCTGCTAACATTTCCTCTTGTCCACAACTATGAAAGGTGCAGAAGGCCTGTCTTCTTTTGCATCTGGGCAGCGTACTTTTTTTGCTTTGAGTGGCAGCGGCACTCCAAAATCTCAGGCTGAGATCTTTCCCTTTTCCAGCCCTCCCTCCTGAACACCCTTTAACTGAAGATTGAACGTGAGCCTTTCTGCATGCAAATCATGTGTTCTTCCAGTGAGCTATGGACCATCTCCATTTAGTGATTTGTAAACAGGCATCTCCAGCATTCCAATATTATAACCACACTTGATGCTTCAGCTGAAGTTTCTCAAGAAAAACAAGCTGTGAGCAATTACATTATTTTTGCTTTGATGGTGGGGGTTGTTGCTGTTGTTGCTGTTGCTGTTGTTGTTGTTGTTGTTGTTGCATTGTGACAACAGCATGCTTATCTGAATATCATAAGCATGCTGTTGCTGTTTTCTAACAATCTGGCAGCCCAGTATCGCATCAACAACTGTATTTCTCCTAGCAGCAAAATAATTATAAATTTTCTCAGAAGTGTTTGATAACGCTGCTGTTTTCCTCCCTTTTTGATGGAGGGGAAATGCACCCTATAATATGTGGTGATAATGTTAGTTAGGGTTCTTTGCCAACCCCCACCCACCCCCACCCCAATCCCTCTCTCTTTGGGGAAAAGATATATATATAATTTCTATGCATATTCAAGAAAGGAAGGCTTCTTCAGCAATCAAGCTAATAGTTTTTGCTTAATTACTTTTAGCTGATTTCATATTCTCTTGACACATTGCTGATTGAACTAAACCATCCAAAAGCCACCAAATGCCACATTTTGTACTCGACATAAGAAAAGGGGGGAAATGAAACACTTTGAGTGAGGTTCAACAAAGCAGCTGGTTCTAGCAAGCCTTTAGAAGTGTCATCTTCTGGTGTTAAGATGATAAAAGCATAGAGCACCTCGACATGAATTGTCTTCACAGCTGCTGGATGGTGCACGGCCTTGAATATCTTGCTTTTTCTCCTCTGGAGATTGGAACTCAGATGTGAGGTCTGTGCAAGCATATACAGAGCTGAGCCAAAACAGGCATTGTGGTTTCGGGGGGGGGGGGTGTTGCTTTTGTTACCGCCAATAAACATCTCCATTTTTCTGTGGCATTTAAATTCCATCTTTTTTGGAGACTGAGGAAGTATGCAAAAGATCCCAAAGGTTGTTTTTTTTTTAAGACTGCAGGAACTGTGCAGCTATGGCAGTTCAAAGACATTTCCAAACTTAGGGCACTGTGAAATCCCTGAGCTTGTCAGGACTCTCCCCTTATGCACCTCCACTGCTTATTTCCATTTGATGGTTCTGACTTGGGTCATGTGTTAGAATGAACAGTTGAAGTGCATTAGGGAAGAACTGTGACAGTGCCTGTTTTTCTTTTCACAGGTGTGGTGGGAGTTAAGATTAGGGATGGATGAAACAGTCTGTTTTGCTTTCTGTAACATTCACTTTTTTTTTTTCAAGCACAAGTTCCTTCTGTCCTGTTTTCGCATCAGTTTGTGAATTTGTTAAAAAGTCTGGACGAAAATTCACATGCATTTTGTGTGCATTTTGTATGCACATGAAAATTTGTCTGTATTTTTGTATGCAGTTTTCCCTAACTGCATACTAAATTACAGTCATGACTTGGATTGAGAGCATAATTCGTTCTGGAAACGTGCTTGTAATCCAAAACACTCTTATATCAAAACGTAATCCCCCCAAAAAAATTTGTACAGAGATTTTTAATTTAAGCCATACTACAGTACTTGTATTGCAAAACGTTGCTTGTATATCAAGTAAAAAAAAATTAAATAAATATTTAAAAATTTGCTTGTCTTGCAAAACACTCTCAAACCAAGTCACTTGCAATCCAAGGTATTACTGTACATATTTTTGTATGCATTTTTTTTTTTATTGGAGAACTGCATTGCAAACAGTGTCAATGGGGCTGTGTATCTGCTCCAGATTTTACTCTGAACTTTTAAGGAGCTATCCAGGGTGCTGAACCCTACCTTCAAAATAGGGATAGCTCCTTAAAACCTCAGAGTAAAATCTGGAGCGGATACACAGCCCCACTGACATTGGAGCCACCAGCCTCCGCTGATTGCAAGATTCAGACAAGTGCAAAAACTGAAGGATTATTGCCTTCCAGTTCACATATACATTTGGGAAGTACAAATTTTGTTGGTTCCTATTGAAATGTGAACCAAGTGAATTTTGCCCTGTCCCTGGTTAAGAGCCATTTGGCTGTGTCTCAGCTAACCTGTGTCGGAAAATGCTCCATGTGAATAACTGAATGGTAAAAGGTTTATCGTGACCAGGAGTTATAGTAGGGGCCACCTAGGAAGTCTCTAAGCAGGATTGAGCCCTGTGGCCCACCGGTTCCCTATCTCTACACAAAAGAAAAGCTTGAACATTACCACTCATTAGGTCCTGCATGGTAAGAGCAGAAGTAGACAAATGCCTGGTCCCAAACCCATGTTTGTTCCAGGTAATGTGCCTGCGGGAAGCACTTGCAAAGGAGAATCGGTGAGTGGGAGAAAGGGCTAAGCACTACCTTCCTGCCTGCTGATTCCCCTTCATCCCCCCACATTCATTTTATGCAGGCAAGACACTGGCCTGATTCGCATGATTGCAGGGTGATTAACAAGCCACCATGGCTTGTTAATAACCACCCTGTGTGTGCCGGTCGCATGCCAGCTGGATTTGCATCATTACCCTCACCGGTGTAGCTTCTTGTGTTGTCCAAACCTTGCGAGGGTGGCTTTTGGGGGTGGGTAACAAGCCACCCAGAACTCATGGGCTGTTGTATGGTTGTGGGGTGGTTTGTGAGGGTAATTATGCAAGTCCGGATGGCATGCAGCTGGCATACACGCAGGGTGGTTAACAAGCCATGGTGGCTTGCTAACCACTCTGCGGTCATGGAAATCAGGCCAATGTATGAAACCCATACAAGGCCAAGGTGCAGGGTGCACCCAGCCGCTCAGAAAATACAACAGAGAGGAAGTCAGGAAATGAGATTATATTATCAAAACAGTGTGGCACATATAAACATAAATAGAATACATCTGGGATATACTGGTAACCAAATAATCACAGCATAACGAGATAGCAATACAATTGAAAAATACAACATTAACAGATAAGAACAGATCTAGTAGGGAAGCTTTTGTGAACCGGCAGAGAAGTGCTTCTTTTCCCCCTTCTTTTCCGGTTGTCAGTGAACCACAAACTATTAACTGTAGGCATGCAGGGCCAAGCAGTAGGGTGGCCACTTATTAATTGCCAAAAAAAGAGGACACGCATCACCAAAAAAAGAGGACAAAAGAGAGCGCTGATTTGCATATGCTACTTTATATGTATAGATGCAAATTTAGAAATGATTGTTATACTTCAAATAGAAATATAGGACATCTCTCTATGGTGTAGAAGACTGTGGCCAGGTGTTCCATGTGGCTGCCTGTTCAGTCTGCTGTCCAAGTGCTAACTGTTGATGGGTAACAGGTCTTGTGGTTCTTTATCTTGATAAATCGGACTTGGACTGGATAGCCCTTCAAATAGAAGACATCTTTAAATTAAGGACAGTCCTCTGGCAGCCCTTCAAATAGAGGATTGTCCTCTGTAAAAGAGAACATCTGGCCACCCTGCCAAGCAGGCTAGAAAAGAAAAGGGGGGGGGGAGTTCTGTGTTAGTGACTTTGATGGACTTTATTTGCAAAGCTGCACTGAAAGTCCTTCTGGCATTTCTAGGGATGGGTGAGAAATTTACTCAATTGATATATTTTTAACAGATTTACCCAATCCGCACCTCCTGGAACTGAACACACATACTGATGCATGCAATTTGCAGTCAGGTATCCATACATTTCCAAGCCTGCGAAGCATTCTACAAAAGAAGAAAAAAATGTCCAAGGGCCCTCAAAACCTGGAGCCAGTGCTGAATGTACCTAATGGTAGGGTCCAATTTTTTAAAAAAGAAATTCTTCCGCTAGGTTCCATTGCATCCCCATCTCTATTCCACTGGTGGGGCAGATTCATGCCCAAGACACACACACAGTGTGTATGATAAATAACCACAGTTTTTAGGATGTGTTTGGTGTGACTGACCCCTTTCCAATTGTACACGGATTGTCCCTAAGTTACTTAGCACTAATAAATTACTAGGAGTAACACAAATTCAATCAGGGACTTCTTCACTTGCATTGGTGGGAACAATTCAATGTGGGGGGAAACTCTCCTGGAAGCAGCCGTTGCTATGTTCCTGGCAGGGATGTTGACGAGTCCTTGGTCTCGAGTCCCAAGTCGAGTCTCGAGTCCCATTAAAAATATTGGGACTCGAGTCAGAGGGGAGACTCAGTCCGACTCACAAGTCGAGTCCTTGAGTCCGAGTCCCCATCCCTGGTTCCTGGAATCCTGCCTGCGTGTATTGAGGTTTACGTTCCAAGACAGCAATATCGTTAAGGGCCAGTACTTTTTGGCAGTGGCCCAGAGAAGTATCCAATGTTGAACTACAAAATCTATGCTGCACTGGGGCAGGTGAATCATAACACCCCTCCGTCAATCAAAGCACAACGGGAAGAGACTCCGAGAGCATTGCATCAGACACCTAATGCGAGTTTGGTTTGTCAACACAAACACAGACATAGGGCAAGCACCATGCCAGTAAGGTGGCCACATATGCACCACCAAAAAAGAGGACAAAAGAGGGTGCAGATTTGCATAAAAATGCATATGGTATTTTACATGTGTAAATACAAATTTGGGGAGGGGGGAATACTATTGTTTAAATAGAAATACAATTTCATAGTGGGGAGGTGACCTGTTCAATCTGGTGTCCAGGTGCTAAATGTTGACGGGCAACTTCAGGGTGTGTACTCTCCCTTCTTATGGTTCTCGATCTTTAAACCAGACTTTGTAGTGGAAATGCAGAAGACCATGGTTATATTTCGAGGGGACTTAGTGGTGCACAAATAGCTCCTTCTCATGTTTAGACTTCTGGATGGGCCTGCTGCTTTTAGTGGTTAGCCATGCTAGTTCCCAGGGCCAATTAGATGTTTGAGGAGACTGAACATTCTCGAGGTTAGTAGATAAAGCCTCTGGTGAGATCTCAAGGTTGGCTACTTGTTAGCAGCTGGGGGTGGTGTTAGGTATTGAAAGATCCGGGGCTCAGGCCCACAAGACAAACAAACAAAAAGCACAAATGTGCATATGCTAATTTACATAAGCTCTAAATTCTGTGTGTGTGTGTGTGTGTGTGTGTGTGTGTGTGTGTTGAAAGGACCCTGTCTCCTAAGGACACCCCTATTTGTAAAAAAGGGATGTATGGACAGGGGAGAGGAGGGCATTTGATTTCAGACCAAAAAAAAAAAAACCTCAGGCAGAAAGATTCAAGGGGGGGGGCAGCAGGAGGGGAAGCACATGTGGGCAAAAAGCCAGCTAATCCGCTGGGATCAGATTCAGGGCCCCTGTACCTTTATTTCAGCAAGTGCCCATGGACAGCAGGATGGTGGGGCAGATGGCCTCCCAGAGTTTCGGGGCTCCAAGTGAAAGATTCAGGACTCCATCCCCTAATACCACCTCTGATTAGCACAGTAGCTGGGATGGGAGATATCTGTGTTGGATGCGGCCAAACATTCTCGAAGTCAGTGAAGTAGAGCAAAAATAGGAGGGATCTGTGGGATAGTATAGGTGGCCCCGGGACCCTCTCAGTTCAGAACCTCAATGCAGGCCAATCTGGAAAAGTGCTGTGTAGTCGTGGCCACTGAAGTGCATTTGTCGCTGATTCTAAGGGGGTTCCTAGGGACTGAAGGGACATATACCTCAATGATCTTGCTCTGTAGTTGCTTGCTGCAGTCATTGCATTCTTCTGCTCTGTTAATTTGCTTCTAATAAAATCTTTAGCCTTCACCCATTTAGTGGTTCATTGTATTCTGAATCCTTAAAAGAACCATTGCCTTTTGTCAACACAGACTTGGACTGGACAGTCCTTCAAATAGAAGACAGCCCTTCAAATAGAGGACAGTCCTCTGGCAGCCCTTCAAATAGAGAACTGTTCTCTGTAAAAGAGGGCACATTGCCACACCCTGCCTGCCAGTGCTACTGAACCAGTGTGGTGGCAGGAAGAAAGGTTAAGAGACTGCATGGGGGATCAGATGAATTCTGAGGTCACCCTTATATCTTCCTCTTTTGAATTCTCAGGTAGGTATTGACTAAGGCTATGTTGGTGATTACCTTTGAAGCCTTAAATGACTTGGGTCCAGGATATCCTAGGATCTGGTGGAGAGGCCTTCTTGGTGATCCTCCTATGCTGGAGGGACAGTTGTCTGGGACAAGAGGCAGGGCACTCTTGGCAGCTGCACCCAAGTTATGGAATACCTTGCCTCGTGAGGTTTGTTTGGCCCCCTCACTCACTGCTTTCCAGTGGTTAGTGAAAATCTCCCTGTTTTGACAAGCTTTTGTCTTGCCAGGCAGATGATATTTGATATGGTGGACCCTTACTTAGGGCTTTTTTCACTTGTATATTGCTTTACTATTATTATTATGATTATTATTATGATTATGATTATGTGATTGTGATACATTAATCACATGTTGTGATTTTACTATGGATTGCAGTATTTTTAGTTGCTCTGAGGAATGTGAATGCTTTGGGAAAATGAGATATAAACCCTTTGAAATAAATTAATGGATTTTTTTAAATGTATGCGGTGATTCTGCACAAGTGCTGAAAAAATGAAGTGGTAGTGGGGATACTGTCCAGCACTGAGGCAATCTCAGCTTTCATTTTAAGAAAAAGAGCAGCTTTCTAGGCTTTAACATTGTGAAGATATGGTTGCAAGTGTGTGAAGCAATGCCTGATGATTGATTGGATTGGATTGGTACCCCACCTTTCTACCAGAAATGGTGCTCAAGGTGGCTGAAATCTCGGGATGAAACCTCAGGAACCGGAGGGATGACCAAGTGATTGGTGGGTGGGGCTTTAGTGCCTTGAGTAGCTCCTTAGTTGTCGCCATGACTAGCTGATGCAGAACAAGTTAAGGAAAAGAGCCAGTCTGGCATAGTGGTTAGAGTGTTGGACTGGGACTCGGGAGATCCGGGTTCTAGTCTCCGCTCGGCCATGAAACTCACTGGGTGACTTTGGGCCAGTCACTGACTCTCAGCCTATCCTACCTCACAGGGTTGTTGCGAGGATAACATGGAGAGGAGGAGGATTATGTAAGCCGCCTTGGGTTCCTTGCAGGAAAAAAGGCGGGGTATAAATATAATAAATAAATAAATAAATCAGGAAAGACTGCAAAATTTATATGGGTTGTAGAATTTGGCTTTTCTTGGTATAGATTTTTTAAAAAAACAACAACAGCAAAGCAAAACACAGAGAGCAGCACACATAACCCAGAGAATCCAGACTCCATCACTAGGCCCAGGAGTGCAACGTTTGTTTTTGCTACAAAGCAAATATTTAGCTTGCAGCTTTTAAAAACGTGATTTATGACTTTAGCACCAGGCTCCCTTGTTTAAATGGTGTCTAAAGGCGAGTGTGGCCTTTTTATTACCTTTTTATTTGAATCATCAATCCTCCACTCCACCCTTCAAGGGCTCTCAGAGCTAAGGCTGAACCAAACTGGGGTTGTTGTAGGTGAAAAGGGGAGCAAAGCTGCCTTCCCTCTTTCTTCTTTTGGAGGTAGGGACACGTGATTTGGGGAGGGAAGACTTATTGGAGCTCCCTTGCTCTGATCAGCTGGTGGCCACTATCTCCCACCCATCCCCGCAAAAGGCAGCCATCAATGTTCGAAGATGGGTCGGGGGGAGAAGGCGATCGTAGAAAGATTGTAGCATCCAGGCAGGTTCATGTTTAGAGAAGGTGGTCCTTAGGGTATACTGGTCCCAAGCCATTTAGGACTTTTAAACCCAGCACTTTGATATGTACCTAAGAACAGAGCAGAAACCAGTGCAATTGTTTTAAAACTGGTGAGCTATATATTCTATATACCAGTCTCAATTAGTAACCTGGATGCTGTATTTTGAAACAGGTGCAGTTTCCAAACAGTCTTCAAAGAAAGCCCCACATAGAGCACATTGCAGAGCCAGTATGTTAGAGTGTTGGACTCCCATTGGAGAAACCTAGGTTCAACTTCCCACTCAGCCATGAAACCCACTGGGTGACCTTGGGGCAGTCACCATCCCTCAGTCTAACATACCTGTAGTGAGGATAAGCCTCATGTGTGACGCCTGTGAGCTCCTTGGAGGAAGGTTGAGATAAAATGTGAAAAATAAACTATATAATAAATAAATAAATAAATAAATAAAATAAGCAAGCAAACGGTAATAATAATCCAAATAGAATGTTGCCAGAGTATGGATAGCTGCTATTTTATTTATTTATTTATTTATTTATTATTTATTTAATATCTCACCTTTCTTCCATCGTGGAACACAAGGTGGCTACATGTGGTTCCCAGGTGGGATCTCCTCCAAGCAGATAAAATGTGATAAATAAACTAAGAGTGCAATCCTATGGCCAGTAGACGCTGTCTGGCCGGCCACAGGAAAAGTTGGAGTCCCAGCTCCAACCTTGGAAAAGCCCTCTGAGGTCACAGCTGGGACTCCAACCTCGGAGCACCCTCCCTCTGCCCTTGCAGCTGGTGTGGTTCTTTCTACGCCAGCTGCGGCCCTGAAGATTGAAGACCGTCTTCAGAGCTGGTGCTGGGGGGGGGGCAGGGAGGGGACGAGCGGGACACCGCTGTCCAGGCAGTGCCTCAGCCCCTACTCCTCACAAGCAGGCGTAAAACACTTAGACGGCTGAAATTGGCTGCCTAAGTGTTTGGAGGGCGCCTCCTACCTTCCACTGGATTACCGTAATCCTCCCAAGTTCAGCGGGTTACAGGCAGCCACAATGGATGGCGCTGTAAACAAATAATGCAAATAGGATGTTACCACAGTATAGGTAGTGGTTATATCAGTGTTCTCCAACCTTGGGTCCCCAGATGTTTTGGCCTACAACTCCCAGCATGCCCCAGCCAGCATTGTAGGCCAAAAACATCTGGGGACCCAAGGTTGGAGAACACTGGGTTATATAAAGTATCTGGTTAGGTAACCCAATGTTTCTAGGTAATGTAATATGTACTTGTGAAGCAATTCATTTTTCGTTGGCCGTATTTCATGAGAAGGGGCTGTCACGCAATTATTGTAACCACCCGCGTGCCTTATCATGGCTTTTTGTTAGTCTCCAGGCCTTCAAGGTCAGAGCTGAACAGCAGCCAACAATTAGGCTGACTGATTTCAGCTGGACAGCAGTAAGCGGGTTTTCAATCCCTCCTCCCCTCCTGGAAGCCGAGGAAGTCATCCAGCTGCCTGTGATTGGCTATGGAGGCTCACCTCATACTGGTCAAGGGCCTGGGTGAGGGTATAAAGTTCAGAGGGTTAGGGCTGCCAGGCGTTCTTCATCTGGCCTTCACAAGGAAGGCGTCCTGATCTTTGGATTGCATTTGTGAGCCTGGAATCTAGATTAAGTCTTGTCCCATCGGAAGAACCTTATCTGAGGGTAACGTCTGGGAGAGACTAGATAGGGTTTATTGTTTTAGCCTGCAGCAGGATTTCAAAGGATTTCTTCATTGTTTAATATGTGTTAGCCTGGGTCTAGGGCAGCGATGGCAAACCTTTTTGAGCCCGAGTGCCCAAACTGCAACACAAAACCAACTTATTTATTTCAAAGTGCCAACACTGCAATTAAACCTGAATACCAAGGTTTTAATTTTAGAAGAACAACTCATACAGTTGTCCGAACTAATTAACAAATTTTTTGTCTTAAAAGAAAAACACAATAACAGAGCTTTCAACGATACCAACAGTTTTTTGTTGGGGAAAAAATCAACTAAAAAAATTATTATAGTACTACATTGTACACATAGCCTGAAGGGAATTTATACAAACTTTTTAAATAATTAGGCACATGTATTTTTGGATAAGGGATTCTCAACTTGTAATATGATTATATGCCAGACTGAAATTGTATGGGGCAAGCTTTACCCCGGGTCCTTTCCCTGCTTCTACAGGTGTCGGATTAGTAAAAGTAAAAGTCAAGCTGTACTAGGATGAGCAAGATAAACAAGAAAACTAAACGTGCTTAACACATTTTAAACACTTTATGTCTTGGACTGCAAACACTGCATTAGGTAAAAGTTTGCATCGGGCATGCTTTTGCGCAATTAATGTGATTTTTGCTATTGCATGCATGCTGATAATTTGTCAAACCTTGGCTCATACTCCGTTAGTTTGAGAGCAACACATGCAGCACTCAGGTCAACTGCTAGGGCTTTACATCCAAGCCATGCTCTGTGCATCATTTTTCAAAATCTTTTTGTGTGATAACAATGTAGAAAAGAATTCTGTAACAGGAATTCTAGAATAAAATCATTCTGTTCCACACTGTGAGAAAGAACAAGATCATGAGCAGGAGCACAACAGGAGAGAGGCTCCAGCTGTTTTTGGGACTGTGAAAAGGCAAGCAGGCTCCCAGAGAGCGAGCGAACAGAGCGAGCGAACAGGGAGAGGAAACAGGAGTTTGGCAGCGGAGTAGTACAACAACAAGTGCTGCAAGGGAAAGGCGTGGCCTGAGAGCTCATTCTGTTGAGCAGAAGCTCCTGCTGACTGCAACTACCTGGGGCTGATTGCAGCTGATTGATTGCAGGAAGTGGGGCTGATTGCAGGGCGTGGCCTGGGAGCTCATTCTGTTCCTGACTCCCAGCTGAGCAGGAGCACAACAGGAGAGAGGCTCCAGCTGTTTTTGGGACTGTGAAAAGGCAAGCAGGCTCCCAGAGAGCGAGCGAACAGGGAGAGGAAACAGGAGTTTGGCAGCAGAGTTCGGCAGGGGAGGTCAAGGGGGAGGTCCCAAAAAAAAACAAAAAACAACAACAACATATATATATATATATATATATATATTCTAGGAAGACAGAAACAGAGCACTATGGAAGGAAAGGACTCAGCAGTGGTGGTGACCTGCAAGGGGTGTGCAATGTTTGTTTTCCTGCCGGAGATCAACATGGCCTACACATGCAACAAGTGCAAGCTGGTCAAGCTGTTGGAAGAAAAGGTCAGAGGACTGGAGCAGCAAGTGTCAACCCTCAGGAGCATAAGAGAAAGCGAGGAGTTCTTAGACAGAACGGTGGATCTACAGCACCAAAGCACAGTACAGGAGCCAGAAGGGCAACTGCAGGATGAGGTGGAGTCGGAGACTGCAGAGGCAAGGGAAAATAACGCAGGGGGAACTCCCTGGAAAAGGGTGACTGTTAGGAGCAGAAGAACTACAAGACACTCTGCGCCTGTGGAAGCAGTGGAGCTATGGAACCGCTTCCATGTACTTGAGGACGAGAGCAGAGGACAGCCTGCAGAGGACGGATTACCGGGCACCCAACGTGACAGCGAGCAAGAGGCTGAGGGTCAGTCGAGTGGAGGCAATCAAACCAAGGCCTACAGCAAGAGGAAGAGAAGAGTACTCGTAGTGGGAGACTCCCTCCTGCGGGGGATCGAAGCCAAAGTATGTCGCGAAGACCCATGGACTCGCCAGGTGTGCTGTCTCCCTGGGGCACGGATTAAGGATGTGACAGAGCAGCTGCCGAGGCTCATGCAGCCCACCGACACATACCCCTTTCTTCTTTTCCACGTGGGTACAAATGATACTGCCAAGCGGAGTTACAAAGAAATCACGGCAGACTTTGAAGAGCTGGGAAGGGAACTCAAGAACTTCGGGGCCCAGATAGTTTTCTCATCCATCCTTCCAGTACTTGGAAGAGGCATAGAAAGGGAAAGAAAAATACTCCGAGTGAATGACTGGCTACGAAGGTGGAGCCGACGTGAGGGATTTGGATTCTGGGACCACGGGCTACACTTCCTGGAAGATGGACTGCTGGCAAAGGATGGGTTGCACCTCACAAGGACTGGGAAGAATGTGTTTGGACACAGCATGAGGAACTTAATCAGGAGGGCTTTAAACTGAATCCAACAGGGGAGGGAGACATAAACTCGGGGGTACCAATGGAAGAAGGCCTCTATGCCACAATGGAGAGAACAGCTCCAGCGGTGCCCATTGATAGTCTACCACAAAATGTAGGGGGAAAGTCGGACTATAAAGCACATAGTCTTCGATGTCTCTATACTAATGCCCAGAGTATGGGCAATAAACAAGACGAACTTGAACTCTTGATACATGAGGGCAAGTACGACTTGATAGGGATAACTGAAACCTGGTGGGATGACTCCCATGACTGGAATACAGCAATTGAAGGGTATAACTTGTTCAAAAGGAACAGAAGCAACAGAAAGGGAGGTGGAGTTGCACTGTATGTTAAAAATACGTATCTCTGCACAGAGATACAGGAAGAGGAGCTTGGCAGCCCCATTGAGAGCATCTGGGTTAAAATAAAGGGGGCAAAGAATAAAACGAACATGGCGGTTGGAGTCTACTACCGACCACCCAATCAAGGAGAAGACGAGGATGGAACTTTTGAAAAGCAAATTGCCATTGTTTCAAGGAGGCACGATGTGGTAGTAATGGGAGACTTCAATTTCCCTGATATCTGTTGGGAGACTTATTCAGCCAAACATAGCCCCTCCAAGAAATTCCTGAGCTGTGCTGCTAACTTCCTCCTACAGAAAGTGGAGGAAGGAACTAGAGGATCGGCTATCCTTGACCTGATTCTAACCAACAGAGACGAGTTAGTGGATAAAGTGGCAGTTTTGGGAACTCTGGGGGAAAGTGACCATGTTATACTTGAGTTCTTGATTCTAACGGAAGCAAAAGCTGAGTGTAGCCAAACACGTACCCTGGATTTTAGGAAAGCCAATTTTAACAAACTCAGAACAATGATTAGTAAGATCCCATGGCAAGTGACTCTCACGAGAAAGGGAGCCCAGGAGGGGTGGGAGTTTTTAAAAAAGGAAATTTTAAAGGCACAATTGCAAACAATTCCCACAAGGAAAAAAGGCAGAGGGCAACAGAAGAAGCCAATGTGGCTTCACAATAAACTCAAAGATGACCTGAAAACAAAAAAGGACACGTATAGGAAGTGGAAGGAAGGACAGGCTACAGGGGAAGAGTACAGGCAGGTAGCACAGAACTGCAGGAATAGTGTCAGGAAGGCTAAAGCTGAGAATGAGCTAAGGTTAGCGAGGAATGCTAAAAGCAACAAAAAAGCTTTCTTCAGATACATGCACAGTAAAAGACAGAAGAAAGAACTGGTGGTTCAACTACGCAATGAGAATGGCAAATTGATAACGGAAGACAAAGAAAAGGCAGAAGTGTTCAATTCCTACTTCGGCTCGGTCTTCTCCCCAAAGAGGGTCTATGACCCCCCTGGCAAACCTGAAGTGCAGACTGAAGGGGCAGAATTGCAGCTTGAGATTGATAGGCAAATGGTCAAGGAGCACCTGATTACTCTGAACGAGTTTAAATCTCCAGGGCCTGATGAGCTGCATCCTAGAGTAATAAAGGAACTGGCAGAAGAACTCTCAGAACCACTATCTATTATCTTTGAGAAATCGTGGAGGACAGGTGAAGTGCCAGATGACTGGAGGAGGGCAAATGTTGTTCCCATCTTCAAAAAGGGCAAGAAGGAGGAACCTGGGAACTATAGGCCAGTCAGTCTGACATCAATCCCCGGGAAGATTTTTGAGCAGATTATAAAGAAGTCAGTCTGCAAGCACCTTGAAAACAATGCAGTGATTACTAGAAGCCAGCATGGATTTGTCAAGAACAAATCCTGTCAGACTAATCTGATCTCATTTTTTGATCGGGTAACCTCCCTTGTGGGCTGTGGGAATGCTGTGGACATTATATACCTGGACTTCAGCAAAGCTTTCGACAAAGTGCCTCATGATATCCTGATTAGTAAGCTAGCTAAGAGTGGGCTAGATGGAACAACTATCAGGTGGATCCACAATTGGCTAAAGAATAGGACTCAAAGAGTGCTTATCAATGGTTCCTTCTCAAACTGGAGAGAGGTAACGAGCGGGGTACCACAGGGCTCGGTCCTGGGCCCGGTGCTCTTCAATATTTTTATTAATGACTTGGATGAGGAGGTACAGGGAATGCTTATAAAATGTGCAGATGACACAAAATTGGGTGGAACAGCTAATACTCTGGAAGACAGAAACAAAATTCAAAGTGACCTCGATAGGCTGGAGCGCTGGGCCGAAAACAACAGAATGAAATTTAATAGGGATAAATGCCAAGTGCTGCACCTAGGGAGAGGAAACCAAATGCAGAGTTACAGAATGGGGGACACTTGGCTCAACAATACTACAAGTGAGAAGGATCTTGGAATTGTAGTAGATCACAAACTGAATATGAGCCAGCAATGCGATGTGGCTGCAAAGAAGGCAAATGCAATTTTGGGCTGTATTAATAGAAGTATAGCTTCCAAATCGCGGGAAGTGATAATTCCCCTTTACTCGGCACTGGTTAGGCCTCATCTTGAGTACTGCATCCAGTTCTGGGCACCTCACTTTAAGAAGGACATAGACAAACTGGAGAGGGTTCAGAGGAGGGCAACAAGGATGATAAAGGGACTGGAAACAAGGCCCTATGAGGAGAGACTGAAAGAACTGGGCATGTTTAGCCTTCAGAAGAGGAGACTGAGGGGAGATATGATCGCACTCTTCCAGTATTTGAAGGGATGTCACACAGAGGAGGGCAAAGATCTCTTCTCGTTCATCCCAGTTTGCAGGACACGGAATAATGGGCTCAAGTTACAGGAACCTAGATTCCACCTAAACATCAGGAAAAATTTCCTGACTGTCAGAGCAATAAGACAATGGAATCAACTACCTAGGGAGGTGGTGGGCTCTCCCACTCTGGAGGCATTCAAGGTGCAGCTGGACAGACATCTGTCAGAGATGCTTTGACCTAGATTCCTGCATTGAGCAGGGGGTTGGACTCGATGGCCTTGTAGGCTCCTTCCAACTCTACTTTTCTATGATTCTATGATTCTATGATTAGTGTTTTGCAGAAGGGGACGGTCTTTTCGCAATCTGGTGACCAATGGCTCGAGTGCCCACAGAGAGGGCCCTGCGTGCCAGCTGTGGCACCCATGCCATAGGTTCGCCATCACTGGTCTAGGGCTTTGCTAAAGGTGGTACTTCTGGTTTTCTATCTTTTGTTTTTGCACACTGTTTTACCTTTTTGTCCCCCTTCCTTATTGTAAATAAAGTTCACTGTTTCCAGTCTGGATGTGTTCTGTTCTGGATCTAGCCTCAGTACTAGATTCAGTGCCTTCTGCTTTGGTTAGGCTACTGTTTAGGGTTTTAGGCTGGAGGGCTAGAAATAGAGAGTGATCAGGTGAACCTGTATTTCTGGGGGCCCAGGATATCCTGAAAGGTCCAAATATCCCCTGACTTGGACTGGGTGGATGAGAAGGGGCGGTGGTAGTTTACTGGGTGATTACTTCACCCGCTGGCCACAGGGTAGGGAGTTGAGAGTCTTGGGGCAAATCCCCCCCTCAACCTACCAGAACCTTCACAGTACTGATATGTGATGTGAAATCTTGACAAGTACCACATTTTTAGCATCTTGATCCACCAGGAGATATGATGTGTGACTGTGATTGGAAATGGCAATTTCTACTGTAAGAGGAAGGCCTCTATTTCATCTTGTTCCCTTTTTATTTTTGTCCAAGCAGGTGGATGTGCATAGAATCTGATGCATCATGACCACTGTAGTATTTCCATTTGGTAGGAAAGGTGATATACATTCAAAAATGCATAAGAGCAAACCAATTTATTGTGGTCTGAGCTTTCATAGGCCACATCCTACATCTTCAGATGCATAAAACGGATTAGAAAGTAGTGGGGGTATACAGGCTGAGGGACAGTTGAGGATATCAGTTCTCCAGTATTAGAGTCAGTATACCTATGTACGCTAGTTGCTGGGGAACGTGGGCAGGAGGATGCTGTTGCACTCACTTGTGGGCTTCCTGTGGACAGCTGGTTGGCCACTGTGTGAACAGAATGCTGGACTTGGTGGACCCTTGGTCTGATCCAGCAGGGCTCTTCTTATGTTAAACTAAGTTAAGGTGGAAACGAAACATAAAGGGAATGTATTAGACACAATCTTGATAGCAGAGATGCCAAGTATGAATATGGTACGAATCTAAACATTTGTTAAAGCATTAAAGCTTGACTGATCCCAGAAGGGCCTAGATTTCTTTATTTTCATGCATTATCATAGCAGAATTCAGAGGCTTTACATAGAACAGATTTTTTTTTCCCAGTGAGCTACAGAAGTAATTCATCATCAAGAGAAAAACAATGTCCTATTGTCCTTCACTTTGAGCAAATAATTTGGTCTGGAAGCAGAAGAACCAACAAACAAGTGTTTTTAATGCCACTGTGGTGTAGTGGTTAAAGCATTGGACTGGGACTTGAGAGATCTAGGTTCTTCTAGTCACCACTCAGCCATGAAGCTCAATGGATGACTTTGGGCCAGTCACTGACTCTTATTCTAACCTACCTCACAGGGCTGTTGTGAGGATAAAATGGAGAGGTGGAAGATCATGTAAGCCGCCTTGGGTTCCTTGCAAGAGGAAAAAAGATGGGATACAAATGTAATGAATAAATAAATGCCATAACTGTAGAAGGAGAGCTCTTATACCACCTAAATGACGCTTCCCCAACCTGGTGCCTTCCAGAAGTGTTTTACTCCAATGACCAGCATTCCTGACCATTGGCCATGCTGGCTGGGGCTGATGGGAGATGAAGTCCAAAACATCTGGGGGGTACCAAGTTGGGGAAGCCTGACCTAAATGCTGTAACAAGAGTACTTTACAGAAGTGAGTTTCATTTCCAGTTTTCCATGCAAGCAATAATCCCGAATGTGTTTTACATGTCTGCTGCCATACGTTTTACTTGCAAATGTGAGGCCAATATGTGAGAGACAATACAACAAACTCTACCTTTCAATGGCACTAACCACTTTCTGTTTTATTTGCAGATTTTGGCTATCATTTCCATCATGTTCATCGTCCTCTCTACGATCGCTTTGTCACTCAATACTCTGCCTGAGCTCCAAGGCACCGACGAATACGGACATGCCACAGATAACCCCCAGTTAGCCCATGTGGAGGCAGTGTGCATTGCATGGTTTACCATGGAATACCTCTTACGGTTCCTATCCTCTCCTAAGAAATGGAAGTTTTTCAAAGGCCCGCTGAATGCTATTGACTTGTTAGCCATCTTGCCCTACTATGTCACCATCTTCCTCACAGAATCAAACAAAAGTGTACTTCAGTTTCAGAATGTGCGGAGGGTGGTTCAGATATTTCGTATCATGAGGATACTCCGAATTCTAAAGCTAGCCAGGCACTCCACTGGTTTGCAATCCCTGGGGTTTACACTAAGGAGAAGCTACAACGAGCTTGGATTGCTCATTTTGTTTTTGGCCATGGGCATCATGATCTTTTCAAGCTTAGTGTTTTTTGCAGAAAAAGATGAGGAAGATACTAAATTCAAGAGCATCCCAGCATCCTTCTGGTGGGCAACAATAACTATGACAACAGTTGGCTATGGGGACATCTACCCTAAAACACTTTTAGGTAAGATCGTTGGTGGGTTGTGCTGTATCGCTGGCGTCTTAGTGATTGCCCTCCCTATCCCCATCATTGTAAACAACTTTTCCGAGTTCTACAAGGAACAGAAGAGGCAGGAAAAAGCCATCAAGCGCAGAGAAGCACTTGAAAGAGCGAAAAGGAATGGGAGCATCGTGTCCATGAATATGAAGGATGCTTTTGCCCGTAGTATAGAACTGATGGACATAGTTGTTGAAAAGAAGGGAGAAAATGCAGGCAAAAAGGATAAAGTTCAGGACAATCATTTATCCCCAAACAAATGGAAATGGGCCAAGAGATCGCTCTCTGAAACTAGCTCTAACAAATCTTTAGAGACAAAGGAACAAGGGTCACCAGAAAAGGCTCGGTCTTCTTCCAG
Organism: Shinisaurus crocodilurus; assembly: GCA_021292165.1. NCBI lineage: Eukaryota > Metazoa > Chordata > Lepidosauria > Squamata > Shinisauridae > Shinisaurus > Shinisaurus crocodilurus. Next base: position 619,837 of record JAHFWL010000435.1, read on the forward strand.
TCCTCAGCATCTGAATGTTCAGCAGTTGGAAGACATGTACAACAAAATGGCGAAAGCTCAATCCCAGCCAAACCTCAACATGAAGGAGTCGAGTCAACCCAGCAAGCAAAAAGAAGAACTAGAAATGGAGGCCATTCCTGGCCCAATGGTGCCTTTGCTGACCACTCGGGCAGATGGAATAATTGACATGAGGAGCATGTCCAGTATTGACAGTTATATAAGCTGTGCTACAGAATTTCCTGACTCTGGGAGATATTCCCATAGCCCACTAACTACACTGCCTAGCAAAGGAGGGAAAAATCCACTTCAGGATCCATATAAGCCAGAGGGAAGTGGAGCCAAATTCATGGAGATAAAACCAAACCTTGAAAGGGGCCATTGCTCTACTTTTTTCATAGAGAGCCCCAAGAGTTCCATAAAAGTCACTAATCCTCTAAAATTAAGGTCTCTGAAGGTTAACTTTATGGAAGAGGATGCCATACGACCGGCAGCATCAAATGTCCTGAGAATATATTCAGAACCCCTCAAGAACAGGGGAGCTACAGGTGCCACTACAGATAGTTCTGGACACTCTGATCGATCTTTAATGAGTCCAGAAACCTCCATCTACACTACTGCAAGTGCTAGAACTCCCACAAAGTCACCGGAGAAGCAGGCAGCAATAGTTTTTAACTTCCATGATGCCGGAATACATAAATATATTGATGCTGACACTGATGACGAAGGTCAGTTGCTATATGACTCAAGCCCTCCAAAAGTCCCACCAGGAAACACAAGTCCCAAATACAATATTTCACACAGTGGCTATTTAAGGCAAAGGGATAGTGTTTATAGAACAGAGAAGAACCACTTAGAGACTGCTGCTAAACCATCCTCACCCAAGCTTATAGGGCAGAATTGCCTTTATTCCATGGAAAGTATCACTGGAAGAACCCGTGGTAACCAGGAAACTATCAAATTAGACAATCACATTTCACCCGAGGTTCACATATTGCCAGGTGGAGGAGGACATGGTAACACACACAATCAAAAAATCTGATGTGTGCCCCAGAACTTTTGTTGAAAGCTGAAAAGGAATGCCTTTACACTCAACACACAAAGAAGAGCTTCTGCATGGCATGAACTTTTGACTGAAACAAGCCACCTGTTTTGTAAAAGCCAAGAGGATGCCCTTAAGGAGGGCTAAGAAATAAGACCTCCTCTGGATCCACTACAAAGTTGTTGTCCCAGTTTTGCTACAGTCCTCAAATAAAATGAAGATTGTGCAGCTTGATCATAATTTGATCTCCTTTCAACTTCCTTTATTGAAGTCAGTGTGACCAAATATTCCATTCATTCCCCTTTTTTGATGGACCTCTTTTATGGCAATGCCAGTATCTGATTTGCATTACCCCCTTAAAGGAGACCAACACAGCCCCAGTCAAATACTGGAACAAATTAGTAAATGTGATGCAGTTATCAGAAATGCAGCACTTTTTGCTTAGAGGCAACTGTTTCAAACATCCCCATCTATGCCTTTTTCTCCGGTGGATACAAGGTCTAAAGGTAACAGGGTGGGCTTGGGTAGGTTTACAGTTAAGTTGCAAATTCAGTGAATTGAGAAATAAACTTTTTTAATTCTCTGTGTGTGCTTAATACTTCAAGATTCATTGAGACGTGAAGTTTTATTTTTAAAATAGCAGGGTGAGTTGCACCACTTGTATCTACATCCAAAACCCCCCTCCAAAATTATATTTGAAAACTGCATGTACCACTCTGCTAAAAGTAACACCAAAACTGAGATCAGGAAAGTAGTTAGGAAGATAGTTTTCCTACTTAAAGACACTGGGGTGTGTGAAGGAGGCATTCTTACGTTCTTATGCATGAGATAGAGTTGTGTCGGTATTCTTGAAGGTGGATAAACAAGCAGGATCTCATCCTTTTGTGTGTGGGGGAGAGGGTATTCTTAGTAGTGTACCCCCTCCCCCAAAAAACCTATAGTTATGTGAGCTAAAGAATAGTCCAGCCATTGAACATTCTGGCAAAAAAAAAATATGGCAGCATTACGCTGGGAGTCCATATTCACTTGGGTTGCATTCCAGTATCTCATTTCTGGATCCAATCCACTGTAAACAACTCCAGCACAAAAGAGTTTAAAATACATAGTATGAAAAGGCATTCCATGTCTGCTCCCTGAATTATTTGCACACACCCAGCCTGTCCGCCAAGCTAGAAGAATCCTTCTAGCCCATTTTGCACTTAACTAGTGTAGAATGAAAAGATATGCAACTTTTAAATATACAAATATGCAAAAAAATTTAAAATGAAAATAAAAGTTGTTCCTAAGCAATGAGCCTGACCCTCCTCTCATTTGGACTGGTGCAAAAAATCAGGATAGGCTCCACTGGAGTTTCTCCAACGTCAAAGAGGCATAAGTGAGAGGAGAATCAAGGCCAAGAAGACCTTAATATGTTTCAACCATTTCATTTTTAAACTGACCATTATTAAACAAAACCATAAACCGCAACACCAGCTTAGGATTTATCATTTGTATTACATCAGATCTGGTATCATTTAATTTTGTTGGTATTCAAAGCACTTTATGTTGATTTTATGATCACTTTTGACAAAGGTGGAGTACAGAAGCAGAGAGAATGTATTTTTTTAAAATCTAGCACTTTAAAACAAGCACTATCTTGATTTGTGCCTCGTCACATCTGTGATTTGTTACTCACCTGATAACGAACTGCGCGATAACTGTGATGATAACACTTGACATTGTGTCCGTTGTTACTGTAATATATATGTCATTGGGAGTTTGGCTTCTCTTTTAGAGTACAGCACACTCTTATGAAGGGCACATCGATGAGGGCTCACTGTGCAGTGGAAGAGGTGGACGGCATAAGCAGAAGCCTTAGGCCACTGCCATCCAAAAACTAACATTAAGGAACGCATATGAAATTTCATATGCGTTCTTTAATGTTCATTTTTGGATGGCAGTAATAGATCATGTAATAGACGTGACCTAGAGCTCAGAGCAGACTGGCTAAAAGTAGCATAGAAAAACTTTGCAATCTTGTTCTGGCTTTGCCCTGCAATAGAGGTTCTATTCTGTCCTTCTAGGAAGAGACCTACAAAGGTGCATTTAAAGTGCTTATCTGAGTAGAGTCAAAGCTTCAGGAGCATTTCTCTTGAGAGAGAGCAAGAGAGAGAGAAAGCCTGGAAAAACAGATTGTATATAAGATTTTCACTGGCCATCTTAAAAGACTGAGGTTTAAAGAATTAGGAACAGTGAAGTTTGGCTTTTTGTCCAGTACATCAGATGAATCCTTTTAACCATGGGCATTATAAGTGGAGTGCGTTGCACCTACTGTGATGTGTAACTACTTGCATGCAACAACAGGCCTTGGTACACAATTCTGAAATGAAACTGTACATGATGAACTGCATCTCTGAAAAAGACTACCCGCCATCTGGATATAACCTTTGTCAAGTAGCTATCTTTTTGGTGTCAAGTACCTGTTTCATTGGTCCTGAATGTAATTCTTGTCCGTTCAAGCTGTACTCTACTCCCACCTCTAAGCATGCAGCATGCACGGACAAAAGCAATAAGCACATGTTCATCTAAAACTCTGTTATGGGTTGTAATTATTGCTTTGTTAAGTTAGTTGTTTCCACATGATTGTATGTAGATATGGATATTTAGCACATTTGCTCAATTATCCAGTAATCCAGTACGGTTGGGATGTTTCCTGAAAGGTCTTACACCATTATCGAATCCATTCACATGGGTCTAGATAGAGTCCACCACATCAAGATGCGGATAAGATCAAGTTGTGGGCAGTTTAGCCCAGTAATAGTGGTTCAGCCTTGTTTCATGCAAGGAGTCACACAAAATATTTTTTTAAAAATACCTCTGTTTACAAAGGTATCAACAGAAGAGCATATTTTAAAAGGATCAATTCTTGAAAATTATTGATAAGTCCTTGCTCATTCAAAAATTCTGTTTAGGGTGAATCCCACAGTAATTAATATGTGTGCTTAGGAGAGCTGAGTTAAGCTGCAACACTCACATAATTTTTAGAGACTAATGCAGCAAATGAACTTCAAGCATATTATTGTAGAGCAGGGCTCTCCAACCTTGGGTCTCCAGATGTTGCTGGACTGCAGCTCCCAGAATCCCTTGCCATTAGCCATGCTGGCTGGGTATACTGGGAGCTATAGGCCAACAACATCTGGGGACCCAAGGTTGGAGAGCCCTGTTGTAGAGAGTCACTCTTAAGCACACAAACTGAGAGGGCTTACTTGTGAGTAAATGTGTTTAGGACTGGACCGACTCTAGGAATTATTATTTTAGGTGGGAAACCATTTGCATTAACAAAATTCATATGGAATTTCAGTGTGGGGGGGGGTGTTAAATTGTCTCAAAATTGGATTTACAAAGTGCCAAGTGTTGTGGCCTGATTCAGAGAAGTATTGCTTATGCGCTTAAGTTCCATGCTAAAGCCAAAACCAGTGAAATAGGTCATTTGCAGGTCAAACCCCTAGATTATTTGTGTTACAAGGTCTGTCATATCTGTCATCAGCACAAATGTTTTTAAAAAAAGAATTCAGGGAAAAATACTTTTTGATAAATAAAGTTAAATATAATAGTGATCTCCACATCACATATTTTAAAGCTGATTCTTTCATGTAAAAAGTTTTCAAAGGAATTGTATTTTTCATATCAGGAAAGCGAATGCATTTAAATATAGCCATACGGTGAAATTATTTAGCACATCAAATTATACATTTGGTTCATAGAAGGCAGTCAAAGGAACTGTGGCATTTTAAAAAAATAAAACCCTGGGAAATCAACTGGTGCAACTCTCCTTGTAACCAAAGCCCCCTCCCCTGCCGTTTTGTTTTGTTTTGTTTTGTTTTGTTTTTGCCTTGTGCAGATAAATGTGACACAAATCTCTCATACATCAAGTCAAAACTTTTCAAGTAGCATTTTATCGGGTGACTTTGGACAAATTGGTTCAAAAGTATAATAAAATATCTACCTTTTGAGTGTGAATCGCCAAAGCCCTTGAGATTTCTTATAGAAAGAGAATAGTTAAAGCTGAGCATATGGTATGCTCAAGAGAAGCATTCCTTCTGTTTGTGAAAGTGTAATTCTAGCTCCCATTTTGTACCCAATGAAAATCAAAGTATGCGTGTCGGGGGGGGCAAGTCCCATTGACATGAATGGGAATGGCACAAAACCATAGTAATGCCCCTGTATCTTCCATTCATTTCAGTGAGGCTTGCGCTGAAGAACCTCCCAGTGGATTGTGTCCCACGACTAATTTAAATTTAATGATTGTATGTACAAAATAAGCATAGATATATGAGCACTGGGAAATCTACTCTGAACTGAAAAGCATTTGGAATGAAAGTGAAAATGCAAAGAATCACAGGTCTGCACTCATCACAAAATAAAAGGTAGTGCGTTGAAAAAGCATAATGGGGGGGGGGATCCACAGGTATTTCAGTTATACCTTTCTATAACATGCTTGTTTGTTAGGTGCATAGTCAACCTTATCTCTAGGATCCCCTACGTTGGCTGAATGTCTCCAGAGGAGGTGAGTTGAGGCAGAACAGGGGTGGACAACACCCAGAGGTCCAGGGGCCAGTTCTTCCCACACACACACACCCTGGAACCTGCATGGCAGCAAAGAAGTGCTGATTTCCCCTTAGAATAGACCTGTTTTGCTTCCACACTGCCACACAGCTGAATTTCGGTAGTAGCAAACTTGTTTTCTTAAAATAAAAATAAAAAAAAGGAAATAAGGAAAAATTGGGTGCTACCACGACACCAAATTTTGGTGGCAAATTCAGCAGTGGTGGGGGCTGCAAAAAAAGACTGCTGGGGGGCCCATGTGTCCCATGAGCTGTGTGTTGCTTACCCCTGGGGTAGAATGAGCAAATTCTCAGGGTGGTAAAGCTGCTACTATGGCCCTGGGGCTCAGAGCTAAAACAAAAGCCCCATGAGATGTATCTCTTGATGGGTGGTACCATTTCTGACTTTTGGTGAGAAACTGAAAATTTTGGACTAGGACATCCTGGGTCAAAATTCCCCACTCGACTCAGCCATGAAGCTCACGGGATTATTTTGGGCCAGTCACTATTTCTCAGCCTAACCTTGTGACAAGAACATGGGGAGGGGAAAGAGCCATGTATGCTGCCTTGAGCTTATGGGAGGAAAGGTGGAATATAAATTAAATAAATAGATATGGTTCTAGCCTAGCTTTCCCCCAACTGGCTAGGTTTTTATTTATAAAGTAGTATTTTATGCAGGGGAGCGTTCAAACATTCAATTCCCAATGTTGTCTCAAACGGTCAAGGCTGGCTCCAGGTTTTAGCAGGTCCCCAGAAAAGTGCCCCCATCCTCCATTAGTGGGCCCTGGTGGGCACATACCCTGTGGCATCACTAGACAGCAGAAGCAGCACTCTACACCTGCACCTTGCTGTCTTCTTATTTTCCCACAATGCCCCCAACATAGCACTCCTCTGGGACATTGTGGGAAATTAAGATGGCAGCCCCCACTGAGCTGCCGTTTTAATTTCCCACAATGTCCTGGATTGACGCTATGTTGGTGGCATTGTGGGAAATTAAGATGGTGGGTAGACCCAGCCACCCAATGCCCATTACAGACATCAGTGGTGGATCTTACTGGGGCTGCCCGTGGAGGATGGTTGGCTGACACTGGCCCTGGAAATGGTGCAGCCCAGCAATACATACATCAGGTGGAACTTCTCATCTCTTAGTTCTTACTTCGAGGTGCAGAGATGGGTGAGAGAAAGAAGAGAATCCAGCCAACGATAATGAGGTTAAGAGCTAAGAGAAAGTGGAGTGAACGAATCTTTCTTGAAGATGGACTATTAGCTGGGGTGGTGAGGAGGAGTTTACCAGGCTAGAAACACCTAAACAAACTCTAGCGGTATGGTTTTCCTTACCTAATAACCTTTAGCAGCCGGGAGAGGGGGATATAAAATAATCTCTTGCAGTTTGACCATCACTACCTTTGGTTATGCACCATGTTTCAAGCAAGCCAACCAACAGATTGCAGCTTCTGCAGCGGTGGGGCCTTGTACCTCTCATGCCTGTTTAGGGTTTCGCTTGCCTTTCACACAATCAACATCACCATGTTAACAAATGGGCTGAAAGAATGAGTGTAGACATTGCACTTTGCTAGGAGGCAAATATTCTCTCAACTCCTCCTAGCTTTTTTTCTTTTTACCCCCTTTTTCCCCTTCGTGAGGAAAAGTAACAGTATTTGTGATTGTGGTAGATTTCTCAGTGCCTTTTCTTAGAAATGTCACCTAAGCACACTTCAGGAAAATGAAGAGTATCATAGTCTGGCCTGTGAATATCCACATTTTATGAAAGGCTTGGGAATCAAGCCTTGCAAAAGAAGGAAAAGATGACCCACAGGATACATATTTCCTCTCAAAACAGACTGGCAAAAGGGCAGAGGAGGATTTTTTTTTCTGTGTATATCACGTTGCATCAAATCCAGTGTGACGTGTTTCCTTAGCAACTATGGCTCTCATAAACTGTAACCTTTTCTTCCCTTTGCAACTAATAAGGTACAATATTTCTAAGCAAATCAGTATTCTCTTCTGTAAAAAAAAAATGTAATGTATTGATAATATTTGTACCTATTATATATTTATGTCTTGACAGAAGGTTGACTGGTACTCACTTATGATTCATATAACAGGGGTATTTCACGCTCATGTGGAAGTCGCTAAAGCCACATTCTCTCAACTGATACATTCCACGTGACATTTGGTAGATCGGAACAATCTTCCTAAAGACCCACACCATGTAATGAATACAACTGCTGAATAAAACAACCATAGCAGTGGGTATTCTCTAACATGGTTACTACCCTGTATATGGCCGACGGTGGATTCACACAGCCTGTTCACATAGTGGTTATCACATGATAACTTATTGTATGTCCATTTTCCTCCATGCTGAGGCATGCTTAATTGCATTGCTTTCATAGCTACTGACTTCCAGTGCAATACTTAATGCATTCAAAAAAGGAAGGCGGGTGAAATCCAGCCATTGGCATTTGAAGGAGAAACTTAATGAGTGCAGCTTTTCCCATTGTGGAGGTGTGGTGATGGGGAAAGTTGCATCTATAGAATTCTTCCTCGCTATCTTACATCCTAACAGCCAACAGCATCTGGCAGTTGACTCCCCTATTCATCTCCTCTAGAGTCCTTCATGAAGGAGTTGGCCAATCTAAATTTCATATCTACCTATCCAAATTATCTTCCATGTGCTACTACATGAAGAGGGACCTATACAATTTGGACATTCCTTCCCCCCCCTCCCAAAAAAGCTCCATGTAATGTTCAAGATGGACATTTCTATCAAACCACCTATGGTACTTCCAATCATCCCACAAAAAAAGTGGTTGTGAGAATCCACTCTCGATGAGACGAGAGCATAGAGGTTTCGGTGTCACTCTTTTCTTTAGTCAGTTTTTCTTGTATTATCAGTTGTTATGCTTATAGATGGTAACCAAAACACAGCAAAAATAGTCATGGAGGTTGCTTTATAAACAACCTGTCAGGGAGAATATGGCTTTAATAAAGTTCTGGTTGAAAGTACAGATGTTTGCTGTACCTCCGGGTTGCCAATGTATTGGCTCTGTAAAGTATCAATGTTGGGGAAAGTCATGTGACTTTCATGCATTCCAGAGTAGTCTATTTTTCTGTTCAAATAAAAGAGAAAAAAATTCTATATAAATATATAGCTGTATTTTTAGCAAATTTATAATAGGGCAATCAAGTCAAAATTCTTCTTTTGTATTACAGAATAATATATTAGAGTCTTTATTGTCAACCACTTCCATAGTGAACTTCTGACTTCAGTGTGTGTGTGTGTGTGTGTGTGAGAGAGAGAGAGAGAGAGAGAGAGAGAGAGAGAGAGAGTCTGTTCTAAAGGAATGTTGCAATATCCCTCATTGAATCCTGTCTGCAAAAGGTCAGAGAGTCTGGTGTTGTCATGTTTTTATATTCTCCTTATCTGTCATACGTTTTATAATTGCAAATGAAAGTTCATGTGGTGTTTTCATCCTCCTGGGGCAGGGGTGGGAAGAGGCCTCAGAATGGCTCAGACTCTGAACTAAGTAGGGACACAGACACCTAATCCATTTACTTCAACCTTTGACCTCTGTGAGGTTCTTCCAGATGTGCATCAGCTGTTATAAGATTAAAACCGGTCAGAGTGCATGGATAACGTAAGGGGTTCGATCTTTTGCATAGGATGAAAGGCCTGCTGAGAAGATATTAGTCACCCCCATGCTTTATGGGCAAAAAGATGGGTGCCACGACCCCAGAAAGACTGGAAGCCCTGTCCCTCGAGCTTGAGAGTAGAATCTGGGTCTCATGCTGCAGCGGTTAGGAAAGAGCTCTCTGCATGCCCTCAGGGGCACAGCATTTACCAGACCACGTGAAAACGTAATTAAACCACACTCTCAGCAAAGGCAAGATACGAGAAAAGGCTTCTATCTCAGCCAAGCATATGATTTTAAAAAGTAAAAACTAACGAACAAAAACCAGTTGAGAAATCAGATTGGGGTGGGGGGGACCCAGCATTTTTGGTGGGCCAAGAGAATTTCTTTCTTTCTTTCTTTTTAATGGCTCCTGGTATCTTCAGGGAATGAAAAAGTTAAGAATTTCTCCTGGCCCCGGAGAACTTTGCCAAAAATGCCACCTCAATTTCATCACCTGAGAATGGGCCTGCAAAACTGAGGCAGCATTTCCTGCCAGAATGCCTAACCTGCCTGCTGCTGCTAACCTCAAGTACAATTTCCCATACAGAGGCCAATAGGGAAACAGGTTTGTCAGCTTTTAGGTGAGAGAACTGTGCACTGATGCCTTTAACAGCTGCCTGACACACAGAAATCTAGCAAGTGGAGCTTTCTCCATTACTTCATCTCCATGCCAAAGACCACATGCACATTCCCTTGCTAAATGACCATAGTTGTTAAAGGCACCAGAAGCATTCAGAAAAAGTGGACATCCCTAAAGAGGAACAGGAACGTGGATTCCACTCAATGCTAAACTCCCATATAGAATTCTGGTTTGTGGGGTGGGCAATTGCAGAGGAAGACAATGCACAGGGAGGCTTCAATCAGCTCCCTTCATATCTGCTTTGTAGGCTCAAATATTCAAGTATGATCTTGCATCAAGCAAAATACATACCTTCCTTTACATCTGGCTCCCCTATTCCTTGCATACACACCAAGGTCACCAGAGGGATTTGCCTGAATGTAAACTGTGCAAAGAGTCCCTAATTTGTCCCAACTTAATATCTGCCATTGTTTAGATGTACTGGAGTTTGTAATTAAGCAGATGTCATAGGCATATGGCCAATTTCTCCCCTGCTCCTTTATAATAAAAAGCGGGATCCATTATTATAATAGCATTAAGAGAGTCATACCGTGTGAGGTTTTCCCCTATAAGCCTCCAGCTCTAAAAAGCAAAGCTGAGACATGATCCATTATGAAATGTTATTATGTAAGGAAATTCCACAAACTAATTGAATAATGGGAAGAGTTGGTGCCAGATATCTAGCAGTAGGAAGAAATATAGCTGGTAGATTAGATTAGATTTGATTAAGCAATCAGACAATGTAGGGTTTTACAGTATAACCAACAAAATGTGAGCCTGTGACTGCCTTGTGCTCTAGAAAGACCATTTTGCCATATGAAGCCTTGAATAGCTCAAAAGCATGTGTTTCTTCAAAAGCCAGCTCATCCTCTGACTATCCAGTGCAGGAACCTTCTACACAGATCTAAGGGGTGAAATACCTTCACTAAGATTGGCATGTTGTGTGTGAGCTGAAGGAAGGGTCTGCATATTGCTCTACCAATAGAGATGCATTGCATAACCCCTGACGGTCCCAATTGGTGGAGGTGAGGCCACCCACTGGGATGATGGGCAGGTTTTACCTTACAGCAACAGTGCCCCTAAATTAAGTGATTTTTTCCCCCTCCCGGAAGGAGTCACTGATGTTCACTTATATAACATAGAGGTATACTTGGGAATGACATTGCAGTGGGCAGGGTCGGTGCAAGGCAGTTTGGTGCCCTAGGCAAGATCAGATATTTAGCGCCCCCCTCTTCCCACTTGAGCCCTCCCTCCCTCCAGCCCTATGCTCCTGGCGCCCCCTTTAGCCCGGCGCCCTAGGCGGCCGCCTAGTTGGCCTAATGGTAGCACCGGCCCTGGCAGTGGGACTGATTTGACTTCTTTGCCTTCTATAGGCCAGAATGGGGCATGGCTGTGTGCATAGTTTTCTGGAGCCTAGCTTAAAAGGTTGTCCTCAATTTGTTGCTGGCTCACTTTGTTACTGGTGTGAACCAAAGCACCACAAAGTGTCCTTTCAACACCAAATATAATGTCACTGCTGTCCATGTTTTGTTTTTTAAGTCGCTTTTAGTTTTTGGTTTCCTCACACCATTGATCACATTAGAAATGCAGAAGAAGAAGAAATCCTTTGAGTTTTAGAGCACTGTTTTAAAAACAAGTTTTTAAGGGTGCAATCTTAATGCAGATTTAGAGAACAATCCTATGGTCTGGGGAGAGCATCTCAGGAACCATAGGACATTTCAGAGTCCCCCTCCCGAGGCCGTAGATCAGTGTTCTCCAACCTTGGGTCCCCAGATGTTTTTGGCCTACAACTCCCAGCATGCCCCAGCCAGCGTAGCTGGCTGGGGCATGCTGGGAGTTGTAGGCCAAAAGCATCTGGGGACCCAAGGTTGGAGAACACTGCCGTAGATACTCCTATGTCCCTCGGGAGGGAGGTTGTGAAATCCAATCCCCCCCCCCGTCCCCTCACAACCACCGCAGAAAGAACTGACCGTGGACAGCTTTGGGGAGGGGGGGAGGGGGGACGAGGAGAGGCCAGGAACCGAATTATCCTGTGACCTCCCTGTTGCATGCCATATCCACCACCAGTAAGTGAGCTAGATGGGCCTAGAGGCCCATCTAGCTGGGGGGGGGGGCAGTTTTTTTTTTAGGAGGCACAGGAGGTGAAAAGCCAAGCTTCGAGGTTTCCATCTTACGGGGTACAGTCACACAGGATTGCACCCTAAGACAGAAGACTGTAGGAGCTGTGGGATTGGGTTTTTAAAGACTTTTTTCTGTCTAAACCTGCATAGGATCATACCCTAACTGACTTTAGTTGAGTTTTTTAAGTCCTATACCGTATATTCTGCCAGCATAGAAGCAAATGAAGAAAAATATGGATGCTCTGATCCAAGCCTTCTTTGCAGCTGTCAGAGACTCAGTGTGCAGACACAGCACCCACCTACAAGGGCTTTTCCATTTTCTCCCATGGAGGGATAACCCCCCTCCCACACACAAAGGAATGCTTACCTGGGCCGCCCTCTCTGTTTGAAATTAATAGAAGATGAGGAAGGGACCATAGCTCAGTGGAAAAGCACATGCTGTGTGTGCATGCAAAATGCCCCAGGTTCAATCCCTGGCATCTCCTGGTAGGGCAGGAAAAGACCCTTGTCTCAAACCCTGGAGAGCTGCTGCCAGTCAGTGTAGACAACAATGGTCCAGGTGGGGAAATGCTTAACCTGCTACAAAGCAGTCTACTGCTTCACAGTCACAGTGTGTGTGTGTGTGTGTGTGTGTGTGTGCAGAAAATGCTAACATCCAATTGGCAAGCCTTAAGGATCTGCCATAAAGATCCCCTTGCTGAAATAGAAAAGTGGAGGCTGGTTGGCCAGCCTTCTTCGAAAGCAAAGAACTTAATAAAAGGGCACCAGCTTACGTCAGCATAATGTTTCATGCTACATACCACTACTGTCCAATGGAAGGCTGAAAACCTGTGGTGGCCTTGGGACACTTTGGAAACTGGTTGCTGGAGAAGCAGAAGGCATTATCATAGATCAGGGGTGGGCCACTTGTAGCCCACCAGATATTTTGGCCTACAACTCTCATCAGCCCTAGCCAGCATAGTCTCTGGTCAGGAATGATCAGAGTTGTAGGCCAAAACATCTGGAGGGCTACAAGTTGACCACCCCTGTCCTAGATGAGCCTGAGTGTTAAAGGAGTTAATATACTACAAATGAATAACATTGCCATATGTTCTTTAAAGTATTGTCCTTCAGTTTAGTATATCACAGCTCACTGAGTTATAATGGACATTCCTTATTCAGAACACCATGGCCCGTCCCTATCCCTGCCATAGATCAAACTTCCATATTGCTTCACATCACCTCAAAAACACTCGGATGCAAAGAAATGGTTGAGTGTTCTACAAGATCTGCACGCATGGGTGAGAGGGCCTTCTCACTTCCTTCTATAGTCCTTCCCAATTTAGAATGAAGCCCTTTTTGCAACATATCATGGGTCACTGAACAGTACTTCAGCTTGGGTTAGCCTCATCGCATGCTTCCTTATCGCCCTCATTTTCTTGCCTTTATTTCATCAATATTTGTTGCAATGTGATGTTCTTAGCCACTGAGGATTAAAAAAAATATATCTTAAACCAAGGAACTTGTGTTATACAGCCTTTCCCATCTGTGTATGTACAGCGTTGCTTCCTATGTTCCCTTTGGTTAGTCTTCTGGGGCATTCTCCATATTACTGTGAACATTTAAGCCATGGTGATGTTTGTGTTGAGAATTTGAATGACTAGCTATGGCTACACAGTTGCACCATTAAAACAACATCAAAAGAACGATTGCAAATCTTTTGGAACAACTACGCCCAACCCAGGCTTAATAATTATTATAACAGAGCCCTGCTTGATACTTGGTCCTGTAAAGACATTCTTCAGTGGGTAGAAAATATCAATGTGGTGCACTACATCTCTGCACAGGAGAACTGTAGCTCAGTGATAGCGCACATGATTTTTTGCATGCAGGAGATCCCAGGGTCAGTCCCTGGCATCTCTAGGTGAGGCTGGAAAGGAACTTTGTCTGAAACCCTGGAGGTCCACTCCCAGTTACTACACGTGATAGCTAGTCCTAGCATACAGGATTTTTGAAACATAAATTGTAGGTGCAGGGTGCCTGAACTGGATCAGGACCTGGGTATGGGATTAGTGGGTCTTTCACCTTTTGCTTGCCCCACACACACACGCACACACACACTGCCAGCCCAATCTGGATTTGGGGGCCTACACCTGCAATTTGCATTGGGGAAATGCCCCCATCTGCTCCAATGGGAGCTTTGCCCCTAAAGCAAATTGCAGGTGTGGGGGCGGGCTCAGAGGAGGGCAAATGGTTAAAGCCCCCTACCCCTCACACCAGGGCCCTGAGCTGGATTGGGGGTGGGGGTTGTCCATGCCTGCAATTTATGCTTTAAAAATCCTGCACGGTAGGGCTAGCCATGTGACTGATGTCACGTCCAGTTAGACCCTCTGCACAGGCAGTTCCAAGTTAGGTGCACCATTGCTCTTACTTGGTGTAAGGCAGCTTCCTATGTTCATAGGGATGCACAAACAGCACACTGCAGTGAGTCCATGCACCTCAAACGCTGCCTCATTCAGAACATCACAGTGCCAAGGTGAAAATAATTCAGTGTGACCTGCTTTGAAAGCCATAGGCCTCTGTTATTTGAAGTGGCTGAAACTGATTTTATTTAGGACGTGGGTGCTATTCGCAGTCCTATGCATGCAGGGACTGCCTGTCCTGTGAGTAACAATGTGCCATGCGGGGTTCACAGAAGAGAACGACTGGCAGAGCAACATGAGCCTATGATAGCCACGTGCAACATCTGCACCTCAGCGCAGTGTTACGTGGGCACTGCCCACGTGCTGGCACATAGTCATGCATCAGGGAATCTCAAGGGCAGACCAGTTGGATCTCTTGCACAACAGCAGAAGGTCTAGAGTGGCCTTGTCACAGGGCCTTCCCACACCATAACATTCTTGCCTTCAGTGGTACAATACATCTTGCTAGGCCTCCTCACGCTTCTTGCCATGTCAGAGCAGCTGGCCAGAATGCCGGCAGTGCTAGCAGGCAAATGGCTCGTGTCGTGCAATTCTCACTCTGTTATATTCAGGCAGTCCCCAGGTTACGTACAAGTTCCGTTCTTAAGAATGTCTTTAAGTCGAATTTGTATGTAAGTCAGAACAGCATAGCGTTCTATACGTTAAAAATCGGCATTTACGCAAATTGTGTAAATTACGCAAATTGCATAGTATACTACGCTATGTACTCTACGTAAACAACGTGGTGCCAGGGAACCCAGAAGTCCGTTCTTAAGTATGGGTTGTCTGTAAGTCGGACGTTCTTAACTCGGGGACTGCTTGTAGAAGGCAGGCATGGTTGTGACAAACTTGGATAAGCGAATGGTTTGTTTAAAGAAAGAAGGGTTTAAAATCAATGGTCTTAAGAACAACAAAAATGGGGGGGAGGAAATGTACCATGAATGTAATTATAGATTTTTAAGGGGATCAGAGGAGTGAGGAGCAAAAAAAAGGAGATATATAGATTTGGATTGTTACATCATAAACTGTATGCCCCAGCAAATTGCAGAAAGCAGTTAATCAAACCCAGGCACTGGATTTGTACAACAAATAGTTGATGTACAACAGCTACTGGTCTGCTACATTGTATATGGATTCTTTACATACTGTCAAGTCTCAATGCATCAAAAGACATATAACCATTTGAGCGTTAACAATTCCCATATGTCTGGGAGGAACTAGGATTCCATTAGCCATAAACTAGTGCACTTAGAGTCTTACTTTTTTAATATTTATTTTTGGTAACTTTAATTTAATCTTACTTGTTGAAGTTTATTGACCTCTCCAATTGTTTCTGTAAAAAAACAAACAAACAAAAAACCTTTAAAAAAAGTGTCTTTATATGCATGTAGTGGTATGAAACTGTGATCATTGTGTGACATTCAAAAATTGTACTGTCTTGTAAAATATGTCCAAATGTCTACACATTTTAAAGCAATGGACCCTTCCTCCAGAAATACAGAAATAAATAAAAAGGTATGGTTAAAAATGAACATTGGATTCGTTTCATGTTGTGTACGTGCATTTTATTCCCATTTAGATTTAATTATTTTACTCTTTCCTGATGGTTCAGGGCTGGTAACCAATATGATTCCCTATTCCCAAATGTTTGCAGTCTATAAAAAGGACTAAAGGAATAGGAGAGCAGACGTAGGCAAGAGGGAAGAAATCATTAAAGTAATGTGACCTAACAAAACCTGTCCTAGCTGCTTCATTCCCCTCCCAAGTGAACTCACAATTCCCACTCATTTCCGTCTAACCATAAGATAGGGGTGCAGGACCTCAGGTCTGGGGGCCAAAACCAGCCCTCCGGTGGGGCCAAAACCAGCCCTCCGGTGGGGCCAACCTGGCATTCTGAGGTTCCCCAGATAGTCATAATGCCTTACCCCACCCCTTCCCCCAACCACTGATCATTTGGTGGTTTCCCGACTCTTGCGCCATTTCCCCCCATTCTAGAAGGTTGAAATGCCTCTCCTAAGGCTTAGTCACTGCCAGTAAAAGCGTTACACTAATATATGCTGGCACTTTGGGTCTTATTTGTATTCTTGGCTCCACCCCTTTTGTCTTTGGCCCCACCCACCACTTAAATGCGACCCCCGAGAGCTTCTCCGAAATGGAATTTGGCCCTCGGGCTGAAAGAGGTTCTGCATCCCTGGCTTACAGGTATATAATAATATATTTGGTTCCCAGGTAATACCGTACCCTAACCTCAGTGCTAAGAAGCTCTGTTTGTCATGAGCAGTGGCTGTGGCTCCAGGTTTGTCATGGGCAGTGGCTCCCAAGTCCAAAGACTCCATAAATCTCTGAACAGCAGAATTATCGATTGGATGTTTATCATATCCAGAAGAAGCAACCTCTTTCAATCTAGATTCCACTACACTAAGGGCACAATCCTATGCATGTTTAGACAGAAAAAAGTCGTAGGCCTTTTTTTCTGTCTAAACATGCATAGGATTGCATCCTAAATGTATGATCATAAACGTGGCCAATTGATGGATGAGAAAGGACTGGAAGATCAATACACCAATTATCTATCTATCTATCTATCTATCTCAGTGCAGATTTCTCTGCTGCTGTTAGTAAAGACACTCAAGGTATAGATTCCCTACTGTATATATAATTGCTTGAGATACCAATATCTGAAATTGACTCAAAGCCATCTTTGAAAGAGACCCAACATGTTCCAATCTCAATATAACATGATATTCGTTGAACCGAACTAGCCAGATGTTGGGCAGGTTTGCACAACCAGGGAAGAAAAATAAGCTGCCATCGCTTATTTTCCTGCCCCACACGTGCCAGTTGCGTGCCGCCGAATTATCATAATTATTATTTCCAGTCGCAGCATGTTGTGTCATCTGAAACAGGTGAGGATGGGTGGCAGGGATGGTTTACAAACCACCCCGTAACCCTAGAACAAGCCATGGGGTGGTTTGTAAACCCAACTGCCGCCCACCCTCATTGGATTCGGACAACACAACAAGCCGTGCCCTGCGAGGGTAATTATGGTAATTCGACAGCATGCGTGGGGTGGGGAAATAAGATACGGTGGGTTATTTCCTTCCCCAATTGTGCAAACCCAGTTACTGTTAGACTGCAACTCCCATCAGCCATAGCAGCATAGCCAGTATTGAAGAATGATGGGTGTTGCTGTCCAACATCATCTGGAGGGGCACATCTACCATGGGTTGGATCCAGACTTAATCATGCTTAAAATAAACTCATTAAAATCAATGGGACTTGAGTGAGTCATGATTTCATTTCATTGCATTTATTACATTTCTATACTACTCAACAGTCGAAGCTCTTTTGGTAGTTTACAACTATTAAAACCTTAAAAATACATTATAAAAACCATTTACATACAAACATATAAACAGAGAGACACATAGATCTAAAACAATTTTAAACAATCAACAATGAGAAAAATCCAGGACCTGATTAAAACCTCATCATATGCTGCCAAATGCCTGAGAGAAGAGGAAAGTCTTAACCTGGTGCCTAAGAGGGGCCCCGTCTGGAAGACCATTCAATAATTGGGGGGACCACCACCAAGATGGTCCCTTGTTGTGCCTCCATTTGGGGTGGAGGAGGAAGACATATTGTAACCAATCCCTAGTGTGTTTGGGGAGTGGCCAGACACATGTCATCTGCAGCCTGACCCAGCTGTGCTGATTTGCCAATCAGCCCTTGCTTAAAAGACAGGCCCCAAAGACACTTCAGATGCTGGAACCAATTGTGGTTGCAGATCAGCTGTAGCAAAGATGTTCCTGCCAGCTCCTGGACCTAGATTCGTGTATTTTGACCCCAAATTGACTTTGACTACTCTTTGGCATGCTCCTCTACTGGTTTGTGTTTCCTTTGATTTTGGATGGATATTTCAGGCTTCTAAACCTTGGACTGTGTCAACAACTACTGCTTATCTCTCAACCAGAGTAATTTATGACAGCCCTCTCCCATGTTTATTTTTATTTTATTTATTTTTTATAAATATTTATATTTGTTAATCGCCCATCTGGCCGGTCACCCTGTTGCTTCCTTCTGAGCCTCCCTCAGAAGAGGCACCGGGAAGAGGGCCTTAGATGGTAAACATAGTGCATGGGTAGGTTCAAGCTGGGAGAGGTGCTCTTGTCCTATTGATTTCAGTGGATCTGCTTTCATAGATTCATAGATCATAGAGTTGGAAGGGGCCTACAAGGCCATCGAGTCCAACCCCCTGCTCAATGCAGAAAACTAGAAGAGGGGTCTCCCATCCAAGTAATAACCAGGCCTGACCCTGCTTAGCTTTCCACGCTCAGACAAGCTGAGCCAACTGGGCAAGGGCCATTTTTACAAAGTTCTAAACCATCCCACTTAGAGATAGGAAGACAATTACGATGATTATGATTCTTAGAAACAGCAATGAAGGCCAGTTGCAGGCACAAGGTCTTAACCAAACTTTCCCCAATCTGGTCCTCTCTGCATGTGTTGGACTGCAACTTCCATCATTCCCAGCCAGCATAGCTAAGGCTGGGAATGATGGGAGCTGCAGTTCAACACGTCTAGAAGGCATCAGGTTGGGGAAGGCTGTCTTCTCCTATAGTAATGCAGGGAGACCATTTACAGTCCATTCCAAGGGCACATTTTAGCACCACACTTCAGTGATGCATCAAGGCACATGCTGAGGCATAGCCTCAGCTGCCGCTGCCAGAAAATACTGGGGTGACTAGAAGTGTAGGCATGGGGTGATAGTGGTGGTCAGTGGGCAGGCTAGAGGAGTGCTTCAAACCTCTTTGTCCCAGGAATAGTACACTTGAGCCTTATGGGGAAAAACAAGTGGATAGTCTGGCCTGAGGGCTAGGTGGGCTCACCTGTTCTTCCTTCACATTGTTGCTGCTTCTAACTAATCAATATCCTTTTTGCTTAAGTAGATGCTGTGTCTGATCAAGGTGGATTTTCCTTAGCTAAGGCTAAAACCCTACCCACTTACCTGAGAGTAAAACCCACTGAACCCGATGAGAGTTCTTGCTGAGGAGACAGGTACAAGATTATGCAGCAAATTAGTTATCCCATGATTGTGCTTCATCATTTAGAATTAGATAAACTGCTGGGAAGAGAGTTAGAACTCTTAGAGCACAATCCTATGCATGTTTAAACAGGAAAAAGTCCTACAACTCCCAGCATTCCCCTGCCAGCATGTCTGGCTGGGGAATGCTGGGAGTTGTAGAACGTTTTCTCTGCCTAAACATGTGTAGGACTGCATCCTTAATCTGAAGTAACTAGCCCTGCAAGAAGGAAGTAGCCCAGTTTTAGAATTACGGAACCAGACATTTGGAAGGGACCTTAAAGACAATCTACTCCAAGACCTGAATTTTTCTTTTGAGAGCAGAGAAAGTTGGCATGACTAAGGCTGATTCATATATTATTGGCTGATTCATATATTATCAGAGTGGTGTGGGAAGGAGCCACAGAGAAGCAGCTCACTTATGTTTGGATTCGGGGCCAATGGAGCAGTACTTTACCATCCAAGGAGGATGAGGGACTCATGTGGTCCTTAGATCCATCAAGACATTACTGGAATAGTATAAGAAGTGCTTTCCACAGCTTGGTGCATTCCATATGGATCAGCCCTTTAATTCTAGTTGGGATGACCAGTCAATGGAAGGTTTTCTCTTGCCAGATTGGAAGAATTCTTAAATGCAGAAGAACCATTTATTTCTATACAGTGACTGGGTTCAGACAACACAATAACCCACATTCAAGGGTTGAGTATGGGTTGTCATTGAACCATGGGTTGTTGTTGAAATGTGGGTTATCGTGTTGTCTGAAGCCAGCTGGGATAACCAACCATGGTGAGCAACCCACAATTCAACAACAAACCATGGGTTCACTTCATAAGGTGTTCATGGTTAAAAAGCCATGGCTTGATAGCACAACGGGGGCAGACAACACGATAACCCACATTTCAACAACAACCCATGGTTCAACAACAGCCCATACTCAACCCTTGAGTGTGGGTTGTTGTGTTGTCTGAACCCTGTCAATGTGTCTGTGATCATCAGGGTCTCCAGAACCTGGTTACACATAAGGCATTTGTGTCTTTCTGCCTAGCCTTGCATATATTCCATAGCAGCTCAATCCCACACATGTATACTGAGAGGAAAGTCCCACTGTGTTCAATGGGGCTTACTCTTAGGTAAGTGGGTATAGCAGGTGTGGGTCCATGGGCTAAATCCGACCCAATCTGGTCCTGCAAGGTTCCCTCTGGCATCACCACCTTTCCCCTTTTCATATTTGGGCCCTCCCCTTTTGCCCAGTCTGCTTTGCCTTCAACCTCCACCCACCACTGAGAGCTTCTCTGAAATTGAATTTTGCCCTCAGGCTGAAAGAGGTTCCACACCGCTAGGGTATAGGATTGCAGCCTAAATCTAGTTTTCTGCATAAAAACAACTGAGGATAGAGGCATGTGATCTTTCATTCCTTCGCTGCTCACTTCAGTAAAACCACTATGCCAATGTATACAAACAGTGGCTCAATGGGATTTTAAAATGGTATATATAAGGCTAGGGGAAAACATAAGCTTGACAATCAACAGTGAAGTGAATGAGGCCTCCAAAAGTCCAGGTGGCTTCATGCCACCACCTCCTAATCATGAGTTATTACAGGAGCAGAGAGAAAGATCAGCACATGTGGTAATGAAAACTACCATGTTTTGGCAGCTATAGCTGATGTCTATGGGGAAAGTGCCAACTTTGATATTAAGAATTCTTTGTTATTATAGTACCTCCAGCATTAGCCATAGTCTGACATTACTCCATTAATTTGTTATGTTTCTTTGCCACAATACTCGTAAGGTTGTGCATTAAAATGTAAGAGGAATTCAAAAGCCTGGCATTCTGTTTTTTCATACAAGGATCTCTAGGGTGAGGAGCCATTTTGGCTGGGACGGGACAGGACTTTACTTGGGTAGCACAGTCACTTGTACAGAACCTTAACATCATGGACCTTACTCTTAGGCAACAGGTTTGAAGGGGTGCTGGGCAAAGTGCTTGGTGGTGGGCCCTCTTCATCAGTGGGTTCTGGTGGACTTACTTAGAGGCATTAGTAGGTAGCAGTGGTAGAACTTTGAGCAGTATCAGGTGACTGCACCTAGCCACCATTTTAATTTCCCCACAATGCACCCATCTTAGCATTGCTGTGGGGCATTGTGGGAAATTAAAATGGCAGCCCACACTAGGCAGCAATTGTAATTTCTCACAGTGCCACAAAGCAACATTACATTGGTCGAATTGTAGGAGATTTAAATGGAAGCTAGACTCAGCCCCACTTGGTGTTGCTTGGAATGTTGGGCAGGGGAGGAAATAAAAGCAAGGCTCAGGTATACCTTGCTAGGCCCACAGCAGCTGCCCAAGCATGCCGGTTGCCGATACCAGCCCTGCTCTTAGGAGCAAATGCACAGCTATTGTAAAACCTCTTTTTTTTAGTGTCGCTGAACTGGGATGAAATATACCAATAATTTCCACAGCTGCTGATGCTATTTCTTAGAGCAAGTAAACTATGTAACAGCTCTCCAGCCACCACTCCAAGATAGGCAGGGAGGAGGTGGTTTAAGGTGCTCTTGGAATGTGTCCCAGGGATTGCAAATGAAGTCCAAGTTGGCTACCAGCCAGATTCAGACGTCGGCTGACAGATCAAGGCAGATGCTAGGATAGATTTGCAATTGATTTCTACACCAAACCTTCTAAAGATGACAGTTTAGAATAACTGTTAAGACAAAGACTAATCCAGATAAATGCAAAAAATTACATTATTTTATAAATACAAATTTCCATTAGCCGGTTTCCCATTTTTTGAGTCTCTTTACAGACACCATCTACAGTGCCAAAAAGCTGCAATAAACTGGAGACATTAAGATATTAGCGGTAAGGGCCTGAAACAAGGAGTCTTAAATGTTTTTCTTCAGCATTTAAAACTGGTTGGCTTAGCGTGTGGCCTGCTGGGACTCTTTGGTGGTGCATCAAGGGACATTAACTTCTCCAGATAATGTCACTATCTATAACTCATTAAAATTGGGTTTCATGCGTATGGACTATTGAACCTGCTTTCTGATCACTGGGACCAGTTTGGTTGCTGGAATCTCCACCAGTGTCTGGAGATCTCGAATGAAAATGTTGGGTTGGATCCAGATTTATGCTAGATCATCTGTGCTGGCAGAAGTGGACTTCCCTGTCCCCTCTTTCCCATGGCAGCCCCTCCAGCCCCCTGAAAAATCTTCACAGAGAGTCAGGAGACCCTGTTGAAGGGTGTGACCTGTTGGGGGAAGGGGGATTCCAAAAATCAGGTGAAGGGACCTTCCACAAATGGAAGATCCCTTTCTCTTGTTGAAGGCAGATCCTGGATCCAACCCACTGATTGAAAAGGCTAACTTTTTCTGTCCAAAGATATGGACAGGATCAGTTTAAAACTGATGAGATGAACAAGGTATTTTTTCACTTCTGTGTGTTTGAAGTTGACAAGGAGGAATCAACAATGCTGAGATAACTGCTCAGCATGTACCAATCCATCCGTGGATCAAGATAACACCACTTTGCTGACTCACCTTCTTGAGTGTAAATAACCCAATGTCCAGAGGGGGGAAAGGTACTCAAAACTGCTTCAGGAAGGATTCTGTATCATGCAAATAGTTAATTCACATTTTCCTCTTTGTTTCTCATTAAAACTAGTCTCTGTGATGTTCTCATAATATGCCTTAATGAGGCCACCATGCCTGATGAGCGGATAAAATGTTCTTGGTTCCCACCTCAAGCACTAAGGTTGCGTCTTCTCATTTCCTGAATGTAACCCAGGGTGCAACATACATCTTCACACCATAAGCCAGAATGGCTGGAGTCCTCTAATTAGGTCCTCCTCCCACAGTTCCTTCCTTCTGCCATCTGTCCTCTATTATATGACACATCCCTGAGAATTAGTAATACCAATAGATGGCTACTACAACAAGCCAACAGAATTACTCAGAACTCCTCACCTGCCATGAAGGTGTACACTATATATATATATATTCCAGTTTGACAACCAATGGAGAATTCTACATCAAGAAACAGAGGTTCTCCTCTTCATGGTTCTGTATGCATGTGTGCACGCACACTCCCTGTAACTCATCCCTAGCTCACTGTTGGGGAAAAGGCATTAGATTTTGACCATCATCAGTAAATGATGATGGAGACATGGTTCTCTCTCAGGAGGAAGAAGAAAAGAAATGCCCAGAGATATTACAGATCCCAGTGCATCTGCATTCACTTTTCAGTTAGCATTTGAAGTCTCCATTCTATCTTGTCTGAGGGCTGATCTGACACATTTCACTCCTGTCCTGTACTCACATCTCATTTACACAGAGTTGGTGGGGAAAATTATTTTTATTTGTTTAAATGATTTACTGTATTTAATGATTTTCAGGCCAAAACCTCTCAGAGAGATTTACAAGCATTTATTTATTTATTTTATTATAGTTATATCCCACCTTTTTTCCTGCAAGGAACCCAAGGTGGCTTACATAATCCTCATTTTATCATCACAACAACCCTGTGAGGTAGGTGAGGCTGAGAGTCCATGACTGGCCCAAAGTCACCTGATGAGCTTCATGGCCAAGTGGGGACTAGAACCCAGCTCTCCAGAGTCCCAGTCCAACACTTTAACCACTACACTACGCTGGGTCTCCATTTAAAAAGACAGATCAGTGAAAGTGCAATAAATTGCATTAAAACAGCAGAAGGTCAAGTTGTTAAAAGAACCTGATTAATACAGAGTATTTAAGGGGGGGAAAGAAAAAAGTCTGAAGACATGAGCAAATAGAAAGGTCTTCACAAGGCACCAAAAAGATACCAGGTAAGTCTCCCTAGGGAGAGACTGTCACAACACTCCTGTGGATCTTCCAAACCATATCACAGGAAAATATTGTTGAAATCCACTGAAGATCACTCTGGGTGTGACTTCTGTAATTTGATCTTAGGCTGCTTCCAAATGAGTCTTTTATTTTGCATCCACTCTGCCTCATTCTTGGAATTGTATTTGGGGGCGGGGGCAGATGACATTGTCATCTAATTGTAAACACACACACATACCTCTACCTGGGTTTTTGCACTGCTTCATCTTTTCTCTTACCAGGAACAAAAATATCAGTGAAGGAGGGAAAGATGGGAGAGTTGCACCATGTCTTTTGATTGGTAGCACTAGGAGCCCTCCATCTGGAAGCTTAAATATTCTGAAAAGACTTGATTAGGGAAGGGAAGAAGGAAATGCCAGACATATGTTCCTTTGAACTGTTTGAAACACATCAGATGGGAGTTTGAAATATAGAATATGTGTACACTTGATTTGGCAAATGTAATAGCTGAAGTGGCCCTGAAGGTATTTGAATGCAGGGATCAAAGTGAGGGCCAGTTTCCATGCACACACAGCCACGTTTGAAAATTAGAACTATAAAATGTATCCATCTCTCAGATTCCTTAGCCTTGAATTCCTTGGCCTCTTCCAGCCATTCCTCTCCATTTTCTTTAAGGGCCAAAATAGATGTGATATTAATTGAACTAACAGCCCCATCCTATGTGGGTGCCTGTAACCCTCCAAACCCAGAGGATTATGGGCATCCAATTGAGGGCAGGAGGAGTGCAGAGACAAGGCTTGCCACCGTGCTCCTCTTGCCCTCAAAAATATTAAGGCGGCCAATTTTGGCCATCTAAATGTTTTTCCTCTCTTAGGAGAGGCTGAGGCACCACCTGGATTCCTTGGAAGCCGGTTGTGCTTCGCTCCTCCTCTCCCTACCCCGGGAACACTCCCTACACACCAAAACCAAAGCTGGTCTTCCAGCTTTGGTTCCCAGCTGGCTCGAAAAGAACCCCGCCAGCTGTGGGAGGGGGGCTGGCGCTCCACGCTCAGACTCCACACTGCGGGCTTGGAAGGAATTTCCAAGGTTGCAGCGGGGAGTCCAACTTCTCCTATGGCACCCCAGACAAGGTCAGAGGGTCATAGGATTGAGCCCTTAGGCAATTAACATATGCATTTTTAAAAATTTAAATAGCTAATATGCATGGGTGGGTAGGTTTGTGGGGGATAACACAAGGAGTGGGGGATAACCCTTTCCTCCCTATAGGCTCCATAAGAAAAAGTAAAAGACATTTACATCATCCAGACTTACTTACACTAACTCTTTCTTGACAGTACATCACTGTCAGGATCCGGGTCATGGGCAGCAAGGATTCAGGGCTAGAACAACAGGGCCGGGAAAGATGGAGGCAGATACAGACGACAGGGCCAAGGTCCAGCACAGGTTAGAGCAACAGAGTTCAAATGGGGCAGAGGCAGAGGACAAGTCCAGGCAACAGGCACAAGGTCAAGCAGAGTCCAAGCACAGGTCAAGCCAAACAGCAGGGTCCAGAAAGAGATGGGTCAAGAATAGGCAGGGTTCCAGGGAAGAGGCAGGAACAAGCACCAAGATGTACCAAGCTGAGCAGGGCCGGAGGCAGAAGCGTTGGTCAGGAACAAGCAGGAGGTTGAGCATGGTGAGGCAAAGTTGGATGTAGCAAGCAATCAGGAACAGGCTGCAGCTAGCACGAGAGACCATGTTGCTGTGGCAAAGGCTGGAAGTGAAATGCAGCTCCTGTATAGCCCTTTCCTGGCAGCTCCCAGCTGGTCCGCATTAGCCCACCTGGGAGTGCCTGCTGGTCTGGGCCTGAACTCTGCAAGGGTTTACCAGCCAGGGCTCACACCCTGCGAAGCACTGCAGCCAATTATAAGCAAAGCTGCCACCAGATGGTGCTGCAGGACAGGCCCTGACAATCACTTTCTCCACAATAACTGACACCACTTTCTTCCATTCCCACCTTCCCTCTTTTAGCCTGCCATTTCTGCTGCCCATGTGCTGTTTCAGGGCTTTTCTACTTGAGGCATTTATTGTGCATTCGTGAATCTTTACTCATGGTTGTTTACAGGCTCTTTAGATGATGTCGTGATCCTCCAGTTTCACTTCTGTTTTTTTCAGAGTGCTTTCCTGGGTTTGTTTTAGGTTGGGGAAAATGAGCTATTAAATTACAACGGGGGGGATGGTGCACTATCTCCTCGTGTATTTGTGCTATACTGCTATAGCACAGCTCCACCTAGAGGTAGTGTAACAGAAAAGCAGAAAAGGAAGAGCTCTTTCTGTAGGTCTTGGATTTCAATGCTGCAACAAAACCGAAAGGAGATACAGTGATTAACAGCACAATAAATGCCATGTGTAGAAATGCTCACTACCTCAGCCTTGATTGCTGGGGAGAAGGGGAAAAAAACATTCAAGGGTTAACATAATATGGTTTCAGCTGTGCTGGAACTATTACAAGATTAGCAGTTTCGCGGCACAGAATATACTTATTTAAGGAGCTACAGGAGAACCCTACGTCACAGTACCAAGCAAGGCTGGATACTCCCATAGCATTGACCCTGAATCTACCAGTGCAACAACACAGCCCTTACACTTTAGGACCAGACGCATAAACCCTTCTCAGGCTAAGCACCAACCTGAGGGGAGGGTCAAATGAAACCTTTCCCCTGCCAATGAGGGAAAAGATTAATACATGTTATTAAGGATCTATTTTAAATGTATGATACTGTGCGTACAAAGGTGTGTGTGTAGATTTAAAAGTAATGCAGGTTAATAACGTCAAGCTGATCTGTAGGATTTGGGTAGCAAACAAAATAAAAATAAGTTTATTTTAATTCTCAAAATCTTAGTTCCAGAAAATAACTTTAAACCTGCCTACACCAAACACTTTGTAATTAACCTAAGTCCCTATAACTCTAAATAGTTTCACTCCTCAGACAAGCACTGATTTCTCTCAAAACTCCTGACAGACAAAACACAAATAATCCAACTAACCTAACTCCCAAACTCTCTAACGCTCCCTACACACTCACTCTGACATCACTCACACACTCCTTATATACTCCTCCCCCCACCCTTTCCAAGTCATCACAAACCACACCCACCCGGTTCAACATTCTACACGCACTAAACATACTAATGCAGACATACCCCAGGGAACTGAATTGTGGGGTTACGCCACAACCAGCTTTGCCCAACCTGGCACCTTCTGGATGTTTTAGACTAAAGCTCCCATAAACCCTGATTATTGGCCATGATTGGCTTAATGGGAGTTGTAATTCAAAACAACTGGAGGCCACCATGTTGGGGAAGGCTGGACCACGTGCAGCACTGCCCAGAAGACACACAGAGGGACCCCGCAGTGGAGAACCAGCTTGGGTGTGCAATTTAGAACAGAGGAGTAGCCGGGGAAAGGGTTAAGCAAATCCGCATAACCCCCCCCACACACACACACACACACACACACATACATATGGCACTGCTTTTTCTGGGAAAAGGAAAAGGGGAGTCTTGAGGTGAGTTGCATGCAATTCGGCCCAGCAAGCGTGCTGGTAGAATATACCCCCTGTAGTCTTTTTTGCAGGGTATGTTCCAGCGTGCTTGCTCTGGGGAATGTTGCACTGGTTTTAAAAGCAGGATACTTTATTGTATGCCTGCGAAACATGGACTATCTATAAATGTCATTTCCATCTCCTTGAAAGATTTCATCAGCGTTGCTGCCGGAAAATCCTGCGAATTACTTGGGAAGATAGGTGAACAAATGTCAGTGTACTGGAAGAAGCAAAGACTACTAGCGTTGAAAAAGTGATCCTCCAACGCCAACTTCAGTGGACCGGTCATGTTGTTTGAATGTCTGACTGCCGTCTCCCAAAGCAGTTACTTTATTCCCAACACAAGGATGGAAAGCGGAATATCGGTGGTCAATATAAGAGGTTTAAAGATGTTCATAAGGCTAATCTAAAAAAATGCGATATAAACATCGAGAACTGGGAAGCTCTGGCCCATGAACGATCTAACTGGAGGTTGGCCTTTCACAAAGGTTCTATGGACTTTGAAGAAGCCCGAGTGCAAGGTGAAAGGGAGAAACGTGTTAAGCGAAAAGCACGTCAAACGAATCCTTTACAGGACCATCTTCCATCTGGTAACCTGTGTCCTCACTGTGGGAAGCTGTGTGGATCTAGAATTGGCCTCCACAGTCACTTATGGACCCATCACTCACTAGAATCTACACAATTTTTAAAGAATTTCCTCTTTTTATAATTTTCTTTTCGTAATTTTATCCTGGAAGACAATCTTACTCGGTCACGAGTGATCGCCTATGTATGTGTATGTGTTAGCCAATAACACACAGCATAATTTAAACCTTTTGTTGCCTTTAATTTCTCAAAACATTGGAAGTGACATTAAAACATAAAAGTTTAGTTATGTTTTATGGATTCTGGATATATAAAGATTTTACTGTGAGCTTTTAAGATGATCGACTGCAAGCGAAATGTCAATGTAAAATCCCCAACACTACTGGCTCTCTCATTTATTGCCATCCTGCATTTATTTTCCTATAACTACTACTACGGGTTTCAGTATGATTTATGCTGTTGTTATTAACTCTGCATAGGACTGTTTCTTCTTTTATTTAGCCACCTCTTGGCCAATTGCCCACTTCGGAGTATCTCTACCTCACTGAAGCTAAAGTTAGCCCGCCGGTAGCAGCATAAGCGAAACCCATGGACGGCACTCCGACAAGACATCCTGTCTATGTCAATCTCAGAGTAGGAATTCACAACTGCAGGATGTCGTGACAGCCACCAACTTGAAAAGGGGGCTATACAAATTCATGGAGGATAAGGCTACCAATGGCTATTAGTCCTCCTGATGTCTATATATTACCTCCAGTATTGGAGACAGTATGCCTCTGAATACCAGTTGCTGGGGAACACAAGTGGAAGGTGTTGGTGTTGAAACAAAAATAGTCATCTGTGTGCTAGCCTGCACTGCATACAGATGCAGCGCGTCGGCCTTCCACACACAGCAAGCAGAGTTTGTGTCCAAACCACGCAGCAGTGTTCAGCTCACCCAGTTGCAGATTAATCCAGGACTCGGGAGCCACTCTGTAGACACAAGCAGGTCTATTCTACCTGTTTATTTACTCATTCAAAGTAATCACTACAGAGTATGCTTTCCATATACACAGTCCATGTGCAGACAGAGTACAAAAAGCAAAGCAAGCAAAAGACCAGCGAGCTTTATACATCCAGAGAGGATAAGTCCAGTAGAGAGGAGGAGGAGGAGGAGGAGGAGGAGGAGGAGGAGGAGAAGAAGAAGAAGAACTTCAGACTGAGATGAACAGTACCTATAACATGGCTGCTGCCTGACCAGCACACAGACGTCACCAGCAATAGATCACATGACATACTGGTTCTCACACATTTCTTCAGAACTACCAAGAAGAATAGCCTAGGAAAAACACGGTGAAGCCTAGACATAAACAATGCCTAGCAATGCCTGATAGCAGCCCATCTGTACTGTAACTAAAAACTCATCGCATGTTGTTGATACTTGAACAGAAGGTTGTCATGAACCAGGACCCTGAACTGTCATCCTTGAAAGATTCTGATCCCTCATCCTCAGAAGTAGGGGCTCTGGAGTTAATGGTTCATGGAGAGGATTTGGTTACAGACAGTGGAGGCGGTTGACTCCAATGTCAGTGGGGCTGCATATCTGCTCCAGATTTTATTCTGAACTTTAAAGGAGCTACCTGTGGCGCCGAACCCTATCCCCAAAATAGGTTTGGCACCATGGATAGCTCCTTAAAAGTTCAGAGTAAAATCTGGAGTGGATATGCAGTCATGCTGAGAGTGGAGTCACCAGCCCCCACTGGGTACAGAAAGACATCACACCTCCCCAGGACCTAGTTCCCCTGCATTCTGAGGAGGTTGCATTGCATTGCCATCCTCTGACTCTGAGGATTCCAGCCATGAAGAGTCTAACCTGCCACAGCCACCCTCACATCATTGCAGTCTGAGGCTGCTAAAACAGACCAGGCCAGGACCGGTGCAAGGCAGTTTGGTGCCCTAGGCAAGATCAGATATTTAGCGCCTCCCCCCTTCCCACTTGAGAGCGCTGTATTTTTTTTCCAAGGTGTTTCTGGCGCCCCCTTTAGCCCTGCGCCCTAGGCGGCTGCCTAGTTGGTCTAATGGTAGCACCGGCCCTGGACCAGGCCCCTTTAAGAGAGAAAGCCTCAAACAGTGTGGAGGTGGATCCAATCAGCCTAAAGGATATCCCCAGCTTTCAAAATCTTACCTGTTTTATCTCTGCTGATTGCTCTTAATGCCCATCTTTTAAATGGCAATATTTATAATGTATTGTATTGGTTTTATTGTAACTTTTATCATTTGTAAGCCACCCTTGGAGCTTATGGAAGGGTGGGACATATGTTCCTAAAATAACCATAACTAAATACAGGGCCGGATTAAGAGCATTATGGGCCTGGTGCTGAGGATTTTGGTGGGCCTTTTTATGGAAATAAATAAAATGAAGACGCAATTTTATATTAAAACAAATTAAATATTTTAATTACCATTAAAGTGCCAAAACTGAAACATATTGAAAATATTTCTTTTTTTGTAAACAATAAGCTTGTTAACTTAATAAAACCGTTATAAATAGAACATTCACAACAACCATTTTTAAATAAACATAAACCATATAAACAATTTAAATATAAGTGTATGATGTTTGGCTCATAAAAATTTGTTCCTTAAAGTATTATTATTATTATTATTATTATTATTATTGCATCATAATCAATACAGCCTGCGTTATGATTATGGTGCAGAGAGTAACTCTTGAAATAAATAGCAACCACTAGTTTTAAACACACAAACAGGTTATTCACTGAACTCTAACCTGCATTTAAACTAAATGAATCAAGCTGGTAGATTAAAATAAAATTACACATTAACTTTTCTTGCTTTTTTACTTGCAAATTCCTCAATTGTAGAATCAAGATTAAGCTCGTTCAGCAAACCATTTTCAATGCACAACAGAGAGAGCGCATTTAAACGCTCCTGACCCATGGAAGACCTTAGTTCATTTTTCACACGTTTTAATGCTGAAAATGAACGCTCACCACTGCAGTTGCTGACCATTAAACACAAATACATGCGGAGGGTCACAAATGTATTTGGAAATGCACCGACTAGAGATTGTGCAATCATAAACTTGTACATTTGTGTTTCTTGACTCCCATGAATGTCTTGATTTGCAGTGGAAGATTGGTACATTTTGAAAATAGATGAAAACTGTACAATTGCATCTGCAAACAGGGGTTCAAGATCTTCAGGATATTTTGACACTAGTGTAGTGGCTCTGGAACGTAGACTATCAGCTGCTAGAGTGCATATTTCTGATAGAAATCCAAATCTTTCTTGAATTATATTGTATGCTGCTTGCCTGTGCCTCAGTGATTCTGTCAATTGGTCAATTATAGGATAAAAGGTATGCACTTTAAACCTCTCAGAGGGTGTCATATCAGCATTAGCATCTTCTGCATCACCATAGTCCCACCTCCTATTTCTTTTCACTTTCCTTCCACGTTGTAGCTGGTACTCCTCGCAGCCGGAAATATTTTTACCCTGCTGTTCAAATTCAGAGAATCTAGAACGGAGAGACTGCACAAAATCCTTTAGAGAGTTCAGTATGTCTGTTGCTGCATGCAGATCTAATTTTGCATCTTGGAGACACTGACTGGTTCTGTGAAACCTTGGTAAAATGACAGACCACACTTCAACAACCATTATTCCAGTTTCCAATTGATCCATGACATTATTTAGGCCCTTTGCTTGTAAACAGACCTCTCCCTTTGTGGATTCATCATTCATAATATTTGAAAGGACATCTCTGATAGTACTATAGCCTTTTTGTAAGGCATTCACAGCATCATGGTGAGCAGACCAACGTGTATCAGATAACCTTTTTAATGTCGGTATACCACATAGTTTGAAACTATCTGTTAACAGATTCCATTGATGAGTTGAAGCAGAAAAAAAACAATACAACTGCTGCACAAAATTAAAGAATGGAACTGCAACTGGACAGCTGTTTACGGCATTTTGTCCAACAAGATTAAGTGAATGTGCACAACAAGGAATGTATTCAGCAAGTGGGTTTTTTCCCCAAATTAAGGCCTGCATACCATTATATTTGCCACTCATATTTGATCCGTTATCATAAGACTGACCCCTGCAGTCTTTGATGGAAATTCCATTTTCATCCATGAACTGCAAAATAATGTTTGCTAGCTCCATACCAGTCTGTCCGTGCATTGGAATGAATTTCGTAAAACGCTCCACTGGACCACTAGGTAGTACATAGCGAAATATAATTGTTAGTTGATCACAATGTGCTATGTCAGGGGTGGAGTCAACAGAAATTGAATAATATTTGGCTTCTTTTATCTCGTTTATGATTTGCTGCAGCACTTGCTGACCAATCAGTTCAATAAACTCATCACATATCATTGATGATAAGTACCGCCACGTTTTTTAACCTCTAGGGCAGTCTTCCCCAACCGGGGCCCTTCCAAATGTTTGGGGCCCCAGCTCCCATCTTCCCCAGCCACTGGCCATGCTGCCTGAGGCAAATGAGAACTGTAGTCCAAAATATCCAAGAGGGATATTTGGTGAACTCTGTTCTCTGGGGTTTTTCAAAATAAAACTTAAAATGCCACACAATTCCCCATGAAAGCGCACGTGCTTTGGAGCGGCAGCCCCAGGCCCCGCACGCACACACGTGCACGCACACACACACACACACACACACACACAGTATTAGCCAAGCAGGTGACATTTTGCAGGCGGCAGGAGGATCAACACCCCCAAAAGGCAGACACACACACCCACAAACACACAGCCCTCTCTTACGTTCAGTTTGGCTCACAAAAGAGGGAAAGCCCTTTTACAGAAAAAAAGGAGAAGGAGAAGGAGAACTTGCAGATCAAAAGAGTCAAACTTTTGAACCTTACCTGTGCAGAGCAGGACCATCAGGACCAGCGGCAGGTAAAGACCATCCCAGAGGTTTGTCCCATAGCAAGCAGAAGTCATGGTGGAGATTTTGGAGGCGGGTGGGCAGAGAGGGGTCGCTTGATGGAGCAAAAACTCAAAAACTCCTGCAGCTCATCAGTAAGGGTCTTCCCAATTTCCCCCACATTATTTATTAAAAAAAAAAAAAGCAGCCACAACAAAAAGCCAGGAAGCTTTGCTTGACCAAGAATAATTGTGTTGTTCTTGTTGCTTTGTTTCGTTTTTGTTTTTGTTTTTTTGTTAAACTAGCATTTGAACAATTGAGCTGCAAATCAGAAAGATCTTTTGCTCGAGGCTGGAGAGAGAGGTCCCTTCTAAATCTGAATATTACAGACCCTAGCAAGCCCCCCATGTGCTTCAGGAAGAAGTTCTCACAAAGAAATGTAGTAACAGTGATTGAAATGCAAAAAGCTACCGAAATGCTAATTTGAGAACAACAGTTCTTGCTAGGTCTTGCCTCAAGCCTGTAATGCAGATGTGCTTAGAACACCTTTCTAATCTTGAAAAAATCATTAATTATGCTGAATGATAACGATCAGAGCTAACTCAAGGGCCTATTTTCTGCTAGGGGCCTGGGGCTGCCGCTCCAATAGCCCCTATCTTAATCCGGCCCTGACTAAATAAGTAAGTAAGTAAGTAAGTAAGTAAAAATAAAATAAAATAAAATTAGCCAATGCTGCCAATATCCAGCAGTTGCAATACCCAACCATTTTCACATACTCCAGTTCAATTAAAAAGTTAAAGGGAGGAAATGCATTAGGTAATCAATCACCCATCCAGTACAAGGCTGGTCCCAATAGGATTTTCCCCTCTCAATTTGCACAAGAGCTGACCTCTCAGAGCACCTACTGTATGAGCATAGGTTCATCTCTCAGGGTTATGCAAACGTATTCAGCTGTTTTTCAGGGAAGCAGAAATCTCAGGTTAATGTTGCATCATAAAACAACCTCTCTAAGACACTGGTAATTCTTCCAACATGACTGTGGATTTGGCAAATGTAATGCCTGCCAAGAGAAGCACCTGGAACAAAAGGTTAACAGTGCCTGACAGTATGATATGCAACCTCTGAGCTAACAGACCTACCACAGAAGTGCAGTAGAGAAAGGATAAACTCATTTACTGTAAAGCAACTCACAAAATGTAGGCATGAAAGCATAAGCTGGTGCTCCCCCAAGCCAAAGCAATCCCCTCCCTTTTCAATGTATTTTATAACAGAGTCCTAATATGAATCAAATCTAGCTAAGCAGTGCTGAAATTTGAAATGCAGCATTGTTCTGCGATCCATCTTTGCGCAGAGCTGACATTCCCTAGAGGAGAACAACTGGTAGGGGCAAAGGGGTGTGTGAAAGTCTGGAAGACAAGTGATGAAATAATCTTGAGTTGATCATCCAGGCCAATACAATACCACCTTGTGACTGGGGGCGGGGGGGATACAGAACACTAGAGGCCAGTCAGCCAAGCACCCCTCCAAAGGTACACAAGAACCGCTGGATCATCTAAGTCAGGGGTGCACTACCCGTGGCCCAGGGACCACATGTGGTCCACCAAAGCCTTAACTCAGAGGTGGTATTAAGAGGCTAGCAGCGAGGAAAGAGCAATCTATATCAGGATAGCTGGCATCCGTGTGCATGTGTGCATGCACACACATATACAAATCTTATGCAAATCTCTGGCCTCATTTTTTGTTGACCCATTTTCTCTTTTGAGGGGTGATGCATAAGTGGTCACTGTAACCTTTTCAAGTGGACCTAAAATCATCTGGCTTTCTTTTTTTCCAGACATAAAATCATTCTGGGATGCTACACAGAGTAGAGTTTACTCCAGCAGAGGTGGTGTTAGGGGGCGGCCCACCAGGGCTGGAGCCTCGAATCTCTGGGAGGCCACCTGCCCCACCACCCTGCTGTCCATGGGCACTTGCTGAAATAAAGGTACAGGGGCCCTGAGGATCTCTGTTGCATCTGATCCCCCTGGATGAGCTGGCGTTTTGCCCCCATGTGCTTCACCTCCTGCTGCCCCCCCCCATCTTTCTGCCTGAGGGTTTTTTTCTGAAATCAAATGCCCTTCTCACCCCTGTCCATATATCCCTTATTTACAAATAGGGGTGTCCTTAGGAGACAGGGTCCTTTGAAGACACACAGAGAGACTTTAGGGCAGTGTTCTCCAACCTTGGGTCCCCAGATGTTTTTGGCCTACAACTCCCAGCATGTCCCAGCCAGCTATGCTCATGCCCCAGCATGCCCCAGATGTAGGCCAAAAACATCTGGGGACCCAAGGTTGGAGAACACTGCTTTAGGGTATATGTAAATTAGTATATACAAATTTGTGCTTTTGGGGGGGGGGCTGTGGGCCTGAGCCCCAGATCTTTTTGGTACCTAGCACCACCCCTGTACACCAGAATTATGAAATGTCACGTGACCCAGACTTGACCCAATAGTGTACACCAGTATTATGAAATGTCACTTGTGGTTTGTGGAATTAGAAGAACCATACTTTGCAAACTAGGGATGGGTGAGAATTTTTGTTTGCTTCCTTTTTTTGAGACTTACCGTACCATAAACTGGATGGAAAGTGCTTGAGATTTTTTTTTTTTTTTTTTTTTAATATCAAATGTGGATTAAACCAAAAATGACAGATTCATCCATTCAGGTCCAGGGCTTTGAAAGTTTTGAATCCCTGTGTATGGCACCATGATAGTGCTGAATTAGGTTTGCCACCTCTTTTCTTCTGACAGGCTTATCTTTAACAGCAATATGGTAAGCAGGTACAACATGGACCAGGGAATAGCTTTATCTATCGAAATTGGCTAGTACAGATGGGTGAAATTTTCGTTTCGTTTCTTTTTTGATAAGAATTTACCAAAATTCACAAATTTCTTCATATACAGGATGGAAAGAATGTGAGATTTTTTTAAAAAAAAAATAAAGTGAAGGGGGGCAAAACTGACATAAGGTGGCCATTTGTCCTCTTTTAGAGAGGACAGTCCTCTGTTTGTAGGGCTGCCAGAGGACTATCCTCTGTTCGAAGGCACCGTCTATTTGAAGGGCTGTCCAGTCCAACTGCAGTTTAAAAATAAAGAACCATAAGAAATCTTGTCCATCAGTAGCAAACTGAAGAAGCAGGCACACAGGTCACCTGGTCAGAGTCTTCTGCACTATGGTGAGATACACATTCCCCATCCCTAAAACTGAGGATGCCTTCAAATAGAGAACTGTCCTCTGTAAAATAGGACACATGACCTCCAAAGTTCTCAGAATGTTGTCTGACTCCTTCAGTGGAGGGGGGCTGGAATAGAGTGGCTGGAGCCCTGAACAGAAGCACTCCACCCTGCAACATTTTGTTGCAGAGTTCCAGAAGAATGAATGAATGAATGAATGAAGTTTATTTCAGTCACAGACCAGTACAGCATAAAAACAGCAACAATAAAAATATCGGTAAAATACATAAAATCATTATGTTGAACACAACAGTCCCAAGCTATGTCTAAAATATTATTCAATAAAACCATTCAACATCAATTTTCGTTGGCTTATGGCAGCCGCACAAAAACTGGCCACTTTTAGAGTAACATGAGGATCCTGATCTGACAGAAGATACTTTAAATAATATTAATTGGATCTACCAGGGGTTTGTTATATAATAGGAGTAATAAATTCTTGGTGCAAATCCCAATAGAAAGAGCAGTATAGCAGAACATGGCCTACTGTTTCCACTGGTCTCATCCCACAGGGGCATACATGTTCTTGATAAGGAATATTTTCAAACATCCAATAAGGCTGAAGGCAGGACATTAAACCTGGCCAGGGTGAAAGCTTTCCTAAATTTTGGAATATTCAGATCTGCCAGATAATTTGCGTGCACAAATGTCACCCCATTGTCTCTAAAGTAAGAATATTACTTAAGTAAGAACATTAAAGCCAGACTCAAATGATATTGTAATTCCACATCCCTGATATGCTGCTGGATTATTGTTTTCGCTTTTTCATAGCCCAGAGCTACTAGGGCATTTGGTGAAAAGCACAGATTTTGTCGTTTTTCATACAGAGTGGATTTCCATTTCGTCTGGCAAGTATCAGTTAGAGTCAATGGGACTAAACCCACAGGGTAGAAAATCAGCTTCAGCCAGTAATGAATCCTAAGAATCCATGCACGGGCCTCAACAGTTCCAGAAGATTCATAGGATACCATTTGGAACTCATGGCATACCAGATTTCTCAAGCAGTCTAATTTTTAAAAATCCATATTAGTTGCGATACAATAAATGTAGTCTTGTGAAGTATATGTGGTTGAGACTTCAATACTCACATTGGTGTTTTTTTTAAAAAAAAAATATGCAAGCAACTTTTATTTATGTGTATGACAAGCTCCCATAATGTTCTTTATGAGCCAAGCCCCAAGCATTATTAATCTGCCACTCCTGGGACTCTCTGGAATTTGGAGAGAATGCCAAGCCATTCTTAACATGCCTCTATCAAATATTTCACATTAGAAAACAAGATGTTAAGTTAGATCACTCAGTCCTTGAGGAAGCTCAATATCTGCCATAGTGGCAAACTCTTCGAGACGGAATGTCAACCAAGTTTCACATGAGTCATTCGCGACTGATTAAAGATGATCATTCCAGAATTTTGCTGTCTTTACTGTGCTGTTTTGACATACTAGTTCAGAAGCTGTCACTTTAATTATAAGAATGCTTGCCGATAGAGGAAACCAGTGCAAGTTGCAAAAAAAAGAATCCCAGGTCATTAAAAATGGCAAATGGCGCCAAATTACTATTGCATCTGGATGTGTTTACAGACTTCTGTGGTGAGGTCACACATACATATTCATTTGGTGACTGCAGTGTCAAGCAATGACTTGCTTGTGTGGAATAGTTGGGAGGGATCAAAGCCCAGAGGAAAAAAAAGCGTTCATATCATCCTATTTATTTATTACATTTTTATCCAACCCTTCCTCCAAGTTGCTTTGGGCAAGGTATATGGTTCTCCCCTCTCCCGTTTTATTCACACAATAACCCTGTGTGAGCTGGATTAGACTGAGAAGCAGTGAGCAGTCTGAGGTCACCGAGCGTGTAGGGCAGTGCTTCCCAACCTTGGGTCCCCAGATGTTGCTGGACTACAGCTCCCAGCATCCCTTGTCATTAGCCATACTGGCAGGGCATGCAGGGAACTGTAGTTCAGCAACATCTGGGGACCCAAGGTTGGGAACCACTGGTGTAGGGATTCGAACCTAGGTCTCCCCAGTCCTAGTCCAACACCACACTGGCTCTCCACCGTCTCAAACACGATACTTTTCAACTGAAATAGTTCAACTGCAAGTTATCAAGTGATGCACATGCATGTGTGTGTGAATCAGTAGAAACGTTCTTGAAAAACTACCCATGATCTCAGCCAAAGTATTCCAGGCAAAAGTCAGACATTCTGGTTCATCCATGACCCAGGTACAAACAAACAGCTTTGCTTGCATGGAGCTTGTCTTCGGATGAGACTGGGGCTATCTCATTTTCTTCTGTAAGTCTTAGGTCCATGTTGAATAAAAGACAAGCACACCAAAACAGACACAAGGTTTTAAAAAAAAATTGCAGCAATCCAGTATCAACACACATAATCTCAATTAACCATTTTAAAATGCAGGGATCAACCTGGGGCATGAGTCATCCCCATTTGGAGCATGCATCTGCAGCTCTGGGAAGAGACAGAGGTATGGATGGGGTCTAATATGGGAGGTGCATTCAGGAAATTGAGAGGGTGGGAAAGTGCTCCATTGAAACCTATGGGGATTGTACCCTTAGGCTGCAATCCTGTATCTACTTACCTGGGAATAAGTCACACTGAACTCAGTGGGAGTTACTTCTGAGTAGATATGTATAGGATTACACTGTTGCTATCTGAACCATGGCATTAAAAAAATTGTAATGCATGGGTGGATGAGCAAAGTGAAGACTTTGGTTTAAGTCAGCCATTCATATTCAATCTCTTTGTAATGTAATCACTCAGTTGAACATTGAGATAACAAATCAAATTTGGTTCACAGGTTCAAAATTTCAAATTCCTGACTTGAAGGTTAAGCAATTGCTGTGGGACATTTTTATGTACCTTTGAGATGGAATTCTCCAATTCTGTCTGATGCCCTTGACCACTGGGCCTATTTTCAGAAGAGCTAGGAGCAAGTGAGGCCTGCTGAACATTGTTTTACTAGCATTGTTTTAAAAAGTAACCTCCATCCCTGCACTGAAAAGCCAGTGAACACTGGAAATTTTTCATAATATAAGAGTAGTCAGTAACACCACATTCTCTCCTGGTCCCATTTACCATGGCAATGGGAAATTATAGTTCCCATGGCACTCTGGACCCTTTATTATACTATGTAATTTCTTTTGGCAAAAAAAAAAACACCCTAATGAACTGTGCATGTCTGCATTCATCCTGCCAACTGAATCATTTCATAATTTCTGAACAACAGCAGAAACAACTAAGGTTGCTAGTTGGAAGTGCCCCACAATAATTAGTGTATGCAAAAATCAAAGCAAGAGGCATATCACATTCCACCTTATTATGTAGTCAATTACAGTGATGCTATCTACATGCCTCCAATGTTGACTAAAATTGTCTTAGGGCACAATCCTATGAAAGCTTAAACTGAAAAAAAGGCCTACAACTCCCAGCATGCCCCAGCCAGCATAGCCAGCTG
The DNA here is from genome assembly GCA_021292165.1 of Shinisaurus crocodilurus. NCBI lineage: Eukaryota > Metazoa > Chordata > Lepidosauria > Squamata > Shinisauridae > Shinisaurus > Shinisaurus crocodilurus. The sequence continues at coordinate 660,014 of JAHFWL010000435.1, forward strand.
GGGCATGCTGAGAGTTGTAGGCCTTTTTGCTGTCTAAACTTGCATAGGATTGCACCTTTAGGCAGCCATCCTATATACACACTTGCCTGGGAGTAAATCCCATTGAACTCAGTGTGGCTTACTACTGAGTAGACATGCATTGCATTGTAATTAACCTTGACCATCTCCACATTTCTTTTTTATGAAGGTTATTCAGAAAAATTATCACAACCCCCCTAAATTAAATCACTGGATGTTTTCACAGGTCATGCACAAATTGTGGTTTGACTTTCCCATGTTTCTGTCATATCTCAAGAATCTGCATTTTTAACATTCACACTGTACAGCAAGCAAGCCATTATATCAAGTTTCAGTAGAATGGGAGAGCCAAGATTGGCTGCAAAGCTTGAAGTCTTGCTTTCCAATAGATTCAAGATAAAATGTGGGGGGGAATAAGTGGTTATTTTTAAGGACATTAGTCGTTGTTCCTTTTTATACCTTATAATAGAAAAGGGAGCAGGTTCTAATTCCAATACATTTATCTCCTGCACCTGTGGGATTGTGTGTATGTTTTTGGAGTTGCTCTTTTGGTGTCGTAACTCAATTGAACCTTGAGGAAACAGATCAACAATAGCAAGGGATATAGAGCTTTTCTATATCAGGAATTTATTGTACATTCATCATTCCCAACTCATGGTTGTTTGTGGGTTCTATAGATGACATCATGACCCTCCAGTTTCACTTCTGATTTTAAAGAGCACTTTCTGTGAGTTGTTTGTGTTTTTTTACAGCAGAGAAGATGCGGTATTGTGGAAAGCAAAATAAAACTCTTTTTCCACTTGTGTATTTGCACTATTCCACCATACATACTACAGTGCCACCTAGAGATTATGCAATGAAAAAGCAGGAAAGGAAACACTCCTCATGTAACGCTTGGATCTCACTTCTATGACAGAACCGAAAGTAGATACAGTGGATAAGCAGCCTCGTGTTGAAAGGCCCATAGATGTGTCTGAGGAATAATAATATATAGTCTAAAACACAAGGTGATGCCCCACCCATATCCTTCCTGGATATTGTTCTTGTTAAATGGTTTTCACACTCCAGACTTCTCCCCAGTGCTCAAATGCTAGGTTAGGAGGAGGTGGGCAGGGTTAGAGACAAAGGTTTCCCCCCACCATCCCATGTCTGCATGACCTTGTCATCATTATCCACTTGAAAGCATCTCTAGCCCACCAAAGATTATGCCACTGGTACTCACTCCCTATTTCCCTGAGTAGTAAGAAATCCAAGGCTAGTGCTAAAGTTATTTCCTTTGGATGAAAGAGCACTGAAGGCTTTTAGCATCTTCGTAAAACAACAACAACAAAACAACAACTGATACTAGAGGAAGCGAGTCCTGGAAGCAAATATATACTCCAGAACACCGGCTAACCCTGCAGTTCATGTAGCCCCTCTATGCCAGGGCTTTCCAGCTAAATCTAGCTTGAAACTCCTTTCTCTCTCCTTTCTAAATTCACATTCTAAGTCTAACTCCAAACCCTTTCTTTGCCCTCTCCTGCTAGCTTAGGAGCCATTTATAGGAAATGGTGTACAGAGTTGAAATCCCTGACAAAAGTATACAGTGCAAAGAATGATTCTATTCAGCACTCTAGAAAATGGCATGTGCTTAATTCCAGCCCTCACACACTTCCTCGTAAATGGTTTAAATACACTCTTAAACCATTTGCAGTCAAACATGTGCCCATTAATATACAGCCAATGCTGTCATAGCATAAGTTTTCAATTATAACTGTTTAAGGAACCATTCCTAATGCAATTTAGAAGTGTGGATATAATAAGCCATTCGTTGAATGGATTTTTAAAAAAGCAAAATCTTAGATGACTTTGTAGCTAATTAATTTATAAATTGTAGTGGAGATCAGTGTGGCCCAGCTTCTGTCGGATGGGTCCGATCCACCTGGGCAACACACTTGAACACCAAGTGAGATATTCCAGTTTGTTGAAAAATAATGGAAATTGGAACCTCTTTAACATAATGGAAGAGAGTCTTTCAAGACAGGGGCCTGGATATAGCAATCACTTGAGAATTTGTTTTTATTTATTTATTTATTTATTTTTAAAATTAATACATTCTCCGTATTCATTGATACAATCCATAGTGGTTAATGATCAAAACATTTGAAAAACAGCATAAGTAACACAGACCATAACATACTACAGACAGACATAATGAAAACCAAGATCAACATAAAAACAGCAAGATTTAGGCTCTAAAAAATCATTCAGACAACCGACAGAATAAGACTAACAGGAAGCAGCACCAAGCAGTAACCACAGCAGCAGCCACCCATTCATCCCAAATACCTTATAAAAAAGCCAGGTTTTTTGTTGGTCACCTGAAGTTATATAAAGTCTGGGCCTGGCAGGCCTTCCTGGGTGAGACATTCCACAACTGCGGTGCCACAGCTGAAAAGGCCCATCCAGAGCAAGGCCTCATGATGACTGGAGTGCATGGGGTGGCACGTACAGGAGAAGCATCTGCTCCCCTTGATTGGCACTCTCTGCAACATGTTGTCTCCACTCTCTTGCCCTTCTTCATGTCCAGTTAGTAGTTTCATTCCCACCCACTCATCACAGCCCCATTCCTGTCCTCAAATCCCCAAATCGTTTCCAGTTTCATTTGTGTTGGGTAGTACAGCTGCTGAGTAAGAATTACATTCAGTTTCGGGGGGGGGGGGGTTAATAAGATCTTACCAACATTCACAAATTTCTTCATAAATGGGAGGGAAAGAACTTGAGAATTTAAAAAAGGTGAATTTGGGTAATAGCAAAATTGATGGCTTCATCCATCCCTAGTGTTAAGTTGATCAATTTGCTGAATCTTTCCTTTGCACTCCAAGAGAAGAATTTGGCTGTAGGTTCCCTATTTACAAAATCCCCCCAAAAAAATACCCTTTGGTGCAAAGTCCACTAGTTTCTAAGAGCTATTAGCTTTCTTCTTTTATCATGCTTCTTTCATCCCTCTCCTTTTCCTATACCTTTATTGTGCACATAAGTAGAATTCAAGCCTTTTCAAGTAAAGATCACCTCCTCACAAGATCTCTGCTGCAGTTTATTTTTCTCTTGACTTCAAGGGGTTAAAAAAAATTAAGCAGGGGGACTACAGCAGGATATCAAGCCCTTTTACTTCTGCATTGACTGTAGATAAAGATTCCTGAAAGCTTGCCAGAAAGGGCAGGAGGTTATTTTAAAAAAAAAAAAAACTCCTTGAAAAGACACTCCGCATTCCCACCTGTATCCACCACATTCCCTTAATTCGGTTTAGCCCTTTCTCTCTGATGGAAGACAAATGTCACATTCAGGCTTCCAATATCCTATTCCCAACTGAATGAAGATCAGGAAGCAGTAGAAATATTTTTAATTGAATTCATTACCAATACTAACATTTTATGAAAAGGAAGGAAGAAGAAGCCACACAGGGCCTTTAGATCGAGTTTGCTGGTCAGAACAACATTAAGGAGCACGTGCGCTTTCCTGTATCCAGGCTGGCAGCGCGCTACCTGATAACTAGGACTGACAGATTCCAAGGCCAACTGGACCATGATCAAATTCAACCTCTGTAGCAACAACAACCTTCTTTGCCAGCCTCTGTACCAATGACCCTAGAGCAGCCCTCCCCAACCTGGTGCCCTCCAGCGGTGTTGGACTGCAAATGCCATAATTCCCAACCAGCATTGCCATTGACCATGTGGGCTGGGAATACTGGGAGTTGCAGTCCAACACATCTGGAGAGCACCAAGTTGGGGAGGGCTGTATTCGAACCTGTTTTCACAGTGCTGCTGGCATTCTGCTTGGAACATGTGAATGACAGGCCGGTTGGAGGCAGGGTTCCTGCACTTTTAATGGAAGGGTGGAAGAGGGAATTTTGGCAGATGCATTTTTTCCCCACCATGGCATAACAGGGAATGGAGGAAAAGCTGTTCCATGGGGGGAACACCACTGTTTATCCAGTCCTGGAGCATGGAAGTGCACAACCTAGGTCAGCTTTCTCCAACCTGATGCCCTCCATATGTGTTGGACTGCAATTCCCATCATTTTTTATTTAGCGGCATTTGTATACCGCTCCATATCTAGACAGATTCTGGAGCGGTGAACAATAAAAAGATAAAACGGACAAAACAGGGCTCTCCAACCTTGGGTCCCAAGATGTTTCATAGATTTCATAGATCATGTTGCTGGACTACATCTCCCAGAATCCCTTGCTATTAGCCATGTTGGCTGGGTATGCTGGGAGCTATAGGCCAGCAACATCTGGGGACCCAAGGTTGGATCCCCAGATAAAAGAATAAAAACAATGCATTAAAAACAGAATAACATTAAAACCATGCTGGTCAGCAAGGAAGGCTTCCCAAAACAAAGATGTCTTCAGCAGGTGCTGAAAGCAACATAGTGTCGGTGCCTGCCTGACCTCCAGAGGCAGGGAGTTCCACAGAAGTAGAGCCAACACACTGAAGGCTCTTCTCCTGGTGGACTCCAATTGGGCCATAGGTCCATGTGCAACCACCAGGAGAATACCCTCTGATGACCTCAGTGACCGAGCAGGTTGGTAAGGGAGAAGGCACTCTCTCAGGTATCCTGGGCCCAAGTTGTTTAGGGCTTTGTACACTAGTACGAAAACCTTAAACCTGACCCAGTAGCAAATAGGCAGGCAGTGCAGTTCCTCCAGCAAAGGAGTTTCACGCTGAAAAGGGGCAGCTCCCGACAATAGTGGAGCTGCTGCAATCTGTGCACATCCCCCTAAGGAAGCCACCATAGGCAAAATCTGAAAACAAATCCATTGGTTCTTTATCATCATTCTCTTTCTTACAGTTTTTGTCTCCTTCTTCTCATCCCCCTCCATTCTCCTTTCTCTCTCCTTCCCTCTTTCTCCGGGACACCTCTCGGAACAAGCTTCTGAAAAATAAACTGGACTACAGCTGTAAAGCTACAACCAGTAATATTGTTTTTAAAAAAACATTATTGCTAAGAAACCACATGAAATGTACGGTAACTAGAAACACTCAGAAACGGGGTCTTGGGATATGGTAAAGTGAAACATCAGTAAGATTTGGAATACAAAGCCCCCAATAATACAATAGGCAGGCATACATAATTCAATTAAGAATACAAAGCAAGCACTCAGTCTGTGCTTTACAGCAACCATAGAAAAATACCCAAACAGTAGAAAACTGATCCTCATGAGACCTGATTTTTTAGTGTTTTAATCTAGTTATATTAGCAGTAATGGTTTTCTTATACACACACACACACACACACACACACACACACAGTTTTATTTATTTATTTATCTATTATATTTATACCCCGCCTTTCTTCCTGCAAGGAACCCAAGGCGGCTTACATAATCCTCTTCCTCCTCCTCTCCATTTTATCCTCACAAGAACCCTGTGAGGTAGGTTAGGCTGAGAGTCAGTGACTGGCCCAAAATCACCCAGTGAGTTTCATGGCCGACCGAGGACTAGAACCCGGATTTCCTGAGTCCCAGTCCAACACTCTCACCACTACGCCACACTGGCTCTCTATATATGTATAGGTAAGTGTATGTATATGTATATACACTTACCTTTGGATAAGAACCAAACAGCTCAAAATGATATAACTAAGATGACATTTGTCTTATTAAGATTGCCTGTCACTGTTCATCCTTCTACATTTCTGAAATGTGGATGTTAGTCATTATGTGATGTTGTATGAATGTTGATTAGTACATTTTCTGAGTTGTTTATGAATATGACATCATAGGTTGCCTCCACAGTCTAGAGATGTGTGAATCAGCAAAACGTGAGCTTGTCGCAGTTCTCCAATTTTCACCTCGAAGCTTGTTCCAAGCTAGTGATGGGCAAACTTACACCGAGTGAATTTGTTTACTGAGAAAGTAACAAATTCATCCATGTGAGCTCAGACGAGCGTTCGGCTTTAATTTGAACTCTTGTTCCCTGCGTACGAGTTTTTGCACATGCACAATATCAAGGGGCATCTTGAGAGCTGTAGTTTGGAATTAAGTAATCCAGCATGAGGTTGTGCATCACCACGTTATGCCTCCTTTCAGATTGGTTGTTTTCATGTGGCCTGCCTGTGCGATGATGCCATGCGATATTTACTCACCGTTGCCAATCGCCGGTATGATGAAGGACACTGCAGAATCATCATCCTCTTCCTTGCAGAGCCAGAGCTGAAATTCGGCTGCACCACTAGTTCCAACTTGGGTATGTAGCAGATTACAAGCTTTCTTCCCCCGTCACATGAAAATTCATACATATTTCTGTGCACATTTTTTTAAAAAAATGTACATATGCTGGAGCACCGTTTTGCAAAGCATGCATTTTTCACCCATTGGCTAAAGCTGTGTGGAACCTCTATTTTTATTCCACTTCCAACTAATTATGGGAAAGCAGTGCCTCAGCAGCGCCCAAGGTGGAAGCAACCATATATTCCTCGTGTCTGAATGCAAACGTCTGAGCACTTCACATCCATTTTGATGCCTAACCTTTAATACGTAGATTTCATAGATCATAGAGTTGGAAGGGGCCTACAAGGCTATCGAGTCCAACTCGCTAGAGGAGGGGTCTCCCATCCAAGTAATAACCAGGCTTGACCCTGCTTAGCTTTCCACACTCAGACAAGCTGAGCCAGCATGAGCCACAGGCTTGGCTTATACCTACTTTAGTGGGGAAAGACCATAGGTCAAAATGCATTCAGCAATTTTTGTACAATAAATTGCTACTTTCAAGCACCTGCTTAAGACCTGCTCCCCCCCCCCTTTGTTTTTGTACACAGCTAGTAGCCAAAATCCGGAGACCTGCCTGAGTAGTTCTGCATTCCCAGCATGGCTTTAGACTTCCACTTCGGAGCAGCAGCCCAGAGGGAAATTTCAAAAGCACTTTGTTTTGATATGAACCGGGTCTCTGCTGTTCCAAGAAACAAATTAGAAGTCCTACAAGCCCACGCCACGCACACACACACACAGCTTTCTGGACAGTATCCATCATCACTTCCTGTTCTACGGCTCTCATTCTGTGGACTCGCAGAGCAGTGACATCCTGATCCGCTAAACCAGATTTTGAAATCTGAGTCAAACCATTTTGCCTTCTGCTTCAAATTCTGTTCCATATCTCACTTCCTAATAAGTTTCAAGTCACCCCAGTAACACACGGAATATTCATGCAGTTGAATTTACAATTATATGTCTCATTTGTGTCTTATTTTAAACACTGTGATATTGTTGGGGGGATTTTTCAGCCAAACAGATCCCATTTTATTAATAATTTATCTATTTTCAAGTTGTCATTTTTTCTTCCAGAGAACCTGTGCTATCTACTATTAATATTGTGGCTCTGAATGTCAGATTGCAGTCTGATGGATGGATCTGAATGAATCTTCAGGCCTGGCTTCCCTCGGCCATCTGTCTAGCTGTCATGTGACAAAAAATGCAAGCCATGTGGCTGGCATGTGCTCAGAGGAAAATACAGTAAATTGTCTTACAAACACTGAACTGACCTTGCTTCTGTGCCACATGATGTAGCTTTGTTGTGAGACATTATTCTGGTAAGATGAATATTATAGAAAAAGGGACAGAAGCATGCAGAGAACATTGTCTGGAAAAAGCAGGATTTCTGCGGAAGCTCAAGTTGTATTTTTGGAGTAACCTCACAAAAAGCTTGGAAGAGTCAAATGTTTTTCAAGGAAAACTGAGAGAAGTGCGACCTTCACTCGTAAATCAGGTGACTACTTATGGATCACCCCCCCAAAAAGGGCAAAAGAGGGTGCAGATTTGCATATACTAATTTATATGTATAGATGCAAATATAGGAATCATGACTATAATTTAAATATTTATTTATTTATTATATTTATACCCCGCCATTTTTTCCTGCAAGGAACCCAAGGCGGCTTACATAATCCTCCTCCTCCTCTCCATGTTATCCTCACAACAACCCTGTGAGGTAGGTTAGGCTAAGAGTCAGTGACTGGCCCAAAGTCACCCAGTGGGTTTCATGGCCGAGTGGGGACTAGAACCCGGATCTCCCGAGACTATGACCAGGTGACCTGTGTGCCTCGCCTATTCGACCTGCTGTCCATGTGCTGCTGATGGGCAGCTTCAAGGCCCAGTTCCCTCTTCTGATGGGTCTTTATCTTTAAACCAGACCTAGACTGGACAGCCATTCAGAGAAAGGATGCCTTCAAATAGATGATTGTTCAGTGATGTGACAGCCTTTCAATTAGAGCAGGACTGCCTGGGCAATGTGTGGCCCTCCGGATGTTGTTGGACTGCAACTCCCATGAGCTCTGGCCAGCATAGGCAATGGTGAGAGGTGAGGGGAGTTGCAGTCCAACAATATCTGAAGAGCCACAGCTTGCCCACCCTTGAATTAGAGGACTGTCCTCTGTAAAGTAAGACACAGGGCCACACCCATTGCAAAAGCTGGGTGGACTCACACCCCTAGGAGCCCTTAACAGTGATAGTTAACATTGCCACATAAGCCCCAATTTCCCCTGTGATAAAGGGTAGTGGTAACAGTGACTGAAAATATTTTGACGTAGGGTGGGATGTCAGTACTTGGAAACAAGCGTCATTTCTTTCTACGTCATGCATTCATTACCCACGTCTATGTAACACATAGTTTGAACCCAAATATCTCTCCCTCTGCAGCCAAAACCACGCCATTTAAAAATGTTTTCCGCTGGTAATGTACGTTGAATTCCTCTGAGGTATTAAAGAGGCTCTTCTCTAAAGTAATACCTATGTGTTACTTCTCTAAAGTAATACCTATGTGCTCCTTGTTTGGTTCCCTGACAGACCTACAAAGCTATGTGTAGTCGCAAATTTTCCAGTTTACCCAGTATTGTAAACAGCTGCACTTTCTGTGGAAATATGTAAACTCTTCTGTATTAGGAATATGAACGTGTCATATCACTGTTGCTAAATTATGGCACAGAATACAAAATGCAGAGAGGGACTTGGAACCCAAAGCAGGACCAACCAGGTCATTAGCAGTTCAGTGACAGAGCACATGCTTTGCATTTAAAAAATTCCTTGGTTCAGTCCTCGGCATCTCCAGCAAGACTGGGAAATATGCCTATCTGAAACCTTGGAGAGGTACTGCCACTCGGTGTAGGCCAGCCTTCTGCCCTCCAGACATTTTGGGCAGCCCTCATCAGCCCCAGCCAGCATGGCTAATGGCCTGGGGAAATGGGAGTTGTAATCTAAAACATCTGGAGGGCACCAGGTTTGGGAAGGCTGGAAGACACCGGGTCAGTACTGTCAATCCAGCCTTGGTACAGTTGTAGGGTTGTGCTGTTTCTCCCTAAATGCTGTAAGTATTGAGCTAGATGGACCAATGGCCTGAGCCCTGAAGCCTGAACATAAGAAGAGCTCAGAGAGATCGGACTAAAGGCCTGTCTAGTCCTGCATCCAGGTTCCCACACTGGCCAACCACATGTCTCTGGAAAGCCCAGGACGTGAGGACAATATCCCTCTCCCACCGTTATTCCCCAACAACTGAGTATAAGGCAGGCAGCTGCCAATATTCTTAGTAGGTGACCTTAAGGGAAGAACAGGACGGGGCAGCACTTTTGCTGCTACAGCAGATGCCTTTTCCATTTAATCTGGACAGGCATGCTTCTCCTCCTGAGGAACTCCAGGGCCCAGCTGGCTCAGCTTGTCTGAGCATGGAAAGCTAAGCAGGGTCAGGCCTGGTTATTACTTGGATGGGAGACCCCTCCTCTAGTTTCCTGCATTGAGCAGGGGGTTGGACTCGATAGCCTGGTAGGCTCCTTCCAACTCTATGATCTATGAAATCTATGAAGAATGAAGAGCTACTGGCTTGGAGGCTTGGAGTGGTCAACTAGAAGGAGCAGAGGATGGGGTGAGCAGGAGTCCGCCAGGCCTGGGGGGTATTTATTTGTTTATTTAAAATATATATCCCACTTTTCTTGTTTAAAAAAAATCCAAGGCAGCTAACAAGCAACATAGCAGGTAAATTAAATAAAAGAGCAGCAATAATGCCACAGAATAGATACAACAGCAGCCAACAGCGTGCAAAAACGTCACGTCACAGTAGCTGTGAAAATCAAAAACCAATCTGCTCCAAAGCCTCCTGAAAAAGCCACATCTCTGCCACATCTGATGTTTGGTCAGAATCTGGGACTTGTTCTTTATGTTAAAAAAATAAATTTAAAAAAATCAATTAAAAAAAAAAAAGATTCTTAATGGCCAATGATGGTCATTAAGATGTCTCTTAATGGGAGCTAATTGTTAGAAGATTGTTGCTTTCTTCATGCAGAGATCTCTCTGGAAAGTTTGGAGTGGGAAACACACCCCACCCTCAGCTGGTGGGGGGGGCTCAATGTGTGTGTGGGAAGGAACAAAAGAAGCTACATTTGAGACAGAGGGAGATCTGAGAGCCAAAATATACATTATGCTTATATATCACATACCATGTAGCGACATAGGAATCCAGCTATGCTGGCTGGGGCATGCTGGGAGTTGTAGGCCAAAAACATCTGGGGACCCAAGGTTGGAGAACACTGATCTAGGCTGACTTGGCATAACGGCACTTGTGGGAAAGTCGTTCACGATGCACCCTGTGGAACCGACATCACTTTATATTGGCAGTAATGAGTGCTGTGTGAAACCGGCCATGGACAGGTTCCCCAGCTGTGTTCATTAAAGGCCGGTCTTCAATCACAGTCCTATTAACACACTTCACCGAAGTTTCTTTCTGTATTATACCCATGTGATGGATATGCAGTTGAGTCAGAAGAGAAGGGTGAAAAATAGGTGCTTCTTTGCCGTTACAAATTAACCAGGGCGATTGTTTCAAAGGCAGAAATTAAACCTTCAGTAGATTTTTTTTTTCTAAGGCTGCCCATAAATGACCATTGTTTTCTCTTTTGCAGTCATTTTAAAGGTGAATCAATAGGGTTAGTGACTCTCGTCAATTTTTGTAATTACTCTCAATTCCGAACGATGATTAGCTACCTCTCTGGCATTGCTAGAAGAGGAGGAAATGGCAGATTGCTAACAGTAACTCTGGATCATGGGAAAGTATTTGTGTGATTGAGGTCTGCTATACATAAGTAACCACCTACCACCTGGGATAAAGAAATAGCATTTCCAATACTCCATGACATAAATTTGGAATCTTTTCAAACTTCCCAAATAGCCCCATGGCAGTATTCCCCTGCAGTGACTTCATCATTCTGTGTTGGTAAGGCATTCATTGAAGCTGCAGCCCTGTACACTACACACACGTACCTGGGAGCAAGCCCCATTGAACTCCATTTGGGCTTATTTCTGAGTAGGCATGCATAGGGTTGCCTTATTAAGTCCTATTTTTGCAATCACTTAATCCCCTCCCTGGACAAACACCCATTCCCCCTCTGCATTTAGATTTGAAGAGACCTTCCGGTGGCTTTATTGAGAGGTTTTTTTTCCAATCCTAATTGCTGTGTGGGGGGGGGGGGGAAAGAGGTAGGTGTGTGTGGGGGGGAGAGAGAGAGAGAGGATGACTGGGTTCACATGACACAACAATCCTGCTGGTTTATAAGCCGAGCGGAGTTATTGTGTCATGTGAGCCCGCCATGGATTATTCAGGGTGGTTTATAAACCTAGCTTCTGGGCTTATAAGCCACCTCAACAGCCCATGGCTTGTTATAGGGTTTGGTGGTCACCCCTGGGGTTGCCCTGTCATCTGAACCTCAATGAGACGGCAACCCTAGGGGTAACCTAAACGGCTACGGAGTCACCTGGCAAGAGTGGCAAGAAATCCTTGCCGCTCTTGCCAAGCGGCTGCCGGACGAGCACCGCTGACAGCCACCCCTTAAGTGCCCAAGCAGCACTTGGGGGCAGCTGTCAGAGATGCCATGCACAGCAGGGCGGCACAGTGTGGCTGCCCATGTCTGCAGAGCGGGCTTGCTTGCGATCATCTGTCAGGCACATCGCGCGTAGGGTGGCTTCTGAGCCCCACACCGTCGTTTTCTACACAGTGTGGCTCATCGTGTCATGCAAATCCTGTCTGTGTGTGGAAGTGTATGAATAGGTGTGGGAGGCATGTGGGAGGCGTGTGGGAGAGTGTGGTGTGGCCCTTCTCACTTGGTGCTGGCATGTAGCAACCCTTGGGATGAAAAAGAATTCCCACCCGTGCTATAGAGCTGTGGTAGGCATCCTGATGCCCTCCAGATGTTTTGGACTTTAACTCCCATAAGTCCCAACCACCATGGCAAATGGTGGGGAATTATGGGAGTTGGAGTCCAAAACATCTGGAGGGCACCAGGTTGTGGGTTATGCTATAGGCTACTGAGCTAAATTATACAGCAGGGGTGCAGAACCTCAGGCCTAGGGGTGAAATATGGCCCTCTAGGGGTCCCAATCTGGCCCTCTGGGGGGGGAAGGTCCCCAGAAGGCCATGCCCCATTTTCCTGGCCCCAACCACTTTCCGCCAGCCATCAATCACTTGGTAGTTCCCCAGCTTTTGTGCAGTTTTCCCCTGTGCCATTCTCAAAGATTGAAATGCCTCTCCTAAGCAGGGCTGGCCCTACCATTAGTCAAAGTGAGGTGGTTGCCTCAGGCAGCAAATGCTGAGAGGCGGCAGCAAGGTGTTGTAGGAGAGAAGTGTGTGCCATGTGGCCTTTCCTACACCCTCTAAGTTAGTCTGCTGCCTTCAGGTCAGGTGTGGTGTCCCATCATCGGTGTTGAAGAAAGATGTTCAGCGTTGAAGACAGGCTTTTGTACATGAAACGGGAGGGGGCACCATCTTGTTCTTTGTGTCAGGCAGGAAAATGTCTTGGACAGGCCCTGGCCTGCCATGCTGGACCATGCTGGTATTTTGGGCCCCACCTCTTTTGCCTTTGGACTAGAACGTGGCCCCTGTGAGCTTTTCCAAAACAGAATTTGGCCCTCGGGCTGAAAGAGGTTGTGCACCCCTGTTGTAAAGCATTCATACTAGAGTCTTTGCATCTTATGAGAGCTGTAGTCCCAATTTCTTCAATATAACATGAGAGGAAGAAACTTTGATAACACAGCACAAGACATTTATTGCAGTTGTGGGGCAGGGAAGGACCTCACATATTCAGCTTAGCTTCACCTCAGATGTTAATATATGCATTGCAGACTCAAAGAATAAATGAAAACTTGGCTCGTTTGAAAGAAGAACGGCTGTAAAAGTGGATAAATCTTGAGTCCATTAGCTCTGGCATTCCTCCACTTACTCCTTCCAGTAATTCAATAATGCACAATTATTGGTATGAAAGGCCACAGGGAAAAAAAACCTCAAGTAAACAAGCACTAAGCACATAACGTAACACCAAATTGCATGACTCTGGAAGGTAGAGATGTTGACCTCAATCCTGACTGGACCTCAGTGTGGCAACAGCTTTTCCACCAAGCTGAGTAAGGGTGTGCTTCCTGGAAATGAAAGGGTGTTGGTACATTAAATGCAGTAACTGGAGATTTTGTTCAGAATATATCAATGACACCTGCAACACTGCTTCAGAGAAGGCCACCCAATCCATTACAGTGGCTAATTTGAGGAAATAATTTATGTTTGCCCCGAGAGCCAAAGTTTCAAGGTTTTAGCTTCCTCAATGGGAATTAGTTATATCTCAGACTGAGGAGCCCCCACAAAAAAGGGGAGAGGCTATTTTCCATATTGCCCATCTCTAGCATTCTCCATCCCGCCCCACTTCTGACGTTTAAACCACCCCAGTTTTCTGGCATATTTCTCCATTCTCAGTGATCCAGTTCAGATATAATGGAAACCAGGGTTTCCTGCTATGTGAATGAGCTGAGGTGAGCTTCAGACTCATTCTTCCTTCTTCTCTCCTCCTCTTTCATGCCATGAGGAGGAGACTGGAAACTTTTGCTTCTGATTTTAAACAAACCACAGTTCCCCATGATGTCTGAACTAAGGAACTGTGGATTGTTTAAGCCAGGAGTAGGCAACTTCTGGCCTTCCAGATGTTTGGGCCCTTGATCCAATGATCCCTCACCATTGGCTATGCTGGCTAGGGCTGATGGAAGTAGTAGGCTAAAACATCTGGAGGGCATTACTCCTGGTTTAAACTATGGTTAGTGAGGACAAGCCAGGATGAAATTAGGTTTCAGGTCAGGGCTTAAATTGAAACCTTAGTTTAAACAAATCATAGTTCCCCAAGTTTGAATGTCATGGGGAACTGTGGTTTATTTGAAAGTGAAAGCTTCCAATCAGCTTCTTGTGGTTGCGAATGAATAGGAGAGAGGCATGGAGAGCATGCAAACCCAAGACTCACCACAGCTTATTCACATAGCAAGAAAACATGGTTTCCCATTACATTTGAACCAGGCCAATATCTTTCTCACCATTCCTATGGACAGCAGTGGCTCCAATGTCAGTGAGGCAGTGTAACCACTCCAGGTTTCAGTCTGAACTTCAAAGGACCTATCCATGGTGCTGAACCTATTTGGGGGATATGGCTCAGCACCATGGATAGCTCCTTAACAGTTCAGACTAAAACCTGGAGTGGGCACACCACCCCACTGACACTGGAGCCCCCAGCCTCCACTGCCTATGGAAGACAGGGCAGTTCTCCCTTCTCATAGTTCTTCATCTTGAAACTGGATATGGACCAGACAGCCCTTCAAATAGAGGACAGTCCTCTGTAAAGTCAGACACATGACCACCCTAGCAGTCCTGCTGCAATAGATAGTGGAGTACCACTTCAGTTTAACTCGCAAAACATTTGAAACTGCTCCCAACAGAGCACTCCCAATTCTAGGACAAGATTACACTGAGGGCTGTTTAAGCCCATTAGCTCAAGGGTCCCCAACACAGAGCCCGTGGGTGCCTCTACCCCTTCGCTTTGTTATTTCTCCCTCCTTCCCAGCTAGTGGGGGCTGATGGCCTCTCCAGATTTTACTCTGAACTTTTAAGGAGCTATCCATGGTGATAAACCCTATCCCCAAAATAGGTTCGGCATCATGGACAGCTCCTTAAAAGTTTGGTGTGAAATCTGGAGCGGATACACAGCCCCACTGACATTGGCGCCACCAGCCTCCACCGCTCCCAGCCTCTAGTCTCGCTATTTCTCTCCCCTCACCTCTTTAGCTCACTGTTTCTCCTCCTCCCAGCCTCTATGCTTGCTCCTTCTCTACCCCTTTACTTTGCTCTTTCTTTGCTCTTTGCTCTTTCTTTGCTCTCAGCCTCTAGCTTCACTGTTTCTCCCCCTCCCAGCCTCTAGCCTTGCTCTTTCTCTCCCCTCTACCCCCTTTCCTTGCTATTTTCCCCTCCCTCCCAGTCTCTTGCCTCACTATTTCTCTTTTTTTTCCCCCACCTCTTTAGCTCACTTTTGACTAGCCAGGCCCCCACAGTTGGCCATTATGTGACTAGCCACATCCAGCATGGGAGCCATTTTGTGGTGGTGCCCACAGCACTTTCTCAGATTCCCAAATGTGCCCGTGGGTCCAGAAAAGTTGGGAACCCTTGCATTAGCTTCTGTGACCAGGCTTACATTCCTCCATGTTCTAGACAGGTTCAGAGATGTCCCTGGACTAGACTCCTTTTCTCACCTTAGGAGGAGATGAGGGAAAGTGGGAAGAACCAAATTGCTTCATTGCGTCATTTTCAGCAAGTGTGACATTTACTGAGCAAAATAATCTTTGCTTGGAGGGGGGGAGGGAGGGAGGGAGGGAGAGAGAGGGAGAGAGAGAGAGAGAGAGAGAGAGAGAGAGAGATCCTCTGCTCCTGATGTTCTTTGCTTTTCTCACTTTAAGCCATAATCTTCTGTTTGCAACACCACAGTTATTTCCACGGCAACAAACCGTATTGCCGCTAGCAGCTGAGTACAAGGCCTTCACAACAATGTGGGGAACTCTGCACAATGATTGCCATTTTCAACATGCTTTCAAATATAAGTTAAAGGGATTGGGTGACCAAGGGAGTCACGCACGCAACCAGCTGTCACGAGGCTCATCGTGAGATCAGAAGACTTGATCAGTCAGCTTGGCAAATGTTCATCCAATTGAAATTTCTGTGGGGGGAAAGGGCTAAAAGAGATTGAATGATTTTTGGTCTGATCCCTGATCCCATGAGTTACTGCCATTACATTAGCACTGGGATTCACAGGACCGGGTGGTAAGCAGCATAATAAGGGGGCACTTGGCCCCAGCTGTAGCACAGCAGCCATGATCGGCCCTGTTGGGGTCACAGCTGCCTCCCAGCCCTAAATGCAGTGGGGGCTGGTGACTCCTCCTGTGTCAATGGGGCTCCTTATCCATTACATCTTCTTCTTTGAGAGCTTTATAGGAACTACGGGAGCTATCCATGGTGCTGCACCCCATCCCCAAAATAGGTTGACCACCATGGGGCACCGTGGATAGCTCCTCTAAAGCTCCAAGCAAAAGCTGCAATGGAGAAGGAGCCCCACCGAAATAGGCGTCACCACCAGCCTCCCCTGACCTTCCAGTGTCGGGTGAGTACGAGATGCAGGCAAAGCATCCCTGGCTTGGCCCGTGTTGTGCCTTCCAGACCAAGGCAGTGGTTGGAGTACCTCTGAAGCTGCCACCTGGGTCAGGGTGGGTTTGCTGTCTGCAAGCTTCCCACAGCTGGGGAAAGGCCATGCAGAGCAAAGCCAGTCCCTGGCTGGTCCCTGGACAGCAAAGCTGGTCCCCAGCTGATGAAATCAGGGGCGTGGCTACACACACACCCCGATGTCATCTGGCCCTAGAAAGGCTGGTGGGGGATCATCCCCCCCCCCCCAAAGCTGTTCCCCCACCCCTGCTCTAGTGGCACAAACTTTCCTAGGTTTGTGCTCTGAAACCATTTCACCACAAAATGGTCTAGTAGGCTCTTGATCAGGCAGTGGTACTGAACTGCCTGAAGTAACTGTGTGGAGTGACTGGAGTCACACAGCCTTCATTTCTTGCTACTAAGTAAGTGGGGGGGGAGGTTTACTATGGATCCATGTGGAGCCATAGTGATAACCAGTCAACACCACCCAACAGCCCCAACAGTGCAGATTTTGCGGGCCCTCGGGCAAGTGGACCCGCCGACTGTGGCCTCATGAGTGGCCTCATCTCCATGAGTGGCCTCATCTCTTTTCCACTGCCCTCTCCCTCTGAGCCCGATTAACAAAGCTCAGAGAGAGAAGACAAGGTGAGTGGAGGTTGCTGCTCTCTCTCTCTTTGCTCTCGTCACTCTTTGAAGACTTGAAAGGGGGCAGGTGAACAGGAGGCAATGGAAAAGAGGAGAACTAGGGGGCTGTGAGGGCCCTTTTGGGCTGTGGTTCTTGGCAGGTGCCCAGTGATGCCAACCCCTGGCCAAGTGAATGAGCATTAAAATGTTCACTAAAGGAAAAGTTTGGGTAAATAAAAGCCTTCAATTGGCTCATGGCTGTGGATAAATGTAGGGTAGATGCATGTAATCCCAAGCTAGTCTTATGGCTTGCAGAGAGTTGGTCTTGTTTCCCTAACCTTCAGAGTTAGGCCTTGGCCTACACATGCTACACAATGGCTACCAGAAATCTGAGGTTGGTAGCATGTAACATACCACTGCAGACTGCAAGTGAGTGATTCCATTTATTTTTTTTAATGGTCCCACAACACAGGCCTGTGGCTCACGCTGGCTCAGCTTGTCTGTGTGTGGAAAAAAGCTAAGCAGGGTCAGGCCTGGTTATTACTTGAGCAGGGGGTTGGACTCGATAGCCTTGTAGGCTTCTTCCAGCTCTATGATCTATGAAATCTATGAAGAAAAAAGAACCTGGCACATCACAGAAAAAGGTTCTACAAGCCCAGTCTGCTCCTTGATTTTCTAGTTTTCTACTTGCAGAGAGTTTGTTCTATAGAGGGGAATACTATTTTTAAAAATGTGACTTCCACAGCTGTAGTCTGAAGTGATTCTGTCACCTCAGGATTCTACTGCCTCATCCTGCTGCATGTGTGGACCAGGCCTTGAATAGCCACTTACGCATCACAAAAAAAAGAGGACACCGATTTGCATAAAATTTGCATATGCTAATTTACATGTATAGATGTAGATTAGAAAGAATTATTATAATTTAAATAGAAAAACAGTACCTCTCACCATAGTGTGGAAGATTGTGATTAGGTGACCTGTGTGCCTTGCTCAGTCTGCTGTCAGTCCGGGTGCTGTTCATGGGCAACTTCAAGGCTGAGCTCTTTAGACTTGGACTGGACAGATCTTCACTTAGAGGACACCTTCAGTAGAGGGGACAGTCCTCTGTCAGCCCTTCAAATAGAGGACTGTAAAAGAGGACACATGGCCGACCTAACTGAGTGCTCAGATCAGATCCAATTCTGACACAACGCCAGGGTACGGACAGGCTCAGCATCAGCAGCTGTTAGAGTCCGCCACATTGACACATCTGTCTGCCCACCCCTGCACCTCCCTGAAAGGCAGACGGAGTGCCTGTGGCTGCAGGTCCACTCAAGGCCATCATTTTGTTCTTACCACAATGCGCCTACCACAACATCCAGGCTGTTGGGGGGGGGGGGACACAAAATGGCAGCCGCTAGGAGGCTGCCACTGAGTCTGAGATCAGCTTTATACTTAGAGGGGAAAAGCAAACTCAAAACCCTGCTGCTCTGCCTGGTAGGCTTTCCCCACAAACCTTAGGGCAGCCTTCTGCAACCTGGTGCCCTCTAGACATCTTGGATTACAACTCCAATCATCCCTGACCATTGGCCATGCTGGCTGGGGCTGATGGGAATTGTCATTTGAAACATCTGGAGAGCACCAGATTGGGGAAAGCTGCCTTACCTTAGGAGGGCCTTCCCACACTGGAAGAGGTCCACTTTATCGAGGGCACTTGACCCGAGGCAGCCCTGAGTACACATGATGTTCCTGCACCCATCCAATGAATTCATGAGTGGGGAGCCGGATCGCACCAACAGGCCACAGACCTGATGCCAATGTGCCCACTGGCCACTCCTTCCAGGCTGACTTGCATAAATGTTTGTGTGAAGGGGGCCCTATGTATGTATGCTGCAGTCCTAAGTAAGGCTACAATCCTAAGTGTGCTTACCTCAGAGTAGACCGCATTGAGTGCAGTGGGAGTAAGCATACATAGAAACAGGCAGGCTGCACAGCTTTGTATGTGTGTCTTGCCAAATGGTTTGTGGCAAGTTATTGCGTAGGCCAAGGATGGGGAATGTGTGACCCTCCAGATGACCCTCTAGATCAGGGCTCTCCAACCTTGGGTCCCCAGATGTTGCTGGACTACAGCTCCCAGAATCCCTTGCCATTAGCCATGCTGGCTGGGTATGCTGGGAGCTGTAGGCCAGCAACATCTGGGGACCCAGGGTTGGAGAACCCTACTCTAGATGGACCCTTGGTCTGATCCAGCAAGGCTCTTCTTATGTTTTTGTAACTCCCATCAACCCTCACCATTGTCTGTGCTGGCTAAGGCTGATGGGAGTTGCAGTCCAACATCTCTGGAGTCCACATGTTCCCCACCCCGGTGTAAGCAGAAGTCCCCATCCCGGTACCCACTAGCCACAGCTATTAGAGAAAATGCCACCAAGGCCAATGTTCTTGAATTAGGGTGCATCTACATCTAGAGGCTGGAGTATCAAGATACAGTCCCTTACTAGAAAGCAAGTCTGTCAAAAAATACGCAAGATATTGCTCTGAGGCTACTGGCGTCATCTATTCACAATGGCAGCTGTTCTCTCATTGACAGCCAATGGCAAAGAGGTCATCGGGTTGTCAAGGGAACAGCTGTCATTGCTAGAAAGCACACGGCTTGGTGTAAGACTCAGGCTGTTTTGTTTATAATGTAAAGCCATTTTAAGCAGTATTTAAACCCAGCTTTTCCAATAGCTGGTTCCCTTCGAGTCTGGATTTGCAGATACTGGATTTAAATTAAAAAAAATTACTATTGTAAATAGGACATTTGAGGACAATGGGGAGGATTGTTTTAGTGTGTTGGTTTTCACTTTTAGGTGGAAATTTGTCCTTTCTGAACCTTTCCCGTTAATGGAGCATCTGTCCTTCCCACATTTTAATATCTACTTCCCATGCATATGCCCCTTCTTAAAAAGAAAAGGATGGACTTAAATGGTTCTGGTATTAAAAGAAGGAATGATGGCTGCCCTCTTGTGGAATATATTGCAAGATTTCACTGCAGTACCAGTTCTGTAGCTTGCACAAGCCTCTTCTTTGCCCCACGAAGAACATGTGGCCACATCCAAGAAGGGAGAACTGCCCCCCTGCGCGCCGCATGGATTTTCTGGGATGATCCCAGCAGCAGGAACCAATAGGAATCCAGTATTATCATTAACCACATTTAATTCTACAGTACTTTCGGTATGCAGTGCTTTTAATGCTTATGTCTGTACTCTCCACACAGCTCTGTGAAGTGACTTTGTATTCCCAAAGAACAGAGGCTAAGGACCCATTCAGTAATGCAGGGTGGCATGTGGTAGAGTCCTCTTATGGGACTGTACCAACTTCAAATGCATTCAGAGGCCACTTGTTTGAGAATACCTGTCCCTCCACACACACCCCACAAGTTTGATTTTACTGCACTAATGAAAAGCCTGGTCCAAACTATCGGCAAGACTGCATAAATCACCCACAGGAGCACCCGGGGCTACTGGCAGGCTGCAGCCAAGTAGGGATGGCATGGAGGTGCTGTTATATTAACCTGTGCCTGTGATACCTGGGGGTTGCCTATTGTGGCAGCTATTTTCTGAAACCATCAAAAATATGCCGACTGCAGCTGCATCGTGGACTCTGTGATGTAGCCAATTTCTGCACATGTTGCAAGTCCACTATCAGCTCTGTACACTCCTGCAAGTGATCATGAGAGGACTCAACAAGGTGAATTACAGCAAACATTGGGGGAAGGCTGGGAGCTTCCCCATGTGGGAGGAGCTGTTGATATGGAGCACTTTCAAAGGCACTACCATTCCCCACATGCATTTCAACATGGTATAATCCAAGTCCGCTAATTGTTGGAGGTGTAATACTGCGAATGCTTCGTCTACCCATGTTTTGGCAACGTCCAGTGGTTGCTTCTTTTTGGGTAGAGGTCATAGTACATATAAACCTAGTATTAGAATGCTCTTTAATATTTACCAATGCACACGATGTGGAGCAGTATACAAACACTATAAGTAAGTAAGTAAGTAAATACCTGATGTATGGAATTTATCACAAGGACAACGCATGTGGATTTTGCATGCCTTCTTGAAAGCTAAAAGACTGATATTACAACACTGGAAAGATAAATGCTCACCTATCACACAATGGATTGAGGACCTAATAACACTTTCAACATTTGAGTGGGTGGTATTCAGACACCACTTGTGGATGGATCAATGTATGGATATTTGGGGCGCTTTTTCTGAAGCTTATGCATAACCGTCTTTACTGATAGTTTTATTACTACATACTTATTGATACTTAAGGATATACATTTCATACACATTTGCTGTAAGTTATTCATTTTAATTTCTGTAAGAAAATTGTATTTTTTCCCTTTTAAAAAATGGTATGTTTTTTGTTTTGTTTTGGTGTAATTCACAATTAATTTAAAAAAAAAAAACACGGTATGATCCCATGAGAGGACTGTACACATGCCTCCTTCAATATTTGGATAGACTTAGCATGACCTGTTTCATGGGTGCAGAACCCTTTTGGCCCTGAAGGCTAGGGTGCCATGTGCACTCACACTCACTCACTTACAATCCACCTACAAACATACTCACACATATGCACTCGTCACCCACCCCCACAGACACACACCAGTCTTTCCCCACCCCTTGCACCAGACAGGGCTTTCCCTTGCTAGTAGGGAAACCGTAAGGGAAGGGTTTTCCTTGCTAATGTTAGCAAAGGAAATCCCAAGCTTTCCCTAGCTAGCTCTAAAAAAGGAAACTCTGGGTGGGGTCCCCACAGCTCCAAAGGCCACAGCTGGAAGCAGCCAAGAGCTGCATGTGGCCCATGGGTTGCACGCCCCTGACCTATTAAAAAGGCAGAGATTCGTGGACTGCACAGTGATCTGAACTCATATATCCCTTGTTCAACACATCTACTGTGACTAAGGACCAAACTAGACATTAACATACAAATGAGGACAGCAAAGCAGCTTCAAGAGAGGGTGATTTAGAGTGGAGAACCAGAAGAGATGAGGTTAACCTTTCCTCCAGCTGCCTCACTTTTCTGCTCTAAATCCTACCCCAGCTCCCCACCCCCATGGGGTTCTGGTTGTGCATTTACTGTTGCAGACACACCTCTTGAACTCTTCAGGGGGGCAGCAGTCTTGGTAGGGATGTCCACAAACCTGGGGGGGCGCCCCACCCCACCCCTCCGCAGCGGGGGGGCAACACTAGATCCTCCATGGCGCGGAGCAATTCTCAACAGCCCTGTTGCCCTGGTTTCTATGTAAAATATGTAGAATTGGGGTCCCGGCACAGGGTCCTAGCGTGTCACTTCTGACCAGCTGGAAGTGATGTGACGGGACCGGCGCAGGCGGCACAGCCGGCTCACCACGGAGAGACGAGCGGCTGCTGGATCCCGGTAACTCTTCACTAAACTCTGACATCACTCACACACTCCTTATATACTCCTCCCCCACCCTTTCCAAGACATCACAAACCACACCCACCCAGTTCAACATTCTATACTCACTAAACATACTAATGCAGACATACACCAGGGAACTGAATTGTGGGGTTATGCCACAAAACCCCCCTTTTAAATATACATACATGGATTTACCTGAAATTCATGCAACTTTCTATCAGTTATACATACACTTCAACAAAAGTGGACCGAATAATTGGTTTTTTAAGTTTTGTTGTTTTTAATTGTGTTTTATACTGTGTGTGTGTGTGTGCGTGTGTGTGCTCCCCCCCCCCTTGTATTTTATTGGATTGTAAATCGCTCAGAGTGGCCGGATGTCTGGCCAGATGGGCGATTCATATTATAAATATAATAAATAAAAAAATAAATAAAATAAATATCCACTTTATTTGTATCCATAAGTATCCATTTGAATAAGTATCCATTTGCAGGTGCCATCTGTATGCCACCTGTTCAAATACTGAAAGTGTTGTAAGATCCTCAATCCATTGCATTATAGAAGTTGAGTGTTTATTCTTCCAACATTGTAATAATAGTCTTTTAGCTGTCAAAATGACACAGAGAAGCTATTTACGCTGGCCATGTGTTACGGTAATTTCCATGAAGCCAGATGGGGACCCTCCCATGGACCATATCCAGCCCATAGGCCAGTGGTTCCCTAACCTTGCTGTAAATGCAGGAATTTGCCTTAGTAGGAAAAAGTAAATAAATAAGCATAGTCAGAACAACTTTTTAAAAATAATAGTATTGTTTTAATCCCATTGTTACAGAGAGAAAATACTTCTGTTATTTCCAGATGCAAATTAATGCAGAAAGGTTTAACAGCTCAGAGCTGCGTGGCAGAATATTTCCATTTCATGGTGCAATCCTATTTATGTTTACTCAGAAGTCAGTCCCACTCAGTTCAATAAGACTTACTCCCAGGAAAATTGTATAGGATTACAACCTAAGGCTGACATCCTCTACACACTAACTTGGGAGTAAGCCCCACTGAGCTGAGTGGAACTTACTGGTACTTCTGAGGAAATAAATATGCATAGGAGACAGCTGTAAGTGTGGACACAGCTAGAGGGGATGCAAAAGATTAGAAAGAAAAAGTGGTTCGGAACTATGGCGCTGGTGGGTTTAATCTCTCCCCTATGTTACACTGTTTTCCAAATTAAAATCTCAACTTCACAGCTATTTGCCCCATGGGGAGGGCAAATATTTTCTCCATATATACCTGTACAGGTTTCCCCACTGCAGGAGAAATGGGAGTTTAGGAGGTAATTTTAAGGTGGGGGTTAGCCACACGCACCCCAGCACTTAGGTCCCAATCCAGTTCCAGGTGCCCTGGCAGATAGATAGATAGATAGATAGATAGATAGATAGATAGATAGATAGATAGATAGATACTGCAGGCAACTCTAAACATGGATTTTGAGGATCATGTCCTGTTTGACGCTATGTAAGGTGCTTCACAAGCAAGTCAGGCAACAGTATCTAAGGGTGCAATCCTATGCAGGCTTAGACAGAAAAAAGTCCTACAACTCCCAGCATTTCCCAGCCAGCAAGGGTGACTGGGGAATGCTGGGAGCTGTAGGACTTTTTTCTGTCTAAACCTGCATAGGATTGCACCCTAAATTCCTTGCTCTCCCCAGTCTAATCCCTCTGATCTCTGTAGCATCCCCAAATGCCAATGTGTGAAAGGTTAAGC
Source organism: Shinisaurus crocodilurus (assembly GCA_021292165.1). Lineage (NCBI taxonomy): Eukaryota > Metazoa > Chordata > Lepidosauria > Squamata > Shinisauridae > Shinisaurus > Shinisaurus crocodilurus. Next base: position 684,335 of record JAHFWL010000435.1, read on the forward strand.
ATATCCAAGAGCTTCGCAAAGATGTCTGAGTGGTCTGTAAACCTGCACCAATCAGCACAAACTAATCCAAGGGTGTCTTTCATTTCCTCGTCCCAATGAACAACCGGGGGAGGCTGCACCTGGGCCTAAAGAAAGTTCATGAAGACAATGGGCCAAAATACACGCCAGGCAGGCGAGCTGCAACTGGATCTCCCACCATACTTGTTTCCACCTGAAAGTAACTGCAATGGGCCACAGCTAGCTGGAGCACAGGGCATTTAACCCTCCCCTGCATGCTGCTTTCCTGATCTAAATTGCCCCTTAAAAGCTGGCTGTAACCTGGCAGGGAAGGGTTGGGGAACCGCATGCCCAGGGGCTAAATCCGGCCCTCCTGAGGTTTCAATCTGGCCTTCCAACTTGCCGCACCCCCTTTCCCTCAACCACCGGCCATTTGGTGGTTTTCCTACTTTTTTGCACACACACACCACATTCTAAAAGATTGAAATAGTCTCCTAAGGCTTTGTTACCAGCAGTAAGAGCATTAAGCTACAATATGCTGATAATTTTTGCTCCGCCTTTTTGCCTTCGGCACCACCCACTGCTGGAATGCAGCCCTCGAGAGCATCTCCAAAATGGAATTCAGTCCTTGGGCTGAAAGAGGTTCCCAACCTCTGCCACAGGGGGAAAGACATGGGGGCCCCGTGGAAAGTTTCATTTAGCCCAAAGGCTGACATTTCTTTGAAAGCTTGCTTTGTGCACAGGTTCAAGGAGTGAGTCCCTTGCATGGCAGGGGAAGGCGGGAGGTGGGGAAACCAGCGGCAAGCTTTCCACTTTCATATATAAAGCAGCTAACTTGTGTAGAGAGAGTCAGATCAGTCCATCCATTCAGTGGAGTATGTTCAGGGCTGTGTGTAAATTCTGCATGAAAAACTCTCTCTCTCACTCACACACACACCTGAAATTTGTGACTAGTGTAAATTATGCAAAAATAGGCCTTTCAGGCTTGTTCTGTATAAATGTATTCTGCTTCTGCTAAATGAAGGGGAAAGAAGGAACTATCCAGGGAACTGAAGCCCAGCCCCTTGGAAATCATATTCAACCATCCCATTCTAGCTTCTGAGATTTCAGGAGACAGTGCCCCCATAGATCTGAGCACAGCTTTGCAACAGCCATAAGGGCTAGAAACTTGCTTTTAATAAAATAAAATAATGAAAGCTGGAGATTCTCAGGAAGCTCAGTGCTCAATACTATTGAGTTCTATGCTCAATACTGCATTCAGTACTTTTTCTTCTGGATGTGCAGAATTCACTGGATCACTAGCAATGCCTCCAAAGTTTTCCAAGTTCAGGCTCGAGTTATGAGCTGTGGCCTGTTGTGGGGGTTCGTAAAAGCCTGCCTCAAAAGATAGTTGAATTTTACAAGCCCCCAAATTCTTCTCTGGATTGGATTAAATCTGAGCAGGAGAATTCCCAGTTTGTGCCCCGCAAACTACATTTCCCAATGGCCAGTGGGACTTTTCTTCCCTGTGCTCATCATTAGTGTGTTGGAGAGTCAGAGGAAGAGGAAATGGAAGAGATCACATCTCCATTGCTCCCTCTTATTCTGCCTCATTCCTTCTGAAGCTTCACCGCTGCTGCCCCAGACAGATAAACTACCGGTAAGTAGAAAAGAAAGGGGCAGGAAGGTTGGGGCTGGGTGAATGACATACAAGGCTTGGCTTATCTCAGAATATGGGGGAAATTATTTCCTTTTTTCTTTTTCTTTTTTTTAAATAACTCGGCATATTTCCTAATCAACCCAAGATGAGTAGGGGCAAGCTCACCCAGTTCTATTCATCACTTCTCAACATGGTCTGTCAGCAGGTCAAAGACCTTAGTATCCAGCATCTCTTGTGCACAGGACCCTCTCTAAACCCTGCTACTCGAGATTCTTTAAAATAAAAATACTAGGAACTTAAGCTAGGGCCTGTGACATCCAAAGAATGTCCTATAGCACCAAGTGACGGATCCTGAAAGCAGCCGTGCCCTGATCTTAGAATGTATCGGTCAGCAGTCCAGCTGTCTCACTTCACAGTTGAACCTTTGAGAATGTGAACCGGCGAGGAAGTGAAGGCTCAAGGCAGAGGGGCAATTATGTGGAAGTCAGATGAACAAGAAGCTGTGAACAGAAGGACAAGAGCAAGTGTTCAGCTGGCGAACTTTCTTCCAGGTTCCTCTACACCTTGGATTCCCCACAGCCTGCCAGTGCAGTAGCTGGTTCCTGTAAAAGACAGACAGAAAGAAAGCAAAAGCATGTGGTGATACAATGCATTCACTTCTCCAAGGGAGCATCAAAGCACGCACTACTTTCTCCCCAACGGGTCAGCCAGAAGTTCAGCAAGTCTGTCATGTAGAGAGCAAGCAGATTCAGATGATCTCATAAGCAGAGTGTAAAAAGGTTCAATCAATCCATACACACACACACACACACACACACACACAGATTGACCCCAATTAAGATGGATAGGAACACTCGACATAGTAATTTTGAAGCACCCAAAACTCCCTTCCAGAGCTTGGAGGTTCAGTAGAGTTAACTGTACAGCACTAAAGTACAATGAAGTGCATTGTGTATTTACAAGCATTTCAATTTCCCGATCTGCAGATCCACATAACTAAGAGGTGGTTTATATTTTAGCACGTGGAAGTTGCTTTAAATTATCTCCGCCTGGGGTCTTCTCCATGCCACCATCTTCATGTGCCACAGGGAGGGACCAGGGCTCAATGTTGGAGCACATGCTTGCCTGCAGAAAGCCCTATCCATGGCATCACCAGTTTAAAAGGTAGCAGAGCTAGGAACACCCTTGCCCAAGACCAGGGTTCTGCATCTGCACACTCAGTTCCTGGCAATGTGGAAACCCTTCATACTGGGCAGCCAGACCATGTGATGTACCGCACAACACACTGCGGAGGCAAGCCTGAAGATACCAGAGACTAATTGCAAGTGGCCCCCACTTTAGGATGGTAATGTGCAAACTGGCCTTTAATCACCTGCAGATGTGGACCTGCTGATGAAGAAATGCAAACAAGGTTATACTTAGAAAAACAGTTTCTTACATCCTTCCCCATCTGCATGCACATAAATGTCCGTAACGAAACTGCATTCCACAACGACCACATCTTACTGCAAACCATAAAGAACAGCTAATGCTTGCAGGCATGAGGCACTGGTTTCTCCAGCAATTCCCAATGCATGCTCTTTGCAAATGTCAGTAGTACTAATTCAGGCCTGAATCTTCTAGTGCCTTTTTTTTTTTAATGTACTAAAAATTGCTACATCGTTTTAAACGATGATTGTTTTAGGCTTTTAAAGTACCAGTTGGAAAAAGACACAAACACCACTGCTGCACACAAGCTGTCCGCAGCTTTCAGATCCAATTTTTAAACTTTAAAAGGCTCTTTTTAAAATATATATCTTTTGTACTTCTTCAAACCTTGGGGTTCTCAGTGGCCCTATTTTGGCTCCAATCCTATTGGCACTCACCACCTGAGTTTGCTATTAGAGGGAGTGATGATGCCTCACAACCATCCTGTCCCTTGACTGAACCCTTGTAAGAGATTAATGGTCTCCAGAATGCGTGCTCGCTCCACCCATTCTAAAGTCTTTCTCCAGCTGCTCTCCCTTCTCAAGTAATCAAGACCAGCAGATCTTCATGTCACCACATCTCCCAGTTGAATTGACTTCAAAACCTATTTCGGGAAGAAACAAGGAGGAAAGGTATATTGACAAACTGGCCCAGTTGCACGAGACGTGACCTTGTGAGACATTCCACACATGGCTCAGCTAATTCAACAAAATGCTTTGAACTGTACACACGCAAGACCAAAATTAGATCAATCCATTAAGCCAGCTTCATAACTGGTGAAGCACTTCCCAAGAGCTTTAGCGAAAGCTGTCTTCCAAGTCCAACCCTTTATTTTATTTTCTTCTTTACTTTTCTTTTATTAAAGATGAAAAAAGAAGATCCCAGTAAAAACAGCAAAAAATGACCCCTCAAAATGTGCTTGTCCTATAGGAGGAGTGGGCAACCTTTTTTCTGTTGAGGGCCGCATGTTGGTGGCAAGCGTGGCAGAAGCCAGCAGTGGGCAGGGCTAGGGTCACAAGCGGATAGGTCACCCCTTTTCTCTTTTTGCTACCCAGGGCCAGCCCAAGACATTTTGCAGCCTGAGGTGAAGAACAAGATGGTACCCCCTCCCATTCCAGGTACAGAAGCTGATTAGACTGGCAGTTGAATTTTTCTTCAACACTGCCAATGAGGCAGCATCTTCCACCACACCTGAAGGCACCAAGCTAGCTTAGGTGGTGCAGAACAGGCCATGTGGTATATAGCTCTCTCCTACAGCACCTTGCTGCTGCTTCCCAGCATCTTCCACCTGAGGCAACCACCTCACTGTGCCTAATGGTAGGGCCGGCCCTGCTGCTGGCCCTTTTCTGTCTCTCCCTCTTTCTTCCTATGCAGTGGGCTGCCAGGGAAGTGACAGAAGGCTCTTGCCAGAGGTCTCAACTGTTCGTATACAGAGGGCTTTTGAAATTAGGCTGAGGGCTGCATACAGCTCTGTCTGGGGCCCCAGGTTGTCCACCCCATCCTACAAGGAAAGATAATTTCCACAGGAACGTGACGTAAATTGGAGCAAGAGCAAGGAGGCTGCCTTGGGCGGCAAATGCTGGGCGGCGGCAGATGCTGAGAACGAATCACGCTTCAGGAAACTCTTGGCTCTGAGCATAAGAGGAGCCTTGCTGGATCAGACCAAAGGTCTGGCTGGGGCTAATGGGAACTGAAGTCCAAAACTTCTGGAGGGCACCAGGTTGGAGAGGGCTAGTCTAAGCTTGTTTAGGTATTTCACCTGAGCATATGAAGCTGCCTCAGACAGGTTTACTTTTAAAATGTATAAACCACCTTTCATCCACAAGGGATCGGGGGGGGGGGGAGAGATGTATACAACTGCCCCCTCTAGTCTAGTAAAGTCTACTCTGATCAACAGCAGTTACCAAGGTCTCAGACACCGGTCCTTCCTATCATCCGCGCTACTGTGTCAGCTCCGGATTTTGGAGGGCCCTCGGGCAAGATACCCTCAGTGGGCCTCCCTCTCGGTGAGTCTCCCTTCGCACCACCCTTGTCACCAGCTGCTCTGGCTCCTCCTCATCCTCTCTCTCGTCATTGCTCCCACTTGCTTGCTTGCTTGGCAGGCAGAGAGACCAATGAGAAAGCAGGCAGTTGCGTCCGCTGCTCCTCCTTCTCACCACCATTGTTGTCTGGGCCAGAGTGAGAGGCAGGTGAGCAAGCAGGTCGCCGTGGTGAAGAGGAGGAGCAGCTCCAGGGGGCTCTTGTCAGTGTGGGTCCTCGGCAGGTGCCCAAGCATGCCTACCTTTGACACTCGCCCTTATTGGGAGGTGCTGGGGATCAGACCTGTGCTCTTCCACATCAGTGTTCTCCAACCTTGGGTCTCCAGATGTTTTTGGCCTACAACTCCCAGCATGCCCCAGCCAGCTACGCTGGCTGGGGCATGCTGGGAGTTGTAGGCCAAAAACATCTGGGGACCCAAGGTTGGAGAGCCCTGTTCTACATGCAAAATGTGCATTTTACCAGTGAGCTATGGCCCTTCCCTGTGTCCTCTCTACCCTTTCCACCCATGGCTGCCCTCAATCTTTTAATGGAAAATTTAGCATCAATACAAGGACAGGGAACCTGCAGCCAAATTTGGCCTGCCAAGCCAGCCCATCCAGTGTCGCAGATCCTGGGGTGAGGCCCCTCCCACTCCCTAAAGCCCCGCCCTTTGTAGACCAGCAGGGAGAGAAATCCCCACTGTAATCTCAGATCACTGATCGGAAATAACACGGGGGGGGGGGCTTCCCTTCTGCACTGCTCCCACTCCCAATTGGGAGAGGGAACATTGTGCTAAGTGCTTCGCCACCCACATCCTCCCCAAGGGGAAAGGTGCAGGGCATGCATGGGCTGGAGAAGCACTCTTCCACCCGGTGCTTTGGTTGGGCCGGCTTTGCTGTGCATGGGATTTCCCCAACCAGGGAAAGCTCACGCACAGTGAAGTCGGGTACCTGACCTGAGCATCAGCTGGCAGAGCTCCAGCCAGTGTTTTGGCCAAGGATTGGATAACATCAGTGGGTGTGCCCCTGCTCACTGATGTCATCTGGCCCATGGAAGGCTTGTAGGGGGAGGTCATGCAGCCAGCCAGCCCGTTCCAGTTTCCCACCCCAGTCTCTACCCAGGCAAGTGGTATTCTCCTACTCTGAGTGGTTCATACACACAAGCCCACTGCCTGATCTCTTAATACCGTACTTTATTATGGAAAATGTATGGCTTTTTGGAATATTTCATTATGGAAAGTGTCTGGCTTAAAACTTAGTACTTTATTATGGAAAACGTTTGGCTTATCTAACCCACCAGCTTGAACAGGCTTGACCAGTCTGCTTCCTTCTTTAGGATGATAATAATGTAGTTCTGTCAGAGAGTCTTAAAGTGTTCTAACAGAGAATTCTCACCAGCCTCAAACTACAATTCCCAGGACTCTCTGGGGTAAACCTTGACAGCGTTATATTTTATTATAAAATATATTTATTATTTTAAAAATTATTAGCGTTATATTTTATTATAATTTATTAAAATCAGTTACTTTTCAGGGGCAAACTACACACAATGTTAGTTACCTGTTAAAACAAGCATGTTTAAGCGGGCTCCTATTTTGGAGTAACAGCAGCTACAGGATTCCATGCCAGTTTTCTTCTGAAAACTGCTCCCTCCCGGCTATGCTTCTGCTTACTGTAAACAGCACCTTTGGGAGCAAACAGCAGCCAGGCAGAGGGTGGTTTCCAGCAGAAATTCGATGAGGGGCCCTGCGGCTGTTTTTTCCTCCAAAATAAAAGCAGCCGGGTTAAGCACACTTATTTAAACCTGTGACTTAACATCATGTGTAGTCTAGCTCTTTGCAAAGTTGATTTACCCCTTAACGATGCTCGGAGAGATGTGTAAAAACAGCATGAGTGAGCGGTACAGTGCTTTGCATCAGTTGATGAGAAAGTTCTCTTTGCAGCAATTAATTTGTCGCAGCTCATTCACCTATGCGAGTCATCACTGGATGAGACAACTAAGGCCTGATGAACAGTGCATCTGTGAACTCTATATCAGAGTCCTTGAACCTCTTTCAGCCCGAGGGGCGAATTCCATTTTACCATAGCTCTCTCGGGGCAGGCGGCATCCCAGTGGTGGGTGGAGCCAAAGGCAAAAGTGGAGGGAACCAAAATACCAGCCTATTTTACCTGAAGTCTCCCACTGCCAGTAACTAGGCCTTAAATTAGGAGAGGCATTTCAGCCTTTTAGAGTGGGGGGGGGGGGACTGCAAGAAGCCAGGAAACCACCAACCGATCAGCGCTCAGAGTAAATGGGGTGGGGCAGGAGAGGTGCTAGGTACAAAAAAGATCTGGGGCTCAGGCCCACAGGACCCCCAAAATATGCACAAATTTGCATATCCTAATATACATATGCTCTAAAGCAGTGTTCTCCAACCTTGGGTCCCCAGATGTTTTTGGCCTACAACTCCCAGCATGCCCCAGCCAGGCTGGGGCATGCTGGGAGTTGTAGGCCAAAAAACATCCGCTGCTCTAAAGTCTGTCTGTGTGTCTGTCTTTAAAGGGCCCTGTCTCCTAAGGACACCCCTATTTGTAAAAAGGGATGTGTGGACAGGGGAGAGGAGGGCATCTGATTTCAGACAAAAAACTCAAGCAGAAAGATTCAAGGGGGGGCAGCAGGAGGTGAAGCACATGTGGGCAAAAGGCCAGCTCATCCAGGGGGATCAGGTGCAACAGAGATCATCAGGACCCCTGCACCTTTCTTTCAGCAAGTGCCCGAGGACACTGCAGGGTTGTGGGGCAGATGGCCTCCCAGAGATTTGGGGCTCCAAATGAAAGACTCAGGGCTCCAGCCCTAATGGGCTGCCCCAATGTGGGGTCTGGCCACAATAAAGGTGCATGGCCAGCTAGGGAACCCCAGAGGGCAGGCTATGGATCTCAGCTGGACCAGATTTGGCTCCCAGCCTGAAGTTCTACACCCCCTTTCTGTATAAATGTGCAGCAAAGGAACTTTTATGAACCGAGGATCTTAGCTCTCCTCTCTTTAGAAGCCCGCAATTCAGCGGGTTTTGGCCACATCTTATCTGATGCTTCTACTTGGCTCCAGGGTTTTCCAAACAGAACAACACTGTGTTAGGCTTTAACTTCCATTTACATATTTACTGCATTTTATGGCCTCTCTCTACAGCTATACTTGCTGTTATCACTTTCTATCAAAGTAACTTTTGCAGCAATATACCAAAGACCCCCGGGTAGGGGGAAGAATACCTAACAGCTTCATTCTTGTTCTATGCCAGAAATAAACCCTACCCAGAAGGATTTGACCTCTACAGTGTGTTCACAACCCCCAAATAAACCTAGTTTATCTTTAAAGCAAAATCTATTTGGAGTCCTGAAATAAGGCACGCACCTTAAAAGCACTGCTGCAACAATCATCAGGGCAGAATTACGCATTCCCGGTTGTTATGCATTAAGAACTGATCTAGTTGTGCCAACATGCTTCCCACAGGAACAATTCAGACACAATGAAAGCTCTTAATAATTGCAACATCAAGTGATTACTTCAGTGTGTGAATCAGCCATCACAGACCTAACACTGCACAGAACTAGGGGCGGATGAAATCTGTCAAGTTCAATTTCGCTCATTTTCTCATTTCCCCAAAGTTTAGCTTGCTCCATCCCATTTCCGCATCAGATTGCCATTTTTTTTTTAAAGAAGTCCACACAAAAATTCTTACATATCTTCATGTGGGTTTTTCAAATGGTACACATTTTGTACGCATTTTTCAAATTATATCCATTTTTGCAGGCAATTCTCCCTGAGATAAAGCGTTCTTGTATGCACTTCTCTGTAATATATACTGATTTTTGTGCACACTTTTCTGTACTATATAAGCATTTGTATACACTTCTTTGATGTGTGAACTCTGAGCACAAACTTCGGAAATGCATGGGTATCGACATTAAAAGATGTTCCCATGTACAGATGGGACTGAAAATTTGGTATGTATGTTCACGTAAGAATGAGAACTTAACCAATTTCTGCCCCGTCCCTACCTCACACATCACCTCAACGGCATTGCCTCAAAGGATTCGTGCTCAAGCTGCCAGTCGTCACGGGTAGACTAAGCAGGTGATGAATGTGCATGTGTGGAACAGCCCTTAAAAACCATTTTTGTGGCATATTCAGGACTACCTGAACCAAGCATATGGTGTATACCAGGAGTCTTGAACCTAGGCCTGTGGGCCAAATCCAGCCCACCTAGGCTCCTAATCCAGCCCTCTGGAGTTTGCCAGATGGACACTGCGACAACACTGCCCTTACACTTTAGGACCAGATGCATAAACCCTTCTCAGGCTAAGCACCAACACTTAAAAACCTGAGGGGTGGGTCAAATGAAACCTTTCCCCTACCAATGAGGGAAAAGATTAATACTGGTTATTAAGGATCTATTTTAAATTTATGATACTGTGGGTACAAAGGTGTGTGTGTGTAGATTTAAAAGTAATGCAGGTTAATAACGCCAAGCTGACACGTAGGATTTGGGTAGCGAACAAAATAAAAATAAGTTTATTTTAATTCTCAAAATCTTAGTTCCAGAATATAACTTTAAACCTGCCTACCCCAAACACTTTGTAATTAACCTAAATAACTCTAAATACTTTCACTCTTCAGGCAAGCACTGATTTCTCTTAAAACTCCTGACAGACAAGACATGAATAACTACAACTAACCTAACTCCACAACTCCCTAACTCTCTAACCACCTAACCACTCCCAACACACTCTACACTCAACTAACTCAACACACTAACCACTCACTCTGACATCACTCAAACACTCCTTATACACTCCCCCCACCCACTCCCCCCACCCTTTCCAAGACATCACAAACCACACCCACTCAGTTCAACATTCTATACTCACTAAACCTACTAATGCAGACATACAGCAGAGAACTAAATTGTGGGGTTACGCCACAGGCACCCCCACCTTCTCCTTGGCCCCACTTCCTTTCCCTCCCCCCTCACTGATCCTTTGGTGGTTTCTCAGCTTTTAGCACCTTTTTTCCTCCGTTCTAAAACGTTGAAATGCCTCTCCCGAGGCTTCAGTACTAGCAGGAAGACCTTTAAGCTGAAATATGCTGGTATTTTTTGATCCTGCCCCTTCTGCCTTTGGCCCCGCCCATCACCGGAATGCAGCCCTTGAGAGCTGTCTCCAAAACCAAATTCGCCCCCTGGGCTGACAGAGGGTTGACAAGCCCTGGTGTATGCACTGCAGCCCCCCCCCCCCATCTCCCTTACCACACCACAGGGGTTTCCCAATCTCACCGCTCACATCTTCTCGGTATTTTCTAGGCCAGCCTTCTCCAACCAGGTGTCCTCCAGATGTTTCGAACTACCACTCCCAGCATTCCCATGCTGGCTGGGGCTGATGGGAGATGAAGTCCAAAATATCCGGAGGGCACCAGGTTGGAAGAAGGCTGTTCTAGGCAGTGTAAGGGCACAAACCTATCGACTGCGCCCTCGCTGCTTGGAAGCCTCTAAACACAGAGGCTTCTAAGTCTCCTATGTCCTGCCGGGCTGAAGGAATGGCGGAGGTGATCTTGGCCTCTCCGCCCTCTGATGTCCTATATTTTCACTAGACGGGCTTTTCAGCCTGTCTAGAGAGGGTGTTTCAGAGGGGGAGGCTCAGGATAACTCGTAACCTGGCCTCTCTGGTTTCCTCCCTTCCACGTCCACTGGAACGCCCCGTTTCTTCCTCTTCCAAGGTTGCTTCTCCTCCAGCCTCGGAGGAGCAGCCAGTGTGGTTCTCTGCATGGCGGCTGAAAGGGGGAGGGGGCTGGGGCCGGATCGCCAACTCCCCTTTCCTAGGTCGGAGCACTCTCTCCGACCTCGGAGGGGTTTCTCAAGCCATTCTATGGAACCTGGGATGCTCGCCCGGGGACCACAGCATTGCTCTGTTGGTGGAGTAAAATGAAATGATCCAACACATGTTTCCAACTGAGCGAGACGGAAAGGTTGACTCTTACTTTTTGGCTCCACTGCCATCCCCAGAGCAGTGTAGACTCCTGGAATCCAGGGCTGGGTGCTGGCACTCCACACACACTGTGTGTCCTTCACTGAGATACTTCATCCAATGAGTATACGAGCTGTTCCCGTGCAGGCATCCTTCTGTGATGGCTGTAAGCTGAAATTCGACACAATACCTGCCACAGAAGAGACAGATGGAGTGACACGCAGCACAAGCCTATATAAGCACCTTGGCTGGCTTCAAAGTCAGTGCCAGTATGCCTCTCAATACCAGGCGCTGCAGAACACAAGCAGGAAGGCTCTATTGTGCTCATGCCCTACTTGTGGGCTTCCCCTAGGCGTCTGGTTGGCCACTCTGGGAGCAGGCTAGAGAGACCTTTGGTCTGGGATTGTTTAGCTTAAAAAAGGGGGAGTGAGGGGAGGCATGATAAAGGTGTATAAAATTATGCATGGTTTGGAGAAAGTGGAAAGGGAGACATTTTTCTCCCTCTCTCATATTTATTTATTTATTTATTTATTTTTCCTGCAAGGAACCCAAGGCGGCTTACATAATCTTTCTCCTCCTCTCCATTTTATCCTCACAACAACCCTGTGAGGTAGGTTAGGCTGAGAGTGAGTGACTGGCCCAAAGTCACCTAGTGAGTTTCATGGCCGAGCAGGGACTAGAACCTGAGTCCCAGTCCAACACTCAAACCACTACGCCACAGTGGCTCATAATACTAGAACCCAGGATCATCCCATAAAGCTGATTAATGGGAGATTCAGGACAGATAAAAGAAAGTGCTTCTTCACAGACACAGCACATAGTTAAATTATGGAGCTCACTTCCACAAGATGTAGTGATGGCCACCAACTTGGACAGCTTTACAAGGCAACTGAACAAATTCATGGAGAAGAAGGCTATCAATGGCTATTAGTCCTGATGGCTATATGTTACCTCCTCTATGAGAGGCAGTATGCCTATGTCCACCAGTTGCTGGGGAACATGGGCGGGAGGGTGCTGTTGCACTCATGTCCTGCTTGTGGGTTTCCTGTGGGCAGCTGGTTGGCCACTGTGTGAACAGAATGCTGGACTAGATCCAGCAGGGTTCTCCTTATGTTCTTAATAAAATCCCACTGTGTTCAGTGGGGTTTGTTCCTAGAAAAGTGAGCATCGGACTGCAACCTTATGCGTGGTTCACACAACTGCCAAAACTATTCTAGACTAGGGGTAAGCAGTGTGAAGCCCATGGGCACCAAGGCGCCCTCAGACACCTTTCATAGATTTCATAGATCATAGAAGGGGCCTACAAGGCCATTGAGTCCAACCCCCTGCTCAATGCAGGAAACTAGAACAAGGGTCTCCCATCCAAGTAATAACCAGGCCTGACCCTGCTTAGCTTTCCATGCTCAGACAAGCTGAGCCAGCATAAGACTTGACACCCTTCCCACTTTTCTTAAATTATTAAAAAAAAATAGCACCGTGTGACCCACAGGGGGCACAGCAATGACACCGCTACAGAGACTACAGTGCCCAAGCGCATTACTTACCCAGTTCTTTCATTCTCGTCGGACACAGCACGCTTTTTCCTTGCTTTCCCATAGCCGCCAGTGGTTATTAACGCCGGGACTGATCACATCAAAGGGAAAAAGCAAACACAGCAGACATGATAAGTGACAACTGCGCCCCAAGCCTGCCTAAGTCTGCAGAACAATGAAGATTGGGACGTTTATGGTCTTTAATGTCATTTCATTTTCCCTCTGGCAGAAAATCAAAGACAGTGCTCTCCCACATTTCCAGGTCACCAGGGATGATTATTCATCATCCCACTGAGCAGAAATGGGGATTCGTCTCCAGCCCTTCTCTGCAACATCTCCTTGTCATAACAGGCCTGCTTATTATCCTCATCCTAGTAACTAGGAAGGAGGGAACAAGCTATTTTAATAATAATTCTCAGCAGGTTTGGTAGAAAAACATATCCCGATTTAAAAATATACCACTCAAACTCTTCTCCAGCCCACAGATTTTATTTTGGTCTCAACAACGCTGGTTTTAAAAAAAAACTGGGTGGGTGGGTGGGAGAAAAACCAAGAGGGAAAAAAAAAAAATTTAACGTGAACTAACGAGCCAAAACTGTAGTGCTGCTCACACAAGAAAAGAACCAGTACTAGTAGTGAAAAGGTGGGCAGGACAAGGGAGCTCCTTTGGCTAACTAGCAGGGATGTGGCTGAAACTTGAAGATCACAATTTTGGGATTGGCTCTAGGGTGGTCACTTACACAGTGCCAAAAGAATAGAGGAGACAAATTCAAGTAAATATTGCCTGAGCTAATTTATAGGCAGAGATGCAAACTTAGAAATAACAACTACAGTAATACCTTGGATTGCAAGCATAATTCGTTCCAGAACCATGCTTGTAATCCAAAACACTCTTATATCAAAGCGAGTCTCTGGCGGGCGTGAGTGGGGCCGATTTCGGCCCGCTACGCCCGCTCGAGGCGAGCGGTTACATCCCTATGTTGTATTGCAAGACCTTGCTCGTTTATCAAGTCAACATTTATAAAAAAGATTTGCTTGTCTTGCATAACGCTCTCAGACCAAGTTACTTGCAATCCAAGGTATTACTGTATAATGTAAATAGGAATACAGTCCATCTCACCCTAGTGGGGAAGACTATGATCAGGTGACCTGTGTGCCTTACTCAGTCTGCGGTCCTGGTATAAGTCTGGCAGCCTTTTTGGCTGAAGTGCAGGGTCAAAATGCTTTAGAGCACAATCCTATGCACGTTTAGGCAAAAATAATAATAATCCTACAACCCCCAGCATCCTTCTAGAGAGCCATGCTGACTGGGGCATGCTGGGAATTGTAGGACTTTTTTCCTGTCTAAACATGCATTGGATTGCACCCTTAAAATATCTGTTGATGGGCAATTTCAAGGTCCCTACTCTCGCCTCTTATGGTTGTCTTTCAATGAACTGGACAATCCTTCAAACATAGGCCTCTCCTTTGACAGCCCTTGAAATAGAAGACTGCCTCTGTAAAGGAGGACACATGGCCACCCGACTTGACTACCAAGACCTGACAAAAAAAAATGTGTAACCCTGTAAGAGGCTATTGATTTAAACCATAAAATGGGCCTATGGGTAGCTACACATGCCAAAGTGACTAAGGGCATTACCCTATTCATATTTGGTCAGGGGGGGAAAGTCCTACCACTCCCAGCATTCCCCAGTCAGCATAGCATAGCTGGCTGGGAAATGCTGGGAGTTGTAGGACTTTTTTTTCTGTCTAAATATGCATAGGAGTGCACCCTAAGCCATTTTTAAAAGAGGGGAGGGGCATCTGGCATGTCCTCAAAACATAGTTATGCTATTTTATATATATATATATATATATATATATATATATAATAACCAAAACAAATGCTCTGAAAAGACATTGGATTTTTTTGCAACTTAAGAGAGCAATCCTATGGCCCCTGGACAGTGTCTGAGAGTTCATAGGATGCAGCAGATCTTCCACTCCAAGGCCAGAGACAGAGTTCCGGCCTTGGAGGAGGAGATCTGACTGCGGATCTCCTCACCCCTAACCCCTGCGGAAGCCCCCATGTGGCTCCCTTTCCCAAGGTCAGAACTCCGACCTTGGAAAGGAAGGACATGGATGTGATGAGGATGAACCAGTGAGTGGGGAGGGGAGAAACATGGATCCACTGGATCCAAAGGCCTCTCAGCTTCCATCCCCGCCCCCACAGGGAGGAAAGATTAGATGGGCCCATCTAATGTAAAAAGCTGTTTTGGAGGACAGTGAGGCATAAAGGGTCTCCATCAATCTTCCAGCCCTCCCGGCAAGAGCCCAGCAGGGCTTAGGATGCACAGAGGGCTCCGACAGCAAAGCCAATATATCCTTTGGGCATCTAGCCCATAGGTTTGCACCCTTAATCTTTAATGCATCCAAGAGCAGGCTTTTGAAACTTGCCAAGAATCTTCCTCCACACATCACTCAAAATCCAAAATGGTGCCCTGCTCCACTTACTGAAGGACTGCTTGCACTCTGTCCCTTGCCAAGTCCAATACTCCAAACAGCCAGCCTTCTCCTCGAGAGGAGGGCATGCTTCGCCACCATGTCTTGGCTCCCGGATTATGCGCCTCCTTCGGACACGGAATGTCGCTTTGCAAGGTTCTGCGCAGCCGCTCCACTCACTCCAGTCAGAGACCAAACAAGAGACCACTGGAGGGACGACAAGACGACAACTTCCAGTTGTCCCCATTCTGCACATTGGCAAGCTGACATGATTCTCTCAGAAACAGAGATCGGATCCATTCCTGCTGAGCAGGAGGATCAGGACTTAGATGCCCAACTTAGGTAATGTTTCTGACTTGAAGCCTGCCTAGACATACAGCAGTATAAGGATCAATTAGGTTGTACCACTTCATTCTGCCATTAGGAGATAACATTTTTTATGTTCTTCCATGTTAAAAACAAAACAAAAAACCAGACATACACACACACACACACACCAACCTTGCAAGCAGCACACTAATAGATCAGGGAGAAAGATCCTGGCCTAGTTCTCTCTCTGCTCTGCTAATTTTCTACTCATAGCGTGGGTTCTTTATTTACATAAGGTAGCATTCAAAAATGTGATTCCCCAGTCTGAAGTGGCGCAGTCCATTTTGCCAACTCAGCATTCCACCACACCTTTCCGGTGCTTTTGGAGACCCACCGAGCCTCAGCTATATAATTAATGTGGAAATCTCACGACAACATAGGCTGTGTGATTACTCTGTATGTGTAATCCAAAGCACGATGTGTACAGTTTTTGATCTAAATATATTTGTCGATTCTCACATCTTTTGGGCCTTCCTCAGTCACCACTAGCAAAGACAACTATGATTAATACAACTGGTCTCTCGTTTCTGGTTTTGCCACAAACAGCCTACCTGAACTTCAACAAGTTCCTCTTTCTGCATTTCTCCTCCAGACTACTCAATAACACTGCCAGTAGTCGTGCTGGTGCGATGCTTACAGAAAACCAACAGGTTGATGGGGTTCGGACGGCACACCACAGCTCATCATAGGTTATTTAACCCAAGATGAGCTGTGGCACCCACAGGCGCCATATCGTGCAAGCCCAGTGAGCGAGGGTTAAACAACCCTCACAAACCCTAAAACAGACCATGGGTTATACGAGGGTTGTTTAAACTTTAAACCTCACATAACCCATGCTTGCCAAGTTCGGATGACCCAGCAAACCTCAAGCAGGGGTTGCGTATTCAAAATGGCAGCTGCACCCACCCCGCACCCACCACAGTATGTTTGGTTGTCGTGTTGTGCTAACAGCCCCTAAGAGTCTTCAGTGGCAGGAAGAAATGAATAAACAGTGTACAGAATAGTTATGATATCAGCCCAATGTGCAACAAAGAGAAGCAATAAGTAATCCACACTCCAGAGTAATCACCAAAATTAATGGGATTGCATCAGAGTAAATGGGTAGCAGTCCAACAGCTGAGTCCAATCGCCTTTCCACAAGACCAAATATTTACAGGATCCAGTGCAAAGGTCTTTCACTAGCACTATTTATTTGTTTGTTTGTTTGTTGTATTTCTGGATCGCCCATCTGGCCGGCAAACCGGCCACTCTGGGCGATGTACACAACATGATAAAATACATTTAAAATACATGATATAGAACATATTTAAAACAGTATAAAACAGTATAACTTTTAAACTCTTAACCCACCCCATATTCCCGCCTGAATAACCATGTTTTTAGTGAGCAGCGGAAGCTCAACAGAGAGGGGGCATGGCGGATGTCACTAGGGAGGGAGTTCCACAGTATGGGGGCCGCCACAGAAAAGGCCCTCTTCCTAGTCCCCAGTCTAGCTGCTCTGGTTGAAGGGACAAGGAGAAGGCCGTCTGTGGCAGATCTCGTTGAGCGGCCTACTTGGTGTTGCTGGAGATGCTCCTTGAGATAAACTGGACCGGAGCCGTATAGGGTTTTAAAGGTCAAAACCAACACCTTGAATTCGGCTCGGCAAGCAACTGGTAGCCAGTGCAGCTCCTTGAGCACTGGCGTGATGTGGTCCCACCAGCGGCTGCCTTTAACCAGTCGAGCCACCGTGTTCTGTACCAGCTGTAGCTTCCGAACCATCTTCAAGGGTAACCCCACGTAGAGCGCATTACAGTAGTCTAGGCGAGAGGAGACCAAGGCATGAACCACTGATGGGAGCAGGTGATTAGGAAGGTAGGGGCGCAGCTGCCGTATCAGATGGAGTTGATACAGCGCCATCCAGCTCACAGCTGCCACCTGAGCCTCCATGGACAATTCACGTGTTGCACTGTCAAACAACTGTGCCTAAAGATTTCCACTGCATCATGTGGGTCAGATATGAGCAGAAAGGAGCTCTGATTTTGCAACCACCAAAAGATTAACTAAAAAATGCATCCACCAAGTGTTAAGGCCCGGAGCTCAAACAAACCACAGTTGCCAGCTAGGGGCCAAAACAGATATTACTTTAAATACATGTTTAGCAGCTATGTCTTTTTCCATTTATTTTTTTTACTCTAGAGTATGCACAGAGCCCCCGATCCATATTGGGCCCTAGCATGCAGAGAGAGGCCTTTTAAGATCTGGACTGGGACAACTGCACCTACTGTAGAGTGAAAATGAAAAAAAGATGTAACTGCTCTCTGTTAGGGAGCAGGAAGGTGCTGTTGCACTCATATCCCGCTTGTGGGTTTCCCGCGGGTAGTTGGTGGGCCACTGTGCAAACAGAATGCTGGATGAGATGGATGGACCCTTCCCGCATGGCTCTTCTTATGTTCTTCTTATGTCCTCAGCTACCGTTGCTTATATTTTAACTGGGAGTACCAGTGAGTACATTCACAGGATTGCCGGGAGGACAAACAAGATATAAAGATAACAGAACACTTTGCATGTAAGGAGTTCCACGTAAGTGATTAAAAATAAAACAAAATGAAAATACAATCGATCAGTGCACTTGTCTCACTTTGATAGACAATGCATGGTTATTCCTGCAGAATTCCACAAGATGGCACCACTTAAGAATATGATACTGATATATAAATCAATAACCAACCGGGGGATAAAATAAGGGATTTACATTTTGGTAGCTCTCATCCACCAACCTGTGTTTTGTGGACAGAAATAATTCTATTTTGTCTGAATTTCCTGCCTAAAATAATATCCCCATAGTTCTTTTCATTTGCCTACTAGTGTATGCGGCATTTGTCTCTTGGAAGTTTTTATGGATACATGGTGAGTGCAGAGGAGTGCAATGGGAGCACGGGTGGTGGTGTTGCACAAGCCAAATTCTGCATTAGGCTAAGTATTCAACATCCTGGAAGTCTTAACTTTTTGTTTTTTAAAAAGACTAGCCATTATGGTGCTAAAGAGAGGTCTGAGTGGGATTTCCAGTGGTTTGTCAGCATGACCTTGATGTCAAAGAAAAACAAAACACATCATAAAGAGATGCCCTTTACACTGAAGAAGCAGGCACAGTGGTGTAGTGGCCAAGGCTCGCAGGAATGCAGTGCCAGCACTGCTTTTATTAGCAGGGCCAGGGACACTGACATCACCAGCCACCCCCCTCAGAGTTCCCTGTTCCTTTTTCCCTGGCAACCGTACATTGTTTCCTGTTCTAATTCAAAGTATTTTGGAGTGGCCTGGTCTTGAATGGGCAATTATGACCCATTGACTGGGTTCAGACAACACGAGAACCAACACTCGAGGGTTGAGTGCCAGTTATTGTTGAACTGTGGGTTGTTGTTGAACCAAGGGTTATCCTGTTGCCTGACAGAGCCCCCGATCCATATTGGGCCCTAGCATGCAGAGAGAGGCCTTTTAAGATCTGGACTGGGACAACCGCACCTACTGTAGAGTGAAAATGAAAAAAAGATGTACATTGTTACATCTTGTTAACCACGAACAACCCATGGAGAGAACCCATGGTTTGTTGTTGGGCTGTGAACTGTGGGTTGTTCATCATGGTTTGCTATGTCGGCTGGATTCAGGCGACGTGATAACCCACGTTTCAACAACTCACAGTTCAACGACAACCCACACTCAACCCATACTCAACCCTTGAGTGTGGGTTATCATGTTGTCCAAACCCAGCCAGTGGCTTTACAAATCACCTGCTCTTAGTGGAGATGAAAACTGCTAGACCTGGTTTATTGATATGGATCAACACAGCAGCCTGAATTCTGGGACTCTCCTTGGGGGCAAAGCCACGGGGACAGTCATGATGAGCACCTGCACTTCAAAATGTACCACTGCACCACACTGGGCAAGCAGAAAGTAGATCAGGAACTCTGGGTGGTTTACAGTAGATCAGCAAGAGTTTGTCTCTCAATTGGTTAACAACAGTGAGTAAAATTGCACGTAATCACTCCATGGTTGCCATGATTGGCCTTCCACACTAATCACTACTCTCTTTGCTTCAGTGTTTCCCACCAGTAAAATACAAGCATTAATTGGTTGCCTTTGATTAGATTTTTGTGCAGATCGGCTGGTCAGGTTTAGAGTGTATTAGAATCCCTCATCTGCAGTAACTCAAATATAGATTTGTATTTGTACTTGCAGTACTCATGGGGTTGGTGCCACCCCCCTGCACTAATATTTTGCCATTGGTAACACCCCCTCCCTGAGACACTAATTTTCAAGGAGCTCCAGTTAGTGGACCTCAAGATTCTAGTTTAAAAAAAAGAAAAAAGAGTAGATCCTGCGTTCAGGCCTGCCCACTAGAATATAATATGCAGTAATCCTCTGGTTTTTGATCAGAACAAAGGGGTCATGAAACAACATTAGTGTGCAATCAATAATATAACAGGAAGTTTAGATCTGCCAATATTTGAGTTCAGTCATACTAGAAAGTGTCAAGAAGATGCTGGTGGGCTCATATTTTTGTGGGAATATCCACAGTACTATCATTACTCCAGGCTATTACAAATGTCTGAGTTGTGCCTTATGCCCCCAAACCTACAAATCCTTTTGTGCATGGGGATTCAGTGTCCATCATCTGCTCGGGCCTCTTGATGACTTGCAGAAGCAGGATAAACCTGCTCAGTTTGTAGAGTTTATACTTTTGCATGGACTGTTTTGGCTTGAAAAGTTCTGAATACACACACGGCCCTAATTACGGCAATACACATAGCAGCTTACTGCAGCAGGACACAAAAAGTCCCACATTTTGAGAGTAACCTCAAGGACATCAAGACTCATTGATGTCTGGTCTCCAATGCAAGTATGGGATTGAGACTTTATCTGCAACAATACAACATACCAAGAGCTTAAACTTGAGAAACAACATCTAGTCATCAGATGTTTCAGAAGCCTTATATTATTTAGATGACTAATCCTGAGCAGTTTGCTTATGAGAAGGGTACCAGAGGAGGGCCATCTTCAATTTCTGTCCATCATACAGAATGGCTGCAGATAAAGCCTTCCCCAACATCTTCCAGACGTGTTGGACTACAGCTCCCATCATCCCCACCCACTGCTGTCTGCGGGTGATGGGAATTGTAGTCCAACACATCTGAAGGGGGACCAGGTTGGGAAAAGCTGCAAAAAGAAACTAGTCTGTAAAATCCTGGGCAACAAGGTCCATCACACCCGTTTCAGCTATCTGGAGGGGAGGGGAAATTCTTGTCCATTGCCAGCCAAAGCATGTGTGGCAATTGTCCTGGGAGGTGGGGCAGTCTGTCCTCTGTTGTGTTCCTGAATTTGCTGTGCTCGTGTGTCACAGGGATGGCCAGAAGAATCCCTCACAAGGGGTAGAACTCCCTTCAGAACTTTCTTGCCTCTAAGGTTTGTTCAAGCCTGTACAACTGCCCAAAGTTAGCAGGACACAAAGTTGTTATTCAAACAAGATCTTTAGTGGCCAGAGATGGGATACGATTAGCCTACTCTTGCCTGCACCAACTTCCAAGCCCTATAAGTCCAATAAATAGGCTATAAGTCCAATAAATAAATAATCTCAGAACTATCTGGGTGTCTTATGTCCCAGATTTCATACACGCACATACTTATTTTCCCTGGAGTTCCAGTACTTTATCATGGCTCTTGTGCCAACATTTCCAAACTGCTTTAAGGCACAATCCTATGCATGTTTAGACCAAAAAAAAAAAAAAAAAGTCCTACAACCCCCAGCATTCCGCATCCAGCATAGCTGGCTGGGGAATGCTGGGGGTTGTAGGACTTTTTTTCCATCTAAACATGCATAGGATTGTGACCTTAAACACATGAGCAAATACACACACACACACACACTTCAAAGGCAAGTACAATTTCTCGGTGCGTAGTAGGCTGCTCTCAACACATGCCACAGATCTCTGTGTGTGCACATATACAGGCCTTGAAACAGCAATGATAGCAAAACACACTTTTATTTTTCTTGCCTATTCACTGAAAGTGCATAAGGACCATTAGAGTATGCGTCTAGGCATATTTGGCCAGTAAGTGAGCTCCAACAAGCTCAATGGGACTTACTTCCAAGTAAGCAAGCATAAGATCCCTGCTAGCATCCAGCTGCTAGAGCACATTTAATGTAAGAAGTTGCCTTACACCAGGGTCAGAGCAGTGGTCCGCCTTGTCTACTCTGACGGGCAGTGGCTCTCTGCAGTCTCAGTCAAAGGACCTTTCCATCACCTGCTACCTGATACTTTCAACTAGAAATGCCAGAAGTTGAACCCAGAGCCCTCTGCAGGCAAAGCATGTGCCCTACCACTGAGCTATGGTCTCTCCCCAGAGTTTATGGGGGCCTTGCGGTCCTCTGGACTCCTGGCTGAACTTGAGCCACCACGAACCCGCTTTGAATGCCGAGGACCAACTACAAAACATATAACTGAGAGCCAGTGTGGTGTAGTGGTGAGAGTGTTGGACTGGGACTCGGGAGATCCGGGTTCTAGTCCCTGCTCGGCCATGCAACTTACAGGGTGACTTTGGGCCAGTCACTGACTCTCAGCCTAACCTACCTCACAGGGTTGTTGTGAGGATAAAACGGAGGAGGAGGAGGATTATATAAGCCGCCTTGGGTTCCTTGCAGGAAAAAAGGCGGGGTATAAATATAATAAATAAATAAATAAATAACTATGAAACTGCCTAGCCCAAGCAGGGTCCCTCCAGATGCATCATCCAGAGTGGCTATAGATCAGCCTTCCCCAACCTGTCACCTTACAGACGTCCCGGACTACAACTCACATCATCCCCACGCACTGCTGTCTGTGAGTGATGGGGATTCTAATCCAACACATCTGGAGGGCACCAAGTTAGGGAAAGCTGCAAAAAGCAACAATGCCCATCCATCACACCCTTCAGCTATCTGGAGGGGTGGGAAATTCTTGTCCATCTTCTTGCAGCTTACAACACCCATCAACACTGATTTAGTCATGCTGGCTGGGGTTGGGGGGCGCTGTAGGCCAAAAGCTGCATCTGGAAGAAGCCAGCTTGGGGAAGGCTGAATTTCTGAAAAAGCAATGACGTCTCCTCCCACCCACCACTTCCAATAACACTCTTACAACATAACTCTTGATCATAAGCAATCAGCTGCTTCACGTGTTAACAATGTACACACACGATCTTCATTTGTATAGCTGGAAATGTGTAACTAACTACACACGCAGAGGTTAGGGACTGGGCTGCCAGGAAAGCAAAGCAATGTACAGTCATGCCTTGGATTGAGAGCATAATTTGTTCTGGAAACGTGCTTGTAATCCAAAACACTCTTATATCAAAACGAAATCCCCCCCAAAAAAATTGCACAGAGATTTTTAATTAAAGTCGTACTACAGTACTTGTATTGCAAGACGTCACTTGCATATCAAGTAAAAAAAATTTTTTAATAAATATTTAAAAATTTGCTTCTCTTGCAAAACGCTCTCAAACCAAGTTACTTGCAATCCAAGGTATTACTGTATGAGGCTCCAACACTTCTCTTGCAGTCCTAAAAACAACCTCAAAGGCCTGATCTCATCTGATCTCAGAAGCTAAGCAGGGTCGGGCGGGCCTGGTTAGTTCTTGGATGGGTGACCACCTTGGAATACCAGGTGCTGTAGGGAGGGACCAGAGCTCAGTGTGATAGAGCACCTGCTTTGCATGCAGAAGGTGCCAGGTAGATCCCCAGCCTCCAGGTAGGGCTAGAAAAGAATCTTGCCTGAAACCCCGGAGAGCTGCTGCCAGTCAGTGTCGACAATACTGGGCTAGATGGAGCACTGGTCTGACTCAGTAGAACGTAGCTTCCTAAACACTCACTAGGGCAGCCTTCTCCATCTGGTGCCCTCCAGATGCGTTGGACTGCAACGCCTATCAGCTCTAGCCAGCATGGGAGTTATAGTCCAGCACATCTGGACTATAGTTATAGTCCAGCACACCAAGTTGGAGAAGGCTGCCCTGGCGTGTAACGCTCACTCAGCTCTGCAATACTTAACTTCCAAGAAAAGATGTTTCAGATCGCATGGCACAGCTGCACTCCTAGGTCACACAGCCTGGGGAGCAAATCCCATTGACATCAGTGCGACTTACTTCCGAGCAGACCCAGACAGGGTCGACACACTGTTTCCACCAACTCCTGGGCTCGGTAGCCTCCTGTCCCCTTTAGGTCTCTTGCAGCCCCATCCACCCTCCACCTGCTTGCCCGCCCGCCGCCCCGCCCGCTCGAGACGCACCTGGGCACACCTGCCGGTAGTCGTGGCAGCAGTCCAAGGTGTAAGGACACGCCTGGTCGCAATAGCAGGGCCCGTGGGATCCGTCTGGTCTCCAGCCGGCGCTCACGCACGCCAGGCTCCTGCCCGCGCAGCACCGTCCCAATTTAGCACAGCCGCCCTCCGCGCTCGGCGCGGCAAGGAAAAGGAGGAGAAGGAGGTGCAGGCGCCGCCCCGCAACAAGCAGTGTCCAGCGGGGGTGCGCCGCCGCCGCCATGTCTCTTCCCAGCAGTTTCAAAAGGCAGGGGGCCGCTGGGAAGCGTACAGCGCCGAGCACCCCCTTGCCGGCGCTGGATCGACGTGAAAGACGTCTCGTAGACGCAGCTGCTCTGCCAAAGCAACACGCGCCGGATCGGCGCGCGCTCTCTTTCTCTTTCAGTCCTGGCGTGGAGTCTGAGCTCTCTCACCTACCGCCAGACCTACACCGGAGCTGATCCGCTGTAGAGTAACAAAAACTAAACAACACCGCCCCCTCCCCACACGCCCCTTCAAAAGAAAAGAAAAGAAAAATCCCACGCCGATCCAGATAGTCCAAAAAGACCATCTCGTGATTCGGAGCAAGAAATCTGGAGGGAGTCCCCCGAGGAGAGAAGATGCTCTTCTTTTTCTGGTGCCCAGACTGAGCAGTCGCTGACTGGGGAATTTGCTGCTGCTGCTGCCTCCGCCTAGGTGAACATCCGGCCCGCACCCATGGGAGCGTCTGAACGCGGCACTCTAAAAGCGAGCCCCGGGCGGCCTTCCTAGTCTTTAACCTGCGATCGAAACGCGACGAGCCCCACCCCGAAATTGCGCCCTGCCCACCGCTGACCTTCACCCCCGCTGCAGTTATTCGAATGTGGTCAAAGCGGTGTTTAGAAGGAGCGGAGCGCGCTTGGGTGTCGGCGCGCGGTTTCGCTTTGATCATCTGATTGCTGGCAGGGAAGGCCCTTCCCAGGAGCCGGCTTGTTTACTCGGAAGTAAGCCTCGAGCATGTGCGCGCAGGGTGGCAACCGGCTTAACAGAGGGTTGGGGCTCTTGCGGACTTAACTTGTCCAGCGTCCCGCCCGCAGCGGGGGTCAGGGTTTCTCGCGTTACCTTTGCGCAAGTAAGTCCGCATTTGGCGGCGTACTGTATTGACGAAAAGTAATGAGCTGTGAGAGGGAATGTTCAAATTTCACTCAGTCATGACATGAGTTCGCTGGAACCCCTATTTTCCCCCAGCCACAATGTGAGGGTGATGGTATTGCCTACTTTAAAGGGTTGTTGTATGGATTTTTGAGATAATCCTAAATACAAAGGGCAGGGGTGCAGCAGAATAACCTCTTTCAGCCCAAGGTCAGAATTCCATTTTGGAGAAGCTCTTGGGGGCTTTGTTCTAGTGGTGCACGGGGGAGGGGCAAAGGCAAAAGGGGTGGAGCCAAAAATACCAGCATATTTTTGCTTAAGCCTCTTACTACCAGTAACTAAACTTTAGGAGAGGCATTTCAGCCTTTTAGAGGGGGGGGGGAGTTGCACAAATGCCAGGAAACCCCCAGGTTGGGGGAGAAGGAGGGGTGCCAGAGGAAAGGGGGGGTGTCCCTCGGGGTGGGTGGGCTGGATTGGGACCCCAGGAAGGGTAGATGTGTTGCCCAAACCTGAGTTTCTGCACCCTTGACTTAGGGAAAGCACCATATAAATGCTTAGATTGCAGTCTTAAGTGCTTGTTGGGAGTAAGCCCAGCTGAGTTCAATGGGACCGTCTGAGAAAACATGCATAGAACCAGTGTGCATGTATTAGAATAACTGTTGTTCTTTTCCATTGGTTCTGCATAGTTTGTATATCTATGCAAATGACACCAAACAGGGTAGTGACAAAGTACTGAAAATCATCATAAACAGCAAAGAATTCCAGAAGAGCCTCTCCAAACTGGGTGAATGGGCAACAAAATGGGAAGTACACTTCAGTGTAAGGAAGTGTAAAATGATGCCTGTGTAAACTGGCGTGTAAAGTTGGTGCAAAAAATAATCTTCACATATACACTGATGGCATCTGAACTGATGACTAGTAACCAGGAAAGAAACTTTAAGGTCATGTTGGATAGCTCAATGAAAATTACAAAGAATCTCATGGCACCTTAAAGACTTCATTTGGTGGACAGTGTGCACGAAAGCATGTGCCACAATATATATATATTTTAATCTTTAAGAGGCCACAAGACCCTTTCTTGTTTGTGCTGCAACCAACTAACACGGCTACCCTTCTGGAAATTGTCTCAGTGAAAATGTATACCCAGTGTCCGCAGCTATGGAAAAAGAATAATTCCATACAAGAGTTATTAGGAAAGGAATCAAAAATAGAAGTGCCACTATCATAAAGCCATTATGCAAAACTGCTGTGCAGCCGTATCTGGACAGTTCTGGTCACGCCACCAGCAGAGCTGAGAAAGATGCAGAAAAGGGCAGTCAAAACTATCAGGGGACTGGAGACACTCTCCTATGAGGAAAAATGGGGGGGGGGGTTAGGTTTTGAAACAGTTGAGTGGGGAAGGGATGTAATAGAGGTTTATAAAATTATGTGGGGGGGGGCTGAGAAAGTAGATAGAAGTTTGTCTCCTTTTCTCATAATGTTGGCACTCAAGATCATGGGTTGTATCCAATGTTAGTCCTACTTAGAGTAGATCCATTGAAATGAATGGGGCTTAAGTTAGACTAACATTGGATACAACCCCATCTAATTAAGCCGGTGATTCATGACAGACAAAAGGGAATGCTTCTTTACAAAGTATGTAATTCTGTGGAACTCACTGCCACAAGAAGTGTCAATGACTACCAGCTTATATGTCTTTAAAAGGGGATCAGACAAATGCAGGGAGGATAAGGGTGCAAGTGTATGCATGTTTAGATGGGGGGGGGGGGAGTCCTACATCTCCCAGCATTCCCCAGCCAGAATGCTAGGAGTTGTAGGACTTGTTTCTATCTAAACATGCATGCGATTGTGCCCTTAGTTTATCAATGGCTACTTGTCATGATGGCTATATGCCCCCTCCAAGTTCAGAGGTAAGTATGCCATTGGGTACCTCTGGGTAGCAACCACAGGAGAGTTACTGCGGCCTTCATGTTCTGCTTGTGGGTTTCCTAGCCGTATCTGCTTGGCCACTGATGCTGGAGGAGATGGATCACTGATATGATCCAAGAGGGCTCCTGTTAGTTCTTCTTATGTAGTCTTTCAAGGTAGCGTTTTTGTTGCAGGGAAACCTAAAGTACAGCAGTGTGTGTGTGTGTGTGCGTGCGTGCGTGCGTGCCTCTGAAGGAAATACATGATTCTCTCAGCTGGTCTGTTCCTTGCAGTCTTAATTCTTGTATTGAATACGCTTGTGTGTGTCACAGGGCAGTGTCTGTTGTCAGGTACCCAGCCACAATCAAACGGTTAAAAATGATTGTAGAGGAGGATTTTCTGACAAATGAATAGTGAAGTCTGTGCAAGACCTAAGATTCATACCAGCCAACATTGACCGAAGAAAATAATTACATTTGGCCTCTCCTCCCAACCCCCCAACCTCCTTTTATATCATGAACTAGGACTATGCACAAGAGGATAGGAATTCTGGACAAGCTATATAAACGAGCTTGTACTCCTGGGAATTTCAGCTCCAGAGTTCTAATTCCTGACTTTTCCATTGACCTGTGCAAATCTGGGTACTTCTGTGTACTTTGGTTTTCACCCTTTGCAGAAAGGCCATGATAATGCTCCAAAGGAATTTGTACTAGAGACCACTTAATTAGTTAATGCACACAAAGGCAACATTCTGCAATTACCAGTTTGCATCAGTCATAAGGTCTTCTGTGGATGGGTAGGTGGAGGAGATAACTGCAGGAGGGGAGGCAGGCAGCATTTCGAGGGGCTGTCACATGGCAGGAATCATGTCCAGGGGTAAGGCTTGAAGACAAATAGATTACAGCAGCCAGCAGATATAAAATGAGGGACTTTATAGACACTGTTAGATTTGTTAATTAATTCAAGTTCACTAGCTTTTTATGAACTAGTACTCATTTCATCAGATGCATGGAGTGTGATCCTTAGTTGTCAGGTGTACATATACACAGGGGTGTACAGTGTGGGGCATGGATGTAAAGGTTGGAGTTAAAAAGCAACGGAATGCAAAAAGCAGAGTCTGTGACAATATGATTAAAATTTAAATGAACACAGAATGACCGCTGACAGCAGCAGTAATAACATAATCACCTTAGTATTGCTGAGTAAATCAACACCTGTCACAGGACAGGGAACCATTGTCTCTGTTAAAACCCAAATGAATAGAACTAAACTTTTTAATAAGCTGCATAAAGGTATCAGAAGAAGACACTCAAATGCTGCTCCCCACACCTCCCTGTAACTAAATCTTGCCAGATTTGGGAAGCTGAGGTAGGAGCATGTAATTTAATGATGCATCCCAGATCCTAACTAAAATCGTGTTGGACATCTTGGTCTCTTCCAGGAACACAGCACCAGCTCTGTTTACCAAAAGCAATAAGAACAGGCTACGGCAGTGGCCTTGACTCGAAGAAACCATGCCTGTTTGCTAAGACCACGCCAAGCACTCCGGGTACTTTATCTGCTTTTTTAGCATTGAATCTTTACTGCCAGCCACTTGGGAGTTTCCTTTACTGCCTTAATTAAGAAAGTTGTACAGTGGTGGAACTGCCGGTGACCCAGTTCCCAGCGGCTCTCACTCTATCCTCTTTTGTTAAACGGGTGGGCAGGAAGATCCTGGCAGCTGGGGATTCATGGACACAATGGAGCACTTATTCTCACTTTCACTGCTGGCTGGAATTTGGGATTGTTAATTGCTCTTGTCAGCCAGCAGCAGCACCAGGGTTGTCCATCTCCTACAGGCAAACACTCCTGCGCAAGGAACTAGGGGCATCCTAGTTGGGCATCCCATGCCAATGCCAGCAGGCACAGCAGAAGAATATCCCAAAACCTCAAGCAATCAGTATATTTAATTGCATAGGATAAAATCATCCATAATAACATTTCACACATCTGCCTGCCTGCCCGCCCTTTTCTGAACAATTTTTGCTGGCATAGTATAGGAAAGGTACTGTCAGAAAGCTGAGACAGTGAGGAAAGTAATAGTATGTGTTTGGGGAACATTTTCATCTCAGATCTATGTATTTGCATGTCCAGCAACAATCAGCCCCTCCCCTGCTCATTTTGTAAGGATTCTCCATCTGCAGACTGAAGAAGTGCAAGTGTGGGGTGCCATCTTGGGATGCTATGACCTCATTCCGCCGTATGTGTAACCAAGATCAAATGCACTTTTTAGTGTCTTGTGTTCCTAGTGCTTAATATCAAAAATTAGAGGTGCTTGGAAGTCATATCCTTTGAGCTGGAAGCCTGGTTTCCCCCTAATCCCAGATCTGTAGAGACTGGCTGGGGTCAACCTCCGTTGTGGAACTTCAGTATGCTGATGATAATGTGGTCTCCGCACATTCAGAGGATGATCTCCAAACTATCCTAAATGCTTTTGCAGAAGCATACGAAAAACTTGGTCTCTCACTTAACATCAAAAAAACCAAAGTGTTTCATCAGCAAGTGCAAGTTAACCCTTTGGTGATGCCATCTATCCAGCTTGGCGGGGCAATACTGGAAAATGTCGATCATTTTCTCTATCTTGGCAGCTATCTTTCTGTTACAGCTAACATTGACACTGAAATCCAGCATCGTTTGAGCTCCGCAAGTGCCGCATTTTCTCGAATGAAACATAAGAGTGTTCGAGGATCGGGATATCTGTAAGGAGACCAAAACGCTGGTTTATGAAACCATTGCATTACCAACTTTATTGAATGCCTGTGAAACATGGACTATCTATAAACATCATTTCCACCTCCTTGAAAGATTTCATCAATGTTGCCTCCGGAAAATCCTGCGAATTACTTGGGAAGATAGGCGAACAAATGTCAGTGTACTGGAAGAAGCAAAGGCTACTAGCGTTGAAAAAATGATCCTTCAACGCCAACTTCAGTGGACCGGTCATGTTGTTCAAATGCCTGACTGCCATCTCCCAAAGCAGTTACTTTATTCCCAACTCAAGGATGGAAAGCGGAATATCGGTGGTCAGTATAAGAGGTTTAAAGATGTTCTTAAGACTAATCTAAAAAAAATGCAATATAAACATCGAAAACTGGGACGCTCTGGCCCATGAATGATCTAACTGGAGGTCGGCCTTTCACAAAGGTTCCATGGACTTTGAAGAAGCCCAGGTGCAAGGTAAAAGGGAGAAACGTGCTAAGCAAAAAGCACGTCAAACGAATCCTTTACAGGACCATCTTCCATCTGGTAACCTGTGTCTTCACTGTGGGAAGCTGTGTGGATCTAGAATTGGCCTCACAGTCACTTACGGACTCATCACTAGAGTCTACACATTTTTTTAGAATTTCCTCCTTTTATTTTTGTAATTTTATCCTGGAAGACAATCTTACTCGGTCACGAGTGATCACCTACTACTCTTAATAGGAGTGCTTTATAGGAATGGCACTCTGCAAATATTCAGACACTAATTATTTCACATGATCTAGGACCAAGCCCTGCCATTCAAAACAGGTCACAGGGCTGAGTATTCAGGCTGAGCAATGGAGAAGGCCAATAAGTTAAACACTCCAAACAGCAAAGCCCCACTGTCCTAGAGAGAGATACACCCCCCCAAAAGGCACTTTCCAGAGCTCAAAGCAAGCCCTCTGCCTCTTTGCTTGTGCCACTCAAAAACTGCAGTCTGCTTCCCATAATGTTTTCCACTCACACTTAGCTTGCCCCTCCCTCTGGCTGGACTAGGGAGGGACAGAAAGAGAGAAGCATGAGTAATCTTCTCCAACCACCTGTAGCCTTCCGGGGACCTGTAATTTCCTTACCAGCAGGTGTGCCTGGCAACTTTGCCACTGACTCCTAAGAAAGTTTCAAGCAGTCCTTCTGGCTCCACTAAACCTCTCCCTCACCCTTAGGAATGGGCCATAGCTCAGTGAAAGAGCACCTACTCTGCATGCAAAAGGTTCAATCCCCGGCATTTCCAGGTAGGACTAGGAAAGAATCCTGCCTGAAACCCTAAAGAGCTGCTGCCAGTCAGTGTTGACAATATTGGGCTAGATGGACCAATGGTCTGTCTCAGTATAAGGCAGCTTCCTATGTTCCTCTCCTGCCCAAACCTTCTGACACCTATGGCCATCTGTTCTACTTTCCAGAGGAGAGTCCTCTATTTGAAGGCATTCTCTATTTGAAGGACTGTCCAGTCCAAGTGTGGTTTAAAAAGAAGGGAAAGGAAGGGTCTTGAAGTTGCCCATCAATAGTTGACACCCTGACAGCAGACGCAGGTCACTTGGTCACAGTCTTCCCCAGTATATATGGTGAGATATATGGTATTTCTGTTTAAATTATAGCAATTATTTCCAAATTTGCACATATATTTGTAAAACAGCTTGCCCCCTTTTTTGGTGATGCATTTCCTCTCTCTTTTTTTGGTTATGCCACCCTATCTGAGACATCATCATCAGGCGATCACTCGTGACCGAGTAAGATTGTCTTCCGGGATAAAAGGAGGAAATTCTAAAGAAGATTGTGTAGACTCTAGCGATGGGTCCGTAAGTGACTGTGGAGGCCAATTCTAGATCCACACAGCTTCCCACAGTGAGGACACAGGTTACCAGATAGAAGATGGTCCTGTAAAGGATTCATTTGACGTGCTTTTCGCTTAGCACGTTTCTCCCTTTCACCTTGCACTCGGGCTTCTTCAAAGTCCATGGAACCTTTGTGAAAGGCCAACCTCCATTTAGATCGTTCATGGGCCAGAGCTTCCCAGTTTTCGATGTTTATATTGCATTTTTTTAGATTAGCCTTATGAACATCTTAAACCTCTTATATTGACCACCGATATTCCGCTTTCCATCCTTGAGTTGTGAGTAAAGTAACTGCTTTGGGAGACGGCAGTCAGGCATTCGAACAACATGACCGGTCCACTGAAGTTGGCGTTGAAGGATCATTTTTTCAATGCTAGTAGTCTTTGCTTCTTCCAGTACACTGACATTTGTTCGCCTATCTTCCCAAGTAATTTGCAGGATTTTCCGGAGGCAACGTTGATGAAACCTTTCAAGGAGGTGGAAGTGACGTTTATAGATAGTCCATGTTTCGCAGGCATACAATAAAGTTGGTAATACAATGGCTTCATAAACCAGTGTTTTGGTCTTCTTACAAATATCCCGATCCTCGAACACTCTATGTTTCATTCGAGAAAATGCGGCACTTGCGGAGCTCAGACGATGCTGGATTTCACTGTCGATGTTAGCTGTAACAGAAAGATAGCTGCCAAGATAGAGAAAATGATCGACATTTTCCAGTATTGTCCCGCCAAGCTGGATAGATGGCATCACCAAAGGATTGGCTTGCACTTGCTGATGAAGCACTTTGGTTTTTTTGATGTTAAGTGAGAGACCAAGTTTTTCGTATGCTTCTGCAAAAGCATTTAGGATAGTTTGGAGATCATCCTCTGAATGTGCGGAGACCACATTATCATCAGCATACTGAAGTTCCACAACGGAGGTTGTAATTACCTTACTTTTTGCTTTCAGCCTGCTGAGATTAAAAAGCTTTCCATCTGTTCGATATATAATTCCCACACCGGTGGGAAGTTTCCCCTTGACAAGATGTAAACCATGGCGATGAAAATGGCAAATAATGTTGGGGCGATAACACATCCCTGTTTAACACCTGATCCTACTTTAAATGGAGCACCATGAGAGCCGTTGTTGTCCAAAACCGTTGCCGTCATGTTGTCATGGAGAAGTCGCAAGATATTCACAAATTTATTGGGGCATCCAATTTTCATAAGGATAGTCCAGAGAGCTGTACGGTCTACAGTATCAAAGGCCTTAGCCAAATCGATAAATGCCATATAAAGGGGTTGATTTTGCTCCCGGCATTTTTCTTGGAGCTGACGTGCAGTAAAAATCATGTCTACTGTCCCTCTAGAGGGGCGGAAACCATATTGAGTTTCAGGGAGGATCTCTTCTGAAATAGATAGAAGACGGTTTGCGAGAATCCTAGCAAATATTTTACCTGCGGTTGCTAAGAGAGAAATGCCCCGATAGTTTCCACAGTCTGTTCTATCACCCTTCTTAAAGAGGGTGATAATTATGGCATCCCTGAAGTCTTCTGGGATCTCTTCTCTTATCCAGATTTTTTCGATGAGTTTATGAAGATGTTGTACAAGTTCGGGCCCCCCTTCTTTAAAGATTTCAGCAGGAATCCCATCTGGTCCACTAGCTTTATGTCTGAGACATAAAGGTGACTTCATAATAGGAGTCTCTCTAGCACAGAACCTGCAAAGCCACAAGAGGCTGGACCATTGTGAGATTGATTGCTTTTTCACACAGTTGAACCGGGCTTCAACAAAGAGAGTGGGGATGTGCAGTAATATACAGGGGCATGTAGCTGTGCTTGCAAAAAGCAAGTTTGTTTAGTAGTATAAAGATGACAGCTCAAAATGTAAAGTTATGCTCAAGACTCCAGCATTTTATTCTCAGAGACCTGGAACGTATTTGTGTGTTTTTCTCTCAACAACACATCCTCTCTGTTGCCATTGTAACAGAAATAACTGGAGCGGATACAGTCCTTGTTTTCTCAAATATCCCACCCACTTAAATATGAATTTATCCACTCAAAATAATAATAAAAACAAATGAAAAATGAAGAGATAAGGAGGTTCTTGTGGCAGCTGGCAGCTGTCCACCTGAGGCAAATATATCTGGGAGTAGGAATTAGGGGAGTTCTTTTGTTGTTTTTCTTCTGTCATACTGTGAAAATAATGACTCCAAAACTTGTGGAATTTGGCTATTTATATTCACACCTGCTCTTGCCTTTTCAAATCCCCATCTATTGAATTATAAAGGTACCCTGGATAGAAAATTGCAATTAAAAGTGGGGGGTTTAAGACTGAGGGATGTTGCAGAATGGAATGAAACTCCTGTGAGACTTAGAAAAGGCTTGTGGATTGGGATCTTAAAGTAAGGTTTAAAAGAGGTTGTATTTTTATTGAGAGCGTTTCTGCCAGTACATAGAAATGATTAACTATATAACCGTATGAAATTGCTTTTCACAGAGTTGGATTGTGGGTCCCTCTAGCCCAGTGCTGTTGAATCTGACTGGCAGCGGCTCTCCAAATTCTGTGGCAGAGATCTCTTTAAGCCCTGGTTTTAACTGGAGATGCTGGGTTTGAAACGAATCCTTTTGCACGCTCTTAAAGTGAAGGTACTTCTGGTTTTGTGATGCCCTTAGACTGGCTAGAAAGCCTGTTGCATAGACTGCATTCCCCAACCTGGTACCCTCCAAATGTCT